>OY728153.1:111325299-112542799 GCA_963277665.1 Viscum album
ATATATACTATTGTTCCAACTACCTCTTTCCAATAATTATGAGGGATATGGATTTAAATTAGAAATGTTCTAGACATATTGTACGCTTGGCGATTCCTACGCTCCACAACTCCATTTTGTTGTGGGGTTCTCACAACTGCCACCTCATGTTGTATTCCATGCTTCTCCAAGTAATTGTCAAACTCGATGGACGTGTATTACCATCCATTTTCAGATCATAGAACTTTAATTGTCTATCCAGTGTCATTTTCATCAATTTGGCGATAATTCTTCTGCAATCAAGAACTTTTCATTTCCTTTGTATAACTATCACACATTTCATTCTACTATAATCATCTATTAAAAGGAAAAAGTACCTTTCTCCTTGAATTCTGGAAACATTTATTAGGCCACATACATCTGTATGAATGAGGTCAAGAATATTATATGCTCTTTTCTCCTTTGGCTGATAGTAACTGCAGACCGACTTCCCATGAATGCACGCATTAGATGTATTTTTACGTTCACACTTTTGGTCGGGGATATCCATAACAATTTTCAGTTTTGATATCTTTTCTATGTCTTATTGATTGATGTGACCCAACCTCCGGTGCCACAAGTTTTTTTCTTCTTCAACCATCAGATAGAAAATGTTCTCTTTACTGTTAACTAGATATAGGTTTTCATCAGATCTTCAACCCTTCATGAGTGAATTCCTTGTTCTTCCCTTTATAGTGCACCCCTTTTGATTTAATTTCACTATAAGCCCTGAGTCACTGAGTGGACTTACACTTAGGATATTGTGATATAGACCATCCACATAAAAAACTTCCATCTTCTGTAGCTATCTATTATCCATTTTAGTACATCTACTGCCTTTGATCATCAAATAACCATCATTACCAAACCTCACTATTCCATAGAACTTTTTCTTAATATTCATTAACAGCTCTGCATTTCCCATCATATGGGATGATCATCCACTATTAAGAATATAGGTGCTACTTTTCTTGGTAGCCTTGAGAGAAACTTAAAAAATATTTGATTTCTTAATCTTCATCTTATCCTTTCATGAAATATTAGCTTGAGTGAAGGATGAAGATGAATTTTCAAATATAATTTTATTGTGCACAGGTTCATCATACACACACTCTTCTTCTATAGAAGAAAACCTATTTGAATGATAAACACCATCTAGTAGGAAAGAGTTGACTTGTCTCTGAGATCTGTAAGAATTGTTCTTGTCATTCCTTTTCCTGCAATACACAACTTTGGGGCCAAAGTTAGAGAAATTAAAACAATATCCATTGAACCCATTTCTTATATAAGAAGTTGGATACGAATTCATTCTCTACTGTTGACCTCCTAGCTCTCCCCCATTCAAATAAATCATTGCCTCTTCACAGTATGACATTTAATGGCCCAGATATCCACAGAATTGATATTTCATAATCAGAAACATCTTTTCACTTTGATTAGTTTTCTTGTTCCCTTCCTTCAGATAAGATTTTGACTATTGATTATTTATGAAATCTAGTGAATATTTTTCAGTTCTCTATCTAGTTTGTCTTAGGAATTTCTTTATTTGGACTTCCGGTGACTTTTCAATTTTTCCAACTTATTTCTTTCCTTTATTTAAGCTCATTGTATTTCCAGTATTTGAAGATTCAGCATCATAGCCAATTCCACTATTCCCCATGCATATGGGTCTTTGATCATTAAAAATATTTTCAACTTCATCAGAACCATGCTTATCTCTCAATAGTAATGCTGCATAAAAAATCATCCACACTATATTTTCTTCATTGCCTATTTTGAGATTGATTATCTTTCAAGTTTACTCCTAAGAGTAGAAACTTCTTCTTCATGACCCTCAATAGTCTTGGAACTCTCTTAAAGTCTGGAGGTAAGATCATTGAGGACCATGTAATTTTCTTCAATTATGAGCTTTAATTCCATAACATATTCTTTTCTTTAAATGAATGAAGATTGTACATAAAGAAATTCTTCTAGTCGTTCAATTTCTACTTCAAGATGATCTACATAGTCAGATGATTCTTCCACAACTGATCTCTATTTTTTCATCTGTTACATTAATTCTATGTCTTATAAAGAGCATCCCTCAATTAAATTTTGGGATCGACATCAGTTTTCAAGTGATTATATCTAGCTTTGTTACTTGATGGTTCTAACTTTTCTATGGTAACAATCATGGAAGCATGTTTCTCAGATTTAAATGTCATTTATTCTTCCTCAAAGAATTTTTTATCACTACCATAATATTATTCACAGAGAAAAATTTTCCTTTGTAGTTTCATTCCATAATTGAAGTTTACCTTTTGAGAAAACCTATTCTTAATATTTTTTGAGTTTCCACATTTACTTTCATTATCATCAAACATCATTGAGCACTGAGATTCAATGTTATTGACTCTACCACAATGAAAACATGCCAAGGGTATCTTACCTTCAAATCTTCCTTTTCCTATCTTCAATTTCTTGGAAAAGAGAGAGGTAAACTCACCTTCATCAATAGAATCATTAATGAAGTATCTTGAAATATCGAGTTTTTTCATGTCTTTGAATTCCATCTCCTTGCTAACCTACCTTGTCACATATTCCGATTTTACTCTCATTTCATATGCATTCAAAATACTTAAAATATCATCCAAATAAATCTTGGAAAAATATATATTATCAAGGGTAGACACTTTGGGATTGTAGAGTGGTGGAAGCCTTCTCAAAATTTTCTTCACAATGTCGATGTCTTTAATTTCTTCTCCAAGTCCTCAAATTGGTCCTACAACTTCAATAATTCGATTGAAGGAGGAACATGCATTTTCATCAGGATGAATCTTTAGATCATCAAACCTATTGTGTAGAAATTTTAGTTTCGCCTCCTTTAATTTTCTATTCCCTACATAAATATTCTCTAGATTTTCTCAAATAGACTTAACTGAAGTAAAGCTCATCACTTCTAGATAAATTTCATCAGAAAGTGCTTTAGTAATAGAATTCTATGCTTTAGCGTCAACATCATAAATATTTCTATTTGTATCTGTCATTGAAAGCTATGTAGGATCTGTGACTTGTATTTCTTGCATAGTACCAAATAAGGTGTCCTTTCTAAGAGATATTAGATGAAATCTCATCCTGTTTTTTCATATCTGAAAGTTTCTTCCATCGAAGAGGGGGACTCCCCTAATGTTGACTAAATTCTCTATAAAAATAATTGAAAGATTCAACACCATAAACCTTTACCCTCTGATACCACTTGTAATACCCTAGGACACCCTGAGAGGGGAGGGGTGAATCAGGGTGTCAAATTTTTCTTTCAAAGTGATGGATCTTGTTCCCACGTTGGTAAGAACACGTTAAACCTGTATAATGAATATGAACAGCAAATAAACAATCACATTTAAAGGGACCACCCATCACTTTTACATGGTTCACAACAAAGGGCTACGTTCAATGAGCATACACCGATAGTACGTCGGTCATACCAAAATCTACTAATCTTCACTAGTTGTGGAGTACAATAGTTCGGTCACAGTCACTCTGTTCCAAGCACACTACCTTTACAAAAATTCAAGGATAGCTCATTGCATCCCTTGAAACACTTCCATCAACTCTCCCTTTCCTACTACCCTGGAATAAGTCTTAATCATTTTATTGACTTGAGGGTCTCTTCAATAGGTTTTCATTGAAGTCTTTTTCTCAGTACATCATGAAACTCTTTTTTGCATCAATGTCCCAAATTGATGCACTTAAAAGAACTGATCACACAAACTAGAGAATCAAAAGTCTATCTAAAGCTTAACACCACACTTGCATGCAATAACTGCACCTGTGTGCAAGATTTGGTATTTGTCATGCAAGATGACTTTCATGAAACACCTACTTTCTATGCCACTCTTTTCTTTCATGAAACTACAGTGAGGGGTTCACTAGGTAATTTCAAACTAAAAGAACACCTTGCATGAAAGATTAACTATCTTCAATTCATTCACACACAAATCTTTCGCGTGGAAGAGTGACTAGATTTTCCTTGAAAAATTCTTAAGTCTTCTATGGGGGTCGCTGCCTATTTATAGGCCTCGATGACCCTATGCACAAGTTTTTTATGGTTCTTTGTCGATGTGCGCAAGATTATTCATGAGAGCGAAAAACCCTTTTTTACGTCACATTGGGCACGTAAGATTTTTTCACGCAACCTCATCTTTCATCCACATTTAATTATTACCCGCACTTTTTTCTTTTTCCATATTTTGATGCACTAATCCAAAATTAGGCCTTGCACGCAATTTTCTAAACACCATCCAATCTTGCGTGCAACTCCCTTTTCCAAAAACACTTTTCTCCATATTCCAATTTTTGGGAACACAAATTTGGTAAACATTGGGAAACAACACCACCTTCAATATTATTGCCTCCTTGAACTGTATGATCCCTTTCTTGGAAAACATCATGAACATCCAATGAGGACTGACAACAAATACAAACCATACTCCCTTTCCATCATAGAACGGTCATGGTTCCCACACATTGGATATTATTGATTTTGATTGTTTCACATATGCTTTGTAATATTGATATAGATCACCACCATTTGATACTAAGTTCATCGTTACAATATTATTTATTATAATACAATATATATTCTATTAGTATTTATAATTTTCTTATTTCATTCTACGAGTTTTTTATTTATGATTCTTGAAGATAAAATTAGTGAAGAGCATGTTCGGTATTTTTAATGAACAAACTGTTTTATATTAATAACATGCTAAAATATTTATATTAACTTTAAAAGATAAAAAATTATTATTTACATTATAATATCCAATATTACCAATAATTGGGTTTTCATATTCATCTATTATATAAATTTATTTCATCATTTATATAGGTTGTTAAACAAACCCAAAAAAACATGCTATAATTAATAGAAAGTATGAGTATAAGGTGAATTAGTTATAATATATTTAGTATTGATATATAGTTATATTTTTTAGATATTATAAAAGAGGTAAATTAGTATTAAGGAAATTTTCATTATGTGGGTAATTTAAGAAGATATTATTTACAAAGACAGTATTATTTTTTCCTCTTAGTACGTTCTTTTTTTCTGTTCAAATTTAAAATGATCACTTATTGTTAAAATTAATACTAAATTGACTAATTGGTTTTATAAAAGTGTATTAATAATGTCATTAATATAAAATTTATGAATTAAATCCACTTTTATAACCATCTGTTAAAGGATTTTATGAAAATGAATCATGTTTTTCATAGAAGTGGTAGTCCATATGTACACACTAGTGACGTTTTCAGATTCTAATGAGTGGGGTGGGGGAGGAAATTAGATAATGATTTATCATTAAAAATTATTAATTATTAAATCAATATAATATTTAGTTATTAAAATTTTTATTATAACTAGCCTTGTGTGGATGTGAAAAAATGAAATATGTTGTTAATGGAGGTGGTAGTCTGTATTTACTCACGAGTGATATTTTCATTTTCTAAGGAAGTGTAAAAGGTAGGTAATGATATTTATATAAACATAAAAAAAATTAGAATAATAATAATTCTATGTTCAATATATTATAATGGGTAATAAATAGTTTTTATGAGAAATATAGGGAAAGAAAAGGGTTAAGGAGTTGATAGTACTCACTTGGAGAACTTGAACTTTCTCTTGAAGAACCTACTGAAAATGGAGGATTTTGGGATTATTCTTGAAGAAATTTGTGGCAAAACATTAAATATAATTCAAGAAGAAGTAAGATGGGTAGGAATTTAGGATTAACTCTAATGAGTTGTATGGCATGGAGTGGGTGGATGTGTGCTCATTTTATAAGTGAAAAGGGAGGATTTTCATTAGAAATGACTGTTAAGAAATGGGTAAAGATAAAATCACATGTGTGAGGTGATTTAGGTGTGGAAAATTTGGTGATAAATGTGGGAATTAATTTAAATTATAAAAAATTTCTTCGATATTATCTAAATTTCATGTAAAATTAACAAAATTTGAGACACTTTAAGTTACACATTTTATGCTAATTAACCGTGATTAAAAATTCAACATAGTAATTATTTTTATAATAAAAATATAAAATTACACCACATAAAAAATATCAACATGATTATTCTAAATTTTGAATTCATTTAATCTATTTAAATTTATGAACACAATATTATTATCTTTAAAATGAAAATTGATGATATATAGAAAACATATTTTTGTAGAAATGAAAACACTTCTAAAATATTAAGTGTTCTTTGTCTAATTTATTATCAATGAACATTTAAATGGATATTAATATATTTTTTATATTTTAAAATTAAATTATATTCATTATTTATAACTATTAAACATAATTTACTTATATAATATTTACATAAATACTTTTAAAATCGATTCTTGAACATTACCATTTTTTCATTAACATGGTAATTAACCTTAATCTTGGAAACTTATTGTTATTCCTAAAAATAAAATTAATATTAATAAATAATATAAATACATTGATTAAAATTGTTAAAATGATTTTATTTGATTCAAATACTAGAGTGGATATAAATTAATTTTAATATAAACATGCATGACATGTAAATATAATTTTTATAAAGAATGAATTATTAGGCCTAAAATTAATTTATTATCACTACTTGTCTAGTAATAATTATGGGTTTATTTTTTTTTCTTTATTAATTTTAAATGAATTTCATAAAAATTATTCATTGGTAGTAATTATTTTTATCATGATAAAATACACAACACTTTTTGAAAAACTAGTATTTTGAAAAATACCCCTTTTTATAAAATTATCATATCCTAAATAAAATTTAAAGAAGTTATTTTTATTCTAATAATATAATTTTATCAATCTATTGATATTAAAATATATCCTTGAATTCTAATATACTATTCTATAATAAAAATATTTTTAGGCATAGATATATTTTACAATAAAATATTTTAATTAACTATTATATTTCTTTATGTTATTTATTTTTAAAAAAATATATTATCTAAATTAGTCTCTAAAAATAAAAAAAATCATAGTTATTATTAGATACAATAATATCCAATTACCTTATCTCCAATCAGCGTATATCCAAAGACCATATTTCAAACATCCATATTTCCAATGGCCATATTTTTAATGGTTTCCTTATTCCATATATATCTTTACCAAAATTATACATTCATCCTATTCTAATTTCATAAAGAATAATTATCATTCCTTATTTAGTATAATTATTTCTCCTTTCATGATTTTATTTCTCATTTCACATTTATTTTTATTAATGGTGAGTCTCAATGGTGAATATAATCTAAGAGATCTTATAGATTTTGAGATAGTGTCATTTTCTATTTATTAAACACTTTTAATTTATACAAAATTAATGGATTTAATCAATAATTATATTTAATAAGAAGTTTATTGTACATTTTTTTGTAGTGATTTATCTCAATCTAATGTATCATAGTTCATTTTAGTTCAGTGTTCCATTTGAAGAAAGATATTAAACATAGTATTATTTTAAGTGAAATTCATACAAAATATCAAGTTGTGACATTGTCCCCTGTATATAAATAAAATACACAAACTTTTAGTTATTTTTTATAAATAAAAATTTATAAGGGTATATATAACATATATATGGTTGAATATGTAATTTATAATGGGATATCAACCTAAATATACAATGTAAGTCTGGAAAACTCATCTATTATTTCATAATAGAAATAAATTGATAATCCAAAAATTTATACCAAATATTCCTCATTAGTTGGTTATAAGTCTTATGAGTTTATAGAGACATTCCATTCATAGATTAATTTTGATGATATTGTTTCCTACCAAATAATAAAACCAATATAGTTTTGATAATATCTTGTATAATCATTGTTAATGACCATATGAATTTGAAAACTCAATCATAAGAGGCATTATATTATAAAAACCTCATTTTAACTAATTATACTTTCAGTTCAAATATAATTGGATCGACCTACAACTCCTTTAGTTTAACCTATATAGTCCAAGGTCCATTTCTTATTAAAATATCTAACCTAAATATATATGAATCCCATATAATGGTTTATAAAGAGCATGTGAGTTTAAAAAATAATATCCCCTAATAATTTCAAATAAAGAGTGCAGTTAGGAGCACTTTTCATGGACTGAGTGATTATATGTTAAAACTCAACCAATAATTTTAAGGATTATTACCACTAGGAACATATATTACAGAGATTGCAATGTCTTATTTATATTCAGAAAGAGTTTACATTTCTAGAAAAACATAGAATCTATACTTTACTAAGATTATAGGTTTTTTCATATATTTTGGATTATACATAGGGTTTTCCAACATTTTCCCTAGTCCTAATCCAAAAAATAACAAAACTAATCTAAAAAATAACTAGACACTTATCTACTACCAACTGAGGCACCATAGACCCAAAATCCATGGTTCGGTGTCCAAAACATATACTTTGTATACATGATCTTATACAAACTCAGATGAACCAAAAACATTTTAATTTTTTTATATATCATCTCCGAATTTACACACTATATCTCACAATAAATCACACCCCAGAACCTAATGTTTTATTACATTTGGAGACTGGATAAATAAAAAACTTATTCTGTAACATTTTAAATATCTACCACAAGGCCTTTTACATATGAAACTTTAGAAAAATAATATATAATATTATACTTCATAACATGGGGAATGGAAAAATAAGAAAGGGGTGAGATCAAAAGCTTAGTAAGGGAAAACATAAGAGATAAAAAAATGATGAGAATAAGTGATTATAAGATAAAAATGTGGATATGTGAGTGGAGTCATGGTTCATGAACATAAAATTAAAAAATTATACCCAAATAAACATGGGTAATCAATAATAAATCAAGGATTAAGGATCTAAGTATAACATAATACATGTGTCATCATCCAATGAGAATGTTGAAAAACATATGAATGTGGTACAAACATAAATCATAACATAGTGGGACAGGAATTAATTTCCCCATCTCCCATAAAATAGTGTGTCTTTAATTCACATATCTATCTCCCATGACATAGTGGGCCAGGAAATCACAACCATATTTCCCATATCATAGTTGGTTAGGAATTTACACACCTGTATCCTATAATTATATCAGGATATATCAAACTTTACCCAAATCCTTTTATGGATATATAATTTGGGTTCTACCCATAACATAATGAAAACCATACATTTTGTTCCAAGAGAATATGAAAGAATTCATATTTTTAACTTTACTTAATTTACCAATGAAATGAGATATTTTTCATGAAAATTTTCATAGAATATTTCATAAGAAATATAGAGAGATAATGTTGATGGTGACATAAAGAAATATCATCCATGTAATATAAAGATCATTAAGGATGTTTACATAGATGAAAAAAGGCATTTTTAAGAACACTTGAACTAGTACTACATAAAAGGTGTTCAAGAATAGGGTAGTTTAATACCAAAAGAGTCATCCCAAAAAATAAAAAATAGTATAAAAGCATTTTGATGGAAATTAATGAAAAATATCACCAAAATAGATAGATATTTTGAATATTAAGAGAAAAATAGAAGAGAAACTATGAAATGAGTTTATATAAATAATTTCATAACATTATCATAAAGAGATGAAGTTATGATCCATTTGAAAAATCAAATTCCATAAGGTAATATGAAAACCTTTAAAACCCATTTTAAAATAAATCCCAATAATGGATCCATAAAAAATAAAAAAATTATCTATAGGAAATGTGTAATTGAAGATAAACCTAAAAATGTTAAAAGGAAATATTGTTTAATATTTTAAAAGTACCTTTATTTAATCTTAGATCGTTAAATTTTTAATAAAACATCCTCTAGAAAATTAGTAAATAGAAATATGAATATCAAATGAGATAATACATATTTTTTTTAAAAAAATAAAAATAGTGGAATGAAAGAATATGAACATGAATGAAAAATAAATAAAAAATAGAATGGATTATTCTTAACAATGTTGTTATTCTATGAAAAGTTAACCCATAAAAGAAGATGAATTGATGTAAAAGTCCTTCAATAAATGAATTCATGAGAATTAAATGTAAATATCCATAATTGTGAGGTGAATTCCAATTTAATTCAATTATATAGTATATTTTACCCAACATATTAGAATAAAGTTCAAGAAGAATAATCAAATATCAATGAGATGAAATTGAGATCACAAAAAACATTACCATTGTATTCATATTTGAATAAGAATCCCTTTATAGGATAACATGATATGGATTTGTAAATATTTTTAATTTCAATAAATTTATGATAAAAGGAATCCATATGGTAGTATATACACCAAAAAATAAAACAAGTGGGGAATATTGCATATGGCACAAAGAAAAAAAATTGAGATGATAAAAACCATTACATTAAATCTTGAGTCACATGAAATAATTTTAACCTCCTATAATAAACATAACAATATTAGTAACTTAATTTATATCCATTCCATATCAATTAACATTTTTAATATTAAATAATAATAATTCATTATACATTAATTAGTTGGTTATTATTTATTGTCATCATCAGGTTTTAGAGATTTTGATTGTTTCGCATACTCTTTGTAATGTCGATGTAAATACCTATGGTTTGATACCTATTTTATAATTCATAGATTTTATAGGTACTATAAGACATATTCCATAAAGATTTATAAAGTTTTTATTTCTTTCCATGAGAGTTTTATTTATAATGGTTGAAGGTGAAATTAGTGGTGATCTTGTTAGGTGATTTTTAGTGAAAAAAGGTGTAAAGACCCGTAAATTTCAAGGAAATTTTTTTTCTTAATTTTCTTTGGAATTTTACAAGAGCACAGTTTCTGACGGCACCTGATTCCGAGGCCCGGTGTGCCCGTAATCATTTTCCGAAGTTTGGCTCAGGTACGTTCAGTGAACGGACGAGCGGGTTTTTTCTAACTTTTGAACCGGTGCCCGGAATCGAATTCTGAGGGCACCGATGAAATCGAAACACCGGTATTCGCTTAGAAACGCCTCTTCCGGAGTTGCGTTTGCTCGGGTTTGGTTTTTAATTTTCGGGCTTAAAGTTAAGAAATAAAATAATTTTGCGACAACTTTATTTTATTTCACTTAAGCCACTTGTAAGCCACTTGAAGCCACTTATTGACGGCTTGAACTGAGTTGAATCGGATAAGATGCTATCCAGAAATATCCTAACCCCCTTGGTAGGATATTTGTGAGGTGGGGCCCGCACGAGCCCCGCTGTTTCTTTCTGCTAAGAAACGCACCCGCGAAAACCCGTCTTAATGAGAGTCAACTGACGTGTTTCTTAAAATCTTAACAGACCATTTAATTGGGCGGTTTAATTCGTGAATTAAATGGGATGTTTCTTTCGTTGAATTAATTCAACGAATTAATTCAATCGTTTCTTAACCTGTTTTCGTGTGTTGGCATATTAATAAAATAAGACCAACCAAAATCTTTTGGGGGATTACTCATTGAGATAGAATCCTTGTTCCTTCTTCCTCCTACGCGAAGAATGCGAAGAACGCGAAGAACGCGAAGAACGCGAAGAACGCCGAACCCGGAAATCGACGACGCGACGCCGTGATCCGCAACGCCGACAACGTTCTTCTGCAACGTCTCTTCCTCCGCGACGGATCTTCGATCGGCTGCTTGAGTTCGCCGACTCAACGCCGGATTCCGCGACGACGCGACGATCCCTCTCTTCCGCGATGAGCTTTTCCGCGAAGAACGCCCGCGCGCGACGATCGACGAGGTAGGGATTTATTTTGGGAATTACCCCTTTTTATTATTCTCGTCAATGTTTCTTTAAAGAAATTAAAGAACCGAGTTGTGAACAATTTTAATCTTATTAAAATTGTTGCTTCCTGTGTGGAATAAAATTCCCCCGTTTGTTTATCTCTAACGCGGAGGGTGCGGGCCAAACGAACAAGGCCCGACGTCCCTCCGCCGTTCTTCGTTTGGTGTGTATTTGACGGGCGACGACGGAACGTGCCGCAAAGGATGTTTGATGATCACGCAGTGAAGAACGAGTCCTGGGAGGAGCAATGGCGCAGACGGGAAGAGAATCGGACCACCTGAACGATCCCGGTGGCCCGCGGAACTCGCCGGCGGCGCGGGTCGCCGGCACGGCGGCACCGGCAGCCGGGAGCGGCGGCACCCCGGCGCGCCGCCGGACAGGCCGCCGCGACTCAGCGCGGTGGCGGTGGCACCCGCGGACCCGCGGCCGCGCGAGTCCGGTGCCCTCGGACGCGGCTGAAGCCGCGTCCCGACTCAGTGCGGCCCCACGCGGGGGGCCGCGGCACCACCAGGCCGCGGGGGCGGCGCCCCGCGTGCCTCGGCCGTTCGGCCGCTCAGCCGAACCGGGCCAGGCTGGTCCGACCGGCCGGGCCGTGCCCTGGCCGGACCGGACCGGGTCGGGTCAACCTCGTTCAGTTCGACCCGGTTCGGCCGACTCCCGGGGGGGGGGGGTCGGGCCAGGTCGGCCCGGGCCCGTACCCCCCATCTTCGGACGGTCTTCGTTCAAACACCCGTAACTTGTGCTACGGGCCTCCAAACGACTCTCTGTCAGTGGAAACGCGATCTTTGGATCGAGACGGTCATTTCGGTATATCGCACTCAATGTTTCGGAGTACTTTGAGTTCGGTCGGGTTGGTTCGTACACGAAACCAACCGGGCCCTCGGAGCGGAAACGCTCATATCTTGAGCTACGGACATCCGATTGACGTGCCGTCAGCTTTTTTGTTTTCCTCTAAGTGAGACGGATCTTTTGGCATACTTCGCCCGAGGTTCGGACACCGGTGGTGTGCGGTCGGGTTGGTTTCTCCTTAAAAACCAACCGGGCCCCTGGGACGAAAATGCCAATAACTCTCAGACCGGGCGTCCGATTGACGCGCCGTCTGCGACGTTGAGTTCCTGTTGACGATACAGAACTTTTGGATACATCAACTTCGGACTTTGTGTCAGTTGATGTATCAGCCTCTCGGCTCGTGGAGCGGACCCTCCCGAACGAGCTTGCTGTGTGCGGGAACCCTAGGCTGGCTGCGACTGCTACTTCGACAGCGACGACTGTGCAGAGATCCTCTGTGGACTCTGACGACGACCATGCAGAGATCCTCAGTGGACTGCGGCGACGACTGTGCAGAGATCCTCAGTGGACTGCGACGACTACTGCACTCAGCGATCCTCCGTGGATCAGTGCTACAGGTCCTGTGTGGGCCCGATCCTGTGTGGGTCCGATCCTGTGTGGGTCCGCGCTCAGCGGTTCTGTGTGAGCCAGCGCCTACAGGTCCTGTGTGGGCCCGATCCTGTGTGGGTCATTGCGGGGGTTAGTTATCTATCGATCCTTCGTGGGTCCGACGACTTAGATGGATCAGTGATCATCTTTATCGTCATCCGAAGAAGTATACCTGTGTGAGCTGAATCTTGCGTTACTCTCCTTTGTGGATTGTGTTGAGCTATCCTGTGTGGATTTACTGTTTACTCTCCTTTGTGGATTGTGTTGAGCTATCCTGTGTGGACTTACTGTTTACTCTCCTTTGTGGATTTTGTTGAGCTATCCTGTGTGGGTGTACGTTTTGCTTTCCTGTGTGGACTGGGTTGTGCTTGGGCTCGGACGTTGGAGCCGAACGGGAATTGATGACTTAGGTATATGTATGGGCATATACCTAAGCCGTGTCAGATGTTACTTCGTGATTGTATCCTTCCTTTGTGGATTATCCTTTGTGGATTTCGGGAGACCTTCGGGGGTCTCGGGGTCCCTAGTGAGTAGCTTATACTCACCCATGCACGGGCTTTGCCCGCACTACGTTGTGTTGGTTGCAGACGACGGACAACGCTGATCGTGGTGGAGGCGTGCGGAGCAGGACGGTACCTGGAGGTGGACCACTGGGCGGGACGTACTCGGAGCGGTCAGGTGGACCCGAGGAGCAGTGGAAGCTATCTGTACCCACCCTTCAGGTGGGATTTGCAGAGGACGGCTCGACCCTACAGTTTTCCCTTTCAGTTGCTGTTTTTCCTTTCAGTTGTACTTTACTGTTGGGCTTGTATTTCCGGCCCCTTTTACTTTCATCACAGCTTGTACAGTTTTTACTTAGTGTTTACTTTTCCTCTTTCTTACTCTGTGGTTCTTGTTTACTTTTCAAAGGCAATGCCTCTCCTTTTTGTTGGGATTTACCCCTTGGTGCTAGTCGCCAGCCCCTGGCCTATGGAAGGCGGGCTTGGGGTAGTCACGGCACGGGCCCCGAGGGCGGGTCGTGACAAAAGGTGTTACATTAATAACATGTTTAAATATAATATTAACTTTATATAACCAACAATAAAATTTATTTTCTTATTAATATCCAATATTATTAGTAATTAGGTTTCCATAGACATCCATGATATAAATTAAGAGCATATTTCAAGTAAATGGTTAAACTGTCTCAAAAAATAACATGTTATATTAATGTATATATGTATGATTATGAAGTTAATTAGTTAGATAATAAATATTTGAGAAGTATAATTATTTTATTTGGATTTTATTAAGGAGATAAATCATAATTTAGACAAGGTTAATAAGGAGGGTAATTGTAACTACCCAGGATGTTGTAAAATATTTTTTCAAATGAATTTAGTCTTTTTTATATTTTTTGTTACCTGAAAAATGGAGTATTGATTGTGTCATATGAAACACTGAGTTTATCATGGAATATGGTTTTTAGTCTTATGGAATAATTTTCCCTTTAACCTTGTATGTAAGTCCGGGTTCACATCCTAGAAGTAGTGTTTATTTGGTAGGGGTGCTTGGCGTCAGACGAGATAGGTTGACTGGGGGTCTCACCAACATATTGGATGATGTGAAGTGGGTCAGTGGTAGGTGGATTTCTTAGTGATAGTTGTTGGAGGTGTCATAAGTTTATGTTCAGTCTGTCGGTAGACTTGATAGATGATGATGATTGGCACAACATCTCGAGCGCATTGGTAGTGATCAGCTCCAAGGCAGTGATGGGATGTTTCAACTGGCGATGATGGTGTCTATGTTAGGTCCATGGAACTAGTATGATAATGTGGAGGTATGGGGCCATGATTTGGGATCTCAGTTGTGTGATGGTAGCAGATTTCACATGATAGGTGGGTGGTTCAGGAGAACTATGTACAATGGGAAAAAATTAGAGGTGCACCCAGATGTTGTTCAGGGAAAATGAGTAGCCACGAGCAATGCTCTCAGATTAGAGGAAGGAGATGGAATGAATTTTTCCATTGGTACTAGGAAACATGAATTTATACACGGGTAATTTCTTGTTGATCATACTTATAGGTCAGATTCTTTGGTTATTTATAGGAAAATATCTACTGGGTAGTGTTTATTTTGTGTCATTAGGGCTTCTAGGGTCATGTATTAGGCCTAAGTACCATAGGGATTTTGAACATGTATGTTTACCCCTAAACCCAATTAAAAGGGTGAAAATTATTAAATATTTAAATACTTTGGTCCTAGGGTATTTTAGCTTTCATTACCTGAAAAATGAGTTTTATCTAATGTGTGCATGACACTCGACACTGAGCTTCAGTGAACCATGTAATAATATTATTTTAAATATGACCATTATAACCTAACCATTAAATAGGATGGTATGAATAGTATTAACTAATTTATGAAATATATATATAAATTTCATACTCAATATAAATTTATTTATAAATTCTTAGTGAATAATCAATCATTTGTTAGTAAATTAATAATATTTTTAAAATTTTGTTTTCTTTAGAAATGGTTTTTTTCTTTTCCTAAAAAAATATTATAATTAATTTATAGTTATTATAGATATTTTATTTGATAAAAAGAAATTTATTTTTGAAATAATCATATCAAAATAATCTTATGGTATATTTTTTGTATTTTTTAGAAAATGTTGATTTTTCATTGAATAGTTCAGAATACCGATTTTTGTAAAACTATCATCTCATTTCAATAAATTAAGTAATTTAAATTCCATAATTATTTTTTAAATTAATATAAGTATTATTTAGTTTTATTTATCCCACTTAATTACTTTTTAATCAACATTATCTTTTATTTTAGTATATTTTTATTTTGGGTTTAAAAAGGGGTTTTTTCTTCTAAAAACTCTTTTAATGTACATAATGTTTCTCCATTTTAATTAATTAAAATAATCCTTAATGTGGAATATTTGAAATTAAAATTTATATTTTATATATTAAGAAATTATAATTTATATTCATACAATAATTATTATTAGACATAGAGTTAATAAAAAATAATATTTTTCTTGAAAAATACACATCTCGAAAACCCCCTTTTTCATCACATATGTAGGTATGGTTTTAAATTTAATTTTCTACATTTTATGAAAATTTATTGGAAAAAATAAAATTTATTTTTAAATCATCATTTTAAAATTATATTAGGCTGAATTTTTATAATTTTACTGATAGTTTAATTTTTTGATGAACTATAAAAATACTTAATTATAATTGAAAACTATATTTCATTTAATTTTTTTATAAAGTGATTTTTTAATTTATTTTTAAAGTAAAATTACTTCAATTATGCATACATTAATACAAATTATTTCATTTTAATAAATTTAACATTCAATTTGGATATAAAAACTTTATAAAATTTTCAATAATCTCTTCAAAAACTTGTTTTCTCATCCTGTTTGCGAGACTAATTTTAAATTAAAAATTTCCACTTCTATGCATGGAATTTGGAAAATTGGATTCCATAGTTTAAGTCACCATAATATATATTTTCTAATAATTTCTACTTAATTTTTTACCAAAATGGATAGAAAAAATAGTAAAAAATACCTACTGTTGTTAAGGTAATAATGTGTTTTCCAAGGGGTTAAACTAAAAGTAGAAGGGTTAAAAATAGCCCAAAACCTTCCAAAAACCCATTTTAGGCCATATTTAGACCATATATATTATAGGATTGGGAATGGTTCATTATTGTAACATTTTTATATGGAAACAATTTGGGTGGAATTAGATGTTTCAAAAAAATACAAGTGTGCCACTCACCTCTCAAAGAGATAAAGTTCATCAAGGATAATTTTCATTTTATTTCTTCTTACACCTTCATAAATTGTTATTATACCATGATGATATAGTAAAATCATCATATTAAATATAAATATATGTTTTTTTGTTAATTTTATTTCCTATAACCATCTCCACTTCCATAAAATGGGTTAAGAAATCATCATTTTTGTGTATTGTAAACTACCACCTCTCGAACCGATGTCATTCATTTTTCCATTACCACCTATAAAGAATGGTTATAATGATGTATATGTTATTATATAGGATATATATGATTATATTATGATTATTTAATTATTATATCAACAATACCTTCATGATTTTACTTTTTTGGGAATAAAATAACAACACATGTGTGTACGATGGACTACCGCCTCACGAAGCGATGTGATTCATTCACAATTTACATGGAAGGTAATAATGATGGTATTAATGAAAATATGCGATATATATGACATAAAAATTAATCTATAATTATAATATTTCATTTAACTTTCTTTTTATCAACCTGATAAGAAAATGGAAACATCATCCATGTGCATCTATGACCTACCATCCCCATGAATAGTGTATTTCATTTTCTATCAATAAATTTTATGGATTTCACTAAATAAATATATAGTGAATATTTATGATAATAATATCATGGATAAAATTATATATATGATGAAACCATGATCAAAGTAAGAGGACTAAAAATTAAAAGTCAAAACATAGATGAAAACAAGGCACTTGTTGCCCGAAACGTGACATGGAATGGATAATAAAAAGGTTATAAAAGGTCATAATTAAATAATATATGATATAATATAAATATTTATGGTTATTTAATTTATGTATAAAAAATTATATTTATTATAGGTTAGGTTATAACATATATGATTGAAGTGATGACTTAAGGTATGAGATTTCTAGTCCCACTTTTATTTTTGGGAGACATATGAAAATTCATCACTCATTTATTTTGTGGTTAATATAATACCATTTTGAAATTATATATCATTAATATTCAATTTTTAATGATATTTAAAGTTTCATTTTATCTTATTCTTTGTTGTGGATTATGATTCAAAATATTTCTAAAGAGATAAGGGATTTTTTCCATACTTTTATTTCTTTTGTGTGACACATGCCATATTCACCGCCTATTTATTTTATGTGGTGTATATAATTCACCTAATTATATTTTATTAGGATTATAATTGAAGATATGTGGATTTATATAAACATTTAAGGATCTATCTTTCATAGGTTTTATGGTTCAAAAGTTACCAAAGTAGTAAGATATATTTTGTCTCAATTTTCCTTCTTTAAGACATGTAGTTATGTTACGTACCTATCTTCTTTTATGATGTGTATATACAGACCCTTTGACATGTAATATCATGAATTTATTTAGACTCGTGATATTTTATAGTTCATTTAATGTCATTACTTTATAGAGCTTATGATTTAATGTTACTAAAATTGTAGAGAATTTTACGTTAAAATATTATTGTTTATCATGATTGATTAGGATTCTATTTACAATGATAAAATCTTATGATCCATATCCCATGAAAATAATGAATTTAATTCTCCATTTTTCATTCATGATATTAATAGTACCATTTTCCTCCATTTTTCACTTAAAATAACTGAGCAATAGTTTTTATGAAAATCTAACTTTATTTATATTTTTTGTAAGAAATATTTTTTCTTCTAAAACCATGTTTTCCATAAATGTTTCATTTTTTAATAATATCTTATAATTTTTAAAATAAATGTTTACTCATTTTTGAATTTTTTTAATTTTTTTGAAAGGTATATTCATGTTATTTTCTAGACAATTCCCGTTTGGATTTTATCGAAAATGTGAATGTTATATTTTTTTTAATGTATCTGTAATGAACTAAATTTCCCACAATCATGAACACTATTTTCATTAAATTTTCCTTTTTAAATTTTTGGTTTTATTTTTAAAGAAAATTATTTTCAAAAAAAATATGTTTTAAAAGGTGTTTTTAAAGGGGAAATGATATTTTCCACAATAAATGGTTTAAATGGTTTTTAGTGATTCCTTTATATGTTTTAATGGTTATCCAAAAAAAAGTATTGTTAAAATGTTCGATGTTTTAAAAAATGATATTCCAGGAAAATTTATGATCCTAAAGAAATTTTACAGGTGATCATTCAAAAAAATTCTCCATCTAAGATGACATAATTTGATGTAACTTATGCTTTACTAGGGATATAAACAAAGGATACCATTTTAATTATTTATATAAATGGTTTTTGTTGACAATATGTTAATTAAACCTATTACTCTTCCATGGGTTATTCCATGATAAAATTATTATGAAACCCGCTTCCTTTTGTATGGGATATGATGATATGGTGAAATGATTATAAATCCTTTATATTTTCAATAAGTTATGATATAATTAAATTTTTATGAAACCCATTTCATTTTATGTGTTTTGATATGATGAAATAATTATGAAACTCATTCCATTTCATGGGTTATGATATTATGAATGTTTCATGATATTTTGGCACACATATATATCATTTTCATTATGTGAAAGGTGGGACCTATATCTTTATCCAATGTATTGGATAATTATTATTATTATAAGAGATGAAAGGGTACGTGGGATATTATCCCAAGACCAAAACAAGAGGGTACACATGTGGTTATCCCAAGACCAAAAAAAGATTAAAAGGGTCATTATCCCAAGCCTAAAATGAGAGGGCACATAGGAGTTCATCCAAAGCCCAAATAAGGTACATATTTTATTATCTCAAGCCTAAGATTTTATGAATTTCTTGGTATATATACTTGATATAATATTTTCTATGTTTATATGTATGCCATAATTTTATGACTTATGTTAATTTTATGCCCTCATGGATCTTGTTCTTTGATTCCATTATAATAAATTTCTTATTAACTAAAATTTTGTATTCCATGAGTCAATATTATTATCTATGATATGTAGGGTATGGTTTCCAAATATTATTCTGATGTTCTCAAACCCTTATGTTCATGTTATGCTTACATATCTCCCTTGTTTACCCTTAATGGGCATCTGAGCCCACCCTTTCCTTGTTTTTCTTTACCCAGGTAATGAAGAAAGGTTTTAAGAATGGAATTTCTATGAAGAGTAATTAATGGGAAGACATATATGGGAGACATTAAATATCATTTACTGAATTAGAATATCATTTTCCATATTCTGAAAGGTTGTAAACTATTATGGTCCTCAAGAGTTTTTTTATGTGATGTGTTGATTATTTATCTAAAATGATATAATATATATGAATAAATATCATGGGTTGTTATAGTTGGAATAATATGATAGGTTTTGTTAAGATTTGGAATATCATATGAGAAAACATTAGTGTGATCCCTAGATATATTTATAAGGATATTTCTAGGAATGTCTCTAATGATAAGTCTAATGATGAGTCGAAGTATAAGAAAATTTCTAGGAATATAGGTAAAGAATATATTAAGTGATTTCAAAGAAATTACATCGCTGTCTGGATACTACAAGTGGATGTAGCTATAACATAGTGGTACCTAGGTGTAATAAATCTGAAATGGGCACATTTATATGGAATCAATCGTTACCTATTGCATGATAATAGGCCTTGCAGCACACTTGGTTTGACACTCCCTGGGGATATTATTTGGAAATTAAAAAACTCTTTATGAACCAATATGAAGGGTTTAAATAATATGGTGACCATTAATAACCCATAATAAACATAATTTTTCACTGATTGAATTGAAGTTTTTTTTTATTTATACATCCTATATATGATTTTTCATGATCATTTTGTTCCCCACTATGATTATTGTTTCTCAAACTATGCTTTTTTAATTTTAGTAAATGGATGGAACTAAAAGGAATCAAGTTAACATTGAATCTGATGGACTATTTAGTGACTATGAGAAACACAATTTTATGATTAATAGAGAGGAATTAATTGATATTACTAAAAAAATATGCTATCATGGTATATTATTAACTACATGAACTTCGGTGAGACTATTAAAAAATCAAATAAGAGGAAGATAGATTTCTATGAAATTTTATGTGGAAATGAATATAGAATATTGAACATTAATCTTCCAACATGTCAAGAAGGTGGGAATAGGATCCTAGATAAATATATAAAATTGAGGGTAAGATGTCATCTGTGTATAAAATAAGTTCATAGAGTGAAACAATTTCGTGGATTTCAATTTCCTAGTTTTGGGGAACATGGGAATTACCAACTTAATGCACTGACCCAATAATTAACTTCTAGACCATGGAAGGAACTATTCTATGCCAATAATTGAAGTGGAGGATTGAATTATTTATGTATTTAGATTCATGAATTATGTTATATAAATTGTGAAATATATATATGGATTTTTCAGTATAAGTTTTTCGTTAATGATTTGAAAGAATATGTCGAAGGATGTTGATGAACTAGAAAAGTAATTTAATGGAGAGGTGATATTCATAGAAAATACCCAATTAATGTAAACATAACCCTTAATTTGTTCTTGATGTTTAGACAATATTGTTGGGATAAAGAGATTATTGATTTGGATAAATTAAATTGTATATTATTGATGACATAGGGACTGATTAATGATTTGTGGAAAAAGTTGTTTATGAAATCATTGATGGAATTTAAAATATTATTGAATCATTGGAATGTACTCAATAATTTTTTGTTTTATTAAAGGAATGAGAAATAATTAGTGTTTTATTTTAGGTTATATGATAATTTAGATTATTACCATGTTTCAGGATAATACATGATGAATGTATTCACATGTTTGGTATGTGAAAATCAAGAGAAACATTATGATATATGACGTATTAAAGTTAAGTTGTTTTTTTTATAAATTTAGTGAATTTATTTATAAATTATGAATTTTGGAAGGGTTATAAGGTTAACCATTTATGGAATGGTTTTAGGTGAACTTTGGATAAGGATTTATAGATTAATGTATTACTTATCCATATAAAGATTTATCAATATTGTATAATTGATGATGATTTTTTTAACTAGAGATAGACACAATGAATTATCATTGTTTTATGGATTTTATTTACTACTTCAGACATAAAAAAAATATCTCAGAGTAAGAGATGGTGTGGAAATTTATCAATGAAAAATTAAAGGATGAAATTTTTCATATGAAATATAAATATATCAAGAAAGTACATTTTCTTATGTTCTTAGTCTAGATTGAAAAAAAATTCACCAACATTAGGGAAATTATTTAAAAAAATTGTCATGTTATCATCATTTTTAATGATATAAATGACCTTTTTCATGCCTCTTTACTTTATGGATATGTGGTCATTAACCTTATTTATATCACCCACTTTCTTGTGATCTATTTACTTTATCACTCTCCATCAGTATTTGGGAGGAAGTTTTCTCTTATATGAACATGTTTTCATTTCCCACCTACGTTTTCCTATTTGGAAACCTAATATGTGTAATTCTAGATGATACTCACACATCCCTTTATCTTTTTCAAATGGATTTTTTATTCACCATTTTTACAATGTGGTTTTCAATGAAATTATTTTCATAGTTTAAACATTTGATTACTGAGATGAATTTCGAGGGAAAAATTCATTTTAGATGGGGGCTGAGGTAGAATGTACAACCTTGAGAATTTGTGATTTGTTTTTCCAAATGAATTTAATCTTTTTAAAATTTTGTGTTACGTGATAAAACTGAGTATTTCTTGGTTTATACACAACATCGTGTTTATATTTAATTACATACAATAATTATTTTCTTCAAAAGAGTTCATGACACATGACACTGAGCTATAGTGAACCCTAAAATAACATTATTTTAAATATGACCATTATAACCTGGCCATTAAATAAGTTTTTATGAATATAATTAACTACTTTAGAAAATGAATATATAAATTTCATACTAAATATAAATTTATTAACAAATTCTTAGTAAATAATCAATCAATTTTCAGTAAAGTAATTATATTCTTTAAAAATATGTTTTCCTCAGATGTGATTTTTTTTTAATTTTTAATGAAATAAATATTATTTTTAATTTATTAATATTGTATAAAATTTATTGGTTAAAAATGATCTTCATTTTAGAAATCATCATATATAAATTATTTTATGGTAAAATTTTGGGGTGTTTTAAAAAAAATGATTTTCAGTGAATAGTGAAAAATACCTGTTTTTTGTAAAACTATCATTTATTTTTAGTAAATTATATAATTCAAATGGATAAATTATTTTTTAAAGTAACATGAATGTGATTTATTTATATTTACCCAAATTAATTATTTTTAAATCAACTTTATATTGGATTTTATTGTATGTTTATTTTTTGGTTAAAAAAACTATTTTTTTTGAAAACTATTTTAATGGGAATAATGTTTCTTTATTTTAATTAAATAATTTAATAACTAATAATTAATTTTATAAAGAAAATTTATATATAATATATCAATAAATTTTAATCGAGAATCATGCAATTATAATTATTAGACATATAGTTAATATAAAATCAACTTTTTCTTGAAAAATACACTTATCGAAAACTGGATTATAACCAAGTCTATGGGTTTTGTTTGAAATATAATTTTTTAAATTTATAGAAAATTTATTTGATAAAATAACCTTAATTTTATAAATAATCTTGTAAAAATTTTATTATGGTGATTTTTTGAGAATTTTCTTGAAATTTTAATTGTTGTTGTTGAATTGTGAAAAGTATTGAATTTTAATTGAAAACTGTCATTTAATTTAATTTATTTATAATGTTAAATTATATTTAAAAATTGATTTAAAATAAAACTAGTTTAATTATACATTCATTAATCTAATTTAGGTCACTAGATTCAATTTCATATTGAATTTGGATCTATAAACTTTTTTAAATTTTTGAACATATTCCCTTTAAAAATGTGATTTTTTTAATGGAACTTTTCAAAATAAATTAAATGGTTGTAATAATCCTAATTTATATTATATAATAATATTAAATTAAATTTTGGCCACAATTAATAGTAAAAACAGTACAAATTATTTCTCGTGTTTATGTAAAAATGGGTTCACTATGGGTTGTTAAACTCAAAAATATAAGTGTTAGAAATGGCTCAAAACTTCTTAAACACAAATTTCATGTCCATATTTCCACCATATATCATATAGTATCTAGAATGGTTCATTATTGTAACCTTTTTATAGGAAAAAATTTGGGTGGATTTATTTCTTTCAAAAAATTACAAGTATACCACTCATCTCTTATTCAAACATTTAAACACTTTTGGATTGGAAAATCCCTACCAAAATAAATTAACAAATTATCTACTCTCATAATAGAAACCTTATTTTTAACATATATCCAAAAAATAAGGATTTTTGTGCCAACCTAAAAATTATATCTGGATAAGAGGCAATGTTCATCAATGAGTATTTTTGTTTTATTTATTTTTCCACCTCCTTCAATTACTATTATATAATGATGATATAATGGAATAATTTTTTTAAATATAATTATATTTTTTCATTTTAATTTCATGACCTACAACTATCTCCCCTTCAATATAATGTGTTACAAAATTATTTTTCATCTGTACGGTGAACTACCACCTTGCAAACCGTTGCCATTCATTTTTCCATTACCATAAATCAAGGATGGTTATAATTAAGGATTTATTTTTTATATATGATATTTATGATAATATTATGATTCTGAAATTATTATACTAGAAAAGTCTAGGTATAATCAAATCTTATTACCATTTAGTAAAAATAAAAGAAAACGTACAAGAAAGATATGGGCGGGGTCATATAAAGGAATTTTCCCTCATCCATCGGGCAGTAAATTTAAAGGTCATAATAGGACATGCCATTTCCATAATTAGAATCATAAGTGGTTTCCCACTAATATTTAGATTTACCTTGATTGAAGATCTTGAGGATTTATTCATTGACATTATTTTAAGAAGATCTAGTGGACACAGTCCGTAGTAGATTATAATAGTCCTTTTATGGAATTTTATTCGAAGGAGAAGGAGTCAAGACTTCATTGTCAATTACCTTTTCCTTTCCATATATAATTGTATCCTTAAAATAAGAATGACCATCATTACCCTATCCCTTAAGTGGAGTAAAAACATTCACCCTTCCTCATCAGGTATGTTTCCCCACTTCTCAGATGTCCTGTAATGATCACCGCCCCATAGGGTTGAAGGATTAAACACCACCAGATGCATGAATCCATGCCCCAAATGAGGCTATGTAGAGATATCTGATGAAACATCCAGATTATTGTGAACATTATCAACAAGTGTGATATCCTTTTTTCATTATATCATCAACCAAATTAGTAGAAGATGCATCCACCTACATATTCTCATCCAAGAAAGGACTAGTACCTATCAAATGCACACCCATGACAACATTGAACTCTCGATCAGGCCTCATCACCACATGAGAGTTATTCCCCTTTAAAGAATTATCCACAACCTCATACAAATTTTTCTTCTTAGATGCACATCTTCTACCTACATGATCTTCATTATTCATCACTTTTATTTTCATTCTAAAAGAAGTCTAATGGTTCCCTTTTACATCACAATAAGTTCCAAGAACATTTTTACATCATCTATCTTTTACATGACCAATTGTTTGACAATCTAAAAAAAATTAGGAATTCTTTAATATTCCACATTAAGAGGGATTCCATCATCCAATGCCAACAATAGTATATTGTTAATTAAGAATATGCTTAAGTCAACCTCCAATATTACCTAAGAAAAGTGCCCAAACATGGCTACCTCAGTAACTCTATCCATTTTGATTAGAATACCAAAAGTAGAGGCAATATCAAAGAGAGTATTTGGATTTCATATAATATAGTTAAGACCAATAATTTCAATCCAAACATAGACTTGAGTATTTTTTAAATAAAATTGGTTAAAACAAAATTCCCATTCTTGAATAAAGATGAAACCTGGCTTTAATGAAATTAATCCAATCCTCAATGCCCCTTAGTTTCAGTTCCTATGATGGGAAAATGATGTGGAAGAAACCCCTACCCAGGGGTATACATATTCAGTATGAATAATTCTATATACAGGATAACTTTTGAACAATATCATCAATTTCCCATATTTTTCGATCAATAGGAAGAACAATCCTAGAAATAATGGAGAACCTAAAAATCTTAAATCTGTCAAATATTTCCTCCTTGTTAGAAACCACATGAGCTATATCACCCTTCATCAAAATCTTGTCTTGAAGAACATACTTCAAACTTATAAAATTCCTTTTGTTGGAGTTTCTTTCAGCATCCACAAACCCAGAATTGATCACATCATTATTAGAACCCTCCCTCATTTCTATTTCTGCATAGATAATTTGAAAATACCAGGTGAAATCTTCTACCAAAGAAACCCAATAAGAACGAAGAGAATAAATTGTGGCTCTTACTCCTTCCTCATCCTGATGAGATAAGTTCCCTACCCCCACCAGCGAGGATTTTCGATCCTTAGTCTCAACTGCTGACCCCATCATGTCACGATTAGTAGAAACCTTGACCATTCCCATGATAGATCCACTCACAACTATATATCTACAACCAAACCATGATGAAATTCCCTTAGATCAACATATCCATCAAAATTAGGCATTACCATGAGAAACTCAGATCAAGTTGTATCAGTTGGTGATAAAACACAATTTTATTGAATATTTTTTTGATAATAAATGATATACTTTCCTTACATTATGATAAATATGTTCAATTATGGAATATTTCGTCTTAGATCATTCATTTGTCAATTTGATGAAAATTCCAGTTTTACCCTTTTAAACTTCACTGTAGTATTCTAGGAATAAATATTGTATTAAAAATTATTTTGACATAAAATTTTGTATCTATGTTCTTGAATTAATGGGATACATATTCTATTTAGGACACGAGAGCTGGATCGTGCATTTGAGTGGAGTAAATGGGACATGAATACAAGGTTGGACTGAACTATATATATTGGACATCACTTCAGCATTTGGGACGTATCTTCTTCATCCATAATTTGATTGGGCCCAAATTTGGAGGGAATATTGGGTACATTATTATAAACAAATCATCCTTCTATAGATAATTAATGCATTAATGAGGTCAACTATGCAGTGAAATGGGATTAAACAATTTAGACGAATTTCCATTTCACATTTAAAACTGTTTTGTAACCATAGCCCTCTCCATCTCTATTTGAAGGATATTTTAAGTCTTTGGGATGTCTGGTAGAGGATATGGGAAGGTTTGGTAGAAAGGGTGTCTCTTGGGATCCCCTAAAAACTCTTGGAAGAAGTAAGGACTTGTGCAAATATCTATTCTGAAAAAGATCTCCTCTCCCACCTCCTCTCTGTATTTCTTTACTTTCATGCTTGTAATATGAATTTTTCTTCAATTAATATCATGTGTTTTTCCTTTTAATCTTCTAATATTCCTATAGGGGATATAATTAAAGATTATAAACAAGATTTATTTATACCCTTTCTAACCCCTTGCAAATGAAAAATGTTTCTACGATGACTACACCACCCATGGAAGATTAGTTATTTTTAGTAATTGATCTACCTATTACCTTATTCATTCATTTATTTTGAATTAATGAGATAATATAATTAACTTAATATAATTAATTAATAGTGTTTTTGCATTAGAATAAACCAAGTAAACAATTGAATAATTAACACAAAAATACGTGAGGTCCAGATTTTTTGTAAATAGTGAAAGCGTGAACTTAATTAGTAGTACAAGACCACATGGGATAAGTTTGTAGAGTAAAAATATATTCCCCTAAACTCAATTAATCCTCATTTCCATAATGGATATGTTCTCTAATTAACCAATAACCATAATCTAACCTTATAACATTAATAAAATCAGGGTGTTGTGACTGCGTGTTCCGAAGCTAACCTAGGGTTTAAGTAATTTCATCATTGTGGTTAAGTTAAATCCTATAAGGTTCGAGGGTTAAAAAATTAGGGATCATAATTAAGTAGATATTAATTTAAATGATAGTGATTAATAATTAAATTAATAGGTATATTTATATCGATTACTCTTTTTAGAATAGTTTTAAAAAAACATCTTCTTATTGCATCTTTTTAATCGAACTTCATTTCAAATTTAAAAAAAAATTAAATCTTCTTACAGAAAAATTCTTATAGTTTTATAAATGATAAACAAGCCCCCATCCTTTCAAGTAGTGTTTTTATTCTCCTTTATTTTATTTTTATAATACCTTTAAGATGTTGTTTTAATTTACTTCCTCCTTTGAGAGACGACCTTGGTCAACCACTCTCATGCACCCAAGTACCCAACAAATCACAATTCATTTTAGAGCGCCCATGAAAGCGCCTTTCAAATTGGAACTATTTAAGGAGAGGCAAGTAACTATTTCATCCATTTAGAGGTATTTATTTTATTTTACATTTTATTCTCTTCTTCTCTTCTTTCTTCCTTCTTTACCCAATCTGAAGTTTTCTTCTTCTTTTGTTTTTTTCTTCTTCTTTTTGGACCATAAACTCAAACATATTATCTTTTATTTTATTATGGTCCAATTTTCTTATTTTCATTTTTATTTGATTTATGACCCAAATTAATCTTGGTGATATTTTATATCTTGACCCTTAGATTGAACGTAGCCTTCGGGCTCGAATCACACATTCTCAATCTACAAGAAGTTTTAACATTCAACTGGTTGAAGAATTCCTCCACTCTCAGAACATTGAAATTGGAATCAATTCAAATAAAACCATAAAAAAGAACCAATGGATGAAAATAATGCAAATGAAATTTATAGAACCATTTGAGAATTGGCTACACCTGATATTAATTATCAACAAAATTTCATTGCATACCCAAATCTCGAATCAGACTTTGAACTGAAATCTGGGTTAATTCACCTACTTCCAAAATTTCATGGCTTCTTTGGTGAGTATCCCAATAAAAACCTTAAAGAATTTAATGTGGTTTTCTCATCTCTTAAACCAATAAATGTTTCTGAAGATCAAATCAAACAAAGAGAATTCTCATTCTCACTTTATGGAGGTGAAAAATTTTGGATGTACTATTTACAACCTGGATATGTAACTTTTGGAACGATTTGAAACATCTTTTTTTGAAAAGATTTTTTCCAGAATCAATGACCAATTACATTCACAAGGACATAGCATGGATCAAGAAAGCACAAGGGGAATCAATGTAGGAGTACTAGGATCAATTCAAGAAGTTGTTTGCAAGCTGCCCACATCACCAAATCAGTGAGAAACTATTCATCCAGTACTTCTATGAAGGACTCACACCTATGGAGAGGAGCTTAGTGGATGTTTTGGCAAGAGGAGAATTGGTGGACAAGAAACCAGTAGTTTCACATGAATTTATTGACAAAATGTCCCAAAACTCCCAACAATTTTGTGATTGAGGTACACCACATGTCAGAGGAGTACATCATGTTAGTCCTTATTCTCTTTAAATTCATTTGATTGGTACTAAGTTAGAATAACTGACCACTATGGTGAGGAATATTTCATTGTATAAAAAGACATCCCAACCCCATCCTCCAAGGTCATGTGGAATTTTCACTGAAACAGACCACCCAACTGACAGTTTCCCCCAACTACAAGAAACAGAAGATTGTGCAGTATTGTTTCCTGGGAGACCATATAAGCAGAAGCAACAATCATATCCCCAAAAAGGTTTGATTCATTTTATCCAACATACAACCAAGGGTGGAAGGATCCATCAGACATGAGGTATGCATCTGGACAACAAAAAAGTCCCCCCTTTCAACAAAACTTCCAATAGCCTCCCCCTTACCAAGAGGTTTTCCAACTACCCCAAAAGATATTTGAATCTCAAGCATCAACAAGTCAAAACAAGGTAATACCCAAACCAAGTTAGATTTTAACACTAATGATCTTTTGAAAAAAAATTGTTCTTAATCAACAGAATGATACAAAGAGTCAATGTTCAGAGCTGAGGGAGTTGAAGACTCAAATGAGCCATATTGCTACTTCCCGCCATGAATTGGTAAGTAAGAATTCTAAAAATCTACCTTCCCAACCTACTCCAAATCCCAAGGGTAATTTCAGTGCCATCACATTGAGAAATGGGAAGAAAAAAACAGATACATCTACACCTATCATTCCACCAAGATTCAAATCAACTCCAAAGAATACCTATTCTATACCAACTGATGAGCAGTCCAAGGAGAAAGATATAGGTAAGAAAAAAATTGATGATGTTCCTCCTAAACCCCTTCCATTTCCAAATAGAGTTGTTCAAACAAAAAATATAGTTTAAGAGGTGATTCCAAAGAGGTTTTGGATATATTCCAGTGTGTGGAGATCAAACTCACTTTACTTGAATCCATTTTGAAAATCCCAATGTATTCCAAATTCCTAAAAGAAATTTGTACCAATTGAAGAGGGATCAAGGGAAATGAGAGGATAAATCTTGGAATAAATGTGTCAGAACTAATTACACCGACTCTAGTAATTCCAACCAAGTGCAAGGATCTGGGGACTTTCACCATCCCATGCACCATAGGGGAGTTTCACTTTTCTGTTGCTCTTTGTGATTTAGGATCTTCCATAAATGTGATGACTCACTCTGTATTCTCTTCTTTTCAGGTTGGTGAGTTGAAACTGACAAGAGTAGTGGTGTAGTTAGAAAATAGAGCTACATCATATCCATCCTAATTCCTTGAGGATGTAATTGTTCAGGTAAGAGACATAATCTTTCCAGCATATTTCTATGTGCTTAAAATAGAGGACGATCAGGTAAGTTCTCATGATCCCATTATCTTAGGTAGGACCTTCCTCAAACTGAAACAATTATCATAAATTTTCATAAGGGTACACTTTCCATGTATTTTGGATATGAAGTTGTAATATTTAATGTTATGGACTCCATGAAGTACCCCTCGGAGGACCATTCTGCTTTTTTTATCCCCCATTTCGAACCACCAAGTAAAAACCCCATAGAATTTTATTATCATATTCTTAGTGAGATTATGATTATTGGTTCTATATTAATGTATAAGAGTACTTACACAACTATTTCTAATGTACAAGACTCTCTTAGATTTGATTTTAAATAGATTCATATTCTGATTTTGATCATGTGAACTCTGATTATGACATGGCTGTTGAGTCTGCTGATGGATTTGATGCTTTATTCTCTGATTTTCATGATGTATATTCTGATACGGATGTTCATTGTGAACATATTTCAGTTCCTTCACTATCTCCATCCATACATCACCCCCCTATATTGCAACTCAATCCATTTAAACCTAATATCAAATACCCATACTTGTTGAGTGGTAAAAGATTACCTATTATCATTGCTAACAATATCACTTTTGATCATAAAGATAAACTTTTGAATCTTTTGAGGGAGAACATCAGTGAAATTGGGTGGACCTCGGGTGACATATCAGGTATTAGCCCCTCCATTTTCATGTATAGGATTCTATTAGAGGATGTGGATAAACTAGTGTGGTATCCACAATGGAGACTTGATCCAACCCTTCTGGAAGTTGTTAAAAAAGAGGTTGAAATTTTCTCGAGGTAGGTATAATTTATCCCATTTTAGATTCTCATTGAGTGAGTCCTATTCAGGTTGTGCCTAAGAAAAGTGGTGTTATTGTTTTTAAAAATTATAAAGAGGAGTTAGTTCAAATGAGAGTACAAAATAGTTGGCATGTGTGTATTGATTATAGGAAACTAAATCAGTCCACTCACAAGGATCATTTCCCCCTCCTGTTTTTTGATCAAATGCTTGAGAGACTAGCTGGGAAGACACACTATTGTTTATTGGATGGATTTTCTAGATATTTATAGGTTCTTATTTCTCCAGAGGGTCAGGAGAAGACAACATTCACTTTTTCATTCAGTACGTTTTCCTACCGAAGGATTCCATTTCAAATTTTCATTTCCCCAGGTACCTTCCAGAGATGTATGGTGAGTATTTTTTCCACTTTCATTGAGTCTTGTATGGAGGTATTTATGGATGATTTTACAGTGTATGGGTCTTCATTTAATGATTTTATCTGTAGTTTGGGAAAGTTTAAGAATTTTTGTATTGATAAGAATATAGTATTGAACTTTGAAAAGTGTCATTTCATGGTAGAGAATGTCATTTTCTTAGGGCATATAGTGTCAAAACATGGGATAGAGGTTGATAGACCTAAGTTAGATATTCTTTCATCCTTACCCTATCTTTCATGTGTGCATGATGTTATATCTTTCCTAGGGAATGCAGGATTTTATCGGCGCCTCAATAAATATTTTAGTAACATTGCTCTTCCTTTGTCACGATTACTTCAAAAAGATTTTGATTTTCTGTTTGATGATTCATGCAGGGTAGCATTTGATGAGCTGAAGAAGTGTCTGACCACTCCACCGATCATACAGATCCCACAATGGGACATTCTTTTTGAGATTATGTGTGATGTATCCAACATTGTGGTTGGAGTTGTCTTATCATAGAGGGTGGAGAGACATTCACATGTGATTGCCTATGCTTCTAGGACACTGGATTCAGCCCAATCAAACTACACAGCCACGAAAAAGGATTTTCTTGCTGTCATATTTGCTTTAGATAAATTTTGTTCTTATTTATTGGGCTCTAAAGTAGTGGTTTTCTCTAACCATGCAGCTCTGAGGTACCTTCTGAAGAAGCTGACTGCAAATCCTAGGCTAATCTGATGGATGCTCCTTCTTCAAGAATTAGATATTGAAATAAATGACAAGAAGGGGTCAGGAAACATGGTGGTAGACCACATGATTAGTATTACTAACACACTATAGGCTGACACCTTGGACTAGGTACTACTGCAGGAAACTTTCCCCAATGGCCATCTTTATTCCATCTCAGGTATGCATCCTTGGTATGCTAATTTAGTAAACTACCTTTTTTATCCAAAATACCTGCAAATTTAATGAATCGTCAAGTCCAAAAATTTAAAATTTAGTCTCAGTATTATGTGTGGGATGATCCATACCTCAGGCGTATGTGTAGTGATCAAGTTATTAAAAGGTTTGTTCTAGAGCATGAGTTTGAGTATGTTCTGTAATTATGTCACACACTTTCTTGTGGTGGAAACTTTGGACACCAACGGATAGCTAGGAAAGTATTAGACTCTGGATTATATTGGCCTCACTTATTACATGATTCTCATGTGTTTTGTAAGTTATGCTCTTGTTTCCAACACACTGGGAACATTTCTAGAAGAAATGATATGCCTCTAGAACCCATATTATTATGTGTTATTTTTGATGTGTGGAGCATTGATTTTATGGGTCCTTTTCCTAGTTCCTTTGGTTTTTTGTATATTTTGGTTACTATTGATTATGTGAGCAAATGGGAGGAGGCTAAGGCCACCAAGAAAGATTATTCTCATGTTGTTGTAGAATTTTCAAAGCATGGATTTTTTGTAGTTTTGGAGTACCAAAGGCCATCATTAGTGACCGTGGGACAAACTTTTGCAATAAAAATTTGGCTTCCCTCCTTCGGAATTATGGGGTGACACACAAAACAACAACATCATACCACCTCCAAACAAATGGCCAGGCTGAGGTTTCAAATCGTGAGTCGAAACAAATTTTGGAGAAAACCATGCAGCCAAATAGGAAGGATTGGAGAAAGAAATTGGATGATGCATTTTGGGATTATAGGAAAGCATACAAGACACCTATTGGTATGTCCCCTTTTCAGATTGTTTTTGGGAAATCATTTCATCTCCCCATGGAAGTTGAGTATCAGGATTATTGGGATATAAAGAAATGTAACATGAATTTGGCCCAAGATGGAATCTAAAGGAAGATACAAATTCAAGAGCTTGAGGAGATTATATTTTCTTCATATGATAACTCAAGGCTCTACAAGGAAAGATCAAAAGGATCTCATGAAAAAATGATCCAGAAGAGAGAATTTCAAGTTGGAGAGAAAGTCTTTCTCTATAGCTCATGAATGAAGTTGATACCCGGTATGTCGCATTCCAGGTGGTTAGGTCCTTATGTTGTGACTAATGTTTTTCCTTATGGTGCAGTAGAGATCAAAAAAGAGGACACTGGATGAAGCTTTACATTCAATGGGAAATGTTTGAAAATATACATTGAGGGGATTCCAACTGATGTAATGGATTTCATCACATGGCATGACCCCAACATCTCTTGATCATATCAGGCTGTTCCTAACCCTTTCACTTTTATATTCTTTTTCCTTTTTAAAATTATACATTTCATGTGCATATATCATCTCAAAGGTTCACATTAAATAAAATTCAATATTTTAAGTCTGGGGGTGGGGAAAACATTTTGGGGTAGATATTTAGGATTTTAATTTGTGTGTTTTATGTGTATTTTCTATTATGTTTTTTGGTTAAAATTTTCAAAAAAACAACAAAATAAAAAAAACAACACAAAAAAATAAATAAAAAAGAAACAAATATATCATATAGCATTCTCACGTGGAACATTTGAAAATTTCTTGTCTTCAAAATTCATTGGTAGAATTATAAGCATGGGTAATATTTCATCATCAAGGGTTGATTTCTCAAAAAATTGAAGTCGTTGATGATATGAATGGTTGTGTCATTATAAAACCTTTTAGATATTGACATCATTATTTATGATATTTGATCATGGTAAATTGTGTCATTGGTTTCTCCACACATTTTTTCACACAATCATGACTTGTGAGTTTCTCTTACCCAAATGAATGTATATTCAAGATAAGTAATTCTTTTCAGTGTATAACACGGACTTTCCATATGTTCATTTTTCTTCCAATAATTTCCATAACAGTACCAGTTTAACCTATGCGTTTGCACCTAATATCTGACTATTGTACGCTCTAAAAAAAATTAAAAAAATAATAATAATAAATCAAAAAAAAAACAATCCATAAAGAGGGGAGTGAAGAAATGTACAACATGTGGGGATATTTAGGTCGAGAGCTCAGGGTTTGACTTCTGGGAATGATTATATGATTGGGTTTTGTAATTTTATTGCAAAGTATGTTGAACAGGTTTGGTGGAATATAATCAGGTAAGAATAAAAAATTTTATTGATCTGAATATACTAGATAAAGGATGGAGAGACAAGCTTGAAATGTTTGGCACACATACACATGGAGAATTAGTGGCATGAGAGACCGATGACTTTTTTCACTATGATAAGTGTTATAAATCTCACTGGATTTTTTTTGACACAATTTATGAGAAAATGAATTTAAAATTTATTGATATTTACTCTTTATGGGATTCTTACTTTACCTACATTTCCACTGTGGATTGAGAAATATGAATATCCATATATTTTGACAATTTTCTCGAATACATGATATAAGGATTTTCCCATGAGTGAAAAAGGGTAAGTGTGGGGAAGTTGATAAAACAAAATTTTATTGAATATTTTTTTGATAATTAATGATATAATTTCCTCACATTATCCTAAATATGTTCAATTATGGGATATTTGGGATTAGATCAGTCATTTGAAAATTTGATGAAAATTCTTATTTTACCCTTTTAAACTTCACTGTAGAATTCTATGCATAAATTTTGTTCTATAATTATTTTGGCATAAATTTTTTTAACTATGATCCTGAATTAATGGGCTAATAAATTTATTTAGGACATGGGATCTGGATCGTGCATTTGAGTGGAGTAAATGGTCCATGAATAAAAAGTAGGGCTGAACTATCCAGATTGGACATCACTTCACCATTTGGGACATATCATCTTCATCCAGACTTTAATTGGGCCCAAATTTGGAGGGACTCTTAGGGACATAATTATGAAAAAAATAATCCTTCTATAAGGCCAGCTAATTATCACGTTTTGGAGGTACACTATGTGTTGAAAGTGGGATCAAAAAATTTGACCGAATTTCCATTTCACATTTAAATTTTTTTTGTAACCCTAGCCCTCCCCAACCCTATTGAAATGATTTTTTCACTCTATGAGAGGGATGGTAGAGATTGTGGGAAGGTGTTTCCTAAAGGGTGTCTATTGGGAGCTGATTCATGCTCAAACATACCCAATAGATGAAGGTAGAGTTGTCCTTGTAGTCTAGATTGGCTTGTCGAATCCACTGAGACCTAAGAAGATACCTAAGACACACAACCTATGAGGTGGATTTTTGGATATGAAGTGGCCAACTTGGTTTTGATTTTGGATGGTTTTAAAGAACACTAATAAACATAAGTGAATTTAATTGAATGAAAATGGGTTGATCTTAAGATTATGTTAGGGGTGGATTAATGAATTTTACTTCTTTATACAATTTTGGTTTAATTAATTCTTGATGAATACATTCGTCAAAATAACACTACCTTAATCATTTTCTAGTTTGATGCAACTAAACTCAATTATTAATCCCCTACACACTTAAGGAACCAAATTTATGATGTCTCCAAGGTATATGTTCAATTTAGTAATTTTATTTATCTTCCTCAAACACAGTGAAGATGAAGAGTGGAAATAACTGAAGAATGGAAGTCTTAAATTAGGTAACCAATTAACAAAAATTCGTTCATAAAATAACATTCAATCCAGCATTTTCATCTTCTTAAGATCAAACCATTAAATGGTTATCCCTCCATTGATGGTATACTCTCAATGGTGGGCGGAAGATGGCTTAAAAGAATTAGATTGAAGAAATTAAAACTGCGGAAATAACGAGAACTCCTCCGTGTGTGTGACTGAAATTCACACCTATGTGTGAACTAATTCAACACAAAAAAGATATATCACTGTGATTTGTGATTATAAATTTTAAATGAAAGAAATGGGAATAATAGAAGAGAAATATGGTGATTAAGAATAAAGAATTACGAAAAGGAAACTTACATGGAAATTGAAATGCGATTATAAACACAAAGTGGAAGCATAACATTACAATTAAACCAAACACCCAATATCCTTAAATCCTACAAAAACACTACCATAAATAGGCATTTTTGAGCCCTTGGGTCGAGCCTCCATTAGTACAAGTCATCTCACTTGAGTATTGTAAGTCTACGGTGGTGGAAAGTTTGTGGAAAGAGGACTTTCCACCCTTGACCCGAAAAGGCATCCAACTTGCATCCACCAAACAGAGGCACATGAAACACCTTCTATATGGCAGCATTTGGGTGGTCCATAGAAGACTTAAATTAATCTCCGGATGTTCCCTAACAGAATATCAAATCTCATCCCAAAATGAGTTATGTGTTTTGAGATATGGTTAAAATTGTTGGGATGTTTTTCTGGGCCGCAGATTTTTGGCCAGATTTTGATACACTATTTGGGCGGCCTAAATAACACTCATGGAGGCCGAATTAGAACTGGATACTAAAAAATTATTTGTTACTATATATTTATTCTATAATCCCATGAAATTTGGGGTTCATTGGGCCTGTATTGTGGGCCCCACATTCTCATCAGTGGGCTGGTGTCCAATCTGCCTTCTCCAGAATTGTTTCTTTTCATCGCCAAATATCTCCATCATCCTTTATGAATCATCCATTGATCCCTCAAAGAAAATTGTTTATATTTAAGTGAATATCCATTTCACAAAATATCAAATTAAAATATGGATAATTAGATTCCTTATAATTAGATGAATTATTGGGCCTAAATTGATGTACATTAGGAATGAAGTGCACAAATGATGAGAATGGATGTTCAAAATCAAAATCCACTAACTCAGGACCATAAGATCAAAAATGAACATTTAATACCATTGATATGTAATTAAAATATGTGTTTTTATTGGATAATCACACCCCCCAACTTGACATTTTCTAGTCCCAAGAAAATAATTCAATGATTTTATTTGAATTCCTTTCTTCAAACACATTATAACAAAAAGTGCTCACAGTGTAAAATGCACACAAATATATTTTTATAACCTATCAAAATAATTTAAAAAATATAAATTTAAAAGAATATCTCAATCCCAAGCCCATTCCTTTGATCAAATCCATAATCATAATTCATCCAACTCAATTAGGTGTAATGATGTGTTGTGAATCACAATAGATTTGGGGATTCATTTTCATTCAAGGGGAAGTCATGAAAGCTCTAGGTGGAATCACATTTAATACTAATATAAGTATTAATTATTATTTTTTCTTTTATCATTTTTTCTTTTTTTATTTTTTTTTTATTTTTCAATGTTTCCATAGTAATTGAGATTTCATTTAATCAAATTAACCCATGTAGCGAGACTTTGTCGATGAATCCTAGGCTCAAAGGCCTTAGGGCACCAAGTGAAGCCCACATACTCAGGCATCATTTTGAGTTAACTTGATCAAAAACAAAATCATATTACCATAAATAGAGATAGAGTTAAAAACTCATGGCTAGAAAACTCTGGAGCCATGATCCTCAAGTGCCGAAAGCCTCACATTTTATCAATCCATTGCTTTACACACAAATTTTTATTTTTTTTATTTTTTTATTTTTTTGAATACTCATATTATTCATAAAAATAAAACCAGCCTATGCTATTTATTATGGGACCCTGAGAATTCAAATTATTACCCCATGATCTAGAGGACATGCATTGTGGCATTTTGATTTAATAGATGAAAATAAAAATGATGAAAATTATCATTAGACAACCAAACTTCCAAAATCAATGCTTTTAAACTTAATCATGAATTAAATTAAGAGTCAAGTAAATAAAACATATTTGATATGTAGTTTTAATGTGAGAAAAGATGTTATTATATGAATTATAAAGGAATTTTACTTCTTTTTTTATCATTGTTTTTTTAACAAACATTTTGTTTCCACACCCCCCAACTAAGAATAAAACTGTCCCTAGTTTCATAAAAAGAAAATTTAGAATCGGGTAAAGGAATAAAAGGGGAGTTCAATAAAGAAATTGAAATATTATGATCATAGAATGAAGTTACCTGGTGGATGAAGTTTGAAGTTTTTGCCGCTCCAATTTAGTCCTTTGATATCCATGTCGCTTGCAGAGTTCCCTAGTGGAAAAAGGAAAAAAAACAAACAAAACAAAAGAGTATAGATATATATATATAAGTAAAATATAAGTATATATATATAATAAAATAAACTAATGATACATTGTATTCTTTTTAAATTTTTGCGTAAGGTATTACTCAAGTATCACACCACGTGACACAGATGAATATGGTGCTCCCCTTTCGTACCCATCCCTACTCATAATAGAAGAACAGGTCAAAAGTCTATTTTTTTTATTATTTTTTTATTTTTTTTATTTTTTTTAAATATCAAAATGATTAATTAATCTTATTTGAAAAATAAATATGATTCGGAATGATTAGAATCATGAAAACCACGGGTTTCCTCCAGTGCAACGCTTTTGTTTAACGTCGTTAGCCCGACATGGATCCTAAATCTATCAAATTTTTTCTGGTTCATAGGTTGGCTCAGTTAACTCAACCTCTATTTCCTGTATATTGAATGATTTAATGAATGGTTTTAACCTATGAACATTGACCTTGAAAATGTGACCACTAGTAGGATCTTGAATCTCTACTTCCCAATGGGGGTACACATGATGCACTATAAAAGGTCTTGACCATATAGACCTTAACTTTCTCGGGTGTAAATGAAGTTTTGAACTATATAAGAGCACAAATTTTCCCGGTTCAAAATGTTTAACTTTGATATTCTTAGATTGGTAGGCTTGAACTCTAGCTTTATTTATCCTTAAATTTTCATAAGCCTCCATCCTAAGTTCCTCAAGTTCATTAAGATCTAATTTCCTCTTTTCTTCGGCTAAATAAATGTCAAAATTCATTTTTTTGATTGCCCAAAATTCCTTATGCTCAATTTCAATAGGTAAATGACATGATTTTTCATAAACCAACCTATACGGGGACATTCCTAAAATGTTTTTATATTCTGTTCGATAGGCCCAAAGAGCATCTAAGATTTTCTTAGACCAATCTTTCCTAGAGGGGTTGACAGTTTTTTCAAGAATTTGCTTAATCTACCTATTCGCTAACTCATCTTGACCATTGGTTTTAGGATGGTATGCAGTGGAAACTTTATGAGAAATACCATACTTAGACATGAGTGAAGAAATGGGAAGTTACAGAAATCGGTTCCTCGATCACTGATTATAGCCCTAGGAATTCCAAATCGAGAAAATATGTTCTCTTTTAGAAATTGAATCACAACTTGATGATCATTGGACTTAGTGGGAATGGAATAAACCCATTTTGAGACATAATAAAAAGCTAAGAGTATGTATAGGTATCCCCTAGAGTTTGGTAAGGGACCAATGAAATCAATTCCCCAACAGTCAAATATTTTAACCACTATGATGGGAGTGAGTGACATTTTATTCTTTTTTGTGATGGAACCTACTTGTTGACACCTAGGAAAAATTTGAAAAAATGTGTAAGAGTCCCTTGAGAGGGTGGGCCAGAAGAGACCACACTGAAGAACCTTAGAAGAAGTTTTTTTAGAGGAAAATTGACCTCCACATGCCTCACTATGACAGAATTTAAGGATGGACTCTTGTTTATATTCTGGGACACACCTCTTAATGACTTGGTTAGGGAAGAACTTATAGAAGAATTAATCATCAAACACATAGTTCCTAACATCAGAAAGGAATTTCCTTCGATCTTGAGTCCCTAAGAATTTTGGAATTACTCCCGTAACTAAGAAGTTGGCTATGTTAGCATACCAAGGACAATCACTCACAGAGTATAGGTGTTCATCAGGAAATGAATCATACATAGAAAGGTGATTTGAGTTGTCTTTGAATTCCATCCTAGAGAGGTGATCAGCTAAAACATTTTCAACTCCCTTTTTATCCTGGATTGTGAGGTCAAATTCTTGTAAGAGAAGGACCCACCTAATCAGTCTAGACTTAGCATCTTGTTTTTGGAGAGGTATTTTAGTGCAGAATGGTCAGTGAACACAGTGATGGGGGATCCTAAGAGGTAGGACCTAAAATTATCTAAGTGAAACACAATAGCAAGTAACTCCTTTTTAGTGGTGGTGTAGTTGATTTGGGCATCATTTAAGGATTTTCTTTCATAAGTAATGACATAAGTATTTTTATCACAACGTTGTCCTAACACAGCTCCTACAGAAAAGTCACTACCATCACACATAAGTTCTAAAGGAAGGTTCCAATTTAAATATTTCATGATGGGGGGAGAGGTGAGAGAGGATTTGAGGGTTGAGGATGAACCCTCACAGCTTTCTATCCAAACAAATGGAGCATCCTTTACTAGCAGAGCACAAAGGGGACTGGAGATTGAACTAAAGTCCTTGATGAGTCTTCTATAAAAACCAGATTGTCCTAAGAAAGACCTCACTTCCTTGACAATTTTGGGTGATGGAAGGTGATGAATGATTTCAACCTTGGATTTATCAACTTAAATCCACCTACCTGAGACCATATGGCCTAGAACTAGTCCCTCTTTAACCATGAAATGTCATTTTTCCCAGTTTAGGACTAGATTATTTTTTTCACATCTTGACAAGACTCTCTCTACATTCTACAGACATCCCTAAAAAAGTATCCCCAAACATAGATAATTCATCCATGAAGACCTATAGAAAATCCCCTACCATGTCTGAGAAGATTCCCATCATTTACCACTGGAAGGTTCCAGGGGAATTTCATAACCCGAAGGGAATGCATTGGAATGCAAAGGTGCCAAATGGACATGTGAATATAGTCTTTCCTTGATCCTCTAGGGATACCTTAATCTGATTGTACCCCGATTACCCATCTAAGAAACAGTGGAAGGCATGACCTGCCACTCTCTCAATGACTTGGTCAATGAATGGTAAGGGGAAATGGTCCTTCTTGGTAAATGAGTTTAGCTTCCTATAGTCGATGCAGACTCTCCAGCCACTACTCACCCATGTTAGAAGAATCTCTCCATCCTCATTGGTTATCACTGTGATTCCAGCCTTTTTTGGAACCACTTGAATTGGGCTCACCCACTCACTCTTAGCTACGGGATAGATGATACCTACTTTTAACAATTTTAGAAGTTCTTTCCTTACTACATCTATGATATTAGTATTGAGTCTCCATTGAGGTTGGCGAAATGACTTTGAATCAGATTCCAGAACAATCCTATAAGTCCCAATAAGTGGGCTAATCCCGGGAATATCAGACGGGGTCCAACCAATGGCTTTCTTATGTTTCCTAAGGACATATATAATCATACACTCATGATTGGCTTCAAGATAAGAAGAAATGACAATATGATGTGTTTGATTGTCCCCAAGGAAGGCATACTTGAGTGCAGCGGGAAGTTCCTTCAATTCAAGATCAGGTTGGTTCAGAATTTCAGCAAAAGATTGGGACATTGGATCAAGATCAATTTTATTTCCTAAAGTTTTAGATAGTATTGATTCCCCACATGTAGAAGTTTCAGCTACTAGATTTTCTTGATCATATTTAGGGAATGAAGCTGGAGTGGTCTCCGTGAAAGTGGTTTCTTGAAAGGTTTCACTGATTGTTGGACCTAATACTTCCTCATAAGAGCAATTTGAAAATGATTCAAGACAAGGAGATAAACTTCCTTCATATGAACAAAGGAAATCAATCTCATCCTGACTTAAACATCCATCAAATATTCCTTGATTTTCTATGGATTCATTATCAATGCTTCCTATCATGTTTACTTCATGAATGTCCTCGTCATCCTTTATTTGTGAGCTTGCATTATAGATGTTCAAGTCTAGACTCATGTTTCCAAAGGTGATGGTCAAATTCCCATTTAGGACTCAGATAACAGAGTTGATTGTTTCAAGGAAGGGACGACCAAGGATGATTGGGGTTTGTTCCTTATTTCCTAAGTTTGGATGGTTGTCAAGGACAATGAAGTCAGTAGGGTAGATAAAGTTTTTAACCTTTACCAGAATGTCCTTTAAAATCCCCTTTGGAACCCTAATGCTACGATCAGCAAGTTGAAGTGTGAAAGATGTGGGTTGGAGTTCTTCTAGGCCTAACTGGCAGTACACAGCATATGGGATAAGATTGACACTAGCACCTAGTTCACACAAGGCCTTGAAAACTTTTCTATCTCATAGTTCAACATTGATTTAAGGGAAACCTGGGTCTTTTAACTTAGGAGGAATGGTCCCTTGAATGGTGGTACTCACATTAACATCCAAAAGGACTTGGTTTTTATGTGAAAAAAATATTTTAAAAGTGCACAGGTCCTTAAGGTATTTTGAGTAGGAAGTTATGGTTTGGATTACATCGAGAAGAGGAATGATCAACTTGACTTGTGAGAAGATTTCCCTCAATGTTTCACTCAATTCAGGCTTGGTTTTCCCACTCATGCGTTGAGTAAATGGTGCAGGTTGTGGGGTTGTTTGTTGAAGAGTTGTTTCTTTGACAATGTTATCGTGTTTTTCAGTTTGATCATTTGGTTCATTTGAATTTCCATCCAAGTTTGAATCTTCAAGTGGGTTTTGAATTAGTTGTTCAGGTTTCTCAAATGATTTCCCACTTTTTAAAACAGTCACAAACTTTAGTTGTTCATGAGTTGTTTGAGTGCAACTTGACTCTCCCCTTGAATTTGAGGATGGCACCGCCTGAGTAGGCATAGGTGACTTTCCAGTTTTGATGGTTTGAAGTTCTTGTTTTAGGTAAGAGACTTCTGAGTTCATCCTCTCAATTGGTATGCACAGTTGTTCTAGTAGGCTTTGTGGAACAGTTTGGTTTGGTGCTTGAGAAGATTAATTTGTCCTAGGGGGATATTTTAGAGGTGGGATGGTTTGTTGAAAATGGACTGGTGGCTGTTGGTATTGGAAAGGTTGGGTTTGGAACTGGTTTTGGGTTTGGTAGTTCTGATGGGGGTAAGGATTTTGTCCCCGTGGTTGGCTAGGTTGTTGGTTATCTTTCCAGTAGAAGCCTGGGTGGTCATTATACCTTGGGTTGAATTTGTTTTGGTATTGAGGCTTTTGAAAGTTCAAGGCATTTACTTCCGCTGGGGGTCCTCCTAAAAGAACATCCTTGATGGATGGAATGGTTGGGCTGTTGTCTATCTTATGGTCATGTTTGTCACAAATTGTGCAAACAGGGTCAACAGTTTGGATTTCATGGACTTTCCTAAGGTCTATCTCTTCAACCTTCCTAGAGAGTGCTGTGAGTTTATCCCTAAGTCTTTCCTCTTCTCTAAGTGTATGAATTTTAGTATTTCTTTGTGGATTTTCAGAATAAGGTGAAGTTCCCCATTTTTGGTTTTGTTCAGAAAGGCTTTCTAGATACTTGTAAGCATCATTTGGGGCTTTGTTTTTAAAGGTTCCATAACACATCATGTCAATGAATTATTTTTTCCCCATACCCAACCCTTCATAGAAAATTCTCACTTGTTCAGGTATAGAAAAACCATGGTGTGGAACCATGTTTAGAGTGTCTTTGAACCTTTCCCATGTTTCATATAATGACTCTCCCTATTTTTCAAAAAAATTTTGGATACTCTTTTTAAGTGCAATTGTTTTATGGTGGGGAAAGTATTTTTTGTAGAATTCTTTTTTGTAATTGGTCCCATGAGTGGATTGATGTAGGTCTCAAGTTGTTTAGCCAATTTTTAGCTCGATCCTTCAATAAAAAAGGAAATAGCCTCATTTTATCTGATTCTAGTTGATGTGGGGGACACATGGTTTCTACAATGTCATTGAACTCCTTAACATGAAGGTAGGGCATCTCAGACTCCATCCCATGAAAGGTTGGAAGGTGGTTTAGAACATGGGGTTTAAAGATGTAATTAGAATCTCCTAGGGAATTATGTCTAATGAATGAGGGTAATTGATCCAAGATGGAGTGAGGTATTCATTCATGGTTTGATCGACTACATTCCCTAGGTTTCGAGCTTCTTGGTTTTGGTTACCCATTTGATTTCCCCCAGGATTTACAATTTGATTTCTTGCAAGACACTCCATTATAATTGGTTCAATTTTTGATTCTAGAGTATTATGAAGATTAGGATATGATGGATACAATCCCCTATGTTCACTTTACTCCCCTATCCAATGACTTTCCACCCTAACTAGTCTATTTGAATTATCGCGGGTGTAGGCAGACATGTGCAAAAAAACAAGAAAGGGACAAGATAAGAGATCTTGGGTGAGAATAGAAGAATGGAGTTGTGGAAAGAAGGTTGTTGGTCTATGGTACATACTTGGTCCCTAGAAACGATGCCAAAATTTGATTCACACTCAAATTTACCCAATAGATGAAGGTAGAACGGTCCTTGTAGTCTAGATTGGGTTGTCGAATCCACTAAGACCTAAGAAGATACCTAAGACACACAAACTATGAGGTGGATTTTTGGATATGAAGTGGACAACTTGGTTTTGATTTTGGATGGTTTTAAATAACACTAATAAATCTAAGTGAATTCAATTAAATTAAAATGGGTTGATCTTAATATTATTCTAGGGGTGGATTGAATGAATTTTACTTCTTTAGACAATTTTGGTTTAATTAATTCTTGATGAATCCATTCTTCAAAATAACACTACCTTCATCATTTTCTAGTTTGATGCAACTAAACTTAATTTATAATCCCCTACACACTTAGAGAACCAAATTCATTATGTCTCCAAGGTATATGGTAAATTTAGTAATTGGATTTAGCTTCCTCAAACACGGTGAAAATGAAGAGTGGAAATAACTGAAGAATGGAAGTCTTAAATTAGTTAACTAATTAACAAAAATTAGTTCATAAAATAACATTCAATCCAGCCTTTTCATCTTCCTAAGATAAACCCATTAAAGTTTTATCCCTCCATTGATGTTATACTCTCAATGGTGGGCAGAAGATGGCTTACAAGAATTAGATTGAAGAAATTAAAACCGCGGAAATAACGAGCACTCCTCCGTGTGTGTGAATGAAATTCACACCTATGTGTGAACTAATTCAGAAAAACAAAGATATATCACTATGATTTGTGATTATAAATTTTTAATGAAAGAAATGGGAAGAATAGAAGAGAAAGATTTTGATTAAGAACAAAGAAGTACAAAAAGGAAACTTATATGGAAATTGAAATGCGATTACAAACACAAAGTGGAAGCATAACATTACAATTAAACAAGACACCCAAGATCATTAAATCCTGCAACACCACTGCCTTAAATAGTAATTTTGAGCCCTTCGTTCGAGCCTCCAACATTACAAGTCATCTCACTTGAGTATGGTAGGTCTAGGGTGGTGGAAAGTTTGTGGAAAGAAGACTTTCCACCCTTGAACCGAAAAGGCATCCAGCTTGCGTCTACCAAACATATGCGCATGAAACACCTTCTTTATGGAAGAATTTGGGTGGGCCATAAAATAATTAAATTAATCTCTGGATGTTCCCTAACATCTTATAAAATCTCATCCTAAAAAGAGTTGTGGTTTTTGAGATATGGTTTAATTGGTGAGCTGTTTGTTTGCGCCGCAGATTCTGGCCCAGATTTTGATATACTATTTGGTCCACCTAAATAACAATCATGGAGGCCGAATTATCACTGAATTCTGGATAATGATTTGTTACTATATATGTCTTCTAGCATCCCACGAAAGTTGGGATTTATTGGGCCTGTATTGTGTTCCCCACATTCTCATCAGTGGGATGGTGTCCAATCAGCATTCTCCAGAATTGTTTCATTTCATCGCCAAATATCTCAATCATCCTTTATGAATCATCCATTGATCCTTGAATAAAAAAAATTTAAATTGAAGTGAATATCCATTTCACAAAATATCAAATTAAAATATGAAAAATTACATTCCTTAGAATCAAATGACTTATTGGGCCTAAATTGGTGTACATTAGGCATGAAGTGCACAAATGATGAGAATGGATGTTCAAAATCAAATTCCACTAACTCAGGCCCATAAGATCAAAAATGAAAATTTAATACCATTAAAATGTAATTAACATATGTGTTTTTATTTTCTAATCAGGATCCTCTCACAACTCTTTGAAGATGTAAGGCCATGTGCAAACATCTCTTCCAAAAATGATCTCCTCTCCCACCTCCTTTTTGTATTTCTTTGCTTTCATTCTTATAATATGAATTTTTCTTCAATTAATATTCTATGTTTTACCCTTTTCATCTTCTTATATTCCTCTTTGGTCTAGAATTCAAAAGTAGAAACAAGATCAGGTTATAACCTTTTTAACCTCTTGCGGATGAAAAACATTTCTACGATGACTATACCGCCCATGAAAGAGTAGTTATTTTTAGTAATTGATCTAACTCTTACCTCCAATGGACCTAAGGACTTCATTTTTTATTGATTTTTGATAATCTGCCTTTCAAGGGGTGAGGTGGAACCCTTACAAGGCCTGTAGGCATATGTATTACATGGCCCGTAGGCCTTAGAGGAATTCATTGCCCGTAGGCTTCAAACATTACATACAACCTAGACTAACTACTTGAAACTACTCCTCCCCAACATCTTCATCGTGAAATCAGCTCTCCACCTTCACATGGATATTTAGATAGGCTTTCCTATGCATGCATAGGATTGTCCCGATGGCAGGTTCCATACCCTCTCATTCTTGCAATCCATTTAGCTTCTGCTATGGTGAAAGCTCATTGCTCCTCCTCCTTCTGAAGTTTGTTCCTTGTAGGTTATCTGGTTTTCATCTGAACTTAAGGTGGCCCGAAGGCCTTGAAGTGTCCCTAAGCCCTTACGGAAACGAAGGCCTGGGTGGCCCGAAGGCCTTAAAGGACTCGAGGACCAAATCGGTGGCCCGAAGGGCCAAACGGGGGAATATTCCCGACTACTACAGTGTCAAACAGTGCCTACTATAGTTCCCACTACAATACCTATTATATTTCTATACAGTACCTGATACAGTACTACTACAGTACCAGGAAATTAGCCTCTGCCTAGATTTGATCTCGGGTCTCTTGGATGCACTTATGGAGTCCTCACCAACTGGGCTAAGGCTCATGTGCTCTAACTCTTATCGTATTCATTAAATTATTTTTAATTAATGAGACACTATAATTAAAATAATATAATTCATTAATTGAGTTTTTTTATTATAAGAAACTATGTAAGCAATTGAACAATATATAAAAAAACACACGAGGTCGAGAGTTTGTGTAAATTGTGAGAGAGCGAACTTAATCGGTAATACAAGACCACACATGATAAGTTTGTAGAGTTCAAATATATTCCATAAACTCAATTAATCCTCATTTCTAGAATAGATATATAATCTTATTAACCACTGGTCATAATCTAACCCTATAACAGTAATCAAATCAGCGTATTGTGATTGCATGTTCCGAAGCTAGACTAAGGTTTAAGTAATTTCTTTTTTGTGGTTAAGTTAACTCTATTAGGGTTTGAGTGTTAAAAAATTTGGGATCATAATTAAATGGATATTAATTTAAATGAAAATGATTAATATGTAAATGAATAGGTAGAGTTAGATTGATTACGCTTTAAAAAAACATCTTCTTGTTGCGTCTTTTTAATCGAACTTCATTTCAAAATTGAAAACCAAAAAATGCAATCTTCTTCCAGCATACTTCTTCTAGTTTTATAAAGGATAAAAAAACATCATCCTTTCAAGTAGTGTTTTTATTATCTTTTATTTTATTTGTATAATACCTTTAATATTTTGTTTTAATTTACTTCCTCCTTTGAGAGACAACTTTGGTCAGCCACTCTACTGCACCCAAGTACCCAAAATATCACACTTCATTTGAGAGCACCCACAACAGCGCCATTCAAATTTGCACCGATTCTAGGGAGGAAAGTAATTATTTCAACTATTTAGATGTATTTATTTTATTTTACATTTTATTCTCTTATTCTCTTCTTTCTTCCTTTTTTACCCAATCTAATGTTTTATACTTCTTTTGTTTTATTCTTCTTCTTATTTTTTGACCACCAACTCAAACTTATCATCTATTATTTTATAATCATACACTTTTATTATTTTCATTTTTATTTGATTTGTGACATGAACTAATCCCTATGATCTTTTAGATCTTGAACCTGATATTGAACTTAGCCTTCGGGATTGAATCAAACATTCTCAGTCTATGGAAAGTTTCAACATTCAACCAGTTGGAGAATTCCTCCACTCTCAGAACATTGAAATTGGAAGCAACTCAAATTCAACCATAAAACAAGAAAAAATGAAAAAAAAAATAATGTAAATGAACTTAATAGAACCATTTGAGAATTGGCTTCACCTGATATTAATTATCAACCAAATTGCATTGTATACCAAAATCTCGAATCAGACTTTGAACTAAAATCTGGGTTATTTCACCTAATTCCAAAATGTCATGGCCTCTCTGGGGAGGATCAAAATAAACACCTTAAATAATTTAATGTGGTTTTCTCATCCCTTAAACCGAGAAAAGTTTCTAAAGATCAAATCAAACAAAGAGCATTCTTATTCTCACTTGATGGAGGTGCAAAAGGTTGGATGTACTATTTAAAACCTGGATATATAACTTGTTGGAAAAATTTGAAACGTATTTTCATTCAAATATTTTTTCTAGAATCAAGGACAACTTCCATTAGTAAGGAAATATCGGGGATCAAGTGAGAACAAGGGAATTCAATGTATAAGTGCTGGGAACGATTCAAGAAGTTGTGTACAAGCTGCCAACATCACCAAATCGGTGAGAAAATCTTCATCCAGTACTTTTATGAAGGACTCACACCTATGGAGAGGAGCATGGTGGATGTTGAAGCTGGGGGAGTAGTGGTGGACAAGACACCAGTAGTTGAAGCTGCATTAATTGACAAAATGGCCCAAAACTCCCAATAATTTGGTGATCGAGGTACACCGCATGTCAGATGAGTACATCAGGTAAGTCCTTCTTCTATTTAATTTCATTTGATTGATACTAAGTTATAATAATTGACAACTATGGTGAGGCGTATTTCATTGGATCAAAATACATCCCAACCCCCTCCTCTATGGCCATGTAGCATTTTCACTGAAATAGCCCACCAAACTAACTGTTGTCCCCAACTACAAGAAACAGAAGATTGTGCAGTAGTGTTTCTTTAGAGACCATATCAATAGAAAAAACAACCATATTCCCAAAAAGAAGTTTGATTAATTTTCTCCAACATACAACCAAGGGTGGAAGGATCAATCGGACATGAGGTATGCATCTGGACAACAACAAAGCCCCCCTTTCAAAAAAACTTCCTGCAGCCTCCCCCTTACCAATAGGGTTTCCAATAAAACCAAAGGAGATTTGAAGTTCAATAATCAACAAGTAAACAAAAAGGGAATCCCCAAACCAAAGTTTATTCTAACACTTATGATCTTTTGAAACAAATTGTTCTTGATAAACAGAATGAACTGAAGAGTCATGGTTCGGAGCTGATGGAGTTGAAGACTCAAATGATCCAGATTTCTACTTCCCTCTATGAATTGGTAAGTAGGAATTATAGAATTCTACATTCCCAACCCACTCAAAATCCCAAGTTCAATTTCAGTGTCATCACCTTGAGAATTTGGAAGAAAACAACTGATATATCTACACCTATCGTTCCACCGGGATTCACCTCAACTCTAGAGAATCCCCATTCCATACCAACTGATGAGAAATCCAAGGAGAAAGATAAAGGCAAGAAAAATATTGATGATGTTACTCTTAAACCCCTTCCATTTCTAAATAGAGTTGTTCAAACAAAAAATATTTCTGAAGAGGCAATACCAAAAGATGTATTAGATACATTTAAGTGTGATTATATCAACATCATTTTACTTGAATCCATCACGCAAATCCCAAGGTATGACAAATTCTTAAAAGAACTTTGTACTAGTCGAAGAGGGGTCTAGGGAAATGAGAGGATAAATCTTGGAAAGAATGTGTCAACAATCATTACACCAACTCTAGCAATTCCAAAAAGTTGAAAGGATCCGGGGACATTCACCATCCCATGCACCATAGGGGAGTTGCACTTTTTTGATGCTCTTTATGATTTAAGAGTTCCCTAAATCTGATGCCTCACTCTGTATTATCTTTTTTGAAGGTTGGTGAGTTGAAACCAATGAGAGTAGTGATGAAGTTGTGAAATAGAGCTACATGATATCCTATGGGATTCCTTGAGGATGTATTTATTTTGGTAAGTGACATGATCTTTTCAGTAGATTTCTACTTGCTTAAAATGGGGGATGATCAGGTATGTTCTCATGCTCCCATTATCTTAGGAAGTTCCTTCCAAAAACTGCAAAAACTATCATAAATGCCCATGAGGGTACACTTTCCATGGATTTTGGAGATGAAGTTGTAATATTTAATGTTATAGACTCCATGAAGTACCCCCCCAGAGGACCATGCTGCTTTTTTATCTCCCATTTCGAACCACCAAGTAAAAACCCAATGGAATTTTATTGTCCTATGCTTAGGGAGATTATGAGTATTGGTTCTAGTTTAATGTATAAGAGTACTTCCACACCTGTTTATAATGTACAAGACTATCTTAGATTTGATTTTGAAATGGATTTATATTCTTATTTTGATCATGTGAACTCTGATTATGACCTGGTTGTTGAGTATGATGATGGATTCGATGCTTTATTCTTTGATTTTGATGATATATATTCTGATACTGATGTTCATTGTGCACATATTTCAGTTCTTTCACTATCTTCATCCATACATCACCCCCTATATTGCAACTCATTCCATTGTCACCTAATCTAAAATACTCATACTTGTTTAGTGGTAAAATATTACATGTTATAATTTCTAACAATCTCTCTTTGGAACATAAAGAAAAACTTTCGAATATTTTGAGGGAGAACATCAGGGAAATTGGGTGGACCTTGGGTGGCATATCAGGTATTAGCCCCTCCATTAGCATGAATATGATTCTATTAGAGGATGGGGCTAAACCAGTGAGGCATCCACAATGGAGACTTAATCCAACCCTTCTGGAAGTTGTTAAAAAAGAGGTTGAAATTTTTCTCAAGGCAGGAATAACTTATCCCATTTCAGATTCTCAGTTGGTGAGTTCTATTCAAGTTGTGCCTAATGAATGTGGTGTTACTATTGTTAAAAATGATAAAGAGGAGTTATTTCCAATGAGAGTACAAAACAATTGGCATGTGTGTATTGACTATAAGAAATTATATCAGTCCACTCACAAGAATAATTTCCCCCTCATGTTTATTGATTAAATGCTTGAGAGACTAGCTAGGAAGACATACTATTGATCCTTATACAGATTTTCTGGATATTTTTAGGTTCCTATTACTATGTAGGATCAGGAGAAGACAACATTCACTTGTCTATTCGGTACGTTTTCTTCCGAAGGATGCCATTTTGACTTTGCAATGCCCCAGGTACCTTCTAGAGATGCATGGTGAGTATTTTTTTATATTTCATTGAGTCCTTCATGGAGGTATTTATGGATGATTTTATACTATATGGGTGTTTATTTGATGATTTTATATGTAGTTTGGGAAAGGTTTTGAATTGTTGTACTGAGTAGAATCTGATCTTGAACTTTGAAAAGTGTCATTTAATATTAGAGCATGGCATTGTCTTAGGGAATGTAGTGTCAAAAAAATGGGATAGAGGTTGATAAATCTAAGGTAGATATAATTTCATCCTTACCCTATTCTTCATTTGTGCATGATGTTAGATATTTCCTAGGGAATTCAGGATTTTATCGGCGCTTTATCAAAGCTTTTGGTAAGATTAATCTTACTATTTCATGATTACTTCAAAAGAATTCTGATTTTGTGTTTGATGGCTCATGAAGGGTAGCATTAGATGAGCTGAAGAAGTGTCTGACCACTCCACTGATCATACAGCCCCCACAATGGGACATTCCTTTTGAGATTATATGTGATGCATCCAACTTTTCAGTTGGAGTTGTCTTATCACAGAGGGTGGAGAGACGTTCACATGTGATCGCCTACACTTTGAGGACACTGGATTCATCCCAATAAAACTACACAACCATGGAAAATGAGTTTCTTACTGTCATAGTTTCTTTAGATAAATTCCATTATTTTTTATTGGGCTCTAAAGTAGTTGTTTTCTCTGACCATGTAGCTCTAAGGTACCTCTTGAAGAAGTCAGATTCAAAGCCCAATATAATCTGATGGATACTCATTCTTCAAGAATTAAATATTGAAATATAGGATAACAAGGGGTCTGAAAAGCTGGTGGCAGACCACATGAGTATGATTAATCACACACTAGAGGTTGGCACCTTAGCCCAGGTACCACTACGGGACACTTTCCCTGATGATAATTTTTATTCCATCTCAGTTACGCATCCTTGGTATGTTGATTTAGTGAACTACCTTGTTGCATCCAAAATACCTTCAAATTTAAAGAAACATCAAGTCCAAAAATTAAAAAGTGAGTCTCATTATTATGTGTGGGATGATCCATACCCTTGTATCATGTGTAGTGATCAAGTTATTAGGAGGTGTGTTCCTGATCATGAGTTTGAGTCTGTTCTACAATTCTTCCATACACTTGATTATGGTGGAAACTTTGGACCCCAATGGATAGCTAAGAAAGTATTAGACTCTAGATTATATTGGCCTATATTATTCCATGATTCTCATGTGTTTTTTAAGTCATGCTCTCATTTCCAACACACTGGGAACATTTCTAGGAAACACGAGATACCTAAACAACCCATATTATTCTGTGAGATTTTGGATGTGTAGGGCATCGATTTTATGGGTACTTTTCCTAGTTCCTTTGATTTTTTGTCTATTTTGGTTTTTTTTTGATTATGTGAGAAAATGGTTGGAGGCTAAGGACACCAGGACTGATGATTCTCATGTTGTTTTAGACTTTGTCAAAGCATCGATTTTTTGCAGGTTTGGAGTACACAAGGCCATCATTAGTGACCAAGGGACACACTTTTGCAATCGAAATTTGGCTTCCCTTCTTTGGATGTATGGGGTGAAACACAAAACCTCAACACCAAACCACCCCCAATCAAATGGTCGGGCTGAGATTTCAACTCGTGAGTTGAAACAAATTTTGGAGAAAACCGTGCATCCAAATATGAATGATTGGAGTAAGCGCTTGGATGATGCATTGTTGGCTTATAGGACATCATAAAAGACACCCATTGGTATGTCCCCATTTTGGATTGTTTTTGGGAAAGTGTGTCATATCCCCGTGGAAGTTGAGAATTAGGCTTATTGGGCTATAAAGAAATGTAACATTGATTTGGCCCAAGCTAGAATAAAAAGGAAGCTACAAATTCAAGAGCTTGAGGAGATTAGATTGTCTTCATATGAGAACTCAAGGCTCTACAAGGAAAGATCAAAAGTATCTCATGAAAAAATGATCCAGAAAAGATAAATTCAAGTTAGATAGAAAGTCTTTCTCTATAGCTCACCACTAAAGTTAATGCCTGGTAAGTTGAATTCCAGGTGGTTAGTTCCTTATATTGTGACTAATGTTTTTCCTTATGGTGTAGTGGAGATCACACAATAGGACACTAGAAGGACCTTTACATTCAATGGGAAACATTTGAAGAAATACATTGAGGGGATTCCAACTGATGCAGTGGATTTCATCCAACTGCATGACCCCATCATCAATTGAGTATAACAGGTTGTTCCTAACCCTTTCACTTTTATATTCTTTGTCCTATTTAAAATTATAAATTACATTTTAATATATCATCTCATAGGTTCACACTGAGTAAAATTAAATATTTTTAGTGTGGGGGAGGGTACAATATTTTGGTCTAGATATTTCAGATTTTCATTTGTGTGTTTTTTGTGTGTTTTCTATTACGTTTTTGGTTTAAAGTTTCAAAAAAACAACAAAATAAAAAAAACACAAAAAATCAATAAAAAAGAAACAAATATATCATGTACCATTATCATGTGGAACATATGGAAAATGCATGTTTTTAAATTTAATTGGTAGAATTACAAGCATGAGTAAGATTTCATCATAAAGGGTTGATTTTTATAAAAATTGAAGTCATCGATGATATGTATGGTTGTGTCATTATAAAACCTTTTTTATTTTGACATAATTATTTGTGATATTTGTTCAGAGTAAATTGTGTCATTGATTTCTCCACAAAATATTTAACACAATTGTGACTTGTGAGTTTCTCTTACCCAATTGAATGTATATTCTGGATAAGTAATTCTTTTCAGCTTATAACATGGTCTTTCTATACGTTCGTTTCTTTTCTGATCATTTCCATCACTATACCAGATTGACCTATGTGTGTGCACCTAATATCTGACTATTTTACTCCCTCTAAAAAAATTAAAAAAAATTACAAAAATAAAAAAAACAATCAATAAAGAGGGGAGTGAAGAAATGTACAACATTTGGGGATATTTAGGTTGGGAGCTCATGGTTTGACTTATGGGAATGCTTAAATGAGTGTGTTTTGGAATTTGATTGCAAAGGATGTTGAACAGGTTCGGTGGAATAGAATCAAGTAAGAATAAAAATTTTATTGACCTGAATATACTAGATAAATTATAGAGATACAATCTAGGAATGGTTGGCACACACACATGTGGAGAATTAGTGGCATGGTAGACCCATGACTTGTTTCTCTATGATTAGTGTTATGAATCTCACTAGATTTTGTTTTGACACAATTTATGAGATAATGAATTTAAAATTTATTGATATTGAATCTTGATGGGATTCTTACTTTGCCTACATTTCCACTGTGGATTGAGAAATATGAACATGCATATCTTGTGACCATTTTCTCGAATACATGATGTGAGGTTTTCCCTAAGAGTGAAAAAGGGTAAGTGTGGGGGAATTGATAAAACACAATTTATTGAATATTATATTGATAATAAATGATATAATTTCTTCACATTATGCTAAATATGTTCAATTATGGAATATTTGGGATTAGATCATTCATTTGAAAATTTAATGAAAATTCAAGTTTTACCCTTTTAAACATCACTATAGTATTCTAGGCATAAATATTGTAATGTAAATTATTGTGACATAAAAATTTGTAATTGTGTTCCTGAATTAATCAGTTAAAAATACTATTTACGAAATAGGAGTTGGATCGTGCATTTTAGTGTAGTAAATGGGTCATGAAGACAAAGTTGGTCTAAACTATCCAGATTGGACATCACTTCACCATTTAGGTTGTATCTTCTTCATATGGACTTAGATTGGGCACAAATTTGGTGGAAATCTTGGGTACATGATTATAAACAAATCATACTTATATAATTCCATCTAATTAGCGCGTTTTTGAGGTTAACTATGTGGTAAAAGTGGGATTAAACAATTTGACCGAATTTCCATTTCACATTTAAAAATGTTTTGTAACCCTAGCCATCTCCAACTTTATTTAAAGTATTTGTTCACTCTTGGGGAGGGATGGTTGATGATTTGGGAAGGTTTTTATGAATGGATGTCTCTTGGGATCCCCACACAAGTCTTGGAATAAGTGAAGCGTTGTGCAAACATCTCTTCCAAAAAGGCTCTCCTCTCCCACATCCTCTTTATATTTATTTTCTTTCATGCTTGTAATATGAATTTTTCTTCAATTAATCTTCTTTGTTTTTCCCTTTTAATCTTCTTATATTCCTATTTGATCTGGAATTCATGAGTAGAAAAAAATTGGGTTATACCCTTTCTAACCACTTGCGAATGCAAAACGTTTCTATGATGACTACACCGCCTATGGAAGAGTATTTCTTTTTAGTAATTGATCTACCTCTTATATTATTCATTTATTTATTTTGAATAAATGAGCTACTAAAATTCACATAATATGATTCATTTATTGAGTTTTTTTATTATAAGAAAATATGTAAGCAATTGAACAATTAACACAAAAACACGCGAGGTCGATATTTTGTGTAAATTGTGAGAGTGCGAACTTAATTGGTAATACAGGACGACACGAGATAAGTTTGTAGAGTTCAAATATATTCCCTAAAATCAATTAATCCGAATTTACAGAATGAATATGTTCTCTAATTAACCACTGGCCATAATCTAACCTTATAACATCAATCAAAGCAGGCTGCTGTGATTGTGTGTTCCAAAGCTAGCCTAGGGTTGAAGTAATTTCATCTTTGTGGTTAAGTTAACTCCCATAGGGTTAAAGGGTTAACAAATTAGGGATCATAATTAAGTGGATATTAATTTAAATGATAATTATTAATAAGTAAATTAAGAGGTAGAGTTATATCGATTACGATTTTTAAAATATTTTCCAAAACAACATCTACTTGTTGCATCTTTTTAATCAAACTTCATTTCAAAATTAAAAACAAAAAAAAATAATCTTCTTCCAACAAACTTCTTCTAGTTTTATAAATGATAAAAAACCCATCCTTTCAAGTAGTTTTTTATTCTATTTTATTTTATTTTTAGAATACCTTTAATATATTGTTTTAATATACTTTCTCCTTTGAGAGACGACCTTGGTTAGCCACTTTACTATACCCAAGTACACACACTTCATTTGAGAGAACCCATGACAGTGCCTTTTAGTTGGTCCAACCACCATAGATCTACACATATCATCAATATCAGGCGTCACCATTAGATGCTCAAATATAGTGGTGTTGGTCAGTCTGACCACCTGAGGCCCAAATATGACAACATTTTCTAGTTGAGAACCATCATTGTTAATGAACCCCACACTGATATTCGTTGTCATAGGATTCCCACCGAGAATCATCTTGAACCCTAAAAAATGTGGCAATGACATGATGAATAAAAACCATAATCTCTATCTACTTCATTAAGAGAGCTCCCTAGACATCACACCATCTAATAGCTCAAGAAAACCTCATTGTATCTCTTCTGAAATTATTAAATCACACATAAATTCAAGCATTCTATTTTGTGGGAATAAAATAATGTCACTAATGTGTACAATGAACTACATCCTCATGATGCAATGTGATTCGTTCATGATTTACATGGAAGGAAATAAGGATATTGTTAATGAACATATATGATATATATATATATGATGTTAAAATGATTATTTAATGATAATATATCATTTAAAATTCATTCTTTCTATTTTACAAGATAATATAAACAACTTTCATGCATACATATGACCTACTATCTCAATGAATAGTGTATTTCATTTTCTACCACTAAATTTTATTTATTAGACTAAAAAAATATATAATGAATAAATATGATATTTATATCATGGTTAGTATTATATAGATTAATAAACCATGATCAAAGTAATATGAAAAAAATCAAAAATCAAAAATTACATGAAAAACAAAGCAGTTGTTGCCCAAAACGTGACTTTAACATGAAATTGTTAACAAATAGTTAAGAAAAAAAATAGTAAATAATATATGGTATCATATATATATATATATCTGTGTGTGTGTGTGTGTGGTTATTTAATAGATTTAAAATAACTATTTATTTACATTAATATAGTTTTGGACATGTATGAAAAAATTCAAGACATAAGTTAAAGGATTTCAATTCTATCTTTTATTTCTACAAGACATATGAAATTTCACTACCTATTTTTATTGTGTGGTTTATATAATAACACTTTGAAATTTTATATCATAAATATCATCATTTTTATTATATTTAATATCTCATTTGATTTTATGAATTATTGGGGATTACAATTCAAAATACTTCTAAAGTGGTAAGGGATTTTTATCTCACTTTTTATATTTTTGAGACACATTCCATATTCACCACTTATATATTTTATACAGTGTATTTAATTCCAATGAATGTATTTAATGATTCATATAGTAAAAATTCTGGGGATTTACATATCCATTTTAGGATATTTATTTCATGGGTTTCATGGTTCAAAAGTTACCAAAGCAGTAAGGGATTTTTTCCTCAATTTAACTTCTTTGAGATATATGAATTTGTTATGCACCTATATTTTTTACGAGCTGTAAATAAAACCCAATGGACATGTAATATAATTAATTTAATTATCCTGATAATATTGTATTTCTCATTTCATGTTATTTCTTTTTGGGTCTTATGATTCAATGTTACTAAAGTGATAAAGAAATTTATGCTTCAATATCATTGTTTATCATGATTGATTATGATTACGTTTAAGAAGATAAAAAATTATAATCCATATCTCAGGAAACACATGAATTTTATTCTCTTTTTTTCATTCATTATATTATAAGTTCCATTTTCCACTATATTTTACTTAAAATAATTGATCATATCTTTTTCTGAAAATCTGACATTATTTCTCTCTTTATTTGGAAATTTTTTTTCTTCCAAAACCATGGTTTCCCAAAAAAATCAGTTTTTTACTAATGTCCTATGAGTTTTAAAATAAATTTTTACACATTTTTTTATGTTTTATAATTTTTTTGAAAGGAATATTCATGTCATTTTTCAATAAGTGACCATTTAGATTTTACTGAAAATGTGAAAGGAATCTTCACGTCATTTTCCAAAAAATGACTGTTTGGATTTTACTGGAAATGTGAAAGGAATATTTTCATGAAATTGTAGGGAATGAATAAAATTTCACTCTATTATGACCATTATTTTATAAAAATATCTATTTTTAAATTTTCATGGATATTTAAAAAATTATTTTTTTCAAAATGTTTTATGTGTTAAAAAGTATTTTTCAAAGTTGAAAGGATATTTTTCTCAAGAAATGTTATAAATTATTTTAAAGCCTACTTTTTTATGTTTTAAAGGTTATTTATAAATAAAATTATATTATAAATGTTCTATATTTTAAAAAATTATTTTCAAGGAAATGTTATTTTCCTTAAGAAATGAACAAAGTTATTTTTCAAAATCATTACCTATCTAAGATTCCATACTTTGATGAAACTTATGATTTATTGGGGATATAAACCATTGATACCATTCTTATTGTTACTTTTAATGGTTTATGATGATTTTTTTTATGAAACTCATTTATCTTCCAGGGGTTATACCATGATAAAATTCTTATGAAATACTATTCTTTTTCCATGGGTTGTGATATTATGAAATGATTAAATGATTGTGAGACCTTTCTATTGAATTTTTTATAAAACCCATTTCATTTCATGGGGTATGCTGTTATGAAATTTATACAAAACCCATTTAATTTCATGGGTTATGATATGATGAATGTTTTATGATTTTATAGTACACATATGTATGATTTTCATTTTTTGATGGGTGGGACCATATCTGTCTCCAATTCATTGGTTAATGATTAATGTTATTTGAGTTCAAAGGGTACATGATATGTTAACACAATCCTGAAAAATTAGTTTACATGGGAGTTTATCACATGACTGAAACAAGAGGGTATGCAACTCCCTATGATTTTAGAAGAAGAAAATTATACATGATAGCATAAGTGACATGTGACACAAAGTTCAAATAAACCACAAAATATTATTTTTTAAATATGAACGTTATAAAATATCCATTAAATTAGAAGGCATTAATAGGAATAAATATTTTATGAAATAAATATAAATCTCTTAATAAATACAAGTATATAGTTAAATTATTGGAAAATAATCACATAATATATAGTAATCATTTTATTCTTCAAAAAACATTTTATACATAATATTTAGTAGTCATTTTATTCTTCAAAAAACATTTTATACATTAATTTAGTAAGAAAAAATTTTATACATAAAAATTGTATTTTTCAAAAAAAATGTTATCTGTTGTGTTCCTTTCGGTTTAAATTTAAATTAAATTATGAAACTTATATGTTTTGAATTTTTATAAATGGGTTAAATTTTTGGAATAAGGAGGTATACATTTAGTAAATAGGTCCCTTTAATTTCTGGATAATATGATTTGTAACATTAGTAATTTTGTTACCATGATAAAGGGAAATCATTTAATTAAGGGTAAAAATAAAATGACAAGGAGTAGAAAAGGACCCTAACACTGGACCCAATTTTATGGTATGATTAATTTTCATCCCTAATAATTCAATTCTGGGTTATATAACCATTTGATTCCATTTGGATATAATTATAAACTTTATTATATTTTATTTAATGAAAATTTAAAGATACCACACTATTTTTTTAATAAGTATAAAATTTTTAGAATGTGTTCATTCTGATGATATGTTTGAATATAAATATTTTTTAAATATAATATACTTATATTCATCATGGAAATTAATTTTTAATTTATAGGGAACAAATATTTACCTTAAATTGTTTCACAACATTGATAGAGTGAATATTCAAGTAATGAAAAAAAAATAAAATAATTGATATTAAAAATATTAAAATAAATATTATTTAGGATATTTAAGGTGATAAAAAATTTATTGATTAAAATTACATGTTTAAGATATAATATTTTTTTTGAATTTTATTTTTTGTCTTGATGGATTTAAAGTCAAAATCATGAGTAGTAGAAAATTTAAAAATAATGATATTTAGGGGATTAATATTTTATTAAATTATTTAAAAATCATAAAAAAATTAAATAATCACAAAAGGGATATTATTTAGTTGGAAAATGAATCCCATATTCATTTAAAAGCCCTTTGGAAGCTCTTGTCTCTAAAATAATCATTATTATATTTTAATATTTTGAGAAATTCCAAAAAACACCCCTCTCCTCCCCCTATAAATACAACCACTGACCACCCCTTATCCTTAAACCTTACAAGACTTGATGATTTACAAATATCTACCAAACTCCCTGATCCCAACATTACACATCTCTAAGTGTTTCTGGTCTCCCCAAAAGATCAATTCCATGTTTCTCAATGGGTCTTTTTTGAAGTTGATATTCAAGAGGTATTATTCTCAAACTACCTATTTTAATTTATTTTTTTCTTCATCATTATCCTCACCAGTTTCATCCATAAAAGAATAATAACGATGGAGAACATTTATATACTATAATTTTATATTTATAATTGAATATTTTATATCCATCCATTTTTTCTTATCTCCTCTTATTCAATAAAAGGAAACCATTTTTCCAATTATAGCGACTAACCATATCTATAGATAATGAGTTTTCATTTTCCATTACTGCCTTCAAGACTGGTCATTAAACTAATATTATGGTTAAATAAAACTATAATAAATATATTATAATTTATTTCATGTTCTAGAACTAATATATATAAAATATTAAATAAAATGTAACTAATATGTGACGGTCAAAAAACCACCAAAATGAACTATAAATTTATCATTAACATTTTATCAAATGAATCGTCATAATGTTATAAAAAATGATATATGGGACCAAGAAAAATAATGTAAGTGTTTTAATTCTATTTTATTTAACTTATGGAATAGTATTCTTATTCTATAAGAACTTCCACAAAAATACACAAGTCAACCAACTGTGAAAACATGAAATAAACACTCCCGAAATGAAGAAATTGAACATTATAACACATAAAAATTACCTTAAATGAACTTAGTAAAGTTTTTATAAATAAAATACATGTGTAAGAGTATCTAAATTAAGAAATTAATTAATTTAATTTGATTATATAGGAGATTAAGTGAAAGTACATAACACATTCATTCATAAGGTAAGGGATCTCTCAGAACCTCCACATTCCCATTGGGTTAAAATTTCTCTATATTTACCTCAATATATCTCTTAATTATTATTATATACTATTCATATATTCTCTATATATTTACCAAATATATATATATAACTCAATTTATCTTTATTTGATGGAGAATTACATGTTTTAAAAGGTTCCCTTCTTAATCTCTCTTGATAAGAAAACCTGATTAAATGGAACTTATCCATTTCTTATCCATTTTAAAGTACAATACATATACTATTTTAAGCCTTAATATATTTTTATAAATTCACTCAATTTATTATGTAATAAAATTTTAGTTCATTTTTGGTTTTGATGAAAAAAATAATACATTTATCCTCTTTAAAGTCTCTTTATTATTTTCCCTAAAAAAACATTAAAGTGGTACATTTATAATGTTACATAACCACTATTTTTTATGTTTTGAAATTAAATTTTACATCATTATTACTAATATATTCTTATTATTTTTATTTATTAATGATAAGGAATGATATTATTATCTTCTTTCATGGGTACCATTGGTATAATCCCTTTGGTTATTCCTTATAGAAGGATTATGATACCCATTTCTTTACATGGGTAACCCTTGTGATTATTGTTTATGTTTTATTTATTTATTTGGCACACATATTCATGTGTATGTTATGATGGGTGTGTCCATATAACACTCCAATTCATTGGATAATGTTTTAGTCTGATGTTTAATTATGTATGGTAATAGGGAGTAAACCTATTCTATTTTAGGACTCTCTCCACCACATGATATAGTCATGGAAATTATCCATGACTCATGTTTATGTCATGTTATATGTTACTTCCAATTTGCTATGCTTTCATGATGATATGATTCCATGATCTATATGTTATACTTCAATATGTTTATTAATGATCCATTACTTTTATGTTGTCATGTTATGTATTCTTACTCATATTTTATACATCATTGCTATGTTTATTCTATTACTAGTATTTTTAGCTCATCCATTTTTTATGTATTTCCTAACTTATACTATGTAGTAATATGAGATCAAATGAAGTTATGAGCTCACTATAGGAATTATCAAAAAGTTTTTTTATTTTAGTTTCATGATTTATTTTTATGAACCTTATCTTCCAAAGTGACTATACTTTATAATCATTCATTTTTATTCAGGGGATAATTAGGCCTAAAATATTGTACTAATATATGTAAGAGGATTGGGTCCCTATAGTTGGTATTAGAGGATAGTTTAGTTATTTTTGGGAATTAGGACTAGATTATTTTAGTAAGAACCCTCAGGATAACTCTATCACCATGTTTATCCTAGATTGAAAATTTATGTTATGATATATGTTTCATATATATTTTATTTATTCTATATTCATATTTACCATTTTATATTTTCATTAGTTATGTATTAAATCCTATAGTTTGTTTTCATTTCTAGTTAATGGTTGGAAAAAGGAGAACCCATGCTATCAAAAAATGTGATAGAAATGTTATTATCACCCTAATGAGATGAAAAACCAGATGGGAATGGGATATTAGAACTTCATAACAGTACTAACTCAAATGGATCAAGATATGAATATTAATTTGAATCATGTGGACCACCCTCCTTCTCCAAAAAAAAGAATAAGTTGTGGTCAAATATTTTATGCGATTAAGGGCTCCTATATTTAGTGTATCTTTTGATCCCCTCATAATGATATAATATATTAACTCCATTAAGAAGATATTATCAGTCCTCTAGTTCTTAGAAAAAGAGAATGTCATGATAGAGGTCTATATTTTTTATGGGGAAGTTTTTCTTTAGTGGACAGTGATTAGGAACATGAAATTTAAAGTGAAAATTGATTCCATGGATTGGTAAGGATTCAAGAAAATATTTTTCAATAAATATTTTCCATGAAATCCCTATCGCAAGATGGGGAAGGAGTCCCCCATACTAAAGTAAAAGGAAGATGAGTTTATCTGAGCATATGAGTTAAAAAATATAAGGCATGTGGGATATGCCCCTAACATTATCATGACTACCAAAAGAAAGGTGGATCACTTATTTAGTTGATTAAATATGAGTTGATGAAAAGACATGGAATACTAGAATTTGAAATCTATGAGGATATTTTATGTTGTTTCATTAAGGTTGATATGGAGATTGGATAATCTTAGTGGTATCATGGGTTTGGAGATAAAAAGTTTAGATTAAGTTTAATATGGAATGATCAATAGATAAATCCTATGGAGGAAATAAAACCCAACATACCATGTGTCAAAAGTGTGGTAAGATGAATATGGGTAACTATCTAAAGGTAACTAAGATATAATTCAAATGTGGAAGATAGGGTAATCAAGATAATCATTACTAAAGGTATTTTAATAACCCAACTAATACGGAATAATAAATAAATGTTCAGATCAATACTCAACCTACAATACAGTGTTTCAACTACATGGAACATGGTAATTATGTAAGCCAATTCCCAAAGTTGGGGGTTTTCAGAGAAAATCAGTGATAACAGCCTCTAATGTATTAAGTAAGGTCATATTCTATCACTACTACTAAGATGGATCTTGAAAACGATGTGGTGATAGGTACACTAGTTAATCATTCAAGAATAGTTAGCATATTTTCTTACTAGTTCTAAAAAATTATTCATATATTACAAATTTAGTACAACTAAACAAACACAACCTCAAAATATGAATGTTGATTTATATGTGAGGACAAAAAATGGTGAAATTATTGCATCTAAAGTATATAACTTCTCACTGGTCAATGTCTTCAGACTGAACCACCCACCAAATCTCATCTTACCATTTGGTAGAATGTGATGATATATTGGAAATGGATTTTATTTCTTTATATAGATAAAACATCAAATAATAGGATAGGGGGATCACTCTTCACATCCTAGGGAATTGTAACATCCTAATATTTTAAAAGGAAAAATTATGTTCGATGGCGTCTCAGATATGCCACATCTATCTTAAACAAACAACGAAAATCTATTATTTAAATGTGACCATAATAACATAGATGTTAAATTAGAGGGAATAAAAGGGAATAAAATATTTATGATATAAATATAATGTTACAAATCAATATGAATGTTTTGGTAATTTATTATAAAATAATCACACACTTTTTAGTGAATTCATTTCATTCTTTAAATAAAATATGTCTTCCTGAAAAATGGTTTTATTTATTTTTATATACAAATAATTTAATTGTTTTTTATAGATTTTAGAATATTTATTTGAAAAAATTAACTTAATTTTTGAAATTATTAAACCATAATTAGTCTATGGTGGAATTTTGAGATTTGTTTTGGAAAAACTGATATTTGGCGAATATTAAAAAATATAGTTTTTTAAATACAATATTTTTGTGACATCATCAAGACATAATTATGATATAAATTTTTTTAAACTTTTGGAATCAATAAATTCTGAAATTATAATATAAATATTTTACATTAAATAATTCATAACATGTAAATTAGAATTTATTTCATGATAATTATAAAAATCATTGTCTGTGTCGATGCAGCGCTAGCGAAACATTAGAGAAGTCAAATTTGGTTCTTTATAGATAATAATTAAGTGATAAAAATTATATTAATGACTTATTTATTAATTATTATGTATAATTTTTGTTTTTGGTTGACATTTTTGAATTTTGGAGTTATATTACATCAATATTACCCAAATTCATGGGTAATGTTTGTGCAAGGCAAGACAAGTCTAATTAACAAATTATAGAAATTTTCTTGACAAGGATATGATAAAATATATGTAATGAATGAATGTAAATTATTATTTTAAACCTAATTAATTTATATTTGTGAGATTATTTTATTTTTAATATTTATTTATGAAATAATTAACTATAATCCTTATAAAACACGGATGCAGTACTTCTGTAAGGAGAAGAAAAATTGATAAAATGAATTTCATTAAAACTATAAGAACCATTAAATAAAAACAAAACAAATATAAATATTATTGGTTGATTATATCACAACCATTTGTATCCAAGGGTCTAATTAATGACCATTTGGATCCACTTGGATATGATTAAGACCCTTATAATATTTTATTTAAAAGAAATTCAAGTTGTTCAAAGTATAGTTTTTAATTAGTATAATATTTTACTATATGGTTTTAGAGAAGATATATTTTACCATAAATATTAATTTTAAATATAATAAATTTATATTATTCATATAAATTTTGCTTTAATTTTTAGGGAATAAATAATTACCTTAATGGCTTGTACACCATTGATGTTTTAATTATTAATTAAATAGAAAAATCAAATAAATGATATTAAAATAAATATAATATGAGGTAATTAAGTTGATCCATTAATTATATTGATAATTATGACTTATATAATATATAATAAAGAATTTATTTCCTGAATTTAATATTTTTTTAATGTTTTTAAAGTCATATTAATGATTAGTGTATAATTTGGAAAACAAATATTTTTTGTGAATAAAATATTTTATTAAATAATTGAAAAATAAAAAAAATCTTTAATAAATAAAAAATATAATAAAATTATGTCTCTAATTTAATTTAATTTAGTTTTTTATGCCTTTTTAAGTCTTTAACCCTATATTTGACTTATCATATTTTAATATTTTAAGTAATTATTAATTTGCACATCAACTTAATTAAAAAAGGGACTTCTTCCTTTAATTATTTTCACTACATTGAGCCTTATATGTTGACCATAAAATTACAAATTATCTTTTAAAATAATATATCCACATTATAGAGATATTATTTTATAAAAAACATCATATTGTTTTGTCTTAAGGTGTTAACCAAAGCGAGTTTACGAAGAAGTAGATGATAAAGAAATGTATGTGATGAGTTAGACTGAAGGTAATACGATTGTTTTGAAACAATTTTTTTTATTATAGAATATTATATTTTCAAGAAAAATATTTTATTTTCATTCATTATTGAAGATATGGAATTATCTCTAATTTTTATTGACATTTTATGCATTTTAAACAATCTTTTGTTTTAATTTCGAAGATTTTATGTTCATGTCTTTTAAATGTAAGTAAACATTTTCTAAAAAATTTATTTCTCATAAAAATGATATTTTTCATGATTAGAGGTTATTAAATTATTTTATTCTATGAAAATAAATTATGTATGGTTTTTAATTATTTTGGGTTATGTGTGAGAACAACAAGTCCATTAAAATGTTTTCTTGAAATTTGCACTAGAGTATCGAATGTTAGGTTATGGCATGAGTTGTGAACACATGACCTGAAGGGGATGTTTTCCCACATGTGACATGGTTATGTAGCCTTATGAGTTTTCTCATGGCCTTCTATGTATCATGATCAATCCATAAAATTTATTATGTTCAAAATGGAGAAATCCAAAGTAGTATTTCAAAAGAATAATTATTTCAAATATATATGGTTTTCAAAGTAATATAAATTATGTAAGGATATTTAGAAAATGTTTTCAATTTTCAGAAAAATATTTTTTATGTAATAGTTTTATAAAATTATTTATTTGATAAATGATTTCATAGAAAATTATAGATTTTAAAGAAAAGCATTTCCAAATGATTTTTAAACCCCCGTATTGAAAAAATTAAATCTAACCCTATATTTTTAATTTATTTTTCATAGGTTGTAAACAAGTTCAATCTTGTGTGTATTTTATATAAGGTGGAATTTCACATAGAGACACATTTTTAAATTTTTTTACAACTTGGTAAAATTGTATTTTATTTGTCTAATTCTCCAAAACATAGACCGAAAAAGGTCATGTTATATAAAATTCTCTATAACTTTTCATTTGTCTTTTATAAAAAAAATATATACATTATTTTTAGTACTGAATATAGAAACATGAGTTCAGGGATTCATACTTGGTATCAAAGGGACTTTCTAGAAAACTTTGGAGATTAGATGTTGTCATTTGAGTAAAAGTTTTGGTGATATAATTTCTTTTGAACTTATCGGTAATTAAGTACCCTTAAGAATATGGTGTTTCTTAATTCTGAAGATAGAAATTCAGAATTTTTTTGAGTCTGATGAAAGAATTGTGGGGGAACAATTATTTTAAGGTGGTAAGAATGTAACAACCCATGGTTTTAAAAGGAAACACTAGGCTTGATATCCCATGAGATACACCACATCAAGCTTAAATGAACAACTAAAATCTATTATTTAAATGTGATCGTTATAACCTTACTATTAAATTTGAGGTAATGAAAAGTAATAAATTATGTATGAAATAAATATAATTTTCCAAATAAATATGAATGTTTTGATAATTTCTTACAAAATAATCACACAATTTTTAGTAACGACATTTTATTCTTAAAAAATATATATTTTCTTAAAAAATGTTTTCTATTTCCTTTTTATTTAAAAATAATATGAATTATTTCTAGAGACTTTATAATTTTAATTTTATTACATGAATTTAATTTTTGAAAATATCATACCAAAATTATTCTATAGTGAAATTTTGATAATTTTGAAAAAATATATTTTTAATGAATAGTCAAAAATACAGTTTTTTTACAATATAGTATTTTTGTGACATCATCAAGATAAAATTATGATATAAATTTTATTAATATTATGGACTAAATGAATTAATAAATTATAACAATTTTTTTAATGAAAAAATTAAGAACATTTAAATTAAAATTTATTTCATGAAAAGTATAAAAATCATTATCAGTGTCGATGCAGTGCTTGCGTAAAAATGGAAAAGTCAAATTTGGTTCTTATAGATAATAATTGAGTGAAAAAAAATATTTTCATTAATTATATTTTTATAATTATGTATAATTGTTGTTTTTTGAAGATATTTTCTAATTTTAGAGTTATGTAACATGATTCTTATCCAAATGCATGTGCACTACTTGTGTAAGGCAAGAAAAGTCAAATTAATAAATTAAATAATTCTTCTTGACATTGATATGATTAAATATACTTAATGAACTAATATAAATTCTTATTTTCAACCTTATTTATTTATTTTTATAATATTATTTTATTTTTAATTTATATATATTAAATAATTAACTAAAATGTTTATAAAATGCTGATGCAATGCTTGTGAATTCAAAAAAAAATCAATTAAATGATTTAAAATATAATTATAAGAACCATTAAATAACTCAAAAACATGGATAAATTTTATTTTTGATCATATCTCAACCATGTTTTTCCAATGGTTGAATTAATGACCATTTGGATCCACTTGGATATGACTAATACCATTATAATATTTTATTTATAAGAAAGTCAAGTTGTTCACACTATAGTTTTTAATTAGTATAATATTTTAATATATGGTTATATAGAAGAGATATTATACCATAAATAATAATTCTATATATAATAGGCATATCATATTAATAGAAATTTATTTTTATTCTCTAGGGAATAAATAATTCCCTTAATGGATTTCGCAACAATGATGTATTAGTTATTAATTTAAAAGAAAAATTAAAAAAATGCTATTAAAAATATTAAAATTAATATAATATGAGATAAATAAGATAATACATGAATTATATTTATAAATATGACATATCTAAGATATAATAATTTTTTTAACTTAAATCTTTGTTTTGATGGTTTTAAAGTCATTGTTATAAATAGTTTTTAATTTGACAAAAAATATTTTTCATGAATAAAATATTTTAATAAATTATTTAAAATTTACCAAAATATTTAGAAAGTATAAATATGATAATATTATATCAAAAATTTAATCTTTTTCAGCTTTTTAGGATTTTTAGAAGTCATTACACATATATTAAACTTGTTTTAATTTAATATTTAAAGTAATTCTTAATTTTCCGCTCACCACAATTATAAAAATGGACTCATTAATTCACTCATTTTCACCATTATTATTCTTCTATATACACCATCCATTGTAGTAATATCTTCTAAAATTCCCTCCACATATTAGAGAGGTCATAATTTAGGTATAACACCATCTTTTGTGGTCTTAAGGTTTTAATCAAAGTGATTTTCTGAAGAAGAGAATGATAAATAAACGCGTGTGATGGGTCAAACTTAAGGGGATTGTTTTGAAAGAATTATTTTTATTATAAAAATAATATATTTTGAAGGAATTTTTTTTATTTTCATTCATGGTGTAGATATGGTCATCATATATAATTTTTATTTACATTTTATCCTTTTTATACAAGATTTTATTTTAATTTCAAAGAGATTATGTTCATGAATTTTAAATGTATGTAATTATTTTTTTTGAAAGGGATATCTCCAAAAAATGATAATTTAGTCAAGATTATATGTTATTATGTTATTTTATTCTTGAAAATAATATATGTATGGTTTGTAATTTTTTGGGTTATGAGTGATAAAGGAAGAACCATTAAAATGTTTTCTTAAAATTGGAACTAGAATATCGAATGTTATGTTATATAATGGGGAGTAAACCCATGACCTAAAGGAGATGATCTATCACATGTGGTATGGCAAAGTGGCCTTATGGTTTTTCTTATTTCTTTCAAAGTATCATGATTAATCCAGAAAAGTTATTATTTTTAAAATGGAGAAATCTAGAGTAGTACTTCAAAAGAATTATTATTTTGAATATATATGGGTTTCAGATTAATATAAACTATATAAGTATATTTATAAAACGTTTTAAATGTATATATAACCCTTTTTATGTAATGGTTTTATTATATTATTAATTTAGTTTTCAACAAAAATCATATCAAAATGATTTTTAAAACACCTTATCGAGGAAATTAATTATCATCATATGTTGAAGTTTTATTTTAAAAGGTTTAGTATAATTTTAATTTTGTGTGTACTTCATATAAAGAGGTTGTTTATGTGAATACACTTGTTTAAAGTTTTTTATATCTTCGGTAAATTGAAATGTATTTGTATAGTTCTATAAAAATTATACATGAAAATGTCCTCATATGTAAAATGCTATGTATATTTTTTATTTTCCTTTTATAAAAAAAATAAAAAGATTTTTTAGTAATGAATCTAGAAGGATGGTTTCAGGGATTAATACTTGGTATCATAGTGATGGTCTAAACAACATTGGAGATTAGATGTTTTTATTTGAAGAAAAGTTAGGAGATATAATTTTCTTTTAAACTTCTTTGTAATTAAGTACTCTTAAGAATATAATTTTTCCTAATTCATAAAATAAAAATTATGAATTTTTTATGTCTGATGAATGAATTGTGAGGGATAAATTATTTTAAGGTGGAAATAATGTAACATCCAGATATTTAAAAATGAAACACTATGATAAATTTTATATGAGATACACCACATCAAGTTTAAACGAACACCTAAAATCAATTATTTAAATGTGACCATTATAAACTAGCCATTAAATTTGTGGAAATGAAAAGTAATAACTGATATATGAAATAAACATAATGTTCTAAATCAATATTATTGTTTTGGTAATTTCATATAAAATAATCACACAGTTTTTGTGAAATTCATTTTATTCTAAAAAATGTTTTTTTCAAAAATTATTTTTATTTATTTTTTATGTAAAATTAATATAATTAATTTATGGATACTTTAGAATATTTATTTTATAAAATTAACACCATTTTATAAATTATCTTACCAAAATTATCTTATGCTAAATTTTTTAGAATTTTATAAAAAAATAATTTTTAGCGAATAGTTAAAAATACAGGTTTTTAAAATACAGTTTTTTTGTGACATCATCAAAAAATAATTATGTTGTAAACATTATTAAACTTATGGAATGAATAAATTATAAAATTATAATATAAATATTTTACATGAAATAATTAAGAAAATTAAAATTAAATTTTTTTTTCATGATAAGTATAAAAATCATTGTCAGTGTCGATGAAGTGTCTACACAACATTGGAAAAGTAAAATTTGGTTCCTTATAGATAATAATTGAGTAATAATTTTTTATATGATTTATTTATTAATTATTTCTTATAATTTATGGGTTTGACTGATATTTTCTATTTTTACTGTTATATAACATGATTCTTATCCAAATGCATGCGCAATGAATACGTAAGGAATGAAAATGAAATTAATAAATTTAAGAGGTTAACTTGACATGAATATTACTAAATATACTTAATGAACATATATAAATGATTATTTTTAACCCATTTAATTTATTTTTTATGTTAGTATTTTATTTTTAATTTTTATATATGAAATGATTAACTTTAATTCTTATTCAACACTGATGCAGTGCTTGTGCAATTAGAAGAAAAATAAATAAAATGATTTTAATTAAAATTATAAGAACCATTAAGTAACCAACAAAAAATTCCAAATATTATTGTTTGATTATATCTCAAAAATATTTTTCCAAGGGTCGAATTAATGACCATTTGGAGCCACTTAGATATGATTAAAGCTCTTATGATGTTTTGATTAGATGAAAGTCAAGTTATCTATATTATAGTATTTAATTAGTATAATATTTTAATATATGGATTTCTATAATACAAAATCTACCATATTTATTAATTTCAAATATAATAAATTTATCTTCTTTATAAATGTTTTTTAATATTTATGGAATAAATAATTACCTTAACGGCTTCCATAATAATGATAGAATAATTAGTAATTTAATGGGAAAAAAATATATGGGATTAAAAATATTAAATTAAATATAATATGAGATAATCAAGTTTATATAATAATTATCTATACTACTATGACATGTCAAAGATATAATACAAATTTTTTTCGAATTTTAATCTTTATTTTGATGTTTTTAAAGTCATAGTTATGAATAGTGTTTAATTTGACCAAAATTAATTTTCATAAATAATATATTTTTTTAAAATATCACCAAGAAAAACGTTAATAAAGAAAAAAATGTTAATATTATGTTGACAATGTAATCCCCTCTATCTTTTTAGGACTTCTAGAAGTCATTTCCCTATAATAGACTTATTATATTTTAATATTTTAAATAATTTTTAATTTTCCCCTCACGCCAATTATAAAGAGACTCGTTTAATCACTTATTTTCACCACCATAACCCTTCAATCTCGACCATAAACTTCCAAATTGTCTTCTCCACTTCCCTATACACATTTTAAAGGACTTATTTTAGGAATAATACCTTCTTTTGTGGTTTTAAGGTGTTAATCAAAGAATTTTTTTGAAGAAGATAAAGATTAAGAAACATATGTGATGAGTAAGACTCAAGGTAAGGGGATTGTTTTGAAAGAATTATATTTATTATATAGTCTTATATTTTCAAGGAAAGTATTTTATTTTCATTCATGATTGTAGATATGTCCATCATCTATAAATTTTATTGACATTTTATGCATTTTATATGTGCTTTTATTTTAATTTCAAGGCTTTTACGTTCACGTATTTTTAAATATACATAATTATTTTATAGAAAATGGATTTCCCCTAAAAATGATACTTTAATTAACATTATATTTTATAAAATTAATTTTTTTCATTGAAAATAATTTATTTATGGTTTTAATTTTTTTGGATTATGAGTGAGAAATACATAACCATTATTTTTTTGGAAATTGGAACTAGAGTATCAAATTTTATGTTATGGCATGGGGACTGAACCCATGACCTTAAAGGGATTGTTTCCAACATGTGATATAGATAAGTGTACTTATGGTATTTCTTATGGCCTACTGAGTAACATGATTAATCCATAAAATCTATTATTTTCATAATCGAGAAATCCAAAGTAGTATTTCAAAATAATTATTATTTTGAATATATATGGTTTTCAAAGTAATATAAAATATATAAAGATATTTATAAAATGTTTTCAATGCATGAAATACACTTTTATGTAATAGTTTTATCAAATGAATTGTTTGATAAGTTTTCTCGTAAAAAATTATAGTTTTCAAATAAAATAATTTCTAAATGATTTTAAAAACCCCATACTAGGAAAAATAATTTCCACCCTATGTTAGGAATTTATTTTTCACATGTTTAGTGGAATTTAAATTTTGTGTGTATTCCATATAAGGAGGCAGAACATATGAATAAACGTGTTTAAATTTCTATATATCTTGGTTAAATTGTAATGTATTTGTATAATTATCCAAAACCTAGATAGAAAAATGTCATGGTATGCAAAATGGTCTATGTATTTTTCAATTGACTTTAATAGAAAAATACACAGAATTTTTAGTGCTGAATCTGGAAGCACAGGTTTGGGGCATGACAGAAATCTTCAAATTCTATACATGTGTAAGGAGGTGGATGAATCTTTTATAGAATCATCAACTCATGTTTAAATATTATTTCATTATAAGAAATTATATCTTGCTCAAATTATTGAGGAAAATGAGAGGATTATTCTTGAAGACATGCCTATTTTAAGGGACTATGTTGATGTGTTCCTTGAAGAATTTCATGGTCTTCCTCCTGACCAAGAGGTTGAGTTCTCAATTGAACTTATAACTGGATCTCTTCCTATAACAATGAATCATAATAGGATTACCAATATTGAGTCAGAAGAACTGAATAAGTAGATTCAACAGAACCTGGACAAGGGTTTCATACACTTGAGTGATTCACCATGGGGTGCGCCAGTCCTCTTCTTCAGAAAGAATAAACCTATTAATTGATTATCAAGAGATTAACAAAATCACAATAAATAAAAAGTACCCCCTTCAACAGATAGATGATTTATTTGGTAAACTATGTAGGGAAAAGTATTTATCTAAGGTGGAACTTTGATTGAGATATCACCAATTGAATGTAAAGAATAAAGATAATCCCATTATTGCCTTTCGAATGAGGTATGGAAACTATAATTTTATAGTGTTTCCCTTCAGACTCCCTAATTCTTCAAAAATATTCATGGGCTTATAGAATATGGTCTTTATAGACTACCTCAACAAATTTTTGGTAGTATTTATAGATGATATTATGATATACTCCAAGAGAAAGTATGATCATGAGAATAAATTGAATAATATGCTATAGACTTTCAGAAGAGAGAAACTATATGAAAAGTATAGAAAATTTGAGTTCTGGATGGAGGAAGTATTATTCTTGGGGAATGTTATCACCATAAAAGGGATATCTATGGACACTTCTAAGATAAAGGAAATTGAAGAGTGTCTCAGTACATCATCTATAATGGATATCTATAGTTTCCTTGGTCTATCTAGGTATTATTGATGATTTTTTAGAAATTATCATGATTATAAAACTATCTAACCAATCTGACTCTTAAGGGAGTAAAGTTTTTCTGGGCTAGTGAATGTGAAGATGGCTTTTAAGAGTTGAAAAGGAGGTTTATGACAGCAGTAGTACTCACACTACCCATAAGTGGGGAAATCTTTATGGTATATAGATATGCATCAATAAATAGATTAAGTTGTGTACTAATGAAAAATGATAAACTAATATACTATGGCACAAGGAAGCTAAAATTTCATGAGAAAAACTATCTGATACGTGATCTAGGGTTAGCAGTTGTGATCTTCTCATTGAAAATATGGAAGCATTATCTCTATGTGGAGATCTATGAGATATGTACTAATTAAAATATCCCCAAATATATATTTACATAGAAGGAGCTTAATATGAACCAAAACAGATGGTTTGATCTCATAGAGGATTATAACTACTCAATCTACTATAATCCTAGTAATGAAAATAAAGTGGTAGATGCTTTAAGTAGAAAGGATTCAACAACTTTATCAATGATGATAATTGATAAGGATACAATATTATTATACTTATAAATTATAGACATGGGAATCATAGGGGAAGGAACATTATCATTCATTCCACAAATGATGTATCAACCATCCCTTATGAATAAGATAATGGATGATCAACGAAATGTTGTGGAAATTCAGAATAAGATAGAATCTATTAGAAATGGGAAATCCTTAGAGTTCAAAAATGATAAGAAAAGAGTCACAATATTTAGGTTATGACTATGTATACCATTAAATCCAAATATAAAGAGGGATAGTTTTAATGATTCACATATATTGACCATCTCCATCCACCTAGTGAGCACAAATATTTTTCGAGGTCTCTGAGACCATTATTGGTTAGACAATATGAAGAAGGATATCCCTATAGATACATCAACATGACTGGTCTATCAGCAAGTGCAGGATGAAAGGAAAAATTATAAGGGGATGATACAAAAATTAACTATACCTACATGGAAATGGGAAGACATCACCTTGGACATTATACCCAGATTTCTCAAGACAACTATAGGAAATAATTATCTATTGGTTTTTTTGATCTGATTACAAACATAGCTCACATTTTTGAAATTTGGGAGGACTTATCACCCTATCAAATTTCATAGATATACATAAAATAAGTGGTGAGGATACATGGAGTACCATTATGAATTGAGTCTAATCAAGATTCAATATTTACATCCAAGTTTTGGAAAAGTCTCCCGAATTCTCTAAACACTAAGATGAACTTTAGTACAGCTTATCACCCTAAAAAAGGATAGTCTAAGTAGACCATTTAGACACTAGAAAACTTGTTAATAGCATGCTCAATGGACTTAAAACGAGGATGGGTTCAAAATATTCTAGTGGTCGAGTTATCTTACAATAATAGCTTCCAGTCAAGCATTAAAATGGCTCTATATAAAGCCATTTAAGGGAAGAGATGTATAACACATGCATGATGGGTTGACATTAGTGAATGTAATCTACTAGGACCTGAAATGGTCGAGGAAATGATAGATAAGGTGAATACCATTTGGTAGTATATGAGGGTTTCCCAAAGTCTACAGAAGAGCTATGTAGAAAATCGTCGAAGGGACTTAGATTTTGAGGGTGGAGATAAGGTGATCCTCCACCTATCTCCATGGAAGATATTCATGAAATTTGTGAAGAAGGGAAATGTATATACCATGTAATCAGCCCATATGATATTCTTGATCTCATATGAGCTATGGAATATTGACTAGCACTTCCACCAACCATATCTCAACTACATGATGTATTCCACATATCCTTCCTAAGGATGTACATACTAGATCCCTCAAATTTATAGAATTCAGAGGTGATATAGATGTAAAATGATATCTCTTATGAGGAGTATCTAGAAAATATCTTGAACTTTATATATAATCTTCTGCACAACAAGACCACTAAACTAGTTAAATTACTTTGGAGGAACCATAAATAAAAATAGGCAATATGGGAACCTATGGAAGCAATGAAGGATAAGTAAACTCGCCTATTTTAACCTTAGTATGTAAAAAATTTTGAGGGTAAAATTTTATAATGAGGGATGTCACGATCCATCCCACGGGGCCCATGTCGTGACTACCCAAAGCCCGCCTTCTATAGGCCAGGGGTTGGTGACTATCACTAAAAGGCGTTTTCCCAAAAAACCGGAAAGGCGTTGCCTTTATATCCTATAAACACATGAAACTAAGCACACAAAAAACATATGAACAGAAGTAAATTGTATAGAAAAAGAGTGTTGAAAGTAAGAGGGGTTGGAATACAAGCCCAACAGTTAAGGTACAAGTGCGACTGAAATACAATACAACTAAAGAAATAGAAAGACATATATTGGGTCGTCCTCTGAGGTTCCTACCTGAAGGGTAGGTATAGATCACCTCCTCAGCAGTCCACGTTCGCCTGCCTCCTCTGCATACTGACATGTAGTATGGTCCACCTCCGGGCACCGTTCAGTCCCAGTACCCTCATCCTCGATCAGCATTGTCTGTCGTCTGCACCAAAAACAACAAGGTGCGGGCATAGCCCGTGCAGGGGTGAGTATAACGATACTCAGTAGGGACCTCGAGACCCTCAAGATCTCACAAAATCTACAAATTATAAACCACAGAGCATGAAATCAACTGACAACCCTACTTAGGTATATTCCCATACATATACCTACGTTGTCATGTATACCCATCTCAATCAATGAGGAAACATAGGATCCAACTCAAAATTCCAAAGATAAATTATTCCACAAAGGAATAAATACCAAAAAGTTAAGTACCGCATAGGTACGCCACATAGAAGAATACCACTAAGGTATTACCACAAATGAAAGTACCATATAGGTATGAACTCAACTCAACCCAGGTATAACTTAGGTACTATAGTAGAAATGATTAGATGTAACTACTAATTAATCTTACTCTATTAAGAGGTAGACCCATGTAGAATCCTAAATCATCATCAGACCCACAGAGGATCATAGTACATCATCAGACCCACACAGGATCCTAGTACCTCGTTAGACCCACACAGGATCCTAGTACATCGTCAGACCCACACATGATCCTAGTACCTCTTCAGACCCACACAACATCCCAATACATCATCAGACCCACACAGGATCCCAGTACATCTTCAGTACATCGTCAGACCCACACAAGATCCTAATACATCGTCAGTACATCGTCATAACCACACATGATCCTAGTACATTGTTAGTGTATTGTCAGACCCACACATGATCCTAGTACATTTTCAGTACATCATCAGACCCACACAAGATCCTAGTACATCGTCAGTACATCATCAGACCCACACAGGACCCTAGTACATCATCAGTACATCGTAAGACCCACACAAGATTCTAGTACATCATTAGTACATCGTCATACCCACACAGGATCCTAGTACATCTCCAGTACATCATCTAACCCACATAGGATCCTAGTACATCTTCAGTACATCGTCAGACCCACACAGGATCCTAGTACATTGTCAGTACATCGTCAAACCCACACATGATCCTAGTACATCATCAGTACATCGTCAGACCCACACTGGATCCTAGTACATCGTTAGTACATAATCAGACACACACTAGATCCTAGTACATCATCAGTACATCGTCAGACCCACACAAGATCCTAGTACATCATCAGTACATCGCCAGACCAACACAAGATCCTAGTACATCGTCAGACCCACACAAGATCCTATTACATCGTAAGTACATCATCAGACCCACACAAGATCCTAGTACATCATCACAACCATCAACAATGTACATGCACTAAGCTTTCTCATCTCTGGGAGAGTCCTCTCCTCAACCTAATGGTCGATACTCCAACTACAATGAAGTCCCACAAAGAATTATCCCAAAGGACCACCACGTAAAAGGGGTCTCAATGCAACAGACAGTGCGTCCATCAAACGCCTGGTCTGTGAGTTATAAGTGTTTTAGTGCCGAGGGCCCGGTTGGATTCGAGTACGATCCAACCCAGAAAAACTCCAACATTCTCCGAAATTCATGTGGAATATCTCAAAAGGACCACCTCATCTCAAGGATTTTAGTTCTGCAGATGGTTCATCATTTTGACACCGTATGAGGGAGATAAGTCGAATACAAGATCCCACAATAATAATAATAATAATAATAATAATAATAATAATAATATTGGGTGTTTCGTGGACCAGAGACACAAACCAAAATTTAATATTCAACATTAGACTTAAATCGACCGTCTTAATGTCAATATCATATTTCCACTTATGGTAAGTCAATCAGTCGTCGCACGCAAGAGTTATAGAGGGTTGAAGATTTAATAATAATAATAATATATTATTATTATTTGATCGTTTCAGGTACCCGATCCAAAAACCTGAAAAAGACCTCCAATATTGGACTCATAATTTCCGTCTCGAAGTCAGGACCGTACTACCACTGACGGTACATAAAACTGAGGTCGCATGGATAAGTTATAGTCAAAAATATGTTTTATCAACAAAAGTAATAATAATAATATTTTATTATTATCGTTAATTACTTATTTCCTTAACTCCAAATTCAATCATGCACGGGGAATTCATTTGGTGAACGCGGCTTCTAAATGTCAACTCCTCCACTCTTCCATGATTTTTGATTTTTGATTATTATTTCATCTCCTTAATTTTCGCTCTCCAATCAACCCTTTCTTATTCCACGGTTTTATCACACTCCGATTAACTCCTTTCCCAAATGGTTGGGTTCCTCCGCACATCTAGAACCGATGCCACCACCTCCGGCTAGACACACTGCTTAGACGCTGCCTTCTGGAAGTCCTTTGCCGCCGCATGTTGCGCCATCTACCTCACCTGGAGCCGCACCCTGAACACACACTTGAAATCACACTGCCATGTCTCCCCTTCCATAGGCCACTGTATCTTCATTCTAAGCCTAAGAAATAAAATGATCGCATTTTCACGATCCTCGGGTCGAAGGATCCGCGTCCATATGTCGCGCTCAACAGAATATTGTGTTTCCATTGCCAATAAATATTTGGCCGCCTCCTTCCTTGAGCCATTACGGCTTCGTTCCAAGCCTAAAAAATTAAACGATCGCATATTTGCGATCCTTACGTTGAGGGCTTCACGTCCATATATTGGGCCCAGAAAAACTCCATGTTTCCAGCACCAATAAATATTAGGCATTGAACAACGCACAGATAACATGCAAAGAACAAAATAAAAAGATCATGATATATGTGCAGATTGATGGCCACATTTTTTTAGCCATCATCATTAAGAATAAAGAATGTGGGGAATCAACAAATATATATTTATCATACTTCAAAATAAACCCCCTACCTCAATCGTCTGTTGGAGGTAGTGTGTGGAGGAAGATGATGTGTTGGCGCTTTTCGAACGTTGGTTCCCCGTTCCTAGTTCGGAGGTCGGTCTTCATTGGAGGATCTTCTTCTTTTAGAGAATTCTCTTCCTTCAAGAGTTCTCCACCAAATCTATTTTTCAATAACTTTCCCCCAACCCCCCACGAGAGATTAGAGCCCCTCTCCTTTAAGCTTAATTAATTAATTAATCAATTAATGTTGGATTCATTAATTGGGGTAATTTAAAGAGTTATCTCACATTAAGAGAGGAGTTCATGTTCGGGTTTTCACTACCACTATAATTCAAATGGGTGGCTTCAAATAAATAAAATAAAAGTTGATTATTTTATTTTCTTTTATTTTTAACTCTCCCACGAAAATCTGAAAAACTAACTTCTACCTTTAACCTACTGTTGTCGAGGTGAAGGTCTCCTTAAGCGAATATCGTCACTACGAGTTCAACGGTGTCCTCAGATTTCAATTCTGAGTACTAGTTCAAAAGTTACAAAACGCCGCTCGTGTGTTTACTAAACGTACCCGGAAAAACGTTCAGAAAATTATTAACAGTCACCCTCGACCTGCACTGGTCGAGGTTAGGCTCTGCCCAAGTGAAACACTCCCCAAAAAACCCAATGGCTCTCTCGTATTTCCAATCTGAGTTACTGTTTTAAAGTTATGGATTTTACAATAAAATAATTTTCACTAAATTATTTTATTTTTAGCCAAAAACTAACTTTCACTAGTGGCCTATGCCAGAAAAATTTAGTATCTTCTTAAAAAACAAATTCCCTTGTGAGTTTAGCAGTAGTATCGTATTTTCAATCTGAGCTACCGTTTGTGATTTATAAGAATTTGAAAAATAAAATAATTTATTTAATTATTTTATTTACGGTTATTCCATTTTTGGGTTTTCTCACAGGAGGCCCACACCGGCTAAACTCAAGTTGCGCCTAGGGTAAACCCGCCATCCTGAACGCAATGGTGCCCTTGTATTTCTGATCCTAGTTACCATTTAAGAGTTATTTCACTTTTTAGTAAAATTTCTTATGTGTGCTATTTAAAATTTAACAAAACTTCGATAGACCATTCCGGGAACTCTGGGCCTCGGAATAACACGACGATAGATTTCTCGGTCTCAAAATAATTCTATATAATTAAAAATATTATACGGAATTTCCGGGACATTACATTCTTCCCACCTTAGGGATTTACATCCCTGAAAGCCACAAAAAAGGCAAAACAACCAAAAAAGGGTATTGAGCATGAATCTGAGCCTCTCACTCCCATGTGCTCTCCTAGAGGTTCTTGTACTGCCAACGTACACACACCAAAGGTATCGATTTTCCATGAAGGACTCTCTCCTGTCGATACTCAATCTCTACTGGAGCCTCTGTAAATGACGCCCCATCGTCTAAGTCTATCTCAACGTGGTCGATGATGTGAGATGGGTCGTGCACGTATCCCCTCAGTTTGGATACATGGAAGACATCACACATCCTCTCTAACTGCGGTAGAAGAGCCAAGGAGTAGGTCACCTCACCTACCCTTTAAAGGATCATAAAATAACTGATATACCTTGGTGATAACCCGCCCCCTCGGCCAAATCTCCGCAAACCTCGTCGAGGTGAGACCCATAGGAAGACCTTATCTCCCTCCTCCTATCGGCATAAGACTTCTTCCAGCTCGGAACAATTTTCACTTGTTAACAAGTAAGGCATCGTGATAAAAAATCTACCACTGATTTCTTCATCCCTGACCACCAGTACTGACACTGAAGTTCCTAGTACATATTCAACACACCAGGATATATCGCCAGAGGGGACGTATAGAACTCCCTCAACAACTCATTCTATAGCGCTACTTGTACCATGGTATGTCCTCTGAAGAGGACGACATGCTCCCCACCTTCAGAAAATCTATTAGGTGGATGCCCTGAGGATATCTGAACAAGTTGAGCCTCGCAGTGAGTGTTCCCATGATGCGCCTCCATGACTCGCTGAAGAAGTGGGGGAATGACTGTCAGAGACTAAAGATAAGATGCTCCATCTCGGTCCATGTAGGATATCCGCAAAGCAGCAAGCTGCTTTGACACCTCACTTAGTAGCTCCAGGCCAGACCTCCTGCTCAGTGCATCTGATACCACGTTCCCCATCCCAGGAGAAAAGATTATCTAAAATTCATAGTCTTGGAGGAACACTAGACACTCCATTGGGAACTGAAAACTCAAAACTCCTACTACCACGAGGGTAAGGCTAGACGACTCAAGAGTGATCAGTTGCACCCTCCTATTCTTGAGTTTATCCTGTGCTGCCTGGGTTTCCTTTTTCTCCGACCAAGGAAAACCTCATTCCAACATTGTAGAGAAACCACAACCTTTTGGCCTAATACAGTCAATATGAGTATGAACTAAGGATGTCCAGTCCATACCCAAACTATCGTTGTAAGGCCTCGACACTGCCACCCATAGGTTCCAACCGAAACTCTAACCTCAAGTGTCAGATCACACCATCAGTGTAAGTATGATTACAGATTCTCCTCCCAAAGGTATCTGCAGATGTGAGGGTCAAGTCAATGGATTAACCGGAAACTCTAGGTCTTGAACAGGATTCGTGGAAAGAAGGAATGATTGGTACCTAGGTCTATTTATACATCAGCTAGTAGTAGACAAAGACCGTACCTCGAATTATTCTTAGAGCCCTTGGGTCACACTCCTTGATGGAATGCAGCTACTCCTTTCCACTATCCTCCAGCTCCATGAGTCTGGTGGGGTCTACAAAACGAGTTGGTTGTAACATGTCAAAAAGTACACCACCTTATGCTTCTCTCCTTACTCTGATTCCACGTCTGCTTCCCTGCAGTTTCATCTATCCCTAACAATTCTTCTTCTTGAAACATTTTTACATGCCCAAGTCTCTAAGACTAGCGCTAGCTTCCTGCTTTCCCACTACTAACATTCACTGGCTGCATCCACTCAGCCAAAGAATATTCAACCACAAAGGTTCTCTTTAGCATCCTAACATAAGTAGGAATGCATAGTGGAATAGTTCTATCTCGGATGTCCCTAAAGACACCTCACTCAGAGTTCCGAGCTCTGAATCCCTAATCATATCATATTCATTGAGTACCATGAATGATCGGTACGGCTCAATGAATACTCAACTACCGACATGTCGTCCTGCCGAAGCTATAGAAGCTCTTAAGAACACTCAGCCACCTTCTCAAGCCAGTCCTCAACCACTTGTGAGTCGAGCTCACCTCAGAACCAGAGGGGAATCTAATGTTGAATCACACGTAAGGCACTAAGTCTATATGTTTCCTTTACTAGTACCGCCGGTTGTAACTGCTGACCAACGGGTAGTGATATAACTGACACACTACCTGAAGGTACTATCTAGGGTAATGGTCCATGTACCGAAGCCTCATCACTATGTGGACCATCATCATGGTCACTCACGGAAAAAGTCTAGTAGCTAAGATCACCATCTGCTTTACTGGTGTCCCAACTAGGCGGAAAACTCTAGAAACCACCTATAGTCATCCCTCAGCTGCGTGGGAAAATGTCTCACCTCGAAACATCAGAGGCCTCTACTGTTGGAACTCATGCAACACGCTCAGTTGGTGTGCATTTTCCGCCATTTCGGCTGGTGGTATCTACTTCTCAATGGGTGGTGGTGATGCTAGTACACCACCCAAAGGTGCCAACATAGTAAAAGGGCCCTGAACCAGAGCCTCGTCGCTCGGTGGGCCGTCATTGTGTAATCTCTCGGGAATCCTAGCTGGTTTTCTATGCAGAGGCATACTGATAAAGAATAGGTTCACTACTATCATTTAGTTATACCTGGTGAGCTGACTCAAGAAAACAAAAGAAAATTTTTCAAAACACACACGTAATCAGTGTTTTCACGCACTGAGTCGGAAATCAGAAGTTAGGGTCCTATTGTATGGATACATCTGTCGCCACACCAACACTGGATTCCCTAAACTGATAACCACACTCACTACACTAAACACTTCCTTTGATACCAAATTTTCACGACTCGTCCCCTGGGGCCCGTTCTATGACTACCCTAAGCCCGCCTTCCATAGGCCAGGGGCTAGCGACTAGCACCAAAAAGAGTATTCCCTAAAATAGGGAAGGAATTTCCTTTATATCCGGTAAACACATGAAACCAAGAACACAACAAGATACGAACATAAGTAAATTGTATAGCCAAAAGAGTGGTGAAAGTATGAGGGGTCAGAATACAAGCCCTACAGTAAAGGTACCAGTACAACTGAAATATAATACAACTGAAGAAAGAGAAAGACAACTATTGGGTCATCCACTGAGGTTCCTACCTGAAGTATAGGTATAGATCGCCTCCTTAGCACTCCACATCCGCCCGTCTCCTCTGCATACCGACACGCCATATGGTCCACCTCCGGGAACCATCCTGTCCTGGTACCCTCAGCCTCGATCAACACCGTTCGTCGTCTGCACCAAACACAACATGGTGTAGGCATATCCCATGTAGGGGTGAGTATAACAATACTCAGTAGGGACCCTGAGACCCTCAAGGTCTCACAAAATCCACAAAGTATAAACCAAAAAGCATGAAATAAACTGACAACCCTACTTAGGTATATGCCCATACATATACCTAAGTTATCAAGTATACCCATCTCAATCATGAGGAAACACAGGGTCCAACCCAAAAGTCCAAATCTCAATTGTTCCACAAAGGAAGAAATACCACAAAGATAAGTACCACACATGTATACCACATAGAAGAATAACACCATGGTATTACCACGAAGAAAAGTACCACACAGGTACGAACTCATCTCACACCAGTTATAACTTAGGTACGGTAGTAGAGATGATTAGATGTAACTACTAATTCATCTTACTCTGTTAAGAGGAAGAACCACATATGATCCTAAATCATCATCAGACCCACAGAGGATCATAGCACATCGTTAGACCCACACAGGATCCTAGTACCTCGTCAGACCCATACAGGATCCTAGTACATTGTCAGACCAACACAGGATCCTAGTACCTCGTCAGACCCACACAGGACCCTAGTACATCGTTAGACCCACACAAGATCCTAGTACATCGTCAGTACATCGTCAGACCCACACATGATCCTATTACATCATCAATACATCGTCAGACCCACACAGGATCCTAGTACATCTTCAGTACATCTTCAGACCCACAAAGGATCCTAGTACATCATCAGTACATAGTCAGACCCACACAGGATCCTAGTACATCGTCAGTACATCGTCAGACCCACACGGGATCCTAGTATATCGTCAGTACATCGTTAGTACATCGTCAAACCCACAAAGGATCCTAGTACATCATCAGTACATAGTCAAACCCACAAAGGATCCTAGTACATCATCAGTACATAGTCAGGCCCACATAGGATCCTAGTACATCGTCACAGCCAGCTATAGGGTACCTGCACTTAGCTTTCTCCTCTCAGGGAGAGTCCGATCCTCAAGCTGATGGTCAATACTCCAACTGCCACTAAGTCCCATTAAGAAGTATCCCAAAGGACCGCCACACAAAAGGGGTCTCAACGCAATAGACGGTGCGTCTATCGAACGCCCGTTCTATGAGTTGTAAGTGTTTTAGTTTCGAGGGCCCGGTTGGATTTGAGTATGATTCAACCCATCCAAACTCCAGCTTTCTCTGAAATTCACGTAGAGTATCTCAAAAGGACCATATCATCTCAAGGATTTCAGTGCTGCAGACAGTTCATCATTTCGACACCGTATGAGGGAGATAGGTCGAATACAAGATCCCGCAATAATAATAATAATATTATTATTTGGTGATTCGTGGACCCGAGCCATGAACCAAAATTTAATATTCAACATTAAACTTAAATCGACCGTCTTAATGTCAGGATAAGGTCACCACTTACGGTAAGTCAATCAGACATCGCACGCAGGAGTTATAGAGGGTTGAAGATTTAATAATAGTAATATATTATTATTATTTGATCATTTCGGGTACCCGATCCAAAAACCTGAAAAAGATATCCAATATTGGACTCATAATTTCCACCTCCAAGTCAGGGTCGTATGGTCGCTGACGGTTCATAAAACCAAGGTCGCACGGATATGTTATAGTCAAAAAAGTGTTTTATCAACAAAAGTAATAATAATAATATTTTATTATTGTTGTTAATTACTTATGTCCTTAACTCCAAATTCAATCACGCATGGGGGCATTCATTTGGTGAACGCTTTTTCCACATGGAACCTCCTCCACTATTCCATGATTTTTTATTTTTTTTTATTATTTCATCTCTTTAATTTTCTCTCTCCAATCAACCCTTTCTTATTCCATGGTTTTCTCACGCTCCAATTAATGCCTTTCCCAAACAACTGGGTTCCTTTGGAAATCCAGAACTAACGCCACCACCTCCGGAAAGCCGAACTGCCTAGACGCTGCCTTTCGAAAGTCCTTCGTTTTTGCATGTTGTTCCCTCTACCTCACCTGGAGTCGCGCCCTGAACACATGCCGGAAATCACACCACCATGTCTCCCCTTCCATGGGCCACCACATCTTCTTTCTAAGCCTGAAAAATAAAATGATCGCATATCCGCGATCCTCGGGTCGAAGGATCTGTATCCATATGTCACGCTCAATAGAATATTGCATTTCCAATGCCAATAAATATTTGGCCGCCTCCTTCCGTGAGCCATTGCGACTTCGTTCCAATCCCTAAAAATTAAACGATTGCATATTTGCGATCCTTGCGTCGAGGGATTCGCATCCATATATCGTTCTCAGCAAAACTCTGTGTTTCTAGAAACAATAAATATTATAAATTAAAGAACGCACGAAGAAAACGTGAATAATGAAATAAAAAGATCATGGTATATGTGCGGATTGATGGCTGTGTTTGTTTGGCCATCATCGTTAAGAATCAAGAATATGAGAAATCAACAAATAGATATTTATCATACTTTAAAATAAACCCCCTACCTGAATCATTTGTTGGAGGTAGCATGAGGAGGAGGATGATGTGTCAGCACTTCTTGAACGTTGGTTCCCCATTCCTCATTTGGAGGTCGTTCTTCATTGGAGGATCTTCCTCATTTGGAGAAATCTCTTCCTTCGAGAATTCTCCACCAAATTGATTTGCCAATAACTTTCCCCCAACCCCCCATGAGAGGTGAGGAGCCCCTCTCCTTTAAGCTTACTTAAGTAATTAATCAATTAATTTTTGCTTCATTAATTGAAGGAATTTCAAGAGTTATCTCCCATTAAGTGAGGATTTCATGTTCGATTCGTCCCCACCACCATAATTTAAATGGGTGGTTTCAAATAAATAAAATAAAAGTTGATTGTTTTATTTTATTATTTTTTTACTCTCCCATAAATATTTGAAACAATAACTTCCACCCTCTACCTACTACGGTCGAGGTGAAGGGATCCTTAAGAGAATATCAGCACTATGAGTTCAACGGTGTCCTCGGATTTCAATTCCGAGTACCAGTTCAAAAGTTACAAAACGCCGCTCGCGCGTTTATTGAACGTACCTGAAAAAAAGTTTGGAAAATTATTAACAGTCACCCTCAACCCATGCCAGTCAAGGTTAGGCACTTCCCAAGTGAAACACGGCCCAATGAATCTAATGGTACTCTCAGATTTCCAATCCGAGTAACTATTTAAAATTTATGGATTTTACAATAAAATAATTGTCATTTAATTATTTTATTTACGGCCAAAAACTAACTTTCACTGGAGGTCCGTTCTATCCAAAGTTAGTATCTGTGTAAATAAATAATTCCCTAACGAGTTCAGCAGTGGTCTCAGATTTTCAATCTGATCTACCATTTGTGAGTTATAAGCATTTGAAGAATAAAATAATTTATTTAATTATTTTTTTTACGGTTATGCCATTTTTGGGTTTTCTCATAGGAGGCCCACGCCGACTAAACATAAGTCATGCCTAGGGTAAACCCGCCATCGTTAACAGAATAGTGCCCTTAGATTTCTAATCTGAGTTACCATTTAAGAGTTATTCTACTTTTTTAGGAAAACTGCTTACGCGTGCTATTTAAAGTTTAACTAAACTTCGATGGACCATTCTGGGCACTCCGGGCCTCGGAATCGCGCGCCGTCGGATTTCACAATCTCAAAATAATACCATATAATTTAAAAAAATTATATGGAATTTTAGGGACATTATAGGGGAATAATATAATACCCCAATATTTTAAAATAAGAACATTATGTATGATATCATAAATGACAATCGACACCAAGGTCAAACAAACCATAAAATATTTTTATTTAAATATTAATATTTTAAACTATCTATTAAAGTTATGGATATTAATAAAAATAACTAATTTTTGAAATCAATAATAATCTCCTAATAAATATAAATGTATTTGTAAATTCTTGTAAAATAATAACATAATCTATAGTAGTAATTTTATTATTTAAAAAATATGTTTTCTATAATAATGAATTTTTCTTATTTTTATGAGTGAATATTATAATCATTTTCTATAAGTTTAAAAAAATTATTTGATACCATGAATTTAAATTTTGAATTCATAATTTCAAAAATAACATAGCATTTTTTTTTAATTTTTTTAAAAAAGTTTAAATTTCAATGAATAATAATTTACTTTGAAACCCGTATTTTCTTTTAAAGTATTTATAAATCCAAATTCTATTTAAGATTACTTTTAAACTATAATTTGTTCCCTTTAATTATAAATAATATAGTTTTTTTCTTCTAAATGAATTTTATAAATTAATTTAGTATAAAAACATTTCATACTTAAAAGTGATTTTTTTATAAAAAAACCATTTTTCCTTTCGTTTAACAGGTTTAAATATAAATTAAAACTTTCAAATTTTATGTTTTGAATTTTGAAAAATGTATTCAATATTTGTTATTATTATTTAAAAATTTAGTAAATAGGATTATTTTATTTCTAGACAATATGAATTGTAACTTTAACAATTTTTTTACCACGATAAAGGAAAATCGGGTAATTAAGGGTAAAAATAAAATGATAAGGAATATAAAATGACCCTAAAAGTTGACTGAATTTTTTTGGATGTGTAATGTGTATCCCTAATAATTCATTTTTAGGTTATATATCCATTTTACACCATTTGGATGTGATTATTACCTTTATAATATTTTATTTAAAGTAAATTCAAAGACGTCGCACTATTATTTTTAATAAGTATAACATTTTTAATAAGTGGTTATCTAGAATATATGTTTTACTATAAATATTCTTTTGAAATATAAAAATATTTCCCTTTAAAAATGAAATTTATTATTTAATTTTAGTGAAGAAATAATAGCTTTAAATTCTTTCACAATGTTGATGTAGTAATTATTCAATTAATGAAAAAATCAAAAATTTGATATTAAAAATATTAAAATAAATATAATTTTAGATATTTAAGTTGAACCACTAATTCTAGTTATTACCATGATTTTTTTAGATATAATTAAATAATATTTTCTAATTTTACTTTTTGTCTTGATGATTTTAAATTCAAAGTAATGAATAGTAGAATGTTTGAAAATAATGATATTTTTTGGAATTAATATTTTATTAAATTATTTAAAAATCATAAAAAAATTAAATTATAAAAAATAGGTAAGATATGGTCTAAAATGTAAAAACCTATTCATTTATAATCAATTTAGAATAATTTTCCTCAACAATAGTCTTATTATATTTTAATATTTCAGAAATTCTAAAAACACCCCTCTCCTCCCCTTAAAAATACCACCCCACACTACCCCTTACTCTCACACATTACAATCCTATAAGCTTTAAAAATCCCTAACAAAACTCTCCTACACACTATATCCATGTCCAAGGGATACTAGTCTCATTAAAAGACTAGTTCAATGTTCCTCAATGGTTCCTTCAAGGAGGTGATTGTCAAGAGGTAACATTATCAAACTACCACTTTTAATTTATTTTCTTCTTCTAACTTTTCCTAACCACATTCATAAATAAAAGCATAATAACTACATAATAATGTATATATTTTAATTTTATATTTATAATGGAATATTTTTTATCCATCCCTTTCTATCATCTCCTCTTATTCAAATAAATGAAACCATTTTCCAAATTACAGTGGTTAACTATCTTTATGGATAATGAGTTTTCAATTACATTACTGCATTTAAGGCTGGTAATAAAACTATTATTATGGTTAAATTATATTTTAATAAGTATATTTAAAATTATTTTATGTTTTTTAACTAATATATGGATTTAATATTGATTATCATGAAACAACTGTGTAATGGTCAGAAAACCCATGAAATTAAACTAATAATTTATCATTATCATTTTATCTAATGAATCATCCTCTTGTCAGAAAAAATTATACATGGGAATATTTATACTTTTATAAGTATATTAATAGAATTTCATTTCACATATATAATAGTATTCCTATTTGATAAGAACATCAATAATTATACACAAGTGAACTGACAATGAAACCATGAAACAAATACTCCCATTACAACAAAATTAAACCTTATAACTCATCAAAATGGACATAAATTATCTTAGTAAAATTATAATATATCAATTAAATGTGGAATAGGTATATAATTATGTAGTTAATGAATCTAATTTTATTATCCAGGACATTATTATCTAGTGCATAACACATTCGGACATAAGGTAAAGGATCTCCCCAAATTTCCATATTTCCTTTGTGCTATCCTTTCTATATCTTTTACTTAATATATACCTTAATAATTATTATTTAATTTCACTATTTTATATTTATATATACTAAAATATGTATGTTTATCAATTCATCTTTCTTTGATTTGGAATTACATGTTTTAAAAAGTTCCCTTCCCAATTCCTCTCAATAAGAAAAACCGATTAAAGGGAACTTCAATATTTCATACCCATTTTCAAGTATAGTACATAAACTAATTTAAGCCACAAAATATTTTTCTAAAATCACTGAATTTATCATTAAATATAGTTTTAGTTAGCTTCTGGTTTTATGGAAATAATTATACCTTTATCCTCTTTAAAGGATCTTTATTCTTTTCCCTAAAATTGTGTTAAAGTGGAACATTTATAATGTTACCTAACCACTATTTTTTGTGTTTCAAATTCATTTGGAAATCATTATTAATGATATAATTTTATTTTTTCCTTTATTAATGTTGAAAATTTATTGAAATCCCTTCTTTATTGGATACCATTTTTATACACCCTTTGCTTATGCCTTATGACATGATTATGATACCCATTTCTTTCCATGGGTATCCCTTATGATTATTCCATAAATTTTATTTCTTTTTGTGGAACACATATGCATGTACATCTTATTATGGGTGTTCCAAGATAGTTCTCCAATTCATTTGGTAATGTTTTAGTCTCATGATATGTTAGGTATGATTTGAGGTAGTAAATGTAATCAATTATTAGACTATGTCCACCATGTGATATAGTCTTGGAAGTTATCCTTGAATCATGTTTATGTCATGTTATATGTTTCTTCCACTTTCATATGTTTCCATGATCATATGAATCTATACTCTATATGTTATTCTTCCATATGTTTATTCATGATCCATGTATTTTATATTATCATGTTATTCCTTCTAACTCATGTTCTATACATAATTCCCATGTTTATTCGCTTATTGGGATTTTCAACTCATCTATTTTGTCTATGTATTCCCTAGGTTATCCTACATAGTTGTAGGATCTCAATCGGATTTAGTATCTCCCTATGAATATTATCAAAAAGATGTTTCATTTTAGATTCAGTCTTTCTATTTATGATGATATTTTTCCAAAGGCCCTAGAATTTTCGATCCATGGTTTGTATTTAATGGATACATAGGCCTAAAAGCATGAAATAATACATGTATATGGCTTGGGTCACTATATGGTACACATTAGTGATTATTATAAGCCTAACATGTTATGATTTTCTTGGTATATATCGTTTTCAAAATATTTTCTATGTTTATGTGTATGAAACAATTTTATGTCTTATTCCAATATTATAATTTCATGGATTATGTTATTTGATTAACTTATGATTAATGTCTAATGAACTACAAATCTTTATGGTGTGACTCAATATTATTATATTTGATATACATGTTATGGTTTTCAAATTTTATGCTCATGTTATCATATCATCATGTTCATGTTATTCTTATGTACCTCATTTGTTTACCCTTAACGAGTATCTGATTTCACCATTTCTTATATTTACTTTCCTTAGGTTATGAATAAAGTTTTTGATTAGGGTGTGTCTATGAAGAGTAATTAATGGGAATATATTTTTGGGTGAAATTGAAAATCTTTTAACAAATTAGAATATTATGTTCCATATTTTTCAAAGGAATAAAAATATTACGGTACTCCAAAATGGGATTGTGTAATGTATTGAATATTCATATAAAAATATGTCAGATCTTTGTATTAAAATCATGGGTCTCTATAGTAACATAATAAGTTATTAGTTACAAAGAAGCAATAATTTTTTTTTCTCTTAGGATGTTTTAGGAGATAAAATTTACAATAATATCTTATTTTTAAATTTATCAATATAATGAATAATTTAAAATTCCAGTATCATAATAATGTGATAAATTTCATATTTATAAATTAAATTAATTTTTATTAATGAGAATGAATCTCTTCATTTGTGGAGGCGATAGTCCACACGTACACACCAATCATGTTTTCATTTTCTAATGAATGAGAGGGAAGGAATGTATCTAATTATTTATCTTTAAAAATCATACTTATTTCATAAGTATCAAATTTAGTCATTAAATACATCATTATAAAAATCCATGTGAGGTGGTGATGAAAAATGAAATATTTGTTTTCTAGAGGTAGTAGTCTGTATGTATGACAAAGAAATATTTTCATTTGTCTAAGTGTAAAAGGTAAGTAATGGTTATTAAATAAAAATAAAAACATTTTTATACTAGTAATATTGATTTAATTATATTATAATGGGAAAATTTAATTTTTTATGGTATCATCAGGAATGTTAAACTTTAAGTAGTGGATAATATTCACAATGAAAACTTTAACTTTCTCTCGGAGGACCTCATGGAAATGGGGGATTTGGGTCTTCTACTTGGAACAAGGGGATTCCAAAAATGAAATAAGATGTTATGATTTGTAGAATGGGCTTGGATTCAAGAGTAAGTATTTTGGGTGGTTTTCTAGGGTTGGGTGGTAGTCTAATCCATTTATAATTGAAAAGGGGGACTTTTCTGTATAAATGAATGTTAGGTAATAGGTAAAGACGAAATCAAATTGGAGTATGGTGAGGAAATGTTGGTGAGAAATTTTGGTGTTAAATTATAATGTTGAAAATTTATTTTATAAGGTCTACATTTCATGTAAACATAAAAAAATCAGAGTTAGTCTAAGTTACGCAATTGTACCCCTGTTAACCTTGATTAAATTTTTACAATGTTAATTAATCATTTTAATAAAAATATAAAATGGAACATATTTACAATTATTAACATGATGATTCAAATTTTTTGACCCATTTAATAAAATTAAATTTCTCAAAATAACAAAACTAACTTCTAAATTTAAACATATAATATATTGAAAAAATATTTTTCCTTTTTAAAATTTTAAGTGTTCTTATTATAATTTCATATAAATGACTAATTAAATGAGAATTAATATTTTTCTAATATTTAAAAAATTACATTAATGTTAGTATTTAAAACATATAAACATAATTTACTTAGATAAGAATATGATAAATAATTAAATAATTAAATATTTTAAAATAACCCTTTTTTCATGAATGTTGTTGTTAAATTTTTCCTTGGTAACATATTTTTATGAATAAAAATAAATGTAAATTTTTTTTATTATTTAAATATTTTGATTCTATATATGAAGACCATTTTATCTGATTCAGATCCTAGAGGTGATAAAAATAAATTTTATTATAAGTGCACATAACACATAAAAAAATGTTTAAAAAATGTTTTTTAATCTCAAAATGAATTTATTCATACTACTTGCCTAGAAATAACTTTGAGATGATTTATACTTTATTTATTGTCAATAAGTTTCATTAAAATCATTATTTAGTACTAATTACTTTATTATGATAAAAATATACAACAATTTTATAAAAAATAGGTCTTCCAAAAATATCCATTTTATATTAAATACTCTTAACCCAAATACAATTAAAATTATTTATTTATTTATTAATCACTGAATCTATCAATACATTTATATTAATATATTTTATTGAAATTTATCATATTATTAATTCAAAATAATATTTTAACTCATTAAATTTTTTAATAATAAATTATTTTAAATAAATATTATAAATTTATATTATTATTTATTATTTCTAAAATATATTATCTAAATTTATTACTAAAAATACTCAAATTAATTACACTTATTTAGTATATTTATATCCAATATCTATATCCCAACAATCATATTTCTAAGGACCATATTTTCAATTACTATATTTAAAATGGTTAGGTTTGTTCCAATATACATTCTTACAAAATTATCAACTCATTAAATTGTTAATCCTCAAAATATAATTATCATTCCATATTTAGGATAATTATTTCTTCCTTCATGACTTTTTTTATCATTGAAGGTTTTGTTCTACTACCAGTGATTCAGGTTGAAGATGATATAGGGGATCTCTTTATTTTAAAGATTTTATTCAACTCTACTTATTTCCCCCTTTTAATTTATGTACTTTTATTGTATGCAATCAACAATGATATGAAATACATCATTTCATGTAACTTTTTTCAATATTTCATCTTAAGAAAATGTATAATGGTTTTTTTAGTTCTGTGTTATGTGTGATATATGTTATTAAATAAAATATTATTTTAATGGAAATTCATACAAAATCTCAAAGTGTCTAGAATAAATCCCATGGAAGTAAGAGGAATCCAACTCATATAGGTGAAAAATATTAGAATAAACCTATGGGAAATTATCTCAAAGGAATATAAAAATGATTTATTTATGGAAGATAAGGTCATCGATCACATGAATAATATGGGGTAATGAGGAAGCCAACAAATGGAAAGGGTGAAAGGAGAGCTCATACTAATGCACCACTGACACTTTAATGTTTCAATTATAAAGACCATGTGAAATATACCAAAAACTGCACCCATACAAGTCTTAATGAAGATAAATAACAACAAAAACCTCTAAATCCATAGGAAAAAGGGAAATCCTATGAAATCAAAACCACTGAAGTGGTTCATGAGAATGAAGTGGTGAATGGTACACTTATAATTGACTAAATAACTGATAATGGGTTTTTTTATTCAGATTGTAACCAATATTTTATATATGGAGAATTTACTAAGGTTATAACATCACCACCTCTATTACTAGATATTAAATTATAGGTAAGAACTCTGAATGATACGATTTTTTCATCTGAAGTGTATAACTACTGACCAATAAACATTTTTAGGAATATGCTTCCTAAAAATATTATTATTCTCTCAATAATAGAATTTGATGTAATTTTTGGAATGGATTTACTCTATAAATATATATCCCATTCAATTACTAAGATAGGGAAGTTATATTTCATATCCCAAATTAACCTATGATCATCAATTAGTTCAAGGATGACTATGGACTCCTAACAAAAAATACTTCCATTATATGTGTCATAATACCTTATCATGAGGTCTATCTATCTCAAATGGTTAGGGTGAAAATAAAAAATGATGATATTCCTATTTTGAGGGAGTTTATTGATATATTTCCATAATATATTCCTCATCTCCCCCTAAATCATATAGTTGTTTTTTCAATAAAACTCATACTTGGTTATATGCCCATTTCAAAGTATCCTTATAGAATGTTTAAATTTACGTTATAAAATTAACAAAGCAACTCCAATATGATCTAGATAAAGGATTCACACACCCTAGTACTCCACTATGGGGTTCACCAATTATTTTTGTTATGAAGAAATATGGTTCAACGTGTTACTATATCGATCATCATAAACTTAATAAGATCATGATTAAGGATAAGTATCTTTTATGCTATATTGATTACTTGTTCGATTAAATGTGAGGGGATATATACTTTTGAAATATTGAGGTTTCATCTATATATCATTAATTAAGGGTCAAAAGAGAGTATATACCCAAGATATACTTTCACATAATGTACATACATTATGAATTTATAATAATTCCACTCATCCTTACAAATTTCCCCCACTAACTTCGTAGATACAGTGAATAGAGTCGTTAGGGATTACCTTGATCAATTTTGGGTAGTATTTATAGATGATATTCTTATACATTCCAACATTAAGTTATTTCATGGTGATTATTTGAGGATTATACTGAATACCTTGAGGAAAGAAAACTGTATGTCAATTTTTTCATGTGTGAATTTGGTAAATATAAAGTCTCATTCATGGGAGAAATAATTACAAGAGTGTGTATATTAATGGATTCTTTAAAAATACAGGTTATTGAACAATGGCCAAGACTAACCACTATGAATGTGATCTTTGTTTTTTATGGATGGATAGATACTACTGATTCTTTGTTTGAAATACCTTTTGGAAACAAAATTTTTTAACCAATTTAACTTACAAGGGGTCCATGTTTACTTGGATATGATTACGTGCAAAAAAATTCATGAAGCTTAAGAGAAGGTTGATTAACACACTTATACTCACATTACCTTTTTATGTTGAAGGGTTTTTGATATAAAGTGATGCATAAATAAATGAAATAGGATGTTTCCTCTTGAAAAATGACATGGTGGTAGCATATGATAATCTCCTCTTGATGATTCATGAGAAAAATTACATGAATCATAATTTAGATCTACCAACATTAATGTTTTCCTTGAAAATATGGTTTAATTGTCTATATAGTGAATGGTGTGATATATATACTTATCATAAAATATTTAAGTATGTATTCTCATAGAATGATTATAGTATACACAAAATGATATCTTGGATTTTATCAAGGATTATGATTTATAGACCTATTACTATACTAGGAAGAAAAATAATATGGTATATGGTCTGAGTAGAAAGGAACAAGATACATTATATATGATAAGGATTGAAAAACTATTAGCACTCATGGATTTGTGAAGAATAGTCCTTGAAATCCAAAATAAAGGATATAAAAAATGATACCCAAATATATTCTAAACCATCTATCAGTGTGAAGAATTAAAAGTCATATAAGAATGATTTAGAGCTACAAAAGAAGGTAAAGAATGTTTCAGAGTTGATCCATGACCAAGTTTAAATGATAAGGTTCATGACCCAAATATTTGATCCATCAATACTAGAATTTGAGAAGGAGCTATTATATATAAAATATATCTCACCATTCTCTATCCATCATGGAAGAATAAATATGTGTAGAGATCTCAACAATAAATTATGGTGGGACAACATGAAAAGGGTTATTGTAGAGTATATATCTTAATACTTATTTTTCTAGGAAGTTAAGGATTAATGTCATAACTATAATGGGGTGATGAAACTGTTACCCATAATATTATAGAAATGGGAAAATATCACCTTAGATTTAATCACAAGACTACCTGAGACATTTAAAGGACATAATTTCATTTGGGTTATAGTCAACTACCTTACGAAGTCAAAAAAATTCATTACTATTAGAAAATATTTATTTCTTTACCAACATTATTGTATATAAATTATGATAGTGGTAATACTAAAATAAGTACCACTTTTAATTATATCTGATCAATATACTAGATTACTTAGATGTTCTGTATAAGTCTACAGAAAGCAATGAATACAGAGTTGTACTTTAGCATTTCATAGAATCCTCAGGTTGATGGTCAGTATAAGATGACCATTCAAACTCATTATGATATATTGATATCATGCTCAATGGAATTTAAAGTTGTTTAGGGTCAAAACATTCCCTTCATAGGGTTATCATATATAGGAAGTTTCCATTATATCATTCATATAGAACTATATGAGGATTTTTATGGGAATATATGCAAAACTCCAACAAGTTGGGATGAATTTCCAGGTTGTAAAAAATGGAATTAGATCATTATGAAGTTATTTCAATGAAGACTCAAACTATTTTACAACATATTAAAACTACAAAAGGTTGATAGAAAATCAATGTCGATAACATTTGATGAAATTAAATGTTTGAATTCTGAGAAATTACATTCCATTAAATATGACCTAAGAAAAAGATTGTGATATTTGTAATGAATTTAAAGTTGATCCCTAGGTATATTTATCCTTTTGAGATCTTTGATTTTGTATTAGTGATAGATTATAATATTAAAATTCCATAGAACCACTCCCATGTGCATGATGTGATTCATGTATCACTTTTGAAGAATTATATGCCCAAACCTTCCCATGTACTAAACATAGAGGTTATACAACTAGATTATGAACATTCATTTGATTAGTAACCAATATATATCTTTTATTGTAAAGAAAAAGTACTATAAAACATGAACAAATACTTGGATAAGGTTCTATGGAGGGATCATAAGTTCATGGAAGTAATTTGGTAACTAGAGGATGTACTGAGGAAGATGCCTCATCATTTTTTCATCAAATTAAACTAAATTTTTATGGAAAAATTATTTTAAGGGGGTAGAATGAAATGCCCTTTGATTTTAGTAAATATATAACTTTGGAATAAATTAAATATGTTCACTAGATTAGGGTGAATGTAACACCTAACTAAAGAGAATAATGATTTATTAACTACAAAAATAAATCACTGTATAATATATATAATAATAAATATAATAATTATTCTATTAGAATAAATATATTACAATTCAATGAGGAAATATAATTGACTTTAAAGAAAATATTTTTAAGAATTGTTATTTTTTGTTAAATTTACATATTTTATGAAATTATATCAACCAAATGTATTGATTAAATTAATTTAATTATTAGTAAAATCAATTATTAACACCCATGATCTTATTAAGTAATGATAAGAATTAAAACATTATTTTTTTCATGTATAAACAAAAATATTATGCTTAAAAACATTTTTTTCTTCTATATTATATATGTTTTATTTAAAAGATAAGTTTATAAATATTTGAGTTTTAATTTTTTTAAAATAATTGATTTTTGGATTTAACACATCAAAATTATCTTAGGTCAAATTTTTTGGGCTTTTCTAAAGTACTTGATTTCTATATGAATTGTAAAAAATACCATTTTTTACAAATATTGCAACTTTTATGGAATAATCATGATATGAAAATGAATTAAAAATTAATAAAATAATGATTTTTACCAAGTATGTTTTTAATGAGTAAAATAATGCATTTAAATATTTTATGTTGACTTTCATGCTTAAATGTTTTGGAACATAAGTTATATTTTATTTTAATAAAAAACTATTTTGGAACCTTTCATTTAATTATGTATCCATATACAGTTTTGGATACCTTTTAAAGTCCTAAAATTATTATTTGTTTAGACATCACTATTAGTGTTTATAGTAATCAATGGTATACATGATTTTGGAGTAAATTCATTTTGATTCTTAGAGATGGAATTAATTTTTTCTATATAAATAAAATTAAAATTTTAAAATTGTTTTAAAATTAGAAATAATCATCTTAATATTTGGTAATTTTTCATATTTCATTTTTAGTAATGAAAATAGTATCCCATAGCAAAATTCAGTCACTATGGTGGAGTTTTAAATGGTTAATAAGAGCATAAATTAATAGATAAGGCCAAAAATAGAACAAATATTTATCTGAAATTGATTTTATGAGTTTATTATAGACCTAAAATTTCTTAAAATTTAAATTCATTTATTTTTAATCCACATTACATGAGAAGGACTCAAATTATATTTTAATAAACATATATATTTATAAAAGTATCACTCCTCTTACTCATAAAATTAACCCTCATCCACCCATAAAATTTAAAGAAAAAAATTATAAATCCACCTAATAATATATCATATCTTCTTCCATAACAATCATCTTTTGCTTTATGGACCTTCTGGTCCCAACAATAAGTCATAAGCCTATAATTTTCAAGAGGTCCTTCTGGTGAAGATTTATGTTCTCAACATAAGAGATATATTGTTCTTGATTTTTATTCTATGTAAAATTTTTATAACTCTTGTTAAATATTATTTATTACTTTTATATGATGTTTTTTAAATAATTAATTTTCTATAAAATTAATGTTGTTATTTTAAAAGATCATTTTCTTACTTATTCAATTGTTATACCATGCTCTTGTTTAGGTCAGTTTGACAACCTATATAAATGATGTTATAATGTTTAGGCCATGAATGACTAGGGAATATTATATAATAGTAATATTATGAAAAATTCATTATTTTAATTTTTTTTAATTATTCTTTAATGGTTATAATTTATTATATTCAGTAATAAAATAAATTCATTTTATGGAATCGAAATATCTAAAAAATGATATTATTAAGATTTCCATGGAAATTTCCATAATAAGTTCCATGAAATTACTATGTGACTCAAAAAATTGTAAATAAATTATATTCAACTTCAATAAAATTATTATGATGATGGAACTTTGACCAGAGCGCAAGGACTAGAATATCTAAATCTAATCATGTGTGGAAAATCTATGAGTTAACAAAAAATATTTTTTTTGAAAAGAATTATTACTAAATGTGTAATAAAAAATTATAAGTGAATGATGTATATTAATAAAATATAAATATGGTTTTGATATAGATTTTTAATAATTGTAAATTTATTATATAGGAGGTTAAAATGTATCTGACCAAGTGGAAGTCTGAGGTAGGTGTTTTTATCATCTCAATTTCACTTCAATGAGATATATTTTATATTCACAACCTTATTTTTTGTGTCATTTATATACGAAAAATGAATTTATATTATGAAAAATTTCAATTAAATAATTATCATCTACTTATCCATCTTTGTTTCTATATTTTATTTGTTATTTATTCAAAATTTACAAAACATGTAAGGGTTTTTATTCAAAATCACTACATTGAATGTTTTTAAGTATTTCAACCAAATATTTTTCTTCCACATATATATTATTAATTTTGTTTCAATAATATTATTCTATATACATTAATGGTTGTTAAGGTTTTTTTTATCTATGTTTTTTTACAATGTTTTATAAAGGATTCTTTTAAATATTTTTCAAATGGTTTATTTTTTACTTCTTTATAAAGGTAAGAAAAAATAGTTTTTAATATTTACCACTTGACCACATATTCCCAATATCATGATCATTGTTCTTTTTTAAACTTCCTTTTCCTTGTTTCTATGGGTTCTCAAAGAAAATCATATTCCCATTGTTATATGATTATTTTATAAATTTTACCACAATAAAATGATATTTATTCATTTTTTTAAATAATCTTTCTGATGATTTTATAAAATTATTTTTCATATATTAAAATATCAGTTATTGTTATTTATGATTAATTATGGATATAGTATAATGATACCACAAACCTTATTTCTCTGGATGAATTAAAATTATTTTTTATGTACATTTTCATGTAACCTATCTCATTCCCATTAGTTAATTAAGATATGAAGTAATTATGAATCCTATTATTTTCCTATGGCATACATATGTATGGTTTGTCATTATATGATGATTGTGTCTGTTATATGACTCTAAATAATTAGGTAATGTTTTATATCTCTTGATCCAAAAAGTGTATATGGGTGGTTATCCTAGTCCCAAGGGTAGACAGTTGGTTATCCCATGCCCAAAAGGTACGCATGTGGTTAACCCAAGCCATCAATACTTTGGGAAGGAGGTTATTTTATCCCATTATTTGACAAATTCCTTAGTAGAAAGACATAAAAAATGTTTTTATTACTATTCATATGAATACCCTTATTAACATGGATCAAGATTATTAAATTGTGATTCATGTTTTCACTAAAAGACTCGTTCCATGATTTGATTATATATGATTCATGTATGATTGGTTTTGATTCACATATGAAATGTTATTTCACTCGAATTATATTCTCATAACCACATGCTCGTCTAATTTCCACTTAATATATTGGATTGATACCTCCCATGTCAAACCATACTAGGTATCTAAGATCACTATGTTTATAGGTTTACATCCCCCAATTTATGAAAAATTTTATTAAATGTTATATGTCTAGAAAGGGTTTCTTGTGTTCAAATTAATTTGGATAAATAGTAAATATATTGAATTTTTTTGTTATAAACCTAATAACTAAATAAAATAAATGATTATTTTATGGGCTATGAATTATTTTTAGTTTAATTCAGTATTCATAAAAAATAATGTAATATGAATGTATATTATTCTTAGGTCACCTCAGTGGGTATCAAAGATACATGTAAAGTGTATGTTTTTAGCACCTATTATGAGTGTACAGATCTAGGGTATCTCAATGTTTAATTATCCAATGGTGGGGTATTATAATCATATGGAAATATTACCTTGAATTTTTCACATGTTGTTATCTATGTAGGTAGATCATGAGGACATACCACTCATTCAAATTCCACATATCATAAGTATCATTTGAAATTTACATCTATGTGCATGTGTATTGGTCCATCGACTTTAGATCATTTTAATTGTATATCATGAATCAAATTATACTATTAATGATGTAAACCTTAATGTATATTCTCTTATTAAAATATATTTTTTTGGGTATGTCATGAGTGACATGAAAATTGATTAAATGGTTAAGGGAGGATTTGTCCCTGCTGAGTTATCAATGAAGATATCTCAGGTTCATTGACTGAGATGAATGTTCCTTATTTAGGTCAATATACATAGTATTTATATTCAAGGTAATATCATAAATTTAGTTAAAGATATATCAATAATTAAGGGACAAAAACAAGTTAATATGTCATGCTTGATGAGATATCTTTTGAAAAAGGGAGTATATATACTGCACTATAATATTCATAAGAGGTTGTTGTTTATATGACTTATTTATATCTCTTTAGGGTTTATTATTTGATTATAGATATATCTCTTGGTCTGTAGGTTATGTATGATACAATTGAGAAAGGGGTCTAAAGGGTTTCATAATAAGTGGTTATGAAATCCCATTTGATTCAAAAGACTTCATTCATCGGAATAGATCCAGTCAAAGTTTTTTGATTAATGTCTATTCAATATACATCTAATTCAATTAAATCCTGAGTTATTCTTGGTTGGGAAAATATTTTTGAACAGTAATTGTTAAATATTCTCAACATATTAGAGTTAATTAATGAGAAAATATTTATATTTGGGAGAAAATATATTGAGTTGATGATATCATTCCATGTTATCAGTTAATGGTATAATTATTTAATTATGTGATAATTTTATATGATATATTTATTGAATAAATTTAATTATTTATTTAATACATAATTTATTAAATAAAAATAATACTTAGAATAAATTTTATATATGTAATTAATGGTCATGTGTGTTAGGAGGTACATCTTAGAAGGTAAAAGGTTATGGTCCTTTTTGAGGTATCCATTTTTTTACCCTATATTAAATACACTGTTATGTCATTGAATAGGGTTAGAAAAAATAGAGTATGATTATCCCCCATAATGGAAAATTACCCAATTTTATCAATATGTTAGAGAGGAGGAAAAAAATAATTTCTATGATTGATATGGGATGCTGGAATTAATTTGGATCCATCACGATAACACCCAATACATAGAGACCAGTATCACGATATTTTTAGATTCATGCATTGATATTTATAATGGGAATCTAGTATTGATCCTATAAAAATATATGAAAAACAAAAACTAGTGGGAATCAATCAAATTAAGGTATTTTTTCAAAACTATATTTTATTATTGAGAAACATGTAGACCCATATCTAGGATACATGATATGAATATGAAAATTTAATAGTTTTTTACCAAATCCTCTTAAAAAATTTAATCTATAAACCCATAAATGCATTTCATCTTTGCACGTATTGATCATCCTTCAAGTCCGTAAATGTTATTTGGGCCTTGTGGAAAGTTGGATCGAGTGCCATGGTTGGTCGATTAATGATGAATCATTACACATACAATACTAAATATCTCATCCTTAAATAATTCTTCCATATTCTTAAAATCAAGAAGTGAACATGAGGTATTGTGGTTATTTGGGTTAAACCATGTGATTTGAAATAGGTCATTACATATAAAGTCAGATGCCTGACCCCCTTTCTAACATGGAGTATATCAACCAATGTATATGTTTAGGATCCCATCCCATGAAAACAAAGAGTATACCAACCGATGGATAAGATTATATTTTAAACCCCTTTATCACTATTAAATTCCATTTTAAATTTATTTTCTAGATAAACCTTTTTTAAATGGGTTGGGAGGGAACCCTTATATAGATTTAAGGCCCATAATACAAGAACTGAAGTCCTAGAGTCTCAGAAGCCTTAGATAAGTGGACCAAAGGTCCTATACTAGAACAACCTCTTTCCGTCCTACTATCCATCCACTCTAGATCATCAGTTCTATGTCATGTCTTTGGTCAACCAATGATACAGTTTGTATAGGAGCACAAGGCCTATGTCTTAGTGTGTGATTGATACTCTATAGATGGTCCTACCCACATCTAACCTGACTTCACCTGTTACCTCCATCACAAACACTTACACTCTATCTATCTAAAACTACTCAAGTATATATCCTTGAAGTCCCAATGATGGTGGACCGAGGTCCCAGTACCCCAAAGGTCCAAATATGGTACAAACATCCAAATTGGGTTATCAGTTTCACTGCTATAGTACCCCACTATTGTACCTGCTAAAATTACTTCATTTCTACTATGATTTAATAATTCTATAGTACGAAATTAATTCCCACCCTCTCATGTTTTAACATAGTTTTATATAGGATTACATTTGGAATTTAATACTTATGTAATAACCCAACTTCTCAACCCATCCATTTAAATAAAATGTATATTAATTAAATGATATAACCACATAACAAGAGATTATTTAATTATTATTATCCTCATAATCTAAATAAAACTTTGAAAAGGGCCAATTTTCCAATAAAATCACAATATAAAACTTTCTCCATAAACAAAGCATAACATACCTCAATTGTAGAGAAAAAATACTCATCCATCCAAGAAAATCAACATGTGTTTCACAATAGTGGTACCTCACTCATTTTATTAATGAATTAAATATTTTATAATTCAACCATAGTTGGAATGATCTAATCCATATTCTTATGTCAACTCAAACCTCATAATCACTTTCCTAAACTAGATAGTTCTAATTCTCTCTCACCATAATGACCAACTAACCTATCATTCATAATCCTTTATCATATACCATGGTCTAATTCATTTCCAAGTAAAATAACTCTATAGTTATCAAAAAAGATCATACTAATAAATAAATAATTTCCTATATTCCAAAGATCAAATCACACTTAAAAGTGAAGAAACCCCTCTTACAAACTTCAAAAATTCCCTTTAAAAATACCAAACCCATCATTAAGAGGTTGGGTATCAATGGAGACCAAACCATAATAATACTTTAGTGTATATTTTGTGTATCTGGATGGGTAACCATATAAACTAACCATTCCATGGAACCTATGTGTAATTTATAGTCAGATGACTATAAAGTATATTCATTCACAACCAATATAAATCATGAATCATCAAAAAATTTCCTACACGGTCACAAATCTCATTCTTTAGCTTCTAAACGCCTTTGAAAACCTATTTCATGACATGAACACATTCGAACCCCTCTCGTGATAGCATTGAAGATGGGTGTGACCTATAATGCCTTCCTCTAATAGGTCATGAGGTGACCACTTTCACATAGTGTATAGAACACAGGAATACAAGAGGTATTACCCTAAAAATCATTAAAAAGATGAAAAATCAAACAATCAACATCGTATATAAAACTAAGGAATCCTAGTAAATCTAATTTCCTAAAACAAAGTTGAAAGGGAAAATGAAACTAGAAAAAACAATTAAAGTAATCAATGAACATCTATAATCCTTGAGTAACCCCCAAGAGCTAATAAATACTATCTCAATCACAAACCCCCCCCCCTACACAACTAATATATATATGGGTGAGAACATAGATATACAAAGTAGGATCCTCCCAAAACCCTCTCTTGAAAATGTGGAATAAGAATACTAAATCCTAATGAACAAATAGTGAAATCAATTTGTTACCAAAATTATGAGACATAAATCCCCAACTATAGACAATATTTCTTACTAAGTATTACAAAAAATAAGGTATAATATCATTGAAAACATATATATATATATATATAATGAAAGTAAACTAACTCTACTTTCCTAATCAAACATTCTTCATCAACCCAAACATCATCTGCCCTACCACTACCATCCCCTGTACAATAAATATAACACATCCATGAAAAAACAACAAAACTTCATCCATATAATCACATCCATAACTGCTTTTCATATCCCCATAATTACATTTAATGTATGAGATATGTTATAACCCATGTAAATATGTACTGTACCTAAATCCATTACAACCCCTATGGGCATACATATATAGAAACCATAATCAATTAAGGCATAGATATAAGTGCACACTATAACATGAATCTACCATAGTCTGTATATATATGTGATAATTGTGATCCATATAACCCATATGATTTTTTATATTATAACCATAAGCCATAATAGTGCATATATTCCTACATACCATACTAAATTTGGAATAGAGAGTGTGGTTAGGGGAGTAAACAGCCATTTATATCCTAAAAAACCAAGATGTTGGGAGAACACATGGAACCTAAGGCCAAATTTGGTTTCTTGTCAAGTAATCTAACTCTATTGATGGAGCAGAGAAATAAAAAATCATGATGAATAGGTAATAGCATGAAACTATTCTAAGGTAAACTATCCCTCCTATGACTGGAATCATAATGGATGTCCCACGTGACATCCCAACTACAAACACTATAACCTATGATTCTAACACAAAAATGTATACAATATTCATCTAGGTTTATTGCTATCATTTATCACTAAATAATAATTGGTTAAAAATAATTTTATAATATCCTAATTATTTCATAAATAATCAATCCAAATGTTGACTCATAATCCTTTTACCATATAATCATTAACTTTCAATAATATTCCGCTATTAATTAAATTATTAACCATTTACCATTAGAGGATTCCATTGTCGTAAGGCGCTACCACCCTACTACATAGAAAGGTAACAACACATGCCACAAAAGTAAGTACCATCATGATATTTACAAACATTATTAGAAAATAATAAAACTATGTCTTGGAAATAATTCACCAGTAGCTAACCCCCACCTCTATTTCAATAAAACTATAATAACATCATCCCCAGTGCATATCCACATCAAAAATACCCTTCCTCAATCAACCATAATATCCACAACAACAAAAATAACATTGAGAACAACACCACTGCCACCTTTGAACCAAACCTAAATTAGGCTATAGTTTTAAATTATAGGAAGGGATATATTTTATAGAATATATGGTAGTAAAATCATATAAATAGTAGCAACAACGTTGAGAATCAATGAACACTTCTTCAATCAACAAATGAAATCCTTAAGAAAATAAATTCTAGACATAATCTTCCACATTTAGTAGGTACAAAAATTTAACTTTTCTTACCATATTTATTAATTTATTTCATCATGATAATGTTTTCTAAATTTGAGAAACATAATATAATAGTAACTAATACTACATTTAATCAACAAGTAAGTTTTCTCAAAAAAATATTTTATGATATCAATCAATTCAAAAGAAGAATAAAAAATATTATAAATGCATCAATTAATTATTATTTTCTTACAATCATTAAGATGTTTATTATATTTTAAATATAAAAATATAAAAATTAGGCATTGATAACCTCACCATTAGGTAATAATACCATCAAGAAAATTTCATGAGGTAACAACATTAAAGAAAGAATAATCACCTGTGAATCTACACCACTATCCCTTTCAACTCCATTAATTCTATATTATTATATTTTTTGGTTTAATCCTAAATATTTTACATAATAAAAAATATAGAAAGTTAAGTCCACTTTTACACAAATAAAAAATATGATAATTCTCAAATACCCTACCTTTAAATGAAGCTTCAATAATTATTGGACAAGGTTGAATGAGAGATGATGAACACTAACATGAAACCTTATGATGAAAAAACAAACCATAGTGACATTATTAATTATGAAACCTCCATCAATAATAAATGAATATTATAAAAAAATAATGTGATAAGAAATTCCATGGATTGATAAGAATAAACAATAGAAGATTGAAGAGAATGAAGGGATGAAATGAGATATTATGAATCAAAGGTAGTCACTACACGAAGAAAAGGATTAAGGATCAATCATTATGGATAAAGTTATTATAAAAGATTCCCAAAAATGTATATAGTTTGATTAAATAATTATTAAAGAGACTAAATTCATAGGGAACCACAAATTCATAGAAAAATACTAAAAACACAGTGTCATAGTGTGACATGGATTTATCACACCACAATTAGTCCGGATCCAAATATTGTGATGTGATAACCCCACATGGATTCCTATTTTACTTGAAATTAATGACCATTTCATTGATGAGAATAAGAAAATTCATGGATTAGGGTATCACGAAACAACATTCAAACACCTAGAAATCATAGAGAAAATCCTTAAACCTCTCTCTCTTTTAACCTGATCAATCTGAGACTAAGTTCACAGTCTGCCTCACATATCATGATCAAATGACACTTATAGATACATATTTAAGGAACTAATTATCTAAGTCTTCATGGAATATTACCTATAATAATTATGTTAGATAATTATATGTAATGGTGTAATGATATATAAGGGGTTACTTACCTAAGGAATAATCTAGATTTATCCAGAAAAACTCATCCAACCAATTGTTTTCTATACAACACTCATGTCCACACCATAACCAATAACCATCACACCACATCCTAAACATTAATATATAACCAATTAGGACTACTTTAACAGAGAAACTTCTAACTATCATAGCATATGACCCATGTTGTTATTCAAATCTAATTGTAATGAGGTAATTGTCGCATCACAATATTACCCTCATGAAATCACATGTCAAGAAACATTTCAGACTCCTTACCTTACCCATATGACTACCAGTAAACACACAAAAACTCCCTCACAACCCATAAAATTATAATGTAAAGGATTGAAAAATTTTGGGCCCTTTTATTAGACATCTATCAAATTACTATAATCCATGATAAATAAAACCAATCACTACAAGGAAGCATAACGTTGTCATAAAACCAACACCCCATGAGATACCTCTCAATGATATCACTATAATAATATTATAACAAACACATTAAAAGGGAGGAAAAAATCACACAACATCATTAATTATCTAATTAATCAAGCCCAGGTTATAGGTATCATTTAAAAAAATAAAACAAAAAATAAATTATAATATTGAGCATGCATTTTTTACTTACATTTCCATGTATACTTTTCAATGCCACTATGTTCTCACAAATCATAGAATAATGGAATACTATACCCAAAAAATACTTTCTTTATATGGTAATGAATCTCAATGGTTATCTATATGAACATCATATCATCTTCAATATCCAATTAAATCTTATAAATCACATGGGGTTCATTATGAAAATAATTATAAATCATGCATAGAAACTTTCATGGATCTAATCTATTTTTAACGAATTTCCTATTGATACTAATCTTCACAAAAGAACTATAATACCTAAAAAGGTATAAAAATAGAAAAATAAGACTTAATTCTAAGACTTAACCAACACTCACCACGATAATGATATTCCATCAAGAATATGTTAATGCCAATATTTAACTCTAGAGGTCTCTTATTATTATCAATATAGGATTTATGATGATCCCAGGATACCATTATCTACTCTCAAATCACTGGAACCTTCTCTGTCAAAATCTCCACCAATTCTAGTTTGATATTTTTTGAATATCTAACCCCAATCCAACATAAGTAATATCTACAAGTCCAACCATATAACACTTTGAATGGTTATATACTAATATTTGAGAGATAGATATTATTATAGTAAAACTAATCCAAGGGTAGGTTCTTCACCCATAAACCAAAAAAATCAAAAACACTTACATATAGTATGACCTCAAATGTCCTGATGTTATAATCTATTTGGATGTTCATCTATAGATGAAAAGCTATGTGAAGTCATAGCTTAGATATAAATGAAATATGGAGACTCCTATATACTATAATGGTAAAACAATGATTATGATTAGATATGATTGTCCTTGTAACCCTACAGATCCCCATAATCACCTCCAAATACTTCCTTCATAAGATATCCATTGTGCTCGTCTCTTAATCACCATGAAGTGGGATAAAATTGTTAAATGATCTATGAACATCCAAATGAATAATATACACCCTATATCTGAGGTTAATTAGTCATAAAATCCATCAAAAATTCCCTCCAACTTCTACTACAAAATATCTAGTGGTTGAAGAAACCTGCCGAGAACATTATGTTTGGAATTTACCATAAGGAAAGACAAATAGTAGGATATGAAATATTTTATTAATCTATTCATCCATGTACACCGAAACTAAATCCTCAATGGGAAATACATATTATCCAAATCAGAATGAAAAACCTAGTGTGAGTTAAAAAAAATCAAGGATAACCACCTCACATGTCACTGTGGGAACTAAGAAACTCCCTTGAAACAATATCCAATACTGATCATCCTCAATGAACCCCTTAGTGGAATCCCCTTAAACATCATGATCCCACCAAAAATGTATCTCAAAATCACCCAATTGATATTCGTATACTTACTAAATAGAGGATGAATACATTTCCATATAGTAGAGACACCCTCATCCAATTACTTCTCTATATCAAGAGGCATCACTACAGGCTCCACTATCACTCTCCAATAATTTCTAGATTCTTTAATAATGTAACGAACCATCCTAGAATTCCATATAAATGGGAATATGATCTAGCCTTCCATTATATATAAGGTATAACCTAATAATCATAGACTAGAACCTAGTTATCTAATACCATGGAACACACTTTTGGAATAATTTTACCCTTAATAAAAATATAAAATAAATGAGTAGTGTAAATAAGAAATAAGACAACCAAACATTTTATAACCAATAAACATACACATATGGATAAATAAAAAAAAGATACAATGTAGTAGAAGATAAAACATCCCTAATATGAAAGGATAATAAAATATCCCAATATAAAAAATGGGAAAAAACCCCAAAAAATCCAACAACACCTCTAGTGGACCCTATCACTCATAACATCCCACCATCCAACCATGGACCAACACGAACCAAAGAATTGATATGAAAATAAGAACTAAAGACCTATAAAATTTATATATGCATGAGATGAAAAACCCAGTAGGTTTCCACCTACCAAGACTATGGAAATCCCTTTATAATACAGTTAATAAAATGACAGTTTTAATATAATATATAAAATAGTATTTCTAAATGATTTATTTAACTAGTTAAATAACATTACACTTACACAATTATGGAAAATAAAACTTTCCATAAAATATTGAATGGATGGTTAAAAATATTAATAAGGAATATGAAACCATGGAAATATATCCTTTAAAACCCTGGAAAGAACCAAACCACTATTTATCCATCTTTCTAAACATTTCATGAAAACTCCATTTATGAAACATCAAAACCTTTTTCCCTTTTTAAACAACACTTTCAAACCATTTTAGAGAAAACCATTTAATGGTGAACTAAAAATCACTTAAAGTGATACAAAATCATAAACATGTACTAAGATATCATAGGAGAATAACAAAAGAAAACAATAAATAATGGTCACATGTATCAAAAGGACTAAGAGAATAAAAACAAATAAAATATTGGAATCTCCTATATATGTATAGAGAATAACCTAGTCATCATGGGAATCTCTTAAGGCTTATATATTTTTATTTTAAATTGGTAAAGAGAACCTAGTCTAGAACTATATAATTTCACATTTCTAGTACTCCTAAAGAACAATCATGGATCTATCGCTATCAAGGACCTCAAAAGAAATATGTAGGTCCTTCTACTATGCTCCAAGAACATAGAGAACACCTCGTTTGATCACTAGGTCAAACTGGGTCCTGAACCTAGGGAAAAACATTACCCAAGGTCTTTTTCTTACCTGTATCACTTGAATTCTACTATAACTCCAATGAAACTTCAATAAAAAAGATAACTAACAGTAATTACATAGACAAAAAGACGGAATTTATAACATCCTGAACCTCACCTATTACACCATTATATGAAATAAAAACTCTAATAGAAATAAAAGAAGAACTAAAATAGGCATAAAATTTTCCAAATCTCCACAATGTGTCTACACGACTTAATGGGGACAAAAAAACATAGGGATCAATTGAGGTTCATGTGTGTTTGTAAAACAACTTCAATTAATGTTCCAACTAGGATTTTAGAAATTTTCTTAGGAGGAAAATAAATTTTCCAACCATTTTAAGGACATATTAAAATTTTAATGTAAACACCATTTATCAAACCATGCTTTAAATCCCATTTGGAAACCCAACCATATATAAAAATGAATTTTTGAATTTATAATCCCATTTTTATAAAGCAATTAAATCCACACACAATTTTATAAAACTTAAATTTTATATTTTAAAAACGTTTAAGGTAACATCAACTACCAATGATATTAAACATTTAAAATTAGGTCCAACCCTTTATATTTTAAAAATGTTACCTTAAAGATTAGAAAACCTTTGTTAAAATAAACTAGTATCAATTGTTCCTTCAAAACATTTACAATCCATTAATAAATCTATAAATTCATTTTAAGAATCCCTTGGCATGAGATGAGGTCAATAATAATTATTTGAACCATTTTAATTTCATTTTAAAAACAAAAAAGTTATATATATATATATAATTATATAATTATATAATAAAAAATATAAAAAATACTTAAATAAATTTAAAAGAGCCACTTGGATATTTTTATAAACACTTGATATGAGACACATTCATTCCAAATGAAAAAAATAATTTTAAAAAATATTAATTCCTAATATTATCATAAAATATACTTATAAATTTATATGAAAGAACTTAATAACATATAGTAAATTCATAAAATTTATTATACAGGAATTCCAAAGAAACACCTACCTCATTTAATCAGAACCACAACTTTGATGGAAACCACACAACAAAGAAAAGATACATCCTACATGGCCCCTAAAAACATAAATGCACATCATTAGAACATATTATAACTCTAATATAACCTTGAATAATTATTAGGGTTAATGGGAGTAAAAAAACAAATATAGAGGGATGGGTAAGAAGATAATATAAGAAGAAGATAATAAAGGAGGGATTATATTTTTTAAATCAAGAAGAATGATCCCCCAAATCATTGGATCAATAAGGGAGGGATATCCCCCTTGTGCACTATAGTTTGGATTAATAATAGGAGTATAAGGGGAGGGGAAAACATATTATCATGAGGGAAAAAATATGTAATTTCACCACTTTAATGAAAATTGGGTTGACCTCATGTTTTGGAACAATGGTTTACAAAACTATATAGGAGCCACTAAGGAAAAAACATATCATGGTTCTCTTGGTTACCCAGAAGATTTCACTAATCAATCACCAACAATTCCAAATAAAACTGTCAAATTTTAGATATGACTATAAAATTTTCTTATAGTTTTATTTTAATATGCACAATTTTTTCACTACTAATTTTACATACCTATGGTACTGCACAGTTTCCCCTATGACTCGAATATTTTAGACTAAATAATGCATTAAACTAGGAGCAGAATCATATTTTAAAACAAAATGAACTAAAAATCTCTCTACATAAGAGCATCCTTACAATTTCTTATAAACTCTTTGTGAAAACCATGCATAGATTTCAGATTTTCCATGTTTTAGGATGATTCTTCTCAAAACCCAATATTACCCCCCCCCCCTCATTGAGATAAAACAACATAAAATATAATGTAATAATGATATATGTAATGCCCTGACCCTATATACCCAGAGTCGGTGCATTATTATATAACATTGGCATGATCACAAGAAATATCAAGTATCGAAAGACTGGTTAGTTTAGTAGCCTTGGAAACACTAGACATATTCATAAAGATTACATTACATCAATAAGTGAAAAACTACAACAACATATTGTCTTCATATCCCCTCATACTATCCCTGCAGGTCATTCATAAAATACTTCTTCACATCCTGGGAAAAATAAAACATTGAAAGGGGTGAGCTCAGATGCTCAGTAAGGATAACAATATAGCGGAAACTTTTATAAATAAACATAAAAATTTAAGGCAATGTATAACTAAAACAAAAGCCTTTTAAACTTGAACTTCAGCATAATATGGCAAGGATAAAAGGAAATAATGCCATTTACTTATTCACATGGATATTCTACTAGTCAAATAATCACATGAAAATATTAATAACCACTTTCATAATGACAGAATGTATAATGCCAGACTATCATAACCACGTAGCCAAGGCCTCGTGCCAAGACTACAAATAAGATTTTGTCAAGGCCTCGTGACAAGACACTAGTTTGTCTCATTAGACCAACCGATGCATCGAGGATCTATAGCGGGCTCCACCCATCACTTACTAAGTCCAATGAATTCCTCATATAAAATGTTTGAAACATAACATAAACATTCGTATTAAAACTAGCATACAAAATGTCAATACTTTATCCACAAACCATGAATGGTATAAAAATAGCACATCCACAGTAAAAAATAACTCTTTCGATACAATATGAAAGATTGTATTGTATCATATTAACCTCAATCGATAATGATGAAGGATATTGACATAGATGAAAATAATCATCAAAACAATTAGAGTGAAATATCCCCCTTTTTCTTGAAATCATTTAAAAGTCACACTATTTGTCAAGAATCCATTTAAAATAGATTTTAGAATCAAAGTGTCCCATACCACTTTGAAATGTTTAAAAGCAATTTTGATTTGAAAACTTTAATTTCCATATAAATAAATCCTTAAAACCATTTTTAAAACATGGACATTAATGATAAAGATTTAGAATAATCAATCTTTAAAACATTTTAAAATGTTATTTTAGTTAGAGTTCTTAACCAAAAGAGAGACACTTGAATACAAATAATTGAGGTAATCAAAACTTTTTAATATCATGAGAATAAAGGGATTCATGATATACTATGTCAAAGTACATTATATACACCACATAAAAGTGATTTGGTGTATAACAACAAAGAAGTCGCAATGGAATGTATATTGAGATGAAATCTCTCATAAAGGTCGTATCCTTAGGTTAAGGATAAATCAACGACATAATTATGTGTGACAAATATAAATACACTAAATATGATTGGATATTCAGTGTAAAACAATCAAAGGACATTCACACATATTCTTGTAAAAACAACACCAATGAATTGGATGTTTATCTCAACAAATCGAGATTGAGTAAAAATTACTCTTATCAAGTTCATACCGATGACTTGAGAATTTATCAATGGAGTTATTATGTGTATAAAAAGTATATCCACAGAAAGGGGAGTGGAAATTATGATATAATCAAATGAATAGTGATTCCACACATAATCCTGGATTAAAATAATCAATGAAGTATGCGTAAATCCAAATGACTGAAATTGAAATTTCAAATTCCCTTATCGATTTGGTAACTTATGAAACATGCACCCATGAAAGAAGGATAATACAATGATGATGTAAATATACATAAATTATATTATATTACACAATGAATTCAAAAATGATGTCTATTTTACCAAATTCAAAACATATCAGTTGCATTAATTGATTTAAAAATTAATTTCCATCGTCAAAACAAATAGCGTGTTTTTAAGAGATAATAACTATCAAAAGATTGACACTTGTTTATGTCTGGTTTAAATGTGAAATTACATCCAATGACCAAAATTGTATTAAATGATAAAAATATATCCTAAATATACTTTAAAAACACTCAAATTAATAATTTATCACTATTAATTATTTTGATTAAAAAAGTTGTTTTTAATTAAAATTTAGTAATTTTCACTATTCATCAAAATATGAAAGTTATCCGAAAAGTACCAAAATTTCACCCTAAGCTAATATCGATATTACGAATCCAAAAATGAAGTCCATTTCAAATGATAAAATTTAGAAAAATTCAAAAAGTAGGTATTACTATTCATGACGGCTAGTTTGATTGGTTGTGGTGTGTTAGAATCTCGAAGTTGCGTACAATGCACGCCATTGCATTATTCAAAGGGAAACGTACCATGAAAGCTTGCGTTGTTACATTCTCCCCTCCTTCAATAAATTGCGTCCTCGCAATTTTTTAAAAATTGGGCTTGAGAATACAATGGAAAGTCCCACATCGGAAAAAGAGTCAATAAAACTATCACTTTAAAAGAAAGGAAGAGAGGTATAAAGGGCACCCAAGATAACCCATACTAGGATTCCATGTAGGAAAACATGGATATCGATGATAAACTAAGTGTTAAGTTCTGATGGAGAGGGATAGAAAACATGATCAGGAGAAAGTTAAAAATAAGAAAACCAGAAACTTGTGATGGGACAAACGGTCATTAGTTTCCAAGTAGGAAAAGTAAACGGACAACATTTTTTTTAAGTTACATTACAAAAATATGAGGAATTCATTTCTGAGATTGACTAAGAACATAAAGAGATATACTTAATTTTTCAGTAAAGTTTCATTCTTTAATAAATTCTACTACTAAATCATTTTTAAATGATGAGTATTCTAGAAGACTTGGTCACACTAGAAGAGATACAATAAAATTCTTATAGAATCACATGATCCATGAAGAATAAACTATATATTTACCTTGTCTTTAGAGATTAATCAAAACCAAAACAGTTATTATAAGATCCGATGATCCCTCAAAAGGTTATTCCATTAGAGAAAAAACACTAATCTTAATTTCTAAAATTAAACCAACAATACCCCAAAGTTAAATAAATACCATTCAATAATCAATTGTCCTTAAAATCCTTCAATATAATCCAAACTAATAATGAAACCCAAAACTTATAAGAATGTAGTCTTCCGCATTAAATTGTATCTCCAAATGACATCAATTACTCTTAAAGTCACATACTTGAAAGTAATTAACCTAATCACATATTCTCTATTATAGGTTAATCATTTCCATAAATAACCCAAATCACTATAAATCCACAATAAAAACATAGATAAAAATCCACCATTACTCCTCAAATGAAATCTCATACTATTCTATTTTCCTTGGGCATATAGTGTTCACAACAAAGTGAACAACTTCCAAAATAACATTTATCACTTAATCACCAAATCATTTTCCTATACTAAGGGTATTCATTTGATAAGACATAAGATCCCAAATCAAATTATTATTGATCAATAAAATCATTTAACTAAAAAATAATAGTCACACTAACTAGGGACTTCACGTAGTCCAGTGGTAGGTGATAAATCCCAATCGCACTTTGGTTGTGGGTTCGATTCCCACAGCTTTGTCCGACGCGACAGGTTATCACACGGTCTGCGTGTTGTCCTTTTTCAAAAACTATATTTTATAACATTACCAAAATGAGATAAATTATGAAAAATAACCATAACATAATTTAACCACAAATGTTATCTCATACCTTTCATTTTCATCCCAAATTATAATTACTTGTAATTTCCTCAAACCCAATGATCATATAAAACCAAATGGTTATTTATAACTATATCCACAAGAGAAAATATAATTCTTCCTCAAATATCATTCTCACATGGAAAACTGTAGGGTTACAAATACAAGAGAAAATTATTCCAAAGTAAACCCATCAACAAGGAGCACTAATACTTTTTAAACATTTCTCCAACCATTTATTTCCACATAGCTTCTTCTTTGACCAAGAAAATATCCTATAGAATAGGGAATTCACTCGGGTAATGTCCAGGTCCCCTACATTTACGGAAAATGACTGTAAATGGATTCTTGGGACCATTTTTATCTTCTTCCATAGTAATCTCCATTTTTCTTTGGCAATCCTTCACTTTATGTCCTTTCGTCCCGCACGTAAAGCATTTCTTTGTCCTATTGAGACACTTTCCTGGGTGTCTCCTTCCACATTTCCTGCATGATGGAAATTGAGGATTCCTTTCTCCATGCTCTCCACTGCTGGAGCTCTTATCATTCATCACCTTTCTCTTCTTTGTTGAGTCTGGGATTTGGTTAATATATATATTGTTGATCATATTCTTGGAAAATTGATTTGGCATGAAGATGATATCTTTTACGCCTATCAACATTCCATTTTGTTGCTTATTTCCACCACCGTTCCCACCTTGTACATCATTCTTAAAGTCAATATGACTTCCTTGGAATCCATCCATTGACTAAAACTAGAAAGCATTGTGTGAGTAACAGTAGTCATAAAATCATTTAGAGATTAACATGTCACCATATTATCAATTTGAAACACATTAGGATTAACCAAGGTCATTTACTCTCATCTTATACATAATACTTCAAATCAGTTTGTAAAGAAAATGTAAATTATCCTAAGCATATCCCCCGGGAGTGTCGTAACCAAGAGTGCAGCAACGCCCGTTGTCATGCACCAGTTCCCGTTCGAGTCTAGATCAAAGCGGTGTTTTTGGGTTTTACCCTTCGGTACATCTGTGCCAGATCCGCCGCTACCTTCTCATATCCAGACAGGGATGTATTGCTCGGAAAACTCACAAAATCTCTACAATGCCAAAATTTTAGGAAGTTCTTATGTACTAATCCTCAAAGTTCATATTAGGTCTACGTGCTCTAATCAGAGTTTATCTAAATCTAGATACCAAGGTTTGTACTAAACTTCCTCTGATACCAACTGTAACGCCCCGACCCTAGATACCCAGAGTCAGTGCATTATTACATAACATTGGCATGATCACAAAAAAGATCAAGTCTCGAAAGACCGATTAGTTTAGTATCCTTGGAAACACTAGATATATTCATAAAGTTTACATTACATAAATAAGTGAAAAACTACAACAACATATTGTCTTCATATCCCCTCATACTATCCCTGCAGGTCATTCATAAAATACTTCTTCACATACTGGGAAAAATAAAACATTGAAAGGGGTGAGCTCAGATGCTCAGTAAGGATAACAATATAGCGGAAACTTTCATAAATAAACATAAAAAATTAAGGCAATGTATAACTAAAACAAAAGCCTTTTAAAATTGAACTTCAGCATAATATGGCAAGGATAAAATGAAATAATGCCATTTACTTATTCACATGGATATTCTACTAGTCAAATAATCACATGAAAATATTAATAACCACTTTCATAATGATGGAATTCATAATGTCAGACTATCATAACCACGTAGCCAAGGCCTCATGCCAAGACTACAAATAAGATTTTGTCAAGGTCTCGTGCCAAGACACTAGTTTGTCTCATGAGACCTACCGATGCATTGAGAAGCTATAGCGGGCTCCACCCGTCACTTACTAAGTCCAATGCATTCCTCATATGAAATGTTTGAAACATAACATAAACATTCGTATTAAAATTAGCATATGAAATGTCATTACTTTATCCACAAACCATGAATGGTATAAAAATAGCACATCCATAGAAAAAAATAACTCATTCGAAACAATATGAAAGATTGTATTTTATCATATTAACCTCAATCAAGAATGATGAAGGATATTGACATAGATGAAAATAATCATCAAAACAATTAGAGTGAAATATCCCCCTTTTTCTTGAAATCATTTAAAAGTCACAATATTTGTCAAGAATCCATTTAAAATAGATTTTAGAATCAAAGTGTCCCATACCACCTTGAAATGTTTAAAAGGAATTTTGATTTGAAATCTTTAATGTCTATATAAATAAATCCTTAAAACCATTTTTAAAACATGGACATTAATGAGAAAGATTTAGAATAATCAATCATTAAAATATTTCAAAATGTCATTTTAGTTAGAGTTCCTAACCAAAAGAGAGACACTTGAATAAAAATAATTGAGGTAATCAAAACTTTTTAATATCATGAGAATAAAGGGATTCATGATATACTATGTCAAATTACATTATATACACCACATAAAAGTGATTTGGTGTATAACAAAAAATAAGTCTCAATGGAATGTAAATTGAGATGAAATCTCTCATAAAGGATGTATGCTTAGGTTAAGGATAGATCAACGACATAATTATGTGTGACAAATATAAATACACTAAATATGATTGGATATTCAGTGTAAAACAATCAAAGGACATTCACACATATTCTTGTAAAAACAACACCAATGAATTGGATGTTTATCTCAACAAATCGAGATTGAGTAAAAATTACTCTTATCAAGTTCATACCGATGACTTGAGAATTTATCAATGGAGTGATTATGTGTATAAAAATTATATCCACAGAAAGGGGAGTAGAAACTATGACATAATAAAATGAATAGTGATTCTAAACATAATCTTGGATTAAAATAATCAATGAAGTATGCGTAAAGCCAAATGACTGAAATTGAAATTTAAAATTCCCTTATCGATTTGGTAACTTATGAAACATGCACCCATGAAAGAAGGATAATACAATGATGATGTAAATATACATAAATTATATTATATTACACAATGAATACAATCATGGGTAGTACACACACCACATGCAATAAATAAGTGGTGAACAATAGAAATCTCACGAAATTAAAAGTGAGATAAAAACCCCTTACTTTGTACTTTTTTCTTGGTCGACGGTAGGCTAACCTCCTGTATAATGGTGAAATATTTTTTATTTAATTATAGAATAATCATTTACATTAATATGATATCATATATGATCTTTTAACATTTATTTGTTAATAATATCTTAGTATTATCGTCATTTCAGGTGTTAACTTACTCGTTTTCCTTTATATTATTTGTTACGTAAGCCGTGTTTGTTATGGATAGGTTTTATCTTATTCATATCCAGAATTATATCAAGTCCTTAAACATTATTTTTAATCATCAAATGATAATTATACTTGAATGGATACGATGGATAATGAATCTCATTGCGTTCGTGGAGACGGTAGTCCGTATGTACGCACGAGCGACAATATCATTCTTTTGATGTTAAAATAATATGTAATTAGATGGTATATCATATAGACGAAATAATTATCATGTTATATTTATTATTTAAATTAATTACACAACATTATTATACCCATCCAAATAATAATTTATTGAATGACAATTACACCACGACGTGGAGACGGTAAGCCGTACGTACGCACGTATGGTAACATGCCATTCAAAGGATGGATAGAATACTGAATATGGTTGTACCATATTTATAATAACATCACAGTATATAGAATATTCTTTAGTTATTATTTTAGAATAGAAATAACAAAGAAAGAATAATTTGAAGAAGAAAGCAACTTGAAAGAGGGTGGTGAAAACATTGCCTCTTCTTCGGGTTCTTCCTTTTGATTTGATCAAAAGGGCTCCTTAGTTTGGATTTCGGACTAAAGGAAGGCCTATAGGATGAAGTGAGGGAAGTTGAGAGAGTATTTGGGTAGGTTTTGGCCGAAAAAAAAGGCTTTGAATGTGTGAATTAATGATAAGGGGGAGTGCCCTTTTATAAGAGGGGTGAGGGGCAACTTTGGAAAAGGTAGAAATATTATATTATAATAAATTCATATTCGGTTCCTAATGGCTCCAAAGTGTATTATTTAAAGTTTAAGGTGGGGATAGGTCGAAAACCGCTCATCCAATAGGATTTAGACAGGTTTGGGTTACTATATTAACCTTATCTTTAAGTATTAACTCTTAGTTAATTAGTTTCACTTTTACAATGTCTCTTTATATTTTTATATTATATAGTTAATAAACATACTATATACATCCAATAGACCGCCAAGTGGTCCATTAATGATACCCCTATCATGATATAAGTCTCTTGGCCAAACCATAGATTTTTAGGAATTTAATATCAATTAATAATATAATATTTGTTTTAAAAACTCTTTTATGTCAATTTTGACACTATTCAATAATTTATTTTTGTAAAAAATTCATAACAGAATGGTTACTTAGAAAAAAGTTAATTACATTAATACTAATATGTCATATTAACCTAGAAAATTAGTGTAATTAATAAAAAGTCTCAAATTACATTTATTTTGATATTTATAATATTAACTATTTTAATAATTCAATAATTAGGTAATTACTGCATCACTATTGAGTCATAAATAAATTATATTATTTAATGTCTAAAAATTATAAATAAAATACCATTATGTAGGAAATCATTTTAGCTTTCTAATGAATATTTACAATAGAATTTATCTTATGTATAACCATATATTCAAAATAATTTAGTAAATAAACATTGATTTTAACTCTTTTAACTCTTCTTTGAATTAAATAATAATAAATGTATTAATCTAATCAAAGTGGACCTAAATGATAATATTTTATTCCTAAGGTTGTTTTTGGTCGATATACACTTGTCCAATAGAATTAGGACATGTTTTAGGGTAATATTAATATCATTTTTACCCTTAATTACCCTATTTACTTTTAACCATGGTAAATAAAAGTAAAAAGTTACTATTCACCAAAAAATTATTTTCATCTCATTAAACCACATTTTACTCCTTGATATTAACAGTGTCTCTCGGATTTTCGAAATTTCACTCACATAAGTGGTAAAATTAAGTTTTATGAAAAATTTAGTTTTTTAACTACCACTTAGTGGTTTCACTATTCATCAAAAAATGAAAGTTTCCAGAAAAATACCAAAAATTAGGCCTAAGATATATTTGATATTGGGAATTCAAAAATGTTGTCTATTTTACCAAATTCAAAACATATCAGTTTCATTAATTAATTTAAAAATTAATTCATGTCGTCAAAACAAATAGCGTGTTTTGAAAAGATAATAACTATCAAAAGATTGACACTTGTTTATGTCTGGTTTAAATGTGAAATTACATCCAATGAACAACATTGTATTAAATGGTAAAAATATATTCTAAATATACTTTAAAAACACTCAAATTAATAATTTATCACTATTAATTATTTCGATTAAAAAAGCTGGTTTTAATTAAAATTTAGTAATTTTCACTATTCATCGAAATATGAAAGTTATCCGAAAAGTACCAAAATTTCACCCTAAGCTAATTTAGATATTAAGAATCCAAAAATTAAGTCCATTTCGAAAGCTAAATTTTATAAAATTTTAAAAAGTAGGTATTACTATTCATAACGGCTAGTTTGATTGGTTGTGGTGTGTTAGAATCTCGAAGTTGCGTACAATGCACGCCATTGCATTATTCAAAGGGAAACGTACCATGAAAGCTTGCGTTGTTACATTCTCCCCTCCTTCAATAAATTGCGTCCTCGCAATTTTTTAAAAATTGGGCTTGAGAATACAATGGAAAGTCCCACATCGGAAAAAGAGTCAATAAAACTATCACTTTAAAAGAAAGGAAGAGAGGTATAAAGGTCACCCAAGATAACCCATACTAGGATTCCATGTAGGAAAACATGGATATCGATGATAAACTAAGTGTTAAGTTCTGATGGAGAGGGATAGAAAACATGATCAAGAGAAAGTTAAAAATAAGAAAACCAGAAACTTGTGATGGGACAAACGGTCATTAGTTTCCAAGTAGGAAAAGCAAACGGACAACATTTTTTTTAAGTTACATTACAAAAATATGAGGAATTCATTTCTGAGATTGACTAAGAACATAAAGAGATATACTTAATTTTTCAGTAAAGTTTCATTCTTTAATAAATTCTACTACTAAATCATTTTTAAATGATGAGTATTCTAGAAGACTTGGTCACACTAGAAGAGATACAATAAAATTCTTATAGAATCACATGCTCCATGAAGAATAAACTATATATTTACCTTGTCTTTAGAGATTAATCAAAACCAAAACAGTTATTATAAGATCCGATGATCCCTCAAAAGGTTATTCCATTAGAGAAAAAACACTAATCTTAATTTCTAAAATTAAACCAACAATACCCCAAAGTTAAATAAATACCATTCAATAATCAATTGTCCTTAAAATCCTTCAATATAATCCAAACTAATAATGAAACCCAAAACTTATAAGAATGTAGTCTTCTGCATTAAATTGTATCTCCAAATGACATCAATTACTCTTAAAGTCACATACTTGAAAGTAATTATCCTAATCACATATTCTCTATTATAGGTTAATCATTTCCATAAATAACCCAAATCACTATAAATCCACAATAAAAACATAGATAAAAATCCACCATTACTCCTCAAATGAAATCTCATACTATTCTATTTTCCTTGGGCATATAGTGTTCACAACAAAGTGAACAACTTCCAAAATAACATTTATCACTTAATCACCAAATCATTTTCCTATACTAAGGGTATTCATTTGATAAGACATAAGATCCCAAATCAAATTATTATTGATCAATAAAATCATTTAACTAAAAAATAATAGTCACACTAACTAGGGACTTCACGTAGTCCAGTGGTAGGTGATAAATCCCAATCGCACTTTGGTTGTGGGTTCGATTCCCACAGCTTTGTCCGACGCGACGGGTTATCACACGGTCTGCGTGTTGTCCTTTTTCAAAAACTATATTTTATAACATTACCAAAATGAGATAAATTATGAAAAATAACCATAACATAATTTAACCACAAATGTTATCTCATACCTTTCATTTTCATCCCAAATTATAATTACTTGTAATTTCCTCAAACCCAATGATCATATAAAACCAAATGGTTATTTATAACTATATCCACAAGAGAAAATATAATTCTTCCTCAAATATCATTCTCACATGGAAAACTGTAGGGTTACAAATACAAGAGAAAATTATTCCAAAGTAAACCCATCAACAAGGAGCACTAATACTTTTTAAACATTTCTCCAACCATTTATTTCCACATAGCTTCTTCTTTGACCAAGAAAATATCCTATAGAATAGGGAATTCACTCGGGTAATGTCCAGGTCCCCTACATTTACGGAAAATGACTGTAAATGGATTCTTGGGACCATTTTTATCTTCTTCCATAGTAATCTCCATTTTTCTTTGGCAATCCTTCACTTTATGTCCTTTCGTCCCGCACGTAAAGCATTTCTTTGTCCTATTGAGACACTTTCCTGGGTGTCTCCTTCCACATTTCCTGCATGATGGAAATTGAGGATTCCTTTCTCCATGCTCTCCACTGCTGGAGCTCTTATCATTCATCACCTTTCTCTTCTTTGTTGAGTCTGGGATTTGGTTAATATATATATTGTTGATCATATTCTTGGAAAATTGATTTGGCATGAAGATGATATCTTTTACGCCTATCAACATTCCATTTTGTTGCTTATTTCCACCACCGTTCCCACCTTGTACATCATTCTTAAAGTCAATATGACTTCCTTGGAATCCATCCATTGACTAAAACTAGAAAGCATTGTGTGAGTAACAGTAGTCATAAAATCATTTAGAGATTAACATGTCACCATATTATCAATTTGAAACACATTAGGATTAACCAAGGTCATTTACTCTCATCTTATACATAATACTTCAAATCAGTTTGTAAAGAAAATGTAAATTATCCTAAGCATATCCCCCGGGAGTGTCGTAACCAAGAGTGCAGCAACGCCCGTTGTCATGCACCAGTTCCCGTTCGAGTCTAGATCAAAGCGGTGTTTTTGGGTTTTACCCTTCGGTACATCTGTGCCAGATCCGCCGCTACCTTCTCATATCCAGACAGGGATGTATTGCTCGGAAAACTCACAAAATCTCTACAATGCCAAAATTTTAGGAAGTTCTTATGTACTAATCCTCAAAGTTCATATTAGGTCTACGTGCTCTAATCAGAGTTTATCTAAATCTAGATACCAAGGTTTGTACTAAACTTCCTCTGATACCAACTGTAACGCCCCGACCCTAGATACCCAGAGTCAGTGCATTATTACATAACATTGGCATGATCACAAAAAAGATCAAGTCTCGAAAGACCGATTAGTTTAGTATCCTTGGAAACACTAGATATATTCATAAAGTTTACATTACATCAATAAGTGAAAAACTACAACAACATATTGTCTTCATATCCCCTCATACTATCCCTGCAGGTCATTCATAAAATACTTCTTCACATACTGGGAAAAATAAAACATTGAAAGGGGTGAGCTCAGATGCTCAGTAAGGATAACAATATAGCGGAAACTTTCATAAATAAACATAAAAAATTAAGGCAATGTATAACTAAAACAAAAGCCTTTTAAAATTGAACTTCAGCATAATATGGCAAGGATAAAATGAAATAATGCCATTTACTTATTCACATGGATATTCTACTAGTCAAATAATCACATGAAAATATTAATAACCACTTTCATAATGATGGAATTCATAATGTCAGACTATCATAACCACGTAGCCAAGGCCTCATGCCAAGACTACAAATAAGATTTTGTCAAGGTCTCGTGCCAAGACACTAGTTTGTCTCATGAGACCTACCGATGCATTGAGAAGCTATAGCGGGCTCCACCCGTCACTTACTAAGTCCAATGCATTCCTCATATGAAATGTTTGAAACATAACATAAACATTCGTATTAAAATTAGCATATGAAATGTCATTACTTTATCCACAAACCATGAATGGTATAAAAATAGCACATCCATAGAAAAAAATAACTCATTCGAAACAATATGAAAGATTGTATTTTATCATATTAACCTCAATCAAGAATGATGAAGGATATTGACATAGATGAAAATAATCATCAAAACAATTAGAGTGAAATATCCCCCTTTTTCTTGAAATCATTTAAAAGTCACAATATTTGTCAAGAATCCATTTAAAATAGATTTTAGAATCAAAGTGTCCCATACCACCTTGAAATGTTTAAAAGGAATTTTGATTTGAAATCTTTAATGTCTATATAAATAAATCCTTAAAACCATTTTTAAAACATGGACATTAATGAGAAAGATTTAGAATAATCAATCATTAAAATATTTCAAAATGTCATTTTAGTTAGAGTTCCTAACCAAAAGAGAGACACTTGAATAAAAATAATTGAGGTAATCAAAACTTTTTAATATCATGAGAATAAAGGGATTCATGATATACTATGTCAAATTACATTATATACACCACATAAAAGTGATTTGGTGTATAACAAAAAATAAGTCTCAATGGAATGTAAATTGAGATGAAATCTCTCATAAAGGATGTATGCTTAGGTTAAGGATAGATCAACGACATAATTATGTGTGACAAATATAAATACACTAAATATGATTGGATATTCAGTGTAAAACAATCAAAGGACATTCACACATATTCTTGTAAAAACAACACCAATGAATTGGATGTTTATCTCAACAAATCGAGATTGAGTAAAAATTACTCTTATCAAGTTCATACCGATGACTTGAGAATTTATCAATGGAGTGATTATGTGTATAAAAATTATATCCACAGAAAGGGGAGTAGAAACTATGACATAATAAAATGAATAGTGATTCTAAACATAATCTTGGATTAAAATAATCAATGAAGTATGCGTAAAGCCAAATGACTGAAATTGAAATTTAAAATTCCCTTATCGATTTGGTAACTTATGAAACATGCACCCATGAAAGAAGGATAATACAATGATGATGTAAATATACATAAATTATATTATATTACACAATGAATACAATCATGGGTAGTACACACACCACATGCAATAAATAAGTGGTGAACAATAGAAATCTCACGAAATTAAAAGTGAGATAAAAACCCCTTACTTTGTACTTTTTTCTTGGTCGACGGTAGGCTAACCTCCTGTATAATGGTGAAATATTTTTTATTTAATTATAGAATAATCATTTACATTAATATGATATCATATATGATCTTTTAACATTTATTTGTTAATAATATCTTAGTATTATCGTCATTTCAGGTGTTAACTTACTCGTTTTCCTTTATATTATTTGTTACGTAAGCCGTGTTTGTTATGGATAGGTTTTATCTTATTCATATCCAGAATTATATCAAGTCCTTAAACATTATTTTTAATCATCAAATGATAATTATACTTGAATGGATACGATGGATAATGAATCTCATTGCGTTCGTGGAGACGGTAGTCCGTATGTACGCACGAGCGACAATATCATTCTTTTGATGTTAAAATAATATGTAATTAGATGGTATATCATATAGACGAAATAATTATCATGTTATATTTATTATTTAAATTAATTACACAACATTATTATACCCATCCAAATAATAATTTATTGAATGACAATTACACCACGACGTGGAGACGGTAAGCCGTACGTACGCACGTATGGTAACATGCCATTCAAAGGATGGATAGAATACTGAATATGGTTGTACCATATTTATAATAACATCACAGTATATAGAATATGCTGTAGTTATTATTTTAGAATAGAAATAACAAAGAAAGAATAATTTGAAGAAGAAAGCAACTTGAAAGAGGGTGGTGAAAACATTGCCTCTTCTTCGGGTTCTTCCTTTTGATTTGATCAAAAGGGCTCCTTAGTTTGGATTTCGGACTAAAGGAAGGCCTATAGGATTAAGTGAGGGAAGTTGAGAGAGTATTTGGGTAGGTTTTGGCCGAAAAAAAGGCTTTGAATGTGTGAATTAATGATAAGGGGGAGTGCCCTTTTATAAGAGGGGTGAGGGGCAACTTTGGAAAAGGTAGAAATATTATATTATAATAAATTCATATTCGGTTCCTAATGGCTCCAAAGTGTATTATTTAAAGTTTAAGGTGGGGATAGGTCGAAAACCGCTCATCCAATAGGATTTAGACAGGTTTGGGTTACTATATTAACCTTATCTTTAAGTATTAACTCTTAGTTAATTAGTTTCACTTTTACAATGTCTCTTTATATTTTTATATTATATAGTTAATAAACATACTATATACATCCAATAGACCGCCAAGTGGTCCATTAATGATACCCCTATCATGATATAAGTCTCTTGGCCAAACCGTAGATTTTTAGGAATTTAATATCAATTAATAATATAATATTTGTTTTAAAAACTCTTTTATGTCAATTTTGACACTATTCAATAATTTATTTTTGTAAAAAAATCATAACAGAATGGTTACTTAGAAAAAAGTTAATTACATTAATACTAATATGTCATATTAACCTAGAAAATTAGTGTAATTAATAAAAAGTCTCAAATTACATTTATTTTGATATTTATAATATTAACTATTTTAATAATTCAATAATTAGGTAATTACTGCATCACTATTGAGTCATAAATAAATTATATTATTTAATGTCTAAAAATTATAAATAAAATACCATTATGTAGGAAATCATTTTAGCTTTCTAATGAATATTTACAATAGAATTTATCTTATGTATAACCATATATTCAAAATAATTTAGTAAATAAACATTGATTTTAACTCTTTTAACTCTTCTTTGAATTAAATAATAATAAATGTATTAATCTAATCAAAGTGGACCTAAATGATAATATTTTATTCCTAAGGTTGTTTTTGGTCGATATACACTTGTCCAATAGAATTAGGACATGTGTTAGGGTAATATTAATATCATTTTTACCCTTAATTACCCTATTTACTTTTAACCATGGTAAATAAAAGTAAAAAGTTACTATTCACCAAAAAATTATTTTCATCTCATTAAACCACATTTTACTCCTTGATATTAACAGTGTCTCTCGGATTTTCGAAATTTCACTCACATAAGTGGTAAAATTAAGTTTTATGAAAAATTTAGTTTTTTAACTACCACTTAGTGGTTTCACTATTCATCAAAAAATGAAAGTTTCCAGAAAAATACCAAAAATTAGGCCTAAGATATATTTGATATTGGGAATTCAAAAATGTTGTCTATTTTACCAAATTCAAAACATATCAGTTTCATTAATTAATTTAAAAATTAATTCATGTCGTCAAAACAAATAGCGTGTTTTGAAAAGATAATAACTATCAAAAGATTGACACTTGTTTATGTCTGGTTTAAATGTGAAATTACATCCAATGAACAACATTGTATTAAATGGTAAAAATATATTCTAAATATACTTTAAAAACACTCAAATTAATAATTTATCACTATTAATTATTTCGATTAAAAAAGCTGGTTTTAATTAAAATTTAGTAATTTTCACTATTCATCGAAATATGAAAGTTATCCGAAAAGTACCAAAATTTCACCCTAAGCTAATTTAGATATTAAGAATCCAAAAATTAAGTCCATTTCGAAAGCTAAATTTTATAAAATTTTAAAAAGTAGGTATTACTATTCATAACGGCTAGTTTGATTGGTTGTGGTGTGTTAGAATCTCGAAGTTGCGTACAATGCACGCCATTGCATTATTCAAAGGGAAACGTACCATGAAAGCTTGCGTTGTTACATTCTCCCCTCCTTCAATAAATTGCGTCCTCGCAATTTTTTAAAAATTGGGCTTGAGAATACAATGGAAAGTCCCACATCGGAAAAAGAGTCAATAAAACTATCACTTTAAAAGAAAGGAAGAGAGGTATAAAGGTCACCCAAGATAACCCATACTAGGATTCCATGTAGGAAAACATGGATATCGATGATAAACTAAGTGTTAAGTTCTGATGGAGAGGGATAGAAAACATGATCAAGAGAAAGTTAAAAATAAGAAAACCAGAAACTTGTGATGGGACAAACGGTCATTAGTTTCCAAGTAGGAAAAGTAAACGGACAACATTTTTTTTAAGTTACATTACAAAAATATGAGGAATTCATTTCTGAGATTGACTAAGAACATAAAGAGATATACTCAATTTTTCAGTAAAGTTTCATTCTTTAATAAATTCTACTACTAAATCATTTTTAAATGATGAGTATTCTAGAAGACTTGGTCACACTAGAAGAGATACAATAAAATTCTTATAGAATCACATGATCCATGAAGAATAAACTATATATTTACCTTGTCTTTAGAGATTAATCAAAACCAAAACAGTTATTATAAGATCCGATGATCCCTCAAAAGGTTATTCCATTAGAGAAAAAACACTAATCTTAATTTCTAAAATTAAACCAACAATACCCCAAAGTTAAATAAATACCATTAAATAATCAATTGTCCTTAAAATCCTTCAATATAATCCAAACTAATAATGAAACCCAAAACTTATAAGAATGTAGTCTTCCGCATTAAATTGTATCTCCAAATGACATCAATTACTCTTAAAGTCACATACTTGAAAGTAATTAACCTAATCACATATTCTCTATTATAGGTTAATCATTTCCATAAATAACCCAAATCACTATAAATCCACAATAAAAACATAGATAAAAATCCACCATTACTCCTCAAATGAAATCTCATACTATTCTATTTTCCTTGGGCATATAGTGTTCACAACAAAGTGAACAACTTCCAAAATAACATTTATCACTTAATCACCAAATCATTTTCCTATACTAAGGGTATTCATTTGATAAGACATAAGATCCCAAATCAAATTATTATTGATCAATAAAATCATTTAACTAAAAAATAATAGTCACACTAACTAGGGACTTCACGTAGTCCAGTGGTAGGTGATAAATCCCAATCGCACTTTGGTTGTGGGTTCGATTCCCACAGCTTTGTCCGACGCGACGGGTTATCACACGGTCTGCGTGTTGTCCTTTTTCAAAAACTATATTTTATAACATTACCAAAATGAGATAAATTATGAAAAATAACCATAACATAATTTAACCACAAATGTTATCTCATACCTTTCATTTTCATCCCAAATTATAATTACTTGTAATTTCCTCAAACCCAATGATCATATAAAACCAAATGGTTATTTATAACTATATCCACAAGAGAAAATATAATTCTTCCTCAAATATCATTCTCACATGGAAAACTGTAGGGTTACAAATACAAGAGAAAATTATTCCAAAGTAAACCCATCAACAAGGAGCACTAATACTTTTTAAACATTTCTCCAACCATTTATTTCCACATAGCTTCTTCTTTGACCAAGAAAATATCCTATAGAATAGGGAATTCACTCGGGTAATGTCCAGGTCCCCTACATTTACGGAAAATGACTGTAAATGGATTCTTGGGACCATTTTTATCTTCTTCCATAGTAATCTCCATTTTTCTTTGGCAATCCTTCACTTTATGTCCTTTCGTCCCGCACGTAAAGCATTTCTTTGTCCTATTGAGACACTTTCCTGGGTGTCTCCTTCCACATTTCCTGCATGATGGAAATTGAGGATTCCTTTCTCCATGCTCTCCACTGCTGGAGCTCTTATCATTCATCACCTTTCTCTTCTTTGTTGAGTCTGGGATTTGGTTAATATATATATTGTTGATCATATTCTTGGAAAATTGATTTGGCATGAAGATGATATCTTTTACGCCTATCAACATCCCATTTTGTTGCTTATTTCCACCACCGTTCCCACCTTGTACATCATTCTTAAAGTCAATATGACTTCCTTGGAATCCATCCATTGACTAAAACTAGAAAGCATTGTGTGAGTAACAGTAGTCATAAAATCATTTAGAGATTAACATGTCACCATATTATCAATTTGAAACACATTAGGATTAACCAAGGTCATTTACTCTCATCTTATACATAATACTTCAAATCAGTTTGTAAAGAAAATGTAAATTATCCTAAGCATATCCCCCGGGAGTGTCGTAACCAAGAGTGCAGCAACGCCCGTTGTCATGCACCAGTTCCCGTTCGAGTCTAGATCAAAGCGGTGTTTTTGGGTTTTACCCTTCGGTACATCTGTGCCAGATCCGCCGCTACCTTCTCATATCCAGACAGGGATGTATTGCTCGGAAAACTCACAAAATCTCTACAATGCCAAAATTTTAGGAAGTTCTTATGTACTAATCCTCAAAGTTCATATTAGGTCTATGTGCTCTAATCAGAGTTTATCTAAATCTAGATACCAAGGTTTGTACTAAACTTCCTCTGATACCAACTGTAACGCCCCGACCCTAGATACCTAGAGTCAGTGCATTATTACATAACATTGGCATGATCACAAAAAAGATCAAGTCTCGAAAGACCGATTAGTTTAGTATCCTTGGAAACACTAGATATATTCATAAAGTTTACATTACATCAATAAGTGAAAAACTACAACAACATATTGTCTTCATATCCCCTCATACTATCCCTGCAGGTCATTCATAAAATACTTCTTCACATACTGGGAAAAATAAAACATTGAAAGGGGTGAGCTCAGATGCTCAGTAAGGATAACAATATAGCGGAAACTTTCATAAATAAACATAAAAAATTAAGGCAATGTATAACTAAAACAAAAGCCTTTTAAAATTGAACTTCAGCATAATATGGCAAGGATAAAATGAAATAATGTCATTTACTTATTCACATGGATATTCTACTAGTCAAATAATCACATGAAAATATTAATAACCACTTTCATAATGATGGAATTCATAATGTCAGACTATCATAACCACGTAGCCAAGGCCTCATGCCAAGACTACAAATAAGATTTTGTCAAGGTCTCGTGCCAAGACACTAGTTTGTCTCATGAGACCTACCGATGCATTGAGAAGCTATAGCGGGCTCCACCCGTCACTTACTAAGTCCAATGCATTCCTCATATGAAATGTTTGAAACATAACATAAACATTCGTATTAAAATTAGCATATGAAATGTCATTACTTTATCCACAAACCATGAATGGTATAAAAATAGCACATCCATAGAAAAAAATAACTCATTCGAAACAATATGAAAGATTGTATTTTATCATATTAACCTCAATCAAGAATGATGAAGGATATTGACATAGATGAAAATAATCATCAAAACAATTAGAGTGAAATATCCCCCTTTTTCTTGAAATCATTTAAAAGTCACAATATTTGTCAAGAATCCATTTAAAATAGATTTTAGAATCAAAGTGTCCCATACCACCTTGAAATGTTTAAAAGGAATTTTGATTTGAAATCTTTAATGTCTATATAAATAAATCCTTAAAACCATTTTTAAAACATGGACATTAATGAGAAAGATTTAGAATAATCAATCATTAAAATATTTCAAAATGTCATTTTAGTTAGAGTTCCTAACCAAAAGAGAGACACTTGAATAAAAATAATTGAGGTAATCAAAACTTTTTAATATCATGAGAATAAAGGGATTCATGATATACTATGTCAAATTACATTATATACACCACATAAAAGTGATTTGGTGTATAACAAAAAATAAGTCTCAATGGAATGTAAATTGAGATGAAATCTCTCATAAAGGATGTATGCTTAGGTTAAGGATAGATCAACGACATAATTATGTGTGACAAATATAAATACACTAAATATGATTGGATATTCAGTGTAAAACAATCAAAGGACATTCACACATATTCTTGTAAAAACAACACCAATGAATTGGATGTTTATCTCAACAAATCGAGATTGAGTAAAAATTACTCTTATCAAGTTCATACCGATGACTTGAGAATTTATCAATGGAGTGATTATGTGTATAAAAATTATATCCACAGAAAGGGGAGTAGAAACTATGACATAATAAAATGAATAGTGATTCTAAACATAATCTTGGATTAAAATAATCAATGAAGTATGCGTAAAGCCAAATGACTGAAATTGAAATTTAAAATTCCCTTATCGATTTGGTAACTTATGAAACATGCACCCATGAAAGAAGGATAATACAATGATGATGTAAATATACATAAATTATATTATATTACACAATGAATACAATCATGGGTAGTACACACACCACATGCAATAAATAAGTGGTGAACAATAGAAATCTCACGAAATTAAAAGTGAGATAAAAACCCCTTATTTTGTACTTTTTTCTTGGTCGACGGTAGGCTAACCTCCTGTATAATGGTGAAATATTTTTTATTTAATTATAGAATAATCATTTACATTAATATGATATCATATATGATCTTTTAACATTTATTTGTTAATAATATCTTAGTATTATCGTCATTTCAGGTGTTAACTTACTCGTTTTCCTTTATATTATTTGTTATGTAAGCCGTGTTTGTTATGGATAGGTTTTATCTTATTCATATCCAGAATTATATCAAGTCCTTAAACATTATTTTTAATCATCAAATGATAATTATACTTGAATGGATACGATGGATAATGAATCTCATTGCGTTCGTGGAGACGGTAGTCCGTATGTACGCACGAGCGACAATATCATTCTTTTGATGTTAAAATAATATGTAATTGGATGGTATATCATATATAAATAATCATTCTTAGTATTATCATCATTTCGGGTGTTAACTTACTCGTTTTCCTTTATATTCTTTGTTACATAAGCCATTTTTGTTATGGATAGGTTGTATCTTATTCATATCGAGAATTATATCAAGTCATTAAACATTATTTTTAATCATCAAATGAGAATTATACTTGAATGGATACGATGGAGAATGAATCTCATCGCGTTCGTGGAGACGGTAGTCCGTACGTACGCACGAGCGACAATATCATTCTTTTGATGTTAAAATAATATATAATTGGATGGTATATCATATATACAGAATTATTATCATGTTATATTTATTATTTACATGAATTAAACATCATTATTATACCCATCCAAATAATAATTTATTGAATGACAATTACACCACGACGTGGTGACGGTAAGCCGTACGTACGCACATATGGTGACATGCCATTCAAATGATAGATAGAATATTGAATATGGTTGTACAATATTTATAATAACATCACAGTATATAGAAGATACTAGAATTTTTATTTTATAATATACATAACAAAGAAAGAATAAGTTGAAGAAGAAAGGAACTTGAAAGAGGGTGGTGAAAACATTACCTCTTCTTCAGGTTCTTCCTTTTGATTTGATCAAAAGGGCTCCTTAGGTTGGATTTATGACTAAAGGAAGGCCTCTAGGATGAAGTGAGGGAAGTTTAGAGAGTATTTGGGCAAGGGTTGACCGAACAAAAAGGCTTTTAAGGTGTGAATTAATGAGAAGGGCGGTGCCCTTTTATAAGAGGGGTGTGGGAAAACTTTGGAAAAGCTAGAAATATTATATTATAATAAATTCATATTCGGTTTCTAATGGCTCCAAAGTAGATTATTTAAAGGTTAAGGTGGGGATAGGTCTAAAAACACTCAACCAATATGATTTAGACAGGTTTGGGTTACTATATTAACCTTATCTTTAAGTATTAACTCTTAGTTAATTAGTTTCACTTTCACAATGTCTCTTTGTATTTTTATATTATATGGTTAATAAACTTACTATATACATCCAATAGACCCCCAAGTGGTCCATTAATGATACACCTATTATTATATAAGTCTATTGGACGAATCTTAGATTTTTAGGAATTTAATATCAATTAATAATATAATATTTGTTTTAAAAACTCTTTTATGTCAATTTTGACACTATTCAATAATTGATTTTTTAAAAAACTCATAACAGAATGATTAATTAGAAAAAGGTTAATTAAATTAATCCTAACATGTCATATTGACCTAGAAAATTAGTGGAATTAATAAAAAGTCTCAAATTACATTTATTTTGATATTTATAATATCAATTATTTTAATATTTCAATAATTAGGTAATTACTGCATCACTATTGAGTCATAAATAAATTATATTATTTAATGTATAAAAATTATAAATAAAATACCATTATGTAGGATATAATTTTATATTTCTAATGAATATTTACAATAGAATTTATCTTATGTATAACCATATATTAAAAAAAATTAGTAAATAAACTTTGATTTTAACTCTTTTAACTCTTCTTTGAATTAAATAATAATAAATGTCCTAATCTAATCAAAGTGGACCTAAATGATTATATTTTATTCCTAAGGTTGTTTTTGGTCGAGATAAACTTGTCCAATAGAATTAGGACATGTGTTAGGTTAATATTAATATCATTTTTACCCTTAATTACCCTATTTACTTTTAACCGTGGTAAATAAAAGTAAAAAGTTACTATTCACCAAAAATTATTTTCATCTCATTGAACCACATTTTACTCCTTGATATTAACTGTGTCTCTTCAATTTTCGAAATTCCACTCACAGAAGCGGTAAAATTAACTTTTATGAAAAATTCAGTTTTTTAACAACCACTTAGTGGTTTCACTATTCATCAAAAAATGAAAGTTTCTAGAAAAATACCAAAAATTAGGCCTAAGCTATATTTGATATTATGAATTCAAAAATGATGTCTATTTTAACAAATTCAAAACATATCAGTTGCATTAATTAATTTAAAAATTAATTCCCTTCGTCAAAACAAATAGCGTGTTTTTAAGAGATAATAACTATCAAAAGATTGACACTTGTTTATGTCTGGTTTAAATGTGAAATTACATCCAATGACCAACATTGTATTAAATTGTAAAAATATATTCTAAATATACTTTAAAAACAATAAAATTAATAATTTATCACTATTAATTATTTCGATTAAAAAAGTTGTTTTTAATTAAAATTTAGTAATTTTCACTATTCATCAAAATATGAAAGTTATCTGAAAAGTACCAAAATTTCACCCTAAAATAATTTCGATATTATGAATCCAAAAATGAAGTCCATTTCGAAAGATAAAATTTATAAAATTTCAAAAAGTAGGTATTACTATTCATAACGGCTAGTTTGATTGGTTGTGGTGTGTTAGAATCTCGAAGTTGCGTATAATGCACGTCATTGCATTATTCAAAGGGAAACGTACCATGGAAGCTTGGGGTGTTACAATATACGAGCATCAAAATTATACTAAATATTTCACTTTCCACCCATATAAAAATTATGGTCAGAATGATGGTAATAGAGAAAGGTAAAATCCCACCACTCCTTCTCAAGAAGTGAAAAGGGTCAGAGAAAATTCAAAAGTTCTTAAGACCAAGAAAACAATAATTCTCCTAATATATATCAAAATCCTAATTAAACATTAGAAACCTTGAGCCTGATTCAAGAACAAACAACCAATAAGAAACTCTAAAGCATGGGAGACCAAATTTGATGTCCCCACCATTTAGAATTAATCAAAATAAGTGAAAGAAAATTAACCTATCATAAAATGATAGTATCCAAGATAAACACTATTTTACAAATCAATGAAGGAAACAACTAGATTATATTAACCATATTCATCCATAAGATAAATATACTTTGAAGTGGAATATCTAATGATGAAGCATCCAAGAGACTCCAAATCCCAGGAACATCCAATATCAAAAGACCCGGTCTCCAAAACTATCCACAAAAATCAATAACAAGAAAAACAAAAAATGGGGCAAGAAAAACATCCAAAGGACCTGTGACTAGGTTACTAAAAACCATCACATCTGAAAATATCCCTAAAGCATAGTGATTAAACATAAGCCTCAAATAGTGAAATGACATAGGATCTAACCATAGATCAAAAACTGAGAGAAAACATAGAAAACTAGGACATCATAATCGAGATACCATCTCATGGTGAACCCAACCAAATATAAACTAACATAAGATAGTGAATTATCTCAAATGGTTCCATACCAATCCTAGACACCCAAATCACACCCCAATTACCCCCATATAAAAATAATGAAGAAAAACTCATTTTTATCCCCCATCATAAGGACAGTATTACCTAAACCATCCATATAATGCATAAGGAGTAAGAGGCAAGATAAAATATTGAAAAACTACACTCCAATAGAGTAATCAAAAACAACACCAAGGATCACACAAAACAAAATCCCCCACTTGGATACATGGCTCTAACTCATGAATCACAAATCCTTAAAACATACTATCACCCTAAAACCCATGGAGACTATACCTCATCAAATAATTCTACTAGCTAGCCAAGGTACACATTGCATAGTCTCTGAAACTAAACTGATGGTCAAATCACTACTACCCAATCAAAAGGGAGTAAATAATATCAACTCTATTAGAGCCTCGGTAACACCTAAAAATGGGGGGGAAATCATCCCTATGGGTAATCACCCTAAGTTTACTAAGAAACTTTAAATGTGGAATACTTTATAAAAAAATTAAACATAGACGCAACCCTTTGATGTTTCCCAAATCACCTGAACTGGTCCCAACCCACATAGAGGGTTAAAATCCAAAACAAAAAATGAATCAATTAGTTAAAATCACGGGCATGAATTATCATTTTTTTAAACCACTATAATATCAGTTGGATAAAACCCAATTTCGTAAAAAGACATGTGATTTTAAAATCACATAACTATATGAAACATTTTCACTATAATCAAAATTCCCAGTCACATATTAAAATTTCAAAATTATTGACCCAGGTTTTAAAACTGTTAGTTCCTTTAGAAAAAATGAACCCCACTCATGATTCTCAAAGGTTTTCATTTTAAAACATTTCAAAATATGTTCTAATTAATTTTAATTAAATTAAAAAAATAAAATTTCAAAATCATTCCAACAGATTCAAAATAACCTTGAACCTAAAAAATCATCCAATTTTTAAACAAAATTTTTTCTTTATTCCATAATGAAATAAAAAAAATTAGATCAAATAATTTTCCATAAAATTTATATAGAAAATATATTCCACATTCATTTTAAAAACAATCCCATAGGCCTAACTTCTGAGAAAAAAACATTTTCAAAACCTCAAAAAAAAATATAAACAATCTATAAGGCCCCATTTCAACATGAAATCATTTTTCATAAAATATAATTTTTCACTATAATAAAAAAATTCTAAATAACAAAAAAAAGGAGACAAACTAAAAATCCAAACAAAATTAATTCTAAATCATTAACATATCAAACGAAACCCTTAAATTTATCCCCATATCTGGGTTAAAATGTATATAAGACTAAATATAACATAAAATGAGATGAACTTATATACCACATGAAATGAGATGATGAAACAAGATTGAATCATCCACATGGTTTGATGAATCATGGTTCAGTTTTGAAACAACTCCTAAAATGTCTCCAGATGGAGCATTTGGTAATTGACTGATTTATTAGGCCATAGAGACCAACCTCACACTTTCATCACAAAACCAAACTTGACCCCGACAACAACTTACACTATTCCAATATGGATTAAACCATCATCAATTATAAATCCAAAAAAATCAAAATTAAAAATTTAAATCCCACTTCCCATGGTGACTCAAGAATCATCAAAGAGGGTGGTGATGCAGCACCCACTCATAACCAACCAAATGGGTCTTGAAAACAATCCTAAATCCATTTCTCTATGAAAACTACAAATAAAAAAGAGATATACATCAATAAACTTGGTCCCTACTAAGAAACCTAGTCTTTAATATAATCTATAAAAACTCATCCTAGGATTCTACAGGAACCGGTACCTGACTGGGCCCTCCACTAGCTTGAAGGGCGTTACTGGTCCATGTAGGCTATAAAATAGTACCTAGGAATCAAATAATACAATTTTGGAATTATTTCACTATCAATAAATTTATAAAGTAAACAAGTAGTGAAAATAATAAATAATCAAACCAAACATAGAATAACAATAGTCATCCACATAAGGATAAAAAAAGAAAAATGATATAAAGTGAATGTAAGAAAAAATAAATAGGAAAAACAATAATTAAACAACCCAAAGTTAAACATAAATGGAAGTTTTACCCTAAAAACTCAAGTCACACCACTAATGATCATCGATCACTCACCACATCACACCATCCAACCATGTACCGACCTGAACCAAAGGATATAGAAACATCTAGGAACCAAAATTTATATAATATCTATATAATAATGAGATAAAAATAATAGTATGTATCCACCCACTGATAATATGGAAATACCATTATAATATATTTTATAAAATTCTAGTTTTAACATAAGTTATAGAATAGTATTTTGAAATTATTTATAAAATTGATGCAATATCATGCTACTTCTAAATTTATAAACAACCAACCTTTTTATAAGATAAAGTAATTATGGTTGAAATTTTTGACAAGGAATCTCAAACCAAGGAAATAGGGCCTCAAATATATAAAAACAATCCAAATAACTATTTATCCCACATTAAAAACATTTCATGAAAACTCATTTTAAGAAATAACTAAACCATTTACATTTTTTATACCAAACATTTAAACCATTTACAAAAATCCAATTTTAAAGTGAAAAAAGCTCACATAATATGATACACCATCATAAACATGCACTAATATAGAAAGGGATCGTAAAAAAATAATACAACCAAAAATTCTTCAACATATCAAAATAACTAGGGAAATAAAAATAAGAAAATACTTGAATCCCTTAAATATGTCTTTAGAGGGACCTAAGTATCATGGGTATCTCCTAATACTCACATATATGGTTCCTAAACTAGAAACAAGGAACCCAAGTAGACACTATTGGACCTGTCATGTAACACTTCAAGCTTCCACAGTATGCTTCTCTTCGAATAATACAATAGTGTGTGATGTACGCAACACCGAGTTTAAGCGCACCACGACCTGTCAAACTAGCCGTTTAGAAAGCGGTTATGAATAGTAATAACCACATTTTGAATTTTATATATATCCCATATAATTTTAAAATTCATACTTTTTGTTTCTCAGGCATAATATAAGGACAAATTCAATTTTTCAAATAAAAGACGCATTTTTTAAAAAATGCAGTTTTTTCCGCCTTTTAATGGATAACCCTATCTAAATCCTATATTTGACACTTTTATATGTTATATTTGACAAAATAAAATTCTTCTTTAGAAACGGGATATCAAAATTTACTTTGGTTAAATTTTTGGTATTTTTTTGATAAAATTCATTTTTTAGGAATAGTGAAAAATACTGTATTTTAATTCAAAACTACCTTTTAATATAATTTATTGATATGGTTAGATTATATTTTTAATTAGTTTTAAATATTAATTAGATTATATTTTTACCATTTAATCAAATTTTGGTCATTTTAAGTAATTTTAGTTTGAAATTGAACATAAACAAGTGTCAATCCTTTGATGGTTATTATTTCTTAAAAAACGCGCTTTTTGTTTTGACAACAGGAATTTATTTTAAATTAATTTATGAAACTTATATGATTTTAATTTGGTAAAATAGAAATAATTTTTGAATTCAAAATAACAAATATATCTTAGGCTGATTTTTTGGTATTTTTCTGGAAAACTTCAGTTTTTGATGAATAGTAAAAACACTAAGTCGTAGTTAAAAAACCGACTTCTTCATTTAAATGAAATTTTACCACTTCTATAAACTGAATTTAGAAACTAAAACATACATGGTTATTATTAGAAAGTAAAATGTGGTTTAATAAGATGAAAATAATTTTTTTAAAGTAACTTTTGACTTTTATTTACTGCGGTTAAAGGTAAATAGGGTAATTCGAGGTAAAAATAATATTATAATAATATAAAATTACACTAACATGTGTCATAATCCTGTTTTATGATACATTTACAACCATGTCCATCCTTGGGGCGATTTTTGGACCCCATGGATCCACTTAATAGTGATAATGACACTATATTAATTAATTTAAAGAAATGACAAAAATGACATAAACATATATCATTTAGTAAATCAATTATTACATTGAGTTATAAAACTCATATCTTAGACTATAAATCTTTATTTTAAATCTAAAAATATTTCCTATATCATGGTAATTTTTTTATAATTCTTATACATCAAATAAATAAAATTATGTATGACACAATAATGATGTTGTGTTTACCTCATTAATGAATGATTTAAATAAATAAGATAATAAAGTTTAAAAAAATATCCAAAACATGTCCAATTATTATTGGATAATTTTATTTAGAACAATAGTCATATTATAATTTACTTTAATAATATTTTTACCTTAAAAACCCAAAAATCATTATATAATAAAATAATATTTCCAAACTTTACTAAAGAGCCCCTCCTCCCCCTTATAAAAATCCCTCACCTATAACCCATTAGTCACACCTCTCAATCCCCTTGTATCATAAAAAATCTTCCAAAATAATATCTCAAGATCCCTCTCTTCCACCTAGAATCCTTACCTTAGTTATAAGGCACTTCAAGAGATCCTTTTGGTTCAAACCAAAGGGAGTCACCCGATTTAAAGGTAACGCCTTCTCTTAAGTTCTTTTCTTTTATTTTACTTCTCCAACCCCCTAAACTCTTTTATTACTTTCTTTTATAACAACTCCAGTATCCTAAATATATTATTTTGTTTATATGAGAATTATTCAAATTACACTTACACACACCTCCATCTAATCGGTAAAGAACATATTGTTTCTGTGGACGGCGAACTATTGCCTCACGAAACGATGATTGTTCAATATTCTCCTACTACCTCTTATGGTGGCCATTAAGATGGAACTGTATTTTCATGTGATATATATATTATATTTATATTGTCTCTATACTTCTGTATTTTTCATTTATATCATACCTTTATGGTTTCCATAATGGGTAAATATGATAATTTCATTTGAGGAAGTGCGAACTACCACCCCCTCAAAGTGATATGACTCGTTCATGTGATACGTGGAACATATAAAATATGGATTTAATTAAATTACATAACATAGATATTATATTTTAATTATAATATACCTATGTGTTACTAATTTTTCATTCCTATAAATATAAAATAGAAATGAAAGTAGTGTTCATGTATACGTACGACTTACCGTCTCCATGAACTGTGCCTTTCATTTATTAACTTCAAATGATATGGAATATTATAAATACATATACACTAGATATATATGATATATATTATATCTAAATCATGAATATAATTCTGGAGATAATGTAACTTTGATCAAATGGAAAATTTTTAATTATAACAAGTTTATTGTTTGACTAAAGTTCTGAACATCGACAAAATGTCCAATATAAACTCAAACAATTAACTAATTGTTATGGAAAGGTAATAAGTGATATAAAAGGAATAATAAACTTGAAAAATATTCTTAAGGAATTATAAATTAACTTAATTTTATTATTCAGTAATAACACGGATCATACGAGTCATGTCAGACACGAGGTAAGGGGTTTCTTATCTCACTTTTAATTTCATGAGATTTTCATTGTTCACCACTTATTTATTGCATGTGGTGTATTTTGTACTACCATTTGATATATATTATCATGATTCTATTTATATTCAGTGAATTATATGAATCATTTTGTGGTTATTAACTTTTGGTCATATGACACGATTGATTACAATGTGGTAAGGGGTTTTCATCTCGCTTTTTATTCCCGTGAGATTCATGATATATTTGCCACTATTTATTTTTGAGTGGTGTATATACTATCCCTGATTTTACTCTTGGTGTATTATAATTTAATTTATGGTTATTTAAATCTTCATTGTATGATTCTTCTTTGAAGGCGTGTATGTTTCGTAAGTTACCAAATCAGTAAGGGGATTTCAATTTTCAATTTCCACTCATTGGGCTTTACGCATACTTCATTTATTATTTTACTCTAAGATTATGTGTGGAATCCCTATTTATTCTTTATATAGTAATTTACACTCCCATATTTGTGGATATAATTTTGATACACATAATCAATCCATTGATAACTTCTCATGCCATTGATATGAACATGTTAAGGGTAATCTTAACTCAATTTCCATTCATTGAGTTAAATAGCCAAGTCATTGGTATTTTTTTTACAAGAACATTTTTGAATGTCCTCTTATTTATTTTCCATGAATATCAAATAATATTAAGTGTATTTATATTTTTCACACATAATTATGTCATTGATTTATATTTAACTTAAGGATATAGTCTTTATAAGGGATTTCATCTCAACTAACATTCCATTGAGACTTTTTTGTTATGCTCCAATTCACTTTTATATGGTGTATATATTGTACATTGACATAATATATCATGAATCCATTTATTATCATGATATTATAATGTTTTTATTACCTCAATTATTTTTATTCTATCTTCTCTAATTTTTTTAGGAACTCTAACTAAAATATCATTTTAAATGTTTTAAAGATTTATTCTTCTAAATGTTTCTCATTAATGTCCATGTTTTAAAAATGGTATTAAGGATTTATTTATATAGAAATTAATTTTTTAAAATTTAAATTCCTTTTAAAAGTTTCAAAGTGGTATGGGAATCTTTGATTCAAAAATATTCTTTTAACATCTTCCTGATAAATAGTGAGACTTTTAAATGTTTTCAAGAAAATAGATATTTATCTCATATAGTTTTACTAATTATTTTCATCTATGTCAATATCCTTCATTATTCTTAATTGAGGGTGATTTATTATAATAAAAAATTCCATATTGTATTTAATGATTTATGTTTGACTTTGGATGTGTTATTTTTATACCATTCATGGTTTATGGTTAAAATATTGACATTTTGTACGCTAGTTCTAATACGAATGTTTAGATTATGTTTCAACATTTTCATATGAGGAATGAATTGGACTTAGTAGGTGAAGGGTGGAGCCCGCTATAGATCCTCGATGCATCAGTAGGTCTCATGATACAAACTAGTGTCTTGACACAAGTCCTTGACAAAATCTTATTTGTAGTCTTGGCATGAGGCCTTGACTATGTGGTTATGATGTCTGACATTATGCATTCCATCATTATGAAATTAGCTATTTACATAATATGTGATTATTCAACTAGTAGAATATCCATGTGAAAAATTAAATGGAATTATTTGATTTATATTTTCCATATTACACTGAAGTTTAAGTTTAAAAGTCTTGTGTTTTAGTCTTATACATTGCCTTAAATGTTTATGCTTAATTACGAATGTTTCTGCTACCTTGTTATCCTTACTGAGCATCTAAGCTCACCCCTTTATTTTTTTTATTTTTCCCATTATGTGAAGAAGTATATTATGATTAACCTATAGGGATGGGATAAGGTTTATAAGTGTGTTCAAAGGGGGCACATTGTTGTTGTTTTTCATTTCATAATGTAATGAAAAACTTATGTATGTACCTATTACTTCCAAGGCTACTAAACTAATCAGTATTCTGAGACTTGATCTATTGTCATAATTCCAATGTTATGTAATAATGCATATATTCTGGGTAACTAGGGTTGGGGTGTTATAATTAGTATCATAGGAAGTTTAGTACAAACCTTGGAAACTAGATTTAGAAAAACTCAGATTAGAAAACACTACCCTAAGATAGAATTTGAGGATTGGTATAGAAGAACATCAAAAAAAATTGGTTATGTAAATATTAGGTGGGTTTTCCAAGAAATACATTCGTGTCTGGATATGAGCAGGTAGAGGCGACTCGGACACAGATGTACCTAGGAGTGAAAACTCCGACAAGGAGTTTCAGGCTTGACCCGGGGTATCCTGGTACACACCAACGGGCCTTGTTGCGCTCTTTGTTATGAAACTCTTGGGGGATGTGCTTAGGATAATTCAAATTTTCTTTACAACTCGATTTTAAGGATTTTAATTTAAGATGAGAATAAATAACCTTTGTTAATCCTAAGGTGTTGTAGATTGAAAATAAGGTGTCATGATATTCTCTAAATGATTTTATGACTCACACTATGCTTTCTTGTTTTAGTCAATGGTTGGATTCCAAGGAATTCATAGTAACATTGAACATGATGTACAAAGTGGGAACAATAGTGGAAATGACAAACTAAATGCAATGTTGATAGGCATAAAAGATATCATGTTTATACCGAATCAGGTTTCCAAAAATATGATCAACAATATATACATTAACCAACACCCAAACTCAAAAAAATAATAGAACGACGGAGAATGATAAGAGCTCCAATAGTGGAAATTATGGATAAAAGAAAGCTCAACTTCTATCATTCCAGAAATGTGGAAGGAGACACCCAGGAAAGTGTCTCAATGGAACAAATAAATGCTTTATGTGTGGGAAAAAAGGACATAAAGTAACGAATTTATGAGGAAAAATGATAAGTACTATGGAAGAAAATAAAAATGATCCTAAGAATCCAATTAGAGTCATTTTTCATAAATGTAAGGGACCTTTTAATTTCCCAAGTCAATGACCTATTCTATAGGATAATCTCTAGGTCAAGGAAGAACCTATGTGGAAATAAATGGATAGCGAAATGTTTAAAGGTATTAATGATCTTTGTTTATGGGATTGTTTGGAAAACTATTCTCTTTTTTGTGTAATCATGAAGTTTGTTATGTGAAAATTCTATTTGAGGAAGAATTGTCTTTTCTTTTTTAGATATAGTTATAACGAACCATTTGGGTTTATATGATCCTTGAGTTTGAGGCAATTATAGATAATTAATTTTTAGGATGAAAATGTAAGGTATGAGATAACATTTGTGGTTAAATTATGTTATAGTTATTTTGATGAATTTATCTCATTTTGGGAATGTTATAAAATATAGTTTTTGAAAAAGGACAACACACAGACCATGTGAAAACCCTTTTCATTGGACAAATATGTGGGAATCGAACCCAAAACCAAAGTGTGATTGGGGTTTATCGCCTACCACTGGACTACGTGATGTCCCTGATTAGTGTGAATAATTATTTCGAGTTAAATTATTTTATTGATCAATAATAAGTTTATTTGTGATCTTATGTTATATCAAATGGATATCCTTAGTATAAGAAAATTATTTGGTAATTAAGTGATAAATGTAATTTTGGAAGACGTATGCTCTATTGGGAACACTATATGCCTAAGGAAAATAGAATACTATGGAATTTCATTTTAGGAGTAATGGTGGATTTTTTTTTATTTTGGAAGAATCTATGTTTTTTAGAGATTCTGGTTATTAATGTAAATGATTAACCTATCATAGAGAATATGTGATTTGGTTAATTACACTTCTGTATTAGACTTTAAGAGTAGTTGATATTATTTGGAGATAAAATTTAAGATTTCCTATGAAATACTATGTGATTAAATTCTTCTGAGTTTTGGGTTTCAATCTTAGTTTGGATTATATTGAAGGATTTTAAGGACAATTGTTTATTGAATGGTCTTTATTGAACTTTGGGTATTGTTTGTTCAATTTTAGAAATTAAGATTAGTATTTCTTTCTATAAAGGATTATCCATTTTGGGGATCATCTGATCTTGTACAAACCATTTGGTTTTGGTTAATCTTTAAAGAAAATGGAAATATATAGTTCATCCTTTATGGATTATGTGATTCTCTAGAAGTTGATTCTAGCGCTTCAGGTGTGACCAAGTCATCTTGAATACTCATCGTTTGGAGAAATGATGATTTAGTGGTATAAATTTATCAAAGGATGAAACTATACTTAAAAATGAAGTATATATCTTTATGTTCTTAGTCAATATCATAAATAAATTCCTCAACTTTATTAAATGGAACTTAAAACAAAAAAACGTTGTCTGTTTACTTTTCCTACTGGGAAACTAATGACCGTTTAACCCATCACAAGTTTGTGGTTTTTTTATTGTTAATTTTCTCCTGATAATGATTTATATCACTCTCCATCAGAACTTTATACTTAGTTTATCTTCCATATCCATTTTTTCCTACATGGAATCCTAGTATGGGTTATCTCGGGTGACCTTTGTACTTCTCTTTCTTTATTTTAAAGTGATAGTTTTATTGGCTCTTTTTCCGATGTGGGACTTTCAATGATGTTACCAAGCCTAATTCCAAAATTGTAAGGATTCAATTTCCAAAAGGTGGGAATAATGTAATACCTCAAGCTTCCATGGTACGCTTCTCTTTAAATAATACAATAGTGTGCGATATACGCAACACCGAGTTCAAGCGCACCATGACCTATCAAACTAACTATTTAGAAAGTGGTTATGAATTGTAATAATCACATTTTTAATTTTATATAGATCCCATATAATTTTAACATTCATATTTTGTGTTTCTTGGACATAATATAAGGAAAAACTCAATTTTTCAGATAAAAGAAGTACTTTTCAAAAAATGCATTTTTCCGCCTTTTAATGGAGAACCCTTTATAAATATAATATTTGACACTTTTATATGTTCTATTTGACAAAATAAAATTATTATTTAGAACCAGGACATCAAAATTTACTTTTGGTAAATTTTTGGTATTTTTCTGATAAAATTCATTTTTTTTGTAAATAGTGAAAAATACTGTATTTTAATTCAAAACTGACTTTTAATTGAATTTATTTATATGGTTAGAATATCTTTTTAATTTAGTTTAAAGTGTAACTAGATTATATTTTTACCATTTAATCCAATTTTGGTCATTGTAAGTAATTTCACTTTGAAATTGGACATAAACAGGTGTTAATCTTTTGATAGTTATTATTTCTTAAAAAAACACGCTTTTTGTTTTAACAATGAAAATTAATTTTAAATTAATTAAGGTAGCTTATATGTTCTTAATTTGGTAAAATAGACATCATTTTTGAATTCAGAATATCAAATATATCTTAGTCTGAATTTTTTGTATTTTTATGAAAAACTTCAATTTTTGATGAATAGTGAAAACACAAAGTAGTAGTTAAAAAAAACGACTTTTTCATTTAAATGAAATTTTACCGCTTCTGTGAATTGAATTTAGAAAATATGACATACATGGTTTTTATTAGTAAGTAAAATTTGGTTCAATAAGATGAAAATAATTTTTAGTGAATAGTAACTTTTGACTTTTATTTACTGCGGTTAAAGATAAATAGGATAATTCAAGGTAAAAAATATTATAATAATATTAAATTACCCTAAAATGTGTTCTAATCCTATTGGTTGATACATTTCCGACCATGGGAATACTTGGGTCGTTTTGGGACCCCATGGATCCACTTAAGAGTGATAATGACACTTTATATTAATTAATTTAAAGTAATGACAAAAATGACATAAACAAATATCTTTTAGTAAATCAATTATTACATGGGGTTATATAAGTTATTTCTTCAAATATAAATATTCATTTGAAATATAATAACATTTTATACATCATGGTATTTTTTTTATAATTCTTAGACATCAAATAAATAAAATTATATATGACACAATAATGATATAGTGCTTACCTCATTAATGAATGATTTAAATAAATAAGATAATAAAAATTAAAAAAATATACAAAACCTGTCTAATTCTTGTTGGATGATTTTATTTCGAACAATATTCATTCTATCGTCTAATTTAATAAGTTTTTGACCTTTAGAAACTGAAAATAATTATATAATAAAATTATATTTTCAAACTTTCCTAAAGAGCCCCTCCTCTCCCTTATAAAAATCCCTCACCTCTAACCCATTACTCACACCTCTCAAGCCCCATGACTCATCCAAAATCTACTAAAATAATCTCTCAAGATACCTCTCTTCCACCTAGAATCCTTTCCTTAGGCATAAGGCACTTCAAGAAATCCTTTTGGTTCAAACCAAAGGGAGTTACCCGATTTAAAGATATTGTCTTCTCTTAAGTTATTTTCTTTTATTTTAATTCTACAATCCCTTAAGACCATTTATTCCATTATTTTATAACAAAAACAGTATCCTCCATATATGAGGTTATTTATATGATAATTATTCGAACTAAACTTACACACACCTCTATATAATGGGTAAATAACGTACTATTTCTGTGGACGATGAACTATTGTCTGACGAAACGATGATTGTTCAATCTTATCCTACAACCTCTTATGGTGTATATTAAAATGGAATTGTATTTACATGTTTTATATATATATATATATATATTTATTTATTTATTTATATTGTCTTATTAATTCTGTATTTTTCATTTATATCATACCTTTATGGTTTTTGTAATGGGTAAATACGATAATTTCATTTGAAGAAGTGCGGATTACCACCCCCTCAAAGTGATATGACTCGTTCATGTCATACGTGGAATATATAAAGGATAGAGTTAATTAAATTACATAACATAGATTTTATACTAGAATTATAATATATATATTTGTTATTAATTTTTCATTCCTTTAAATATAAAATAGAAATGAAAGTAGTGTTCATGCGTACGTACGGATTACCGTCTCCATGAATGGTGTGTTTCATTTCTTAACTTCAAATGATATGGAATATTATAAACACATATACACTGAATATATATGATATATATGATATATAAATCATGAATATCATTATGAAGATAATGTAATTTTGACCACATGGATAATTTTTAATTATAACAGGTTCATTTTTTGACTAAAGTTCCGAACATCAACAAAATGTCGGATATGAACTCAAACAATTAAATAATTGTTATAGCAAGATAATAAGTGATATAAAAGGAATAATAAACTTGGAAAATGTTCTTAATGAATTAGAAATTAACTTAAGTTTATTATTCAGGAATAACATGGATCATATGAGTCATGTCGTACACGAGGTAAGGGGTTTCTTATCTCACTGTTAATTCCGTGAGATTTCCATTGTTCACCACTTATTAATTGATTGTTGTGTATTTTGTACTATCATTTGATATATATTATCATTATTATATTTATATTCATGGAATTATATGATTCATTTGGTGGTTATTAACTTTTGGTCGTACGACGCGATTGGTTTCAACGTGGTAAGGGGTTTTCATCTCACTTTTTATTCCCGTGAGATTCATGCTATATTTTCCAATATTTCCTTTTGAGTGGTGTATATACTGGCAATGATTGAACTCTTGGTGTAATATAACTTAATTTATGAGTATTTACATCTTTATTTTATGATTCTTCTTTCATGGCGTGTATGTTTCGTAAGTTACCAAATCGGTAAAGGAATTTCAAATTTCAATTTCCACTTATTTGGATTTATGCATACTTTATTGATTATTTTAATCCAAGATTTGTAAGGGTTGGTGTCCTGAGAACCAACTGTTTTGTAATTTTATTACATGAATGTAATCTTATTATATATTGTTCATTGTTCTTCATGACTATAATATAATAATGTCATGGAATATTTGTTGCATTAATAAGGTCATGGAAGCTCCTCGCTATGATGAGAACCTTGAAATTCTATAACAATATTCTTAAATAAAAGTTATGTGGTTGGATGACATACTATGATAGGACACATAGTATACAGGTCGTCATGTGCGAGTATTCATAAGAAGACGAGACTCTCTCTCATGGAGTTCGCACTTGGTAATCTCTAAGATGGGAGATTATGAGAATAGACCCGTTAGTAGTAATTCTGCATGTTTTGGTGTCATCAGATATTTCTATCTATGAGAATGTGTAATGGTACTTAGAATGAAATATTATTAATAACTCATGTCATGACTCGCGCACGGATTTTCTGACGAAAACCGTCATGAAGACAGTTGGCGAGAAGTAGGGTACGTTGAGTGTGTCATGAATGACATGTTGTTAATAGATAAGTCGAGGAAGGATTTGTCCCTTCCATATTTATGGGAGTAGATATCTCAGGCCCTTTGATTGAAATAGAACTATGGAGAAAATTCCATGGCCATGGTGACACAACAAGATTATTTCCGAAAGTCGAAGAATGACAGATCAAGCATATATTTTTATGACACTTCCATGAAACCTGCTTGATGAGATATTGATACAAAGGGATTAAGTTACACAATAAGAGTTTGTATGAGGTGACACATCAATACGGTGTCAAATTCTTTCTCTTGGGTGCCTTGACCCATTGCCAGACAGTAATCTTGGACTTTAGGCAAGCCCGCCTAATGCCAACGAGAAAGAGGCCTAGAGGTTCACACACTAAGTGTATCCAAGTATCTCAAGTAGAATAAATATTATTTCCATACGTGGTTTAATAATTTTTCATGGAAGCCTAAATCGTTTTAATGATGGAGGAAGAATGAAATGAAAAACAAGATATACACGTTGTGTATTAATGATTACACACTGTGTAGTTTTCATTTTGGAAAGGAAATGAAAAAACAAGTACACGCCGTGTATTAATGATTACACGCCATGTAGTTTTATGGAAAACAAGAACACGTCGTGTATTAATGATTACACGCCGTGTTGTTTTCCAGTCAGGATTTTGAGGATATAATATTGTTTTATTAAATGATATTTATTATATTCAGCATGGGTTCATGTCATGGAATTAATTATTCGATCTGGGAGTTTTCAATAAGAGTCAATGAAATAAATAAAACGCGTAACACATTTTTTTTTGTCATAACTCTACAACCTCAAACCCGATTATAAATATCCTCCAAGAACACTCTCAAGACCGAGAGAGATCCTCTTCATCAGATCAAGATGATCTAAGGCGGGAAATGCAGGCAAAGGTTTCTCCATGCTAGCACCCGGAGACACCTTTGGCGATGTCCAGAGATACGTGGTGCACGTGTGGATCACCGCTAGAGGAATTCAACCCTTATCTTCTGTGATGTAATGACTAATTGCATCGGAACATAATCAATAATATAAATGAAGAAAGAACACCCAAAAGGTACTTCTTGTCAGTTAATTAAATTAATTATAATCGACCTGTGATGATCCACTTTGGTGGTTCTAGGATATTTCTTCCTCTTTGTCTATTTCTGTGAATCGATCCATGGAGACTGGTGTTTATCGTCATATTGATCCCAAATTGATCATTTCTAATGACAAAAAACCTAGGGGGCACATCCACCCACATGATTCCTCTACGCCCGGAACCTTCAAATGGTATCAGAAAGAGGTTACAACGTTGATTATAGTTATTTAATTTTTGTTGATAATTTACGCATTTATATTTGATTCAATTTGTGATAAATATTTTTATTAATATGAATGAATGAGATATGTTCTTCCTCCTTCTTTTCTAGAATCACATCATAGAAATGACCTTTTAATTTTAATGTTGATTAAAATAAAAATGAGGAACTCATCCGGAGGAGCTACACTTTCTGTCTGTACAACATGGGAATACACGGCGTGTAATGAAAACTACACGCTGTGTACTTAGGTTCAAAGAACTGGTACTGGTCCACTAAACCATACTGTGTGAATTGAGTATACCTGAGTTTTATTACACCGTGTTGACCAGAACTGAATGGCGCGTGGAACCTAAATACACGACATGTATGTTGAATCAACACACCATGTAGTCTGATCTGGCCCAAGTGAAACCGTGTACATAGAGAAGTCGTGTTCTGCGTACATGGGATTGCAAGGCCGGTAACCATGTAACAAGGAAGTACACACCGTGTTTGATTAATCTACACGCCATGCCCTCTAAAATTTCCAAAGTAGAGAAAACACGCCAAATCCCCCGCCGTGTACTTTGCATAAAGGGTGAAAATAAATACACGCCATGTAAATATAAACTACACACCGAGTACTTTCCAGAAATGGAATTTCACCAGGTTTCCTCCAAAAGTACAAAGACCTGTACAAGGGATATGGATGAGAAGAATATCAAGGAAATTCAGAAAGAAATTTAAGATAAATAATTGATTAATTATAAGATCATAATTAATTAATTTCAAGCACGACTTATCTTAAATAATAGAACGATTAAAAGAATTTGAATTCTAAATATGTATAAATGTCATTGTATGCTATGGATGATCATGATCTAGATTGAAGACCCTTTGTATGTGTGTATGGTTTCATTTAAATTTGTTCAATTTAAATTCGTTGGCCTGTGAGCCTTCTTCCAATAAAATGTAGGGCCTGCGTTCCCATGGTTTCTTTAATGTAAACCCCATGTAATGGAGGATATCCCAAGCCAGATGAGACGGTTCAAAACCCAAAGTTGAGGTGAAACCAACCCAAGAAGATACAAATGTGGACAGGTGGGAGCTTCAAAACACCAACCATCAGTTCAAGGTGTTTTTCCCTAGGTCAGGGTTAGCTTATCAAAACTGCTAGATAAGCTAACCAATAGAAGCTCATGATCATGCCATATTATTTTATTTCTGTATGACTTCCTTGTTTATTTATTATGTATTTTTTGTTGAGATCACATAATTAATGAAATAAATAAGCATGCAAATATGGAATAAAATAAAAACCAGACTATGCGTAAACATTATCAGAACATGGTTAATCACTAAAGCAAGCATCACTTAATATTAACAAGCATGTGATAATGCAAAACTTCACATAAAGAATAAAATCCCTCCAATACCATATTAAGTCAGATCAAGAATTCCGTTACTTAATTAAGGGAAAGACTCAATAAAACTATGTGTTTGACCAACCCTTGTTGGGACACTTACTTTTATAAAGGAAGCCCTTATGAAAGGTTTCGGGTTGACTTAACCATATTAGATCAAGAGTAGTAGCCCTTGCTAGACTTGGTGTAATATTGGAGGCAAGATTTGAGGAAATCCAAGTCAGGATTTTAGGACTGGGGAGTCCACTCAACAGATCAAGGAACTGTAAGATCATAGTTGGCAAAGACCTACCTACCTAAATACCTTCAAATAGCTTGACCAACCATTATAGGGTTTATACGAAGGGGAATATGGATCCTTTCCACTAGAATGTCAAATAAACTAGACATTCCGAGTTCAATGGTGAGGGCCACTGGGACTTGATAAAATAGTGGGAGAATTAATAAATTCATTTATTATTTTTCATAAAATGTAATCAAAAGGTACTGATAAATATGATATTTTAATTTGTAGAATCAATATGACAAACTCGTCAACCACATTTTCTCTGCAATCAATTCTGGACAAAGACAATATCCTCACCGGCAGTAACTTTCAGGAATGGTTTAGGCGCCTTCAGGTTATCCTATGCCATGAACAAAATTTTTACGTGTTGGAGTCCTCACTTCCTGATTTTCCTGCCCATGGGGCGAGTAATGAAGATTTCCTAGTCTATGATCAACATTTAAACGACGCACTCGACGTTCAATGTTTGATGCTATCATAAATGTCTAGTGAGCTCATGAAGTATCATGAAGACATGGATGCCTATATCATGATCGAGAACCTCTGTGGTCTATACCAGGAGAGAGTAAGACAGGAAAGGTTTGAGTTCTCCAAGGCTCTATTTCAGAGCAAGCATGGAGAGGGTGCCCCAACTGGGCCTCATGTAGTCAATCTCATTGGATACATTGAACGCTTGTAGGTTCTAGGGTTTAAACTCCCCAAATAACTAGGTACCGATATCATTCTTGTATCACTCCCCTAGAGCTTCTCAAACTTTTTTGTGAACTTTAACATGAACAACATTGAGAAGTCTCTGTCTGATCTTCTTATCCTCATTTTCCAAGTGGACAATGACATGAAGCATAAAAAGCCTTCTCTCCTCATGGTGAATAAAAGGAAAGGGAAGGCAAAGAGCTTTAAGCCCAAATCTTCTTCAAGGCCTTCCAAGAAAAGTAAGATCAAAGGGGAGGCAAGAGAATAGGAGGCTGTTTGTTTCTCATGTGACAAGAAGGGCCACTGGAAGAAAAACTGCACCCAGCCAAGGAAGCAATGGGAAGCTTCATGTGCGTTTGTTATCAAATGAAATCTATCTGTTTCTACCAATTGGTTATTAGATACTGCTTTTTGTGATCACATCTGTATCCACCTATAAGAACCAAGTAGATTCATAAAGATTGATCGAGGTGAGGTGGATCTACGAGTAGCCAACGAATCCAGACTCACTGTTGTAGATGTCGGAGACTACCACCTCACATTGCCTACTGGGATGATCTTGGTTTTGAGAGGATGTTATTATGTACCCTCTATAACCAAAAACATTATTTTATTATCCAGATTATATACTGATGGATTCATCTTCAAGTTTTTAAGTGGATGTTTCTACTTTTATAAAGATATCATTGGTTTTGGTAGGGAACATTTATATAACAACCTTTATGTGTTAGAATACACAAACCTAGTAATGGAAATCGATGACAAAATTAATTCACATGACTCATACCACACCCAACTTTGGCATCACCGGATCTGTCATGTTAATAAGAAATGTTTGACAAAATTACATCAAGATGGGTATTTAGATTCTTTCGAACTAAAACCACTTGGTGTATGTCATGCGTGTCAACAAGGCAAAATAACCAAAGCCCCATTTAGTGGGAAATGTGAAAGGGATAAAGAGCTTCTATAATTAGTTCACAGAGATGTGTGTGGACCATTTCCAGTTGAAGAAAGGGGTGGGATCTTGTACTTCATAACTTTTACTGATGATTTTAGTAGATAAGGATATATTTACCTAATGAGGTATAAGTCATATTCTTTTGATTAGTTCAAAGAATACAAGAATGAGGTTGAGAACCATCTTGGTAAGAAGATTAAGAAACTCCACTCAGACATAGGAGGATAATATATTAATCAGGACTTCATTGATTTCTTATGGGAGTTTGGGATTCTATCTCAACTCAATCCTTCTTACACACCTTAGTGGAATGGTGTAAGTGAAAGGAGGAACCGCACCTTGTTGGACATGGTGAGATCAATGATGAGTCATGCGAGTCTTCCATTATCCTTTTGGGGATATGCATTACAAACAGCAGCACACATACTAAACCAAGTACCAACTAAATTGATAAATGGTATTCCATACGAGTTATGGAGTGGAAGCAAAGCCATGTTATCGAATTTACATGTGTGGGGTAGAGAAGCATTTGTTAAGGCATCTTCAGGTAACAAACTTTCACCCTGAGGCACAAAGTGTATCTTTATAGGATATCCCAAGTAAACAAGGGGATATTACCTATAAAACCCCCTAGACAAAAAGGTTACAGTGGAAAGACATACCATATTCTTTGAGAGGGAGCACATCTCCAAAAGAGATAGTGGGAGCGAGATAGACTTCGATGAAGTCGAGGCTCAAGATACACAGGAGTTAGTACAAGAACAGATTCCACAAATCCCCGTGGAAGAACAATCTGTTCTAGAGACACAAGAACTGCATAGGAGCATGATAGAGGTGAGAGAACCAGAACGATATGGTTTTCTTGTCACTGAGGATGGTGACTCATTATTGGTTGACAATGATGATCCTTTTACCTACAAGGAATCAGTTGAAGACACAGATGTTTCAAAGTGGCAAGAAGCCATGAATTCTGAAATGGGTTCCATGTACCAAAACCAAGTCTATATTTTTGTAGATCCTCTAGTTGATGCAAAGCCTATTGGTAATAAATGGGTATTCAAGAAGAAACTAGACATAGAGGGGCAAGTAAGCACCTATAAGGAACGACTGGTTGCCAAAGGTTTTACACAGTGTCAAGGAATGACTATGATGAAACCTTTTCACTGGTTGTGATGATGAAATCCATCAGAATACTATTGGCCATTGTCGCTTACCATGACTATGAAATTTGGAAAATGGATGTCAAAACAGAATTTTTTAACGGGAACCTCCAAAGGTTTTAGACAGCGTCAAGGAATTTACTATGATGAAACCTTTTCAATGGTTGCAATGCTGAAATCCATCAGAATCCTATTGGCCATTGTCGCTTACCATGACTATAAAATTTGGAAAATGGATGTCAAAACAGAATTTTTTAACGGGAACCTCCAGGAAGATGTCTACATGACACAACCTAAAGGGATTGTGACTCCAAAGGATACCAACAAGGTATGCAAGTTGCAGAAATTCATTTATAGATTAAATCAAGCATCACGGTCATGGAACATTTGTTTTGATGAAGCTGTAACAGAATTTGTCTTTGTTAAGAACGAATGTGAGCCTTATGTCTACAAGGGTTTTAGTGGAAGTGCTTTCGTTTTCCTAATAGTGTATGTTGATGACATATTACTAATTGGAAACTAAGTACCTATCTTATAGTCATTTAAGGCATGGTTAGATAAATGCTTCTCCATGAAAGTCTTAGGCGAGGTAGAATATATTCTTGGGATCCAGATCCATCGTGATAGATCCAAGAGAATGTTGGGCCTGAGTCAAAGTACATACATAGACAAGATACTGAAGAGATTCAGTATGAAACAATCCAAGAGGGGATTGTTTCCAGTGTCACATGGCATTCATCTTTCCAAGAAAATGTGTCCTTAGACACATGAGGAAAGAAAGAAAATGTCAAGGATACCTTACGCATCCGCGATTGGGTCAGTCATGTATGATATGCTATGTACAAGTCTATATGTTGCTTACGCATTAAGTGTGATAGGAAGATATCAAGCTGATCTAGGAGACCGCCATTGGATGGTAGTCAAGACTATCCTTAAGTATCTGAGGTGTACTAAAGATATATTCCTGGTTTATGGAGGAGATGAGGAACTAGTCATCAGAGGACAAGTAGATGCTAGTTTTCCGACTGATCAAGATGACATAATGTCGCAAACTAGATACATATTCAGTTTGAATGGAGGTGCAGTGATCTGGAAGAGCTCAAAGCAAAGTGTGGTGGCAGATTCTACAGCAGAGTCCAAATATATCGCAGCTTCTGAGGCATCTAAAGAAGAAGTATGGATGCAAATATTTGTCCAAGAGATGGATGTAGTACCTAGCAGTAAAGATTCTATCACACTCTATTGTGATAATACTGTAGCGGTGGAACTTGCAAAAGAGACAAGGTTGCATCAGTGGAAAAAGAACATACTTTGGAAGTATCATCTCTAGAGGGATTTTTATCAAAGAGGTGAAGTTTCAGTGAGAACTATTTCCACAGAAGACAACGTGGCGGACCCCTTTACTAAAGCCTTGACTCAGCAGAAACCTGATCATCATGTGAGGTCTAGTGGACTAAAAGTCGTAGGCAGTTGGCTCTAGTCCAAGTGGGAGTTTTTAAGGGTTGGTGTCCTAAGAACCAACTGTTTTGTACTTTGATTACATGAATGTAATCTTATTATATATTTTTCATTGTTCTGCATGACTATAATATAATAATGTCCTAGAATATTTGTTGCATTAATAAGGTCATGGCAGCTCCCTTCTTGATGAGAACCTTGAAATGATATAACAATATTCTTAAATAAAAGTTCAACGGTTGGATGACATACTATGATAGGACACATAGTATACATACCATCATGTGTGAGTACTCGTAAGAAGATGAGACTTTATCTCATGGAGTTCGCACTTGGTAATCTCTAAGACGGGAGATTATGAGAACAGACCCGTCAGTAGTAATTCTGCATGTTTTGGTGTCATCGGATATTGCTATCTGCGAGCGTGTGTAATGGTCCTTAGATTGGAAGATTTTTATTAACTCATGTCATGACTCGCACACTTAGATTTGTTGATGAAAACTGTCATGAAAACAGTTGGTGGGAAGTAGGGTACATTGGGTGTGTCACGAATGACATGTTGTTAATGGATAAGTCGAGGAAGGATTTGTCCCTTTCATATTTATGGAAGTAGATATCTCGGGCCCTTGGATTGAAATAGAATTGTCGAACAAATTCCATGGCCACGGTGACACGGCGAGTTTATTTCTGGAAGTCAAAGAATGAAAGATCAAGCATATAGGTTTATGACACTGCCATGAAACCTACTTGATGAGATATTGAGACAAAGGGATTAAATTACACAGTAAGCGTTCGTATGAGGCGACACATCAATGTGGTGTCAACTTATTTATCTTGGGTGCCTTGACCCGTTGCTAGACAGTAATCTTGGACTTTAGGCAAGCCCACCTAATGCCAATGAGAAAGAAGCCTAGAGGTTCACACACTAATAGTATCCAAGTATCTCAGGTAGAATAAAGATTATTCTCGTATATGGTTTAATAATTATTCAAGGAATCCTAAGTCATTTTAATGATGGAGGAAGAAGGAAATGAAAAACAAGATATACACACCGTGTATTAATGATTACATGCCATGTGGTTTTCATTTTGGAAAAGAAATGAAAAAACAAATACATGTTGTGTATTAATGATTATACGCCATGTAGTTTTATGGAAAACAAGTACACGCTGTGTATTAATGATTACATGTCATGTAGTTTTCCAGTCGAGATTTTGAGGATATAATATTGTTTTATTAAATGATATTTATTATAATCAGTGTGGGTGCATGTCATGAAATTAATTATTCGACATGGGAGTTTTCAATAAGAGTCAATGAAATAAATAAAACGCATAACATGTTTATTTATTGTCATAACTCTACAACCTCAAACCCGATTATAAATATCCTCACAATCCCAACTCTTTTCTGACACACAAGAGAATCGATACACACAACAATTCTGAAGAATTCTTTCAAGGCTGAAAGAACCTCTTCCTCCAAGAACACTCTCAAGATTGAGAGAGATCCTCTTTATCGGATCAAGATGATCTAAGGCGGGCAACGCAAGCAATTTTTTCTCTATGATAACACCCGGAGACACCTTTGGTGATGTCCAGAGATACATGGTGCACGTGTGGATCGCTGCTAGAGGAAATCTACCCTTTTTTCTGCGACACAACGACGAATCACATCGGAACATGATCAAGAATATCAATGAAGAAAGAACACCCAAAAGGTACTTCTTTTCAATTAATTAAATTAATTATAATCAACCTATGACGATTCACTTTTGTGGTTCCAGGATCTTTCTTATTCTTTGTCTATTTCTGTGAATCGGTCCATAGAGACTGGCGTTTATCGTCGTATTGATCCCTAATTGATCATTTCTAATGAAAAAAAAATCCAAGTGGGAACATCCACCCACGTGCTTCTACTGCGCCCAGAACCTTCAAGATTATGTGTGGAATGCCTATTTATTATTTAGGTTGTAATTTACACTCCCGTTTGTATGGATATACTTTTGATACACATAATCACTCCATTGATAAATTCTCATGCCATTGATATGAACTTCTTAAGGGTAATCTTAACTCAATTTCCATTCGTTGAGTTAAACATCCAAGTCATTGGTATTGTTTCTACAAGAATATGTGTGAATGTACTCTGATTGATTTACACTGAATATCCAATCATATTAATTGTATTTATATTTTTCACACATAATTATGTCAATGATTTATCCTTAACCTAAGGATGTGGTCTTTATAATGGATTTTATCTCAACTTACATTCCATTGAGACTTCTTTGTTGTTATGTGCCAATTCACTTTTATATGGTGTATATACTGTACTTTGACATAGTATATCATGAATACCTTTATTATCATGATATTATAATTTTTTTATTAACTCAATTATTTTTATTCAAGCATCTCTCATTAGGTTAGGAACTCTAACAGAAATATCATTTTAAATATTTTAAATATTTATTCTTATAAATCTTTCCCATTAATGTCCATGTATTAATAATGCTTTTAATTATTTATTTATTTGGAAATTAATGTTTTAAAATTAAAATTAATTTTAAAAGTTTCAAATTGGTATGGGACACTTTGATTCTAAAATCGTTTTTTAAGAGCTTCTTGATAAATAGTGAGACTTTTAAATGTTTTCAAGAAAAAGGGGATATTTCACTCAAATAGTTTTACTGATTATTTTCATCTATATCAATATCTTTCATTATTCTTGATTGAGTTTGATTTATTACAATAAAATATTCCATATTTTATTGAATGAGTTATGTTTGGATGTGGATGTGTTATTGTTATACCATTCATGGTTTGTGGTTAAAATATTGACATTTCATATGGTAGTTCTAATATGAATGTTTAGATTATGTTTCAACCATTTCATATGAGGAATGAATTGGAATTAGTAAGTGATGGGTGGAGCCTGCTATATCTCCTATATGCATCGGTAGGTATCATGAGACAAAGTAGTGTCTTGGCACAAGGCCTTGACAAAATCTTATTTGTAGTCTTGGCATGAGGCCTTGACTATGTGGTTACGATGTCCGACATTATGAATTCCATCATTATGAAATTAGCTATTGATATTACATGTGATTATTCGACTAGTAGAATATCCATGTGAAAAAAGTAAATGGAATTATTTGATTTATACTTTCCATATTATGCTGAATTTTAAGTTTAAAAGGCTTGTGTTTCAGTCTTATACATTGCCTTAAATGTTTATACTTATTTATCAAAGTTTTCGTTATCTTTTTATCCTTAATGAGAATTTTAGATCACCCCTTTCTATGTTTTATTTTTCCCATGAAGTGAAGAAGTATATTATGATTGACCTGTAGGGATAGGATAAGGTATTTGAGTGTGTTCAAAGGGGGCACAATGTTGTTATTTTTTATTTCATAATGTAATGTAAAACTTAGGTATGTGTCCAGTACTTCCAAGGATACTAAACTAATCAGTCTTTTTAGACTTGATCTATTGTCATCTTGCCAATGTTATTTAATAATGCATCAACATTGTGTAACTAGGGTCAGGGCGTTACATGTCAAGTCTTAATATTCCTCCAAATCTAACTAGTCTCTATCAAAATCATGGATCTCGAAATAAATCACGCGGTCCATCCACAATACTATATTTCACATAAGTCATACAATTTTTTCCCTTGGTCTAATCGTTTCATTACCCTAAAAAACATAATCTACATTAAGGATTGTAATTATGTAGATCCATTCTAGTCTACTAAGACCCCTACGACGTTTCAATATAGGAGGTGCACAATAAGGATCATATAGACAAAAATAATGCATTTATAACATTCCATACCTCATTTGCTACATCCTAACATGAACCAACCCATTTTACTTTCATAAATAAGCATCAAAATATGCAAAAAAAAGTTTTAAAATATCCTATAAGGGGTTATAAGAAACAAAATTTATAATAGACACATGAGTCTCAATTTAGGGTCTTATACATTTATAAAAATACTTCACTTAAAGTACCAATAGTGATTTCATAAAAGTGGTTAAGAGGCATACACATTTTCACACTGTTTGAAAACCACATTTCAAATTTCCTTTTAATTTTTTTTTTCAAACCAAATTTCAATTCCCATTTATAAATGGAACCCTTTTTAGAATCATTTTTAAAATGAGAAACCCTTTATTTTAGAAAGTAATTAGTTCAACAGACCATTTCATAAAACATAATTGCTCCCATTTAAAAAAAATTCATGGAAATATAAAGACCCAATGTTCTTAAAAATTTTATATTATTTCCATCACTATTTCTTTTATTAATATGAATTTAAAATATCACATACCCCTTTTTAAAATGAATTTACACCATATGTGACTTTAAAATATTTACAATACTTTATGAAATCCAAATATACATTTTAACAAACACTTAGCATGTAAACAAGGTCCCTGAAAATTCTTAGAACCACATGAATTTGATTAGAAAACCAAAAAATGGGGCACTATAAACATATAATTCCATAAGAAAACATTTTAAAATATTTGAATAAATTTATTAGAGCAACTTATGAGTTTTAAAAAACACTTAATAAATAAAACTCTTGTGACATGTGAAATATCCATTTAAAACATCATATATCCTTCTATGGTCATAAAATATGCATTTAAATTTATAAAAAATCAGTTTAAAGACATAAAATAAATTTATAAAATTATTTGCAATAGAATTAAAAATAAATCACTACCATGTTTAAGTGTAATCACAACCAAAACTCATCACCATAAATGTAGAACAAACAACCAATCCAAGAGACATCCTCATCAACCTCTAACAACCCAAATACCCATCCTTGGAACTTATCTGAATCCTAATACAATTGTGAAATGATCTTATGGATCCCAAGCATAAGGGAAATAAAGGGATAGTGTAAGGGATGAAGTGTAGAGAAGAATAGGGGGATAAATGAGGGATTACCCTCTTGAAATTGAAAATAATGAGCCCCTAAATCAATGGAGTATAAAGGGATGGAGCTCCCCTATGTGCACATTAGTTCAATAAAATAAGAGGAGGAGAAATGGATCTAAAACCATAAAAGAAATTGGAAAAAATTATAAATTCAACAATTTAATGGACATTTTTGGGCCACCTCGGTTGGCCTAATAGTTTTTCAAACCATGTTCCCATAATTTTGGAGGCATTTCCTAACATAAAACAAATTATAAAGTTATCTTGGGATCTCTGAATGGTTTTCCTAATGATTCAAAAAACATATAAAATGGTATTGTCAAATTGTATACATGACTATATTCTTGTTTAACAATTTCCTCTAACTATGAACAATCCATGCATTAGTACCCTTATGTATAAAAGTTTCTATATGGTTTTATATAGGATTTAAATGGTCAGGACTAAAAAATGTACTACTAGTATAGGGAAGCCACACAGTTTTCGTTAAACTATGCGTGTAAACCATATATATATGGAAACAACTATAATTTCTATGATTTGGGTTGAAACCTCTCAAAAAATTAAATCCCATCAATTTAATTTAAAATAACATAATATATAATCTAACAGTGACATGATGGTGTCACAAAAAACATCTCCTCATGAATTATTTCACCAAATTTTAGGAATAACATTCACTTTATCCAGTGAAAATAAAATATCCAATTCATAATTCTATAATAATTCTATCATCCACTATTTCAAAAAAATTCTGTCATGTTGGGAGAATATATATATCAAAATCTTTTGATTTTTGAAGATAAAAAATAACTCATCAATGAGATAGTGACTTCACAACTTCAATTAACACATAAAGGTAGAAATATTTATATCATTGGTGGAATTTTTATCTTCATGTGGATATAACTATCGAGACCCATAGAATATGGTTACTCTGTTTTATATTAGAATAAAACCAAATATAAGGCATGAAGTTTTTTAGAGAACATCAAACAAAACTTCTTTCTATAGAAAACAAAGAATACTTGCACTATAAATATTATCCTTTAGATGCTTAAAAGAAACATAACACTATTCGGTACACAAGACAGATTTCTCCTTCATAAAAAAGTATTTTATAGGAGTTGCAATTTGAATAAATTTTTCCTAAACCTTCAATAATATCCAATGAGACAATGGAACATTTGAACCTCCAGAACTCTCTTTGTTTATTTCCATGAAAAAGTACATTGATATTCAAAATTTCTATAGATACACTTCCCTAAGGAACTACATGCCTTAAGAAATTCCCCTAATAGGCCCAAAACTTACACTTAGATAGCTTAACAAATAGCTAATGGTGTCATTGAACCTCCAAAATGGTTCTTAGATACTCTAAATGATCTTCCTTAGAATGAAAATATATGGGGATTTCATCAATGAATACAACCACAATCCGATCAGGAAACTCATGAAATATAGATTTTATCATCTTTATGAACATATCTCGTAAATTTTTGACACCAAAAGGCATTACCCATATTCAATTTTCCCACAATGTCACATGAAAGTAGTATTCAGAATATCCCCATAATTCAAACCTATTTTTTGAAAGTCTAACCAGAAATGAAACTTGGATAACTAGATGTCACTATTAAGATAAATGAATAGATAATTAATCCATGAAAGGGGAAAAATATTCCTTACTGTCACCAAATTCTTATGAAGATAATCAATACACATTCATAGAACACCATCCACCTTCTTCGTAAAAAAGACAAGATCACCCACATGTGACACATTTTGTTAAATAAAATATCTCTATAGAAGATCATCAAAAAATAATATGTTCCTATAACATATAAGTAAGCATCATATTCAGAGACATTGTATTTGGAGATACATGTTGTTGAATCTCTTTCTAAAATTTGATTTCACATCTAGGGGTAATGTTATAACATTTATAAAAAAAGATTAGTCTTAACCAACCCTTGGGAATACCATTATATGATCCACCACTAAACTCATCATTATCTCACAATCTCTATTTACATCTTAAAATATAACTTGACCTCTATCTGGACTAGACAACACCAAGGTAACTATAGGTCTCTCCACATCAAGATTGGGATCCTAGATTAAGGCAGTTCCAATGAAGGAGTGTGTATCTTTAAAAATTTTCAAATCATAAACATAGATCAAAAATAGATATGTGGTACATTAAAAAACATCTAGATATCCTATGGATGGGAATTATCAGTCATGAAAATAATCACATCCTACTCCATGATCCCATTGGACTAAATGTCATCCACCTCAATACCTACACTCTAGAATGTGTCCCAAAAGATGAGGAATAACACATGACGGTCCTCTGCTTACCCTGTATCCTCTATACTTTGAAGATACCAAAACAATGGATGAACCAAAACTAGGTCTCCAACTCCATCGTGACTTATGTGTAAGGTCGAACACTTAATCATCCCATGCCCATGACCTCTATAATAAAATTTTACAATTTAAAATTTCATGATATAGGTTTCTGAGCTTCTAGTTCTAGTGAAACATGATGCGGGATGCTGAATTTTACTACTTGTTGACGAAAACATAAACTCACTGGGAAAATCAGAACCACCACTCATAGCTCTACTCCTCAAGAATTCTAAATAGCTTCTATACCATGGTGATCTAGTCTGATTTATAATCTTCTCAATAACATATTCCTTATCTAACACATAAAGGAACATCTACAACATGAATTGGTTGACCTGGTACTAAATCATCAGATGTAATACCTATTTTAAATTCCTTACTCCAACTTATTTATCTTGAAAAAGTTCTAAAACATAACATAGGAGTTTCTTAAACTGAATAATGAACTTTATCACACTAAAATTTCCCTATAAAAATGAATAAATCTCCAAATAACATGAGTCCTTTATATATGAATAAATTAAATTGTTTGGAAAATTATTTCTAAACTTATCCATTGAAACATTAAAACCCTCATGATCAACATTTAATAAAACTCACTATTGACTAGAAGCTCCTTGCAACACACTGAGAGTGAATGAAATCTAGTGAAATAATCTAGAATAGATCGAATTAAATGATATTTCTACACATGCGAACCATAGTGTAGTATCTTGGTCAAAAATAAACCCCTTATTACTCTATAGGCCTTTGAATTGGAACATATTAGGCATCATCATATAATAATATTATTTTTCAGCCTTTAATCTCCAATAATCTGCTGGTGCATCCTGCTATACAACAGAAACATGATCTTGATAGAGATATTGAAAACAAGCCACAATAGTAATGTTATAAAATGTTTGGAAATTCCTAAACTCGGAATATGGAATCCTTAAGCTTAATTAGATAAAATTCATACCAATTCCAATTATCTACCTTACTCAATCTCAATCGCAAAAAATCATGATGCATAATACCTTATACGGTCTCTAATATGCATGCAAAACCACTTTACCCAGTATGTTCTACAAACATAAGATCTATATGTTGAACTGTAGGGGGGCCTAATCACCTGTTTCCTTTGTTTTATCCTGTGAATTTACCATGTATCAATTATATCTCACATTGTTTCACAACCATCCCAGGTAATCTTTACTTGTGCCTCTATATAAGATCTATCCTGTCTCTCAAACAAAATATCTACTACCATTTTTCATGACCTTCCTCCACTAGTATGCCTCTTGGGTTGGTAGTGAAGATATTTAAGACCCCAAAAATACTACCACCAATTATCCATGAGTTATTGACTATCACCAAGGGTATAAACGATTTAAATATGGGTGGATTTACCCTAAAATTTCAAACAAATGATAAAAAATTCACCAATAAACTAAATAAATAAAATAAACTAACCCCAATGCATATAGTGTAGTAAAATTAATAAAAAAAGGAAAATATTATGTGAAACTCTAATGGAAGTGATCAATAAGAAAAAAAATAATTTAATAACACCTGTAAGCTAGTAGGACTCAGGTCAGTCACAAACCCCACATGTATACCTAAACAATTAATATATATATATATATATATGGGTGAACACACTACTATAGTTAGAAGGATCATCCTAAAAACCTATCCTGAAAATTTAGGAGAAACATATTTAATCCTAGTGAATAAATATTGAAATCAAATCATTACCAAAATTAAGCTACCTAAATACCCAACCCCACCTATAATCACCCACTAAATATCACATGATAGAAGGTAACATATCATTGAAAACATATTTATTTAGAATATAGCTTGTTGTTACTTTCCCACTTCACCAATCACCCTAAAACCCAATGTTAGATTTTTGGGCACTCCCAACCCCTCGATAATTCATACAACATATCCATGAAAACAAAACATAGACACATATATATAATTACAAATATTACTTCCATCCATATATTCATAATCACATAAAAGCTACATATTCATTATATCCTATATAAATACATAGTAAACCTAAATCCATTATAGATCATTTTTATATACACATATAGTAATCACATTTTATTAAAACATGGAAACATGTATACATTATAACCATATGCCTCTATAGAACACATATAAGTTTATGTCATAATTTTGAGACATTGTATCTTATATTAGAATATCTCCTTTATCCATAATTCATCATAGCCAATATATACCTTTAAGATATACAATTTTTATAAGAGAGAGAATGATAAGTGAAACAGACAACTATCCATATCTATAGAAACCTAGATACTGGTGGAATATCTAAAATTCAATGAAAAATGATGGAATTAGTAGTGTTATCTATCTCGGCTTGCAGAGCATAAGAAATAACAAATCATAATGAATAAGAAACAATCCACAACCATTTTGATAGAAAATATTCAACCTAATATTCAAATCATAATTTTCACTATGTATGAAAACATAATTTCTGACACTAACCATTATGAAGTTAATACTCTTAAGAATATAATAAGAATCTAGTATTATTATAATCAATTTAAATTTATTATTAATAATTTACCAATAATTTTATAATATCCAACTACATTAATCAATAATAAATTCAAATTTTTACTTATAACCCTTTTACCAAGTAATTATTATATTTTAAAAACCATCACATTTCCATTAATTCATTTTCCATTCAATATTATATTATTTTGGGGCTCTAAAACACAACCACACTACCACATAGAAATGTAACTTGGTTAGTCACACAAGTAAACAACATCATGTAATTAGTATAGAGTGCCTATAAAATTAGATAAATGTGGATAAAAAATAAGACATTAATATCTAAGTACCATATCTATTTCAAGACAATAATAACAACTTCATCACAAACACATTTTCTTATCATCCATACCCTTTCAACATAAACCAAAATAACCTCCACCAAAACAATATTAAGAAAAACTAAACCCTACCTTTCAAACAACCCAAAATTAGGTTTCATTTTTCAAATATAGAAATGGATCTATATTAAACAGTATAAGTAAAAACTAATAAAAATAGCTACAATAACATCATGGACCTATTCACATTGATCGATTCAATAAATGGATGTATTTAACCAAAAGTGTATGAACATTATCGACCACCATTAATAATTCCGACAACAATACCTTTTCATAGAATATTTATTCATTTAATTCATTATAAGAACATTTATGTAACAAAAGTAAACCTAATATAATTAAAAATAATAACCATTTAAAAAATAAATTAAATATACTTCGATACATTCTTTATGAAATCATTAAATTTTATATAAGAATAAAAAATTCAATGAATTGATCATTCAATTATTCCATTATTATATCATTTAATTTGTTTGATAATTTTTACACATAAAAATCTTAAAAAATAATTGATAATCATAGAAATGGTCTATCACACTATCTTTAAAATATAATGAGAAAAAAATGATGTTAATCGCAATCACATAGGAAGATACACCTCCAACCCTTGGAATTATTTTAATTCTATATTATTATCTTTCTTTGGCCAATCCCTATCGTTTACCCAATGGAAACTATATTATATTAATTCAAAATTTACAAAAATATAAAATTGTAGAATTATTGAATCCTCTTCCATGATATGAAGCTTCAATAATCACTAAACAAGGTGGAATGATGGAAGATGAACACCAAAATTGAACCACCTAATGGAACCATAAATCCCAAGGGAATATTATATCATGAAATATCCATTAATCCTCAATTATGAATCCATATAAATTTTCATAAAATTAATTTTCCAAGTATATAATGAATAAAGTAGAGAAAAATTAATGAAATAAGGGATTAAAATATTCAAATTGAATCAAAGGAAGTCATTACACTAAGAAAATGATTGAGAATAAATATTTGATGAAAAATTTCATCCAAAATTTCACCAAAACTATCTAAGGTTCAAGTAAATATGGATAAAATAGAATGAATTTTTAAGAACTCTGAATTTATAGAAAATCCTAAAAAATATAGTGTCATGTTTTTATTGGGATTCATCATGCCACAATTATCCTATATCGAATAATCCTGGGGTGATCTCACTACACGGCTCCTACTTTATTCTTGTGGTCATTGACCATTTACTTAATAGGAATAAGGAGGTTTATGGAATTAATAACTGTGTTATGACAAAATGTTCAATACCTCAAAAATCATTTCCAAAGTCTTCAACCTTCCCCCTCAACCTGATCAATCCCAGACCAAACTCAGGATGTCACCCATGCACTATGAAACAATGAATAAAAGAGAGAAAAAACCAAGGTACTCATTCTCTAGGACTTCATGATGTGATTAATATAATCATAACATGATATAATGATACATAATGAAACACTGATAAATAATAGTTATTTATATAATGATTAGTCCAACCATATCTAAAAAATATCTTATATCCAGTTAATTACAGAAAAACACTCATGGACATACCAAGGACAAAAAAACTCAATCTACAACCCAAAAAATAATATTATAACCAACATGGACCATATAAATAGAGAAACTTCTAACTCTCACAAACTATTCCACAATATGTGACACAACTCTCTATGCCTGAGACAACCATCATGCTATAATCCAAACCTCATGGAATTAAAAATTATGAAACTATTAGGACTCCTTAAATCATTTATAATACTACCACCAAACAGATATAGACTCCCTTATCACCTAAAAATGGAAGAGGATCAGAAACATATGGGCCCCAAACCTAAACTGATCATAACATACCTACAACATATGAGGTTTTAGTTTTTAAGTAAACTAAACTCACATATCACATATATCCACCATTATAAGTATGACTATGGTAAAATTTACCCAAAAAATTATTTATATAAAAAAAAGTTGTTTTTATTAACCCAATTATATAATACCATGGTTGAAGTGCCAATATAAATCATCACACTCATCCTGAATGAATACAGATTGTATAAATCTCCAAAACTATATAACTAAATAAAATAAAATAATCTTACTCATTATTGATATTTTTTCATTTTCACAAAAAAATTTATAAGTTGTAGACCAATCCATGTCCTTGTTAGGTCTCAAAATGATTTTGGAAAGAGATAAGAGGTGTGTGAATTTTCAATATTGGAATACATGAATTTCTATGATCATATTGAATATAAAAGAAGAATTCAGTGGTGAATAAAATATAAAAATTCAATATATATTCTGTATATTTATATGATAACCATGAAAAACATAAATAAATATAAAAAATTAAGCACATGTATTTTCTGGTGGTTTGGATGAGAAAATATGGATCCACTATTTACACCTAATATAAAAGGAGTAGGGATACACACTATAGTTATTTCATTTAAAATTAGTCCCAACCCTTTATAATCCTACCTTTTTTACACCAAACAGAATAAATCCAATTTCTTTGTTTAAATTGTAATCCATGACCTCTTTCCCATTACTTTTTCAAGATGGTAATAATAAACCAAAAAACATTTCATTTTGATGGGATGAGGTAAAAAAATGTGTATTTGTTTTTTAGAGTAGAAGTATAACCAATGTGGTATTATCTTTTATTAAATAATTACATGGTGTTACAACTCCACTAATATAAAGTAAATAATAATAAAAAATTAACTAAATGAAAAATAAAACCTAAAAATTATATTGATGAATCCTATGTATCAAAAAATCATGGACACCAATGATCTTTAAACTAATAATCATTGTCGAAACAACATAGTTTTCATCTTTTTTAGAGTGGTGGAATGAATGATGAAGTCTTGGTATATCTTTTTTCTCTTATATCCTTTGTTATATACTTATAACCATTTTTAATTATCATTTATATTCAAACAGTAACATGTATACAACTCGATATCCATGAGTTTTTAAATTTTTTGTGATCCATTATTTCTAAAGACCATGGTTTGAATTTCCTAATTGACAACCTATTTTAACAATGGTAATTAATTATTGAAACATGGAAAGCATATGTTACACATAAAAAATTAAAAATCATTTATCATTCTATCCATTCCATCATCATGGATATATATATCCCTTATATAATAGTTCGTGAAAACTCTATTGTGTAGAAATAACATTATGATATTGTATTATATCACCTCTTTATGTGAAAATCCCTCATGAAATTGCTCACATTTTTTCTTCTTAAAGAGAATGCATTATAAATTTGTTAATGTTAACTCATTATACAAATAAATCTCCATGAAACTATACATCACCTTTCCCTCATGAAAAAATATCATCTCAATACATTATTTTGTCGTTATTTATGGAGTGTTAACTTGATGGTGTATTACTTTTTTCTTGAGAGAAAGCTACTTATATTATTAAAATTCATAATATTCATTTTCATAATTAAATCAGTTTCTACCACACACTTACAAAATTATTTTATATGAACATAGAAGTAAATAAATGAACTAAAATAGTTAAAAAAATATTTAATAAAAAAATAAAAAAATATCCAAGCGTGAATGATTAGGAAAAGTCCTATTGCCATTGTTTGCATTCATTTTCTTAATAAATTCATTATATGTTTTTTGACTATGTCAAAACATTGTATGAAAAATTAACCATAAACTTGTTAATTAAAACATATTTTAAAACATTATCATGGTTAAGATTTTTGTGTTACATATTAGTAAAATTTCATATTCAATTCTCTATTCATTCCATTATATATATAAAGATTTATTAAACATATAATATTAGTAATTATAAAATGTACAATGGCATTAATATAAAAAATAAATTTTATATAATAATGAAAACAAATAAAAATAAAAGTTAAAGGATAAAAATATTCATTTTATAATTAATAATTCAAGTATTCCCACCTGACCTCTAAAAGTAAAGGAATAAATTAACCAATCCAAGAAAATCCCATGAGAATTAATAAACTCAAACAAAAGAAAAATTTATTTTCCCTATTAACAATATAATAAATAAATAACACCACAAAACATTTCACATTTACAATTATTAAAATACATGTCATACATAATTTAACCCCCCCCCCATCAAAATGCCCAACCCAGCTAATCAACACCATTTTTAATTATCAAAAACCTCCTTGAAAAAATATTTTTTAGTCATTTTAACCACTAAAATGTTTATTTTCAATTATAAAATGAATCTTGAGAGACCCACCTAAATTCCACTATGAGTTATAATATAATAATTTTTAGATTCTAAATTTTATAATTATTCCCACTAGTTAACCTAGATCGAACAATTGAACTCATCACCCAAATGAATAATTTGACCTAAGTTATGTGAATTTTTTAATTATTTTTCATTAAGCTGGTCTCCTTCCAAATTATAAGCCTCTAATAGATCACCAAAATATACATAATTTACTTGAAAAATCTTAAACAATTAAAAAACCTCATTCAACACAATTTATCACAAAAAATAATCAAATCAATGACCACCTAATTAAAACCATGTTTATTAATTATGTTCCCCATATCTCAATCATCCTAATAATTATTAAAAAACTCTTTTAGTAAAATACCATAATTTAATATTAAAAATATTTTCAAAAATCAACAAAAAAATCAATCAAATAACGGAAACACTCCCTGGTAAGTGAATAAAGAGGAAAATACCTATGGTTTGGATGGATTTTACTATGATCCTATAAAACACCCTTCAATGAAACTCTTAAAATTTAAATTATTATAACAATTGAGAAAGAGAGATTAAGTTAAAAAATAAAAAGGGTGAATCTATAAATTTATAATTGATACATATGAAGAAAGAATAATAAATAAATGTGCATGGAGGAGGAAAGTAATGGAACCCCCCATGTGATAATGTAAACTGATTGGAGAGAGTTAAGGAGAGAGAGAGTGATAAAGTGTTAATGTGTGTGATAAGGTAAAATAAAATATAAGAAAACTATTTTTTTTAATTTTATTATTTAGAAATAAAATTTATATATTATGTATCCAATCCATGTTCGTATACTACCCCAAAAAACAATTCTTGAATATTTTAACAGGTATTTCAGGATATTCTAGATATAAAACAATAATATATTCATATTTTTATTTCTAAAATTTACTAAAAACGTATTAAATTATAAATAAATTATTCATAAATTCAATTTAGTATTTTAAAGAAATTTAAAGTCATCTATATATAAATTAATCACCATTATACCAAATATGAAAAATTTTCCCTCAATTCAACTACCATGTTTTCCTTTGAAATTACAAAATAATTACTAAAATAATTAACTAATGAGTTATTTTTTATAAATATACACAACATAAATTACTTCATTTCTGTAAAATTTAACAAAATTCGTTCATTTTACAACACCAACCATTCTCAGTTACATGAACAATTTTCATCTTCACTTGATTATACTTATTTATTCCAAATGTTTGAATTTATCCCAACTAAACCACCCCTTAACAAATAAATAACTTATTCCTTGTTATGTGATCCATTTTAAATAATTCTACATGTGGTATACTCTCATTGATATTTATTATTAATCATCCACTCCCATGAAACTACAACCATAATATCTAAACCATTTCACCACGTGACTATTCTATTGTTACATAACTACATTTCCATAGATTATTCTATCGAGAGCTTCCCAACTAGTGTAAAAACCCATCTAATCATCCTTATAGAAGAATATAAGTTACATTTTTTCATATTATAACTCATTTTCACTCAATCAATAAAATAAAAAATGACTCCTTAAGAGTAAATCTAAACACACGTTTTGAAACAAATGTATATAGTCCCCTAACCATTGAAATCATATATCCCACTTTTAAGTCTATCATTCACAATTGAAAATCATATTCATCATATTTACAACATTATAAAAAAATACAATGGTTTTTAATATTCACTATATCACCCCAAGAATTTTATTCAAAATCAATTTCCATTAGGATTTTTTGAAACCAACAGACACCCATTTGAAATATCATATTTAAAATAGCTATATCGACTTAAAAAGTCAAAAAAAATCAATTTTCCAAGTTATAAAAAACTTAAAGTTATAAAAAACTTCAAAACTAAACTTTTATTTTTCAATTCCAAATCACAAAAAAAAAACAAAACACTAGTTTTTATTACATTTAAGAATACTTTTAGCATTATTTTATGAAATCAAATATGAAAACTATTTCAGATTCCTTTAATAACCATATATTATTCATTAAATCCAAAATTTTAACATTTTAAACCATTTCCCATAAACTATAAAATAAATACAATAACCATTTTAACTTTTCAATGAACCTGCATACCACTATATGTTGTATAATGTAAAAATGAATTCTTTTAGATACCTAAAAGTAAATTTTGAGTATGATTTCATCCTTTAGTTAGGATATATAGACTAATACAACACCCAATAAATAATTTCCTCTTCTAATAATATGACTCCCCTTTACAATTATTTTTTAACTATGAATTCCTTTAGTAAACCTTTTTTGTATTGGCCACCTATCTCAACCTTAAATTGTCTCATCCCAATCCACCACTGACTTACTCATCCCAAAACTCAATATACCTATGATATCATTTTTAAATTACCCAATCGAACTTAATATATAATAATTTTAATTTCCTAACCACTCTAACACTCATCTTGAGTTGGTGTTGTGGCTGAGGTTTCCCCCAAATCTATCCATTAATAGGCAAGGAGGTGACAATGTGACACCCTTATATTTTACTTTGTAAATTTCCATTAAATAATTACTATGCTGAATATCTTGTTTTACATGAAAAATTGGACAAAAAATAGCCATGATAAATTTTACTAAGATCAATTCAAGATAAACATTAATATATTAAAAGAATAAAAAATGGAACATCATTAAGAAAAGGTCGAGTGGAATAAATATACAAGAAAATAAAAAGTCCATAGACATGATGTCTATATCGTTGCGGTTTTCCAAGAAGATCCTAATCCAAATTTAAAATATGGAAATATGATAAATAAATAGAAATGTATTATACATATTGAGATAGAAGTAATCAGATAGAATGAATGATTTTAGTAATTTATGTATTTCTATATATATATATGATATTTGTCCATTATATAAATTTTCATTTGAATTATGTTCTTTGGATATATGGACATTAAAAATATTGTACTTGGAAACATAGTTTCTAGATATATCTAAAGGATATGTTCTATAATTTAAAATAGTATAATTTACAAATCAAAAATACTTCTTGAATGAAATTAAATGATAACATTTAATTAAAAATATTTGATAAAAAATATATCTTTATATGTTATATTATTATTATTATTATTATTAAATAAATATTTGATGCATTTAAAATATCCAAATAAATAATTTCATAAAAATTTATTAATAAAATTAAATGGTTTGAAGCTGAATAATTAAATTTAATATGATGTGGTTAAAATTAATTAATGTTAAAAATGATATTTTAGTTAAAATTACTATTTTTATGTATTGTCTATTTTTATCATAATAAATCAAGTGGATAAAGTCAAAATTAATTATATAATTTAATTTACAAAAAATAATTTTGCACTGGTTTAATTAAAAATTGATATGAAACACGGTTAAGAACATTTAATGTTTAAAAATCTGTTTTTCTACCAAAACATATTTTTGTATACATAGTATGTTTTCCATTAAAATTTAAATTTCTTATATTTAAAATGTGAATTGTATTAAATTGAGTAAAAATATTTAATCATCACATCAAAATTAGGTAAATAGTACAATTTAATTTTTGGTTATAAAAATAATTTACCGAGTTAAAAATTGAGTTAATGCGGTAAAGCTAAAATAGTGTAAAAAGGTTAAACTAAGTGAATTTTTTTTAAAATATAAAGAAAAAAAATATAAAAATTGAGTGGATAATAATATGAATGAATTTAATAAATTATTTTTAACTTTTTATCCACTTTTATTCTAAAATAATAAACTTACACCTTAGGAAATGAATATTTGTAGAAATGCCACTCAAAACAAACCTATAAAAGGACCCCTCCTATAACAATACCAAAATGATAAAACCATTTAGTTATCCTTTAAATATATTATAATTTCTCTTCTAAAAAATACTTTCTATATGGCGGGTAGATTTTGGTTCCATGAAGGAAGCCTAAATCCATCAATTTGAAAGAACCCATGCCAAGAAAGAGAGAATTAATTATGTATATATTTTTATTCTCATAATATTTGTGCTACCATATCATTTAAACTTGGTCTAAATATAATTATCCACTCTTATGATTATGTATTATCACCATTATTCTTCTGATAAAATGATACTGCTATTTTATAACTCTTATCTCTTAATCATCCATTAGTATAACATGTTCATATGACAGTAGGTTCAACCACCAACATAAATCATACTATTCGAAAATAAATTTTTAAACCATGAATAAGTATTAAGAAATTAATATTGGTAATATAATATATTAAGTATTAATATATTTACTAAATATGGTTAGGGAAGGATGGAATTAAAATGAATGATTATTATAAATAACTCTTGGTAATCAGCAAATTAACTAAAACATGTTAACAATGGATTCAATTCTCATAAACCATACCAATAAATTCCAAAAAAATGAACATGGGAATACATAGATCATTGAAAAATAATTATTCAAATACCTTGAATAATCTACGAATGATGATCTTGGTATCAAATAATGGGGACCAACATCACCATCATGAAACTTGTTTGATATAATCAATATTACTAACATATGATAATGAAAAAGATAATAACTGACTAATATTTGTGAAATGAATGATTTTAATTGAATTTTAGAAAATGAAATAGAAATTAATAATATTCTTAAATAATTTATCAATATAATTATATTTATTATACATAAGGTTAAAGTGATTTCATGGAAGTCAAAAGTAAAGGTAAGGGATTTTATTCCAATCTATTTTTAAAATCAGGATTGATTATGTTTGAACTTACTTATGTGGAATTATCTATAAAACAAATATATTTTATTCTTAGATGGTTATTCATGGGTTTTTCATGTATTCATATAATTTAACATACCATTTTTTTAAAATTAAACTTCCAATATGTTTGCAAGTGGACCTGACATTATATTTTTCCTTTGTATTGAATTTTCTCTTCACCATTCATGTTTTATATATTGTATTATGGATGTATTTATCTATACATATATTATTTTTTAGGTGTTTTTAAATTTTTTTGACTTTATTGAAACATTTAAAATTCTTTTAATGTTTTTAGTATTATTTTTTCCACAAATTTTGGCCTTTTTTACAAAGTATGAAAGGCATATCCCTTTTTTAAAAAATTCATACTAATAAATTCTCCCATTGTAATCATTGGTTTTATTTAATAAAATCCATATATATGTTTTCAATGGATCCTAATATAATTTCATTTATAATTTCAATATGATTTTTTTAATATAAAATTTATCAAAAGTAAAAAACAAATCCCTTATTTTCCATGGATATTTTCTAATTCTCTTATAATTGTTTTTTCATTTACGTCAAAAATCAATTTATTTTTATTAATCCTCACTAGGGATATTATCAAATAATATTTTCCGCCTTATTTATAAAGATAACTTATAATAATTTATTATAGATGTTTTCATGAAACCTGATTCTTTTTCATGGGTTAATTAGCTTGTATTCGAATTAAGAATTTTTTCATGTTCATATGGCAAAAATACGAGTGGTTTATCATTATATTATGGGTCAGTACTTTATAACCCTCCAATGCATTGGGTAAAACTTTATATCTCATGAGATTAGGATAAGAATAGGGTGGTTAGCTCATGTTGCCAATGTATATGGGACACAAGTGATATCCCAAGTATTCTATATTATAGGAAGGTGGTTAGTCTAACCCATTATGATATGAATATCTTGGTGGTTATCCTTGAGATATGTTATGAATTATATGATTATATTTATGCCGCATTCTTTTTGATATGTTATGTTTTTTTGTATCATGACTATCAAATCGTGTTTTCACACTTTGTTTACTCTTGTTTTTGATATTTTAAATCCTTAGTCCATGAATCAATATTTATGATCTATGATTTATTAGGTATTCTTTTCTTTTGTTATTATCTTTAACCTAGATTATATTACCAACCCCACATGATCATCTTATGTTCACTTTTGATCTTAAATTTATTTCTCTTATGTTTACCCATACTGAGCATATGAGAACCCCCTTTCATCTGTCTCCATTCCATTGGTTATAAATAAGTGTATTATGTATGATTATTCTAAAATGTTATCATGTGAGAATACTATTTGTGGAAGAAATTGAAATTTTTATAAAATAATTTTTCTATGTATCTAATCTCTAAAGACATTAAACCTATGGTTTCTTGGGTGTTATTTATTAATATATATAAATAAAAAATCTTTGAAATGATATAATATATATATATGAAATTATTGGGTTACCTCAGGCTAAATCAAAGAAAGTTTTAGTTATTTTTTGGGATTAGGTTAAAGAATAACAATGGGATAGTATCTAAAACAAGTTATGTTGAAAATAAATTGATTTTGGAAGAACCAAAAATATCATAGGTTGAAATGAAGTTTCCATAATTTAGGATATCTTCTTATTTATTTTCCTTATCATATGATTTCTTATATTGAGTATTATTCATTGATAGTCACACTAAAAATTTAGTTTTTGTTAACAGATAGAATTAGAAGGAATCGGTTGAACATTGAGTTTGATAGAAAATGAAATGAATTTCACAATGAGTAAAATAGTAGGGTGCGTTCTAGAGTAAAAAATATCATGGTAATTTGTGCCCAACTTTCTCAACATATGAATAATAACAAATATCTAACTAAGATACCAAATGACTCAAGGAAGTAACAACCCTCTATTGAGTCCTTTATGAGGCAATTTCCACACTACATTATTGCACTTTCCAATACACTAATTACTGCTTAATTGAATAATAAAACATTGAAGATATTTTCCATTATCTAGTGCTCAGAGCCTGAAAATGTTTCATTAGTATTATATTTTTTGGAAGGTGAGTCGTATAAATAGTGGTCTCTCATTATAAATATGACACGAATGGGGGATGTTAATTGTATTTAATAGAAGGTGTTTAAGATGATATTCTTCACCATATATTTATTAATAACTTTTAATATGAAATAAATTACATTATTTATGGATTTTAAACAAAATTAGGATTAATTCATTGCTACCTATGAATAAAACTTCACAAAAACTGGATGGTATTTCACTAGTTTTATAATTGACCTACAATGAGAAATTGATGATTTAATTAGTTTATTTAAACCAACTCCCTAAAAGGAATTTTCTATAAATAAATTTTATAGATATGAAGAAATTATTCTATGTTATTTCATGATAGAAATGAAGACTTTATACTCCCATTATTCTCACGGTTTAGCGGATAAAAAGAGAAAAATCAATTTCTGAGGAAACTCAAAAATGATAAATGCCATGGATAAAATAAAATTAATCCTCCTTCATGATAAAAAATCATGGATGAAGCATGTGGGGTTTATATTAAATAAAAATTTAAATGCAAGTGTGGAAGAAAAATCCATCAAGCACGTGAATATTAAAGAGATATGAAGAGGACAACTAATGAAACAGAAGGAGGGAGAACTTATCGTAATGAAAAACCCATATTCCAATGATTAGATTACAAGTAATATGGAAATTATTCTAACATGTTCACCAAAAATATATTTAATGATGACTATCTATGTTAGAAACTCTCAACACCAAGGGAGAATAAGAAATACTGTGGAGTATAAGTGTTGTGGTTGGTTATGGAAACAAAGCAGTGAATGGTATACTTATCAACCACTATGGAACTAGAAATGTATTATTTTATTATGTAACTGCACACTAAATTGTATCTATACAATGTTCTTAGGGTATAAAGTAACCACTTTAATGTAAATATATTGATGTATATTTGAATGATCCCAATGGAGCAATGATTTCATTCCAATTCTACAACTCTTCTTTGATTGAATTTTATGGGAACATATTCCTTTAAAATAATATTATTTTCCATTTTAATTGAAATTAATATGATTTTGGTAATGGTTTGGATCTTTATACATAGATTCCATTTCAATTATTGGTATAGGGAAATAAAATTTCATAGGCCATATAAACCCATGATCATCTACCATTGCAAAGAAGACTGTGGAATCTGTATGGAATTTGCTTCAATTTTATTGGTTTTAATACCTAATAATGAAGTAAATTTTGTCTATATGGTCAAGGAAAGACATGATATTTAATATAATATTATTCTACTGTAATACATTGATTATTTTTATAGAATTTACTAGTGTTCCACTAAATCATGTGGTTGAGTTTTCTATAAAACTCATACCATGTGATATTTCTATATTAAGGACTCCATATATAATGTCCTTTATTATATTGGTGTAATTAAATAATAAACTCTAATAGAATCTGAAGAGGGGTTTTATATACTATAGTGCTTCACCTTAGGATGCACTATTCCTTTTTGTTATGACGAATAATGGATCAATTTGTCTCTACATTTATTATCATAAACTTTACAAAATTGTAATCAAGAATAGGTATCATATACCCTATATTGATGACTTGTTAATTCAAATATGAGGAGATCAATAAATCTCAAATATTAACTTTTGATCTCGATAACATCTATTAATGTTGAAACACGATGATATATTTAAGAAATCCTTTTTACACGATATGGTCTCTATGAATTCATAGTGAATCCATCCAGACTCATAAATTACTTTTTTATCTTCATATATATGATGAATAAATCCTTTATAAATTACCTCCTTCAATTTATGGTAGTATTTATATATTATATCTTGATATATTACAAAATAAAATAAGATGATGGTTGATATTTGAGTATTGTTACAAAGACCTTGAGAAAGGGAAAATTGTATGCCTAATTTAGCAAGTGTAAATTCTAGTTATAGAAGGTATCCTTATTCAATTATATAATCACAACTAAAATTATATATGTGGATCCCTCAAATAGAGGTACAATTGAATAATAAACTATTCCAATAACTATAATGTAGATCCATATATTTCTTGGATTAATTGTTTATTAAATCTACTTTTTGATAAATTTTTCCATACTATCACTTCCACTAACTAAGTTATTATAGAAGGGAGTAATTTTCTATAGATAGATTAATGTGATGAAAATTTCAAGGATCCTAAGAGAAGGTTGATCAATTCACCTATACTCACACTACATTTTAGTGAAGAAGGGTTTGCAATATACGATGATGGATCAAAGAAGGAACTAGGATGTAATATCATGGTGAATGACATTGTGATAAATTATATCTTACATATATTAATGTGTCATAAGAAAAATAACCAGATGGATTATTTCATGTTATCATCGGTAATATTTTCATTGAATATTTGAATTAATTATCTTTATAGTGAAAAGTTTGAAATATATACTAGTTATAAGAGAATAAAGTATCAAGTCACATCGAAGTAGTTGAATATACACCAATGTAGATGGTTCTATTTGATCAAGGACTATGTATAATCGATACATTACCACCCTTAGATGGAAAATAAGGTGACTGGTTTTTTGACCAGGAAGGATATTTCCATCCTTTCTATCATGAAAATTTAAATACACCCAATACTTATGAATTTGAAAATTATGGACCTTAAAATCATGATGGAAGGGTATAAATACTATACATCCCAAATGGATTCACAAGCATCAATATATTTATAGATCAAAGAGGCATAAAATTAGGATATGGTGATACACAAGAAGGTAGGTAATATTACAAAGTTTAACTTTGAAAATGATGGAATAATAAGATTTTTTTTAAATGGAAATGTGTTCCACCAAAACTAGAATTAAAGGCGTTGTTAGTTGATTCACATAGCTCATATTTCTATATCCATCTTAGAATAATAAAAATGTTGAGATATTTGAAAGATAACTTCAAATGGAACAATATGAAGAGGGAGATTGTAGAGTATGTATCTTAATGCTTGGTGTACTAGTATATAAAGGATGAAAAGGAGAAAATGAAGGGGATGGTTAAACCATTACCTATATCTATATGTAAATGGGAGAACACCTCCATTAATTTCAATGTAACAATTCCCAATATTCATAAAGTCCATAATTCCATTTGGGTTTTAGTCTATTTCCTTATAAATTTATCCCATTTCATTGATATTCCAGAATATTTCTATCTTGATCAACTAGTGAAGATATACATAAAGTAAGTGGTAATTATACATTCATTTCCACAATCAATTAAATATAAATGAGATCCAAGGATTACTTTGATTTTATATTTATTTATTTAAAAATCATTATATATTTAGTTGAGCTCTAACACTTATTATCATCCTTATATTGATGGTAAATCTAAAAGTACCATGTAAACCCTAAAATATATTTTGATATCTCATTGAAAAAATTTCAAAGGATTGTTTGATCAACACCTTCACTGGAAAAAGCTCTCCTATGACAACAATTTGCATTCTAGAATTCAACTGGAACCATATGAGGTTTGGTATGGTAATATGTTTAGAATTCCAACATGTTAGTATGAAGTTGTATAGCGTAAGATAGTGGGAAAATATCATTATCCCAATATTTTATAGAAGATTCAATCTATTTATTATAATAATATAACTAGAAAAATTCAATAGAAGACATACACAGATAATTATTTAAGAAATATATATTTTGAAGTTGGAGAAAATTAATTCCTTTGAATGTCACCATTAAATAGGGTAATGAGATTCATTAAAAAGGGAAGGTTGAGACCTAGGCACATTAACCCCATAGAAATCCTTTACCATGTGGGGATTGTAGTTTATCATCTTGAAATTCCACCTATCCTATCCTAAGGGTATTATGTCTTCTACGTATCACTTTTGAGGGAGTACATACATGGACCTTTTCTTGTAATAAACGTAGAGGCTGTACAAATTGAACCTAATAATTATTATGAGGATAAATAAATAAAAATATTGGATGGTAGGTATAGTATATTAAAATTAAATACTACTCAACTAGTTAAAGTTCAGTAAATATAGAATAAGTTTTAGGAAGAAACATGAGAACCTGGAGATATAATGTAGAAAAACTACCCTAATTTATTTTCATCAGAATAACAATATTTCAAGGCTGAAATTTTTTTAAGAGGGTATAATGTAAAACCCTATGATTTTACTATGTATTTTTCCCTTTAAATTAATATTTCATTGAATAGATCATTTCACACGCAATAATGAAATATAATGAACCATGATACATTTTATTAATATCAATGGAAGATAATCATTAATATATCTCTGGAATACAATATGGTACATTAATAAGAAAGGTAAAAGTTGAATACATCTGCAAGTATATAAAATTACCACAAACATGAAATCTTTATCATTATGGTTTTCCTTAAAGATCATAAACCCAATTAAAACTATGGAAATATGAAAATAAATTATAAATATAATAGACATATTGAGAGATATGTAATTGAATATAATGAATTATTTTGTTAATGTATGTAATGATTTATATAGGAATAAATTATAGCCATTATATATATGGTTGTTGGATATTTTCCCATTGGAAATATGGTAAATGGATATATGTTTATTGGATATATATAATGGGTAAATTTTGTAATTGAAAATAATATAATTCATAAATAATGAATAATTACTAAATGAATTAAAAATATAATATTTAATTAAAATATTTTAATAAAACATTTTATATTTCACATATTATTATTATTATTATTATGGAATTTTTTTTATATATTTCAAAAATTTAAAGAATAATTTTTGTTACAATTAAATGATATAATTAAATTTCTAAAAGGTGAATAATTAGTTTTAATATGATGTGGTTAAAATTATGTAATGTTAAATTTGATATTTGATTAAAGATCTGTATTTTATGTATTGTGTATTTTTTAGATAATAATTAAAATTGATCAATTTTAAAATATTTATATAATTTAATATATAATAAATATATCAACAGTCATTTAATTAGAAATTGATATGAAATAAGATTAATAACACTTAATGTTTAAAGAGAAATTTTTCAATAAAAATAATTTTTTAAACATATATAATAATTTAAATTGAAAGGATGGTATCTCATAATTATAAATTTAATTGGATTAAATGGAATCTAAAATTTTAATTTGAAAAAAATAATTAAACTGTTCAATTTCATTTTGGGTCATAAAAATAAGCTACTGAGGTAAAAATTGGGTTACCATAGAAAATGTAAAATATGGTTAAAAGGTATAAATTGAGTGATAAAACTTTAAAAAACATGAAACCTTATATATAAATTGTGTTTATGAGGGGATTCACTATTCAAATCCATTATTTTTCAACTTTTTATCCACTTTTATTTAAAACTATTACTCTACCTGTGCATTCGCACGGTGCTATAAAACATTTCTTATTTCCAATAATAGATTGCCATTTTTCAAACACAATAATTTTTATTACTATTGAATATATTTAAAACACAAATTAATGATATATTATAATAGAATAGAAGTTTGAAATTTTTGTTAGAAAATATAAACATAGAAATAAAATTAATTGAATTAATAAGGAATAAAAAATTATATTGGGAATTCATGATAGAGATAAAAATTACATGAATGAAAAGATGATTATAATGGAAAATTAAAAATATGTTGATTATAATATTCAAAGTTGGAATGAAAGTAATGTAACTGAAAATAAATAATTCAAAGTGCTAGATAAGCAAGCTGGTTGAGGCTGAAGTAAATAGAGGTGAAGGGTCTGACATCACATTGACCATCAGTCGAGCACCTTGCAAACAATGGATTGATCCCAACCCAAATGTTGCAACACCGGCACTCCATTTGTCTCTACTAAAGTGGAATGGACTCACTAGAATACAAAATGATTCCCTTCCCTAACCACATGTGTATTCCAAGACAAACAACATGAGAAGTAAAACCCTTAAATATGTTGTGTGGGAATGATGATAAGTTTTGTAAAGGAGATAGTGTAATGACTGATTAAAAACCAAGAGAACTAATAACTTAATAAACTTAAATCATCCCTTACCCTATAGAGATCTATTGTATTGCATGTTATTTAAAATAATTAAATTAAACCAACTAAATATATATACATACATGGATAGTGTATGTTTTAGATTATGAGGGAGGGAGGGAGAGAGAGAGAGAATCTTATCTGGTGGAATGTTAAGATCTCTCACCATCTCTACCCGATATGCACCCCCTTCTCATCTGTTGGATTATAGAGGAACATAAAATAAACTATTTGAAAACCGAAACATATCTAGCAGAAAAATTGCACATGATCATCTCAAAAACATAGACAACAAATACATCAACGATGCTTCTTAAAGGTAGTCCCCTATTTACTCCTTAACAATTCCATTATCATGGGATTGATCATATTTGGCCTCCAAGTTTATTGGAAAGCACTAGCATTGAAATATATATTTGAGAATCTTATAATCTAAAGAAGAAATAAAAATATAAAATTAGAACAAATTAAACTACACCAAAAAAATCAAAAACAAATAATCATGCACTATGATAGAAGCTATTTTTTATTGCTCCGACCAGCTTGAGGATGAGCATATCACGACATATTGAAAAATGAAAAGGACTCCATCCTCTATGTGCTTCTTCCACTGATGGATGGTACACTAATTTTTATGTAAACTACTACTAGGAAAACTATCCCTTTCCAGTTCAGATCTAGATCAAGGAAAAAATCCCCTTGTTGAATAGAGACTGGTTTTTAATGATTACATGCTTTCGAATTGGGTTGATGTAGAAAATTACTACATTAATGAGAAATCTACACTCCATAGGGACGGAATAATGTTTTTTGTGAAAAATTTTGAAGAAAGATGTTCTGGTTTTAGGTGAACTATTTGGACACCATCACCAGCCTCAAGACAATGATTTGTGTCATGGAAGTTGTTTCCCTTCATAAAAACATGCTAGTTTTCAACAGTAGGGAGCTTAAGGATGGTCATAATTTAGAATAGTACAAAATAAAAGAGGAATCTATACTCAAATTGGTTTTCTCCCTAAGGGGTGGAATGAAAATATTTTTAAAAACCCTTATAGGGAAGATGTTCCCATTGGAGGTGATGTTTTCAGACATCATCATCAACCTCAAGGCCAAGAGCCACGACATGGTAGGATTCCCCCTATAGGAGCAGAGGCTAATTTACCACATCAAGATGCTTGAGTATGGACATGCCTTAGAAGATTACAACATAGTAGAGGATTCCACTTTCTATTTGGTTCTCCGCCTAAGGGATAGAATGAAAATTATTTTTCAAATCCAAATTGGGAAGAATATGTGTGTTTCTAAATGTGTTTTTAAATATTTAAAAAAAATTATATTTTTTGGATGAAAAAAACAAAATAAATTTAAAAAAAAACAATTTAAAATAAATATAAACTTAGATTTAAAAATATAAATAAGAGTATAATGGAGAAAAAAGGATGAATAATTTATTGGGAGGGTGGTATTTTCATACTCAAAGATATAAAAACATAAGAAAACTTATTCTATTATGTTAAAAAAATATTTCATATATAAAAGTTTAATTAACTTCAATAAATATTACCTCCACAGGAATTCGTTGTGCATCTATAGAAAAGAAATTCAAGATTTTCATGACTGACAGTGTGGGGACCCAATTGAAAAACACTCACTAATTTTTAAGAATGAAACAATTGAATTAGGTTGAATAAATAAGACATCAAATGCGGGAAGATAAAAGAATTTCAATAAATGAAAAAATAATACTACATGTAAGAAAGGTATATTAATTTAAATAAATATTTCATCAAAATGAATTCATTACACCGCCAACAAATAAATTTTCCCCTAATATGACTGATTCAAACAGATAAAATAGAAGAAAAAGGGTGAAGGGGGATCAATAATTTACAGGGAAAATCTGAAGAATGTGGGAAGTTCAAATATTTTCAATAAATTTATAAATGATATAGGAATGGTGATTAATTTCAATAATTCTTACCTCCACAAAATGTCATCATGTATAACCAACAAAATCTGTCTCATCTATGATAGATTTGAAAATAAAAATAAGAGTGGTGAAAAGATGATGAATAATTTTCAGGATGGGATTGACATACTTAAAGTTGGAAAAAAAATAAGAAAATAGGTTCTATTATTCCAAAAATATATTGGATAAATACATGTTTGATTAATTTAAATAAAGATTTCTTTTATAGGAAGTTGTTGTGCATCTTCAACAAAGAAACTCAACCCTGCTATGAAATATTCAGATAAGTAAACCAGAAAAAAGAGGAGTAAAGCATATATTTACAAGGAAAATAATAATATACTTAATGATGTTTTTCCACTCTAAAAATGAAACTAAGAGTAATATTAATATATGGAAAAAGAAAAAATCATCAATGAGTTATGGTTAAAGACACAACCCTGGTTATTTATTTTTACTAGAATAACTGCTATAGGAAAATATAGAAGGCATAATAAAGAAAAGCATCTAGAAGAATGTTGGGTGAAAATCTAGTTGTAGAAATATAGATAAAAGTAAAATATTAAACTATTAACTTTTATAATGATACAACATAGGTTTCAGTAGTAGCCCTAGCATTTTAATAGAGTCGGTCCTTCCTATTTTTCTCTATGAAAGCAAGAAGTTGATTTTAGCAAAAAGTAAAAGAGACATATGATATCAAATGAAGGGGAGGTATATATGAAAGAAAAATTCGATTTTAGTCAAAAGTAATAGCCACATATGTTATAAAAATTAAAATAATTATATGAAAGAAACAATATAATTTTATCCCAAAGTAAAAAAAAATAATATATGATATACCTAGTAATAAGATTTTACCTTCAACAAAATCAGAGTATATGAACACCCAACTAGAAATATAAATCAAATTCATGCAAAGATAGATGCAAAACCATTTCAAAAATCAATTAATCATATGCATATTGAATATTAAAAGGGTGAAGATCATTATAAAGTAACAAAATAGAAAGAAAATAAATCACCATAGATGGAAAAGAAATAACCATAGATGGTGATTGAAAATACCTGGATATAGTTCCTTTGGACAACCCAGACAACTGTCTACTCCCTTACTAATTATACTTTAACTAAACACAACCTAATAACCTGAAAGATATAAACAAATGAATGATAAACATAAAAGGCATTAGGGAATAAATATTTCAAGGAAATCAATTATTTTGTTAATAAATATGAACCTTTATAAATAAATAATATGAAAAATAGTGAAAAAATAATGGAAAAATATGAATCTATATAATTAATTGAAGTCAATCATTTTATTAAAAAATATAAACATAGTCATACAATAAAAAAATGAATATCTAATTGATAAAAAATTTTAGGCATTCAAGCCAAGGATCTATTAGATTGTTAATATATAAGAACTTGTACAAAAAATATGAATAGATATGAACCTACATTAAAATTATTCGTAATAATAAAATTTATCATTATAAAATAAAAAACATATGTACCTATATATTTGAGTGGAATATAATATTTTGTTAAAAAAATATGAAATTGTGTGAAAAAATATGAACTACGTTGATTGAAGAATTAGGTTTGAATAAAATGCATGATAAAATTAATTACTCCCCTAAAAATGAGGTTGTTCACCCATCATAGTCACTACACTTCAAGTCTAATGCGCCCAATCCTTCATTAGAATCCAATATGTCTCTTGATCCCCATAAGTGATGACCTAGTGATCCAAGAGCCCAATGACCATCAAAAATGACCGAGATACCCAAATTCCAAAAGAATATGAAGGATGAAGGACCAATTTTGAATCCCTTGACCACCTATGCCACAACCAGCAGATCATACAGAGGCACAGGGACCACTGCTAACCACAATCGCGTGCTGTGTGACTGAGCCATAGCTTCCTGACGACTATAAAAACCATATGGAACCTGGTGAAAGTCCAAAAGATATCATCCAGTCATAGAATCCATAATCTCCAGAAACAATCATCATCTACATCATGTCCAAACACCACTACTGAGAATCGTGAGCCTAAGACTATGTCACGCATCCCTGCGCTAATTCCATCGGTCACTTGGTCAGCCATGGTCCACACCAAATCCATAAACCAATGTAGTAGAGGAAGAAGGGGGCGAGGATAATTTAGAAAATATTGGAGAAATAGAGACCATATGTGGAAATATCTACGCCCATCCTCCACCAGATTACTCTGTGGACACCAACCCCCACCAGCAGTGCCATCATCTGAAGACACTAATAATAAATCATATCTTTACCATCGATAACTCCAACCCTAGACCACGGAACATGAGTAAATATATCTAAGAAATCTAACCTATGGGACACCATCGGTGTAAGCGGTATGAAGGCCGGACAGAGGCTGATGCGGAGGAGGCAGACTCTAATGTGGAGGAGGATGAGGTGGATGCCGATAGAGAGGAAGTTGAGGAGGCAAATGCCAATGTATAGAAATAGTAAGAGGTAGAGGCCTATAAGGAGGAGTAATCAGATGCTGATGCAGAGAAAGATCAGGTAGACACTGATGTGGAGGATGAGGAGGTGTACACTGATGCAGAAGAGGAGGAGGTAGACACCAATGTGGAGGAAGAGGTGGAGGCGATGCAAAGGAGAGTCAGGGATGGAATGAAGAGTGGGATGACATTATGAGTGAAATCGTTCATTTAAGAGATATGGAAGTAAATAATACGATTAAGACAAAGGTAGATGATGACTCCGTGCAGTGAGAACCCTAGATCAACGGTGTGAGCAGTAGGAGAAAGCGAGGGTAACATCGCCGTGAAGAGGTATGGAGCGACATGACTGGATATACATGGAGGGATAACATGGAAGAGATTCCACGCATAAGCGTGGTGTTTTTTAGGGAGACCACATGGAATGGAGGGTAAATTATGATTAGTATAGTTAGCTGATTACAACATCTCACCTTCAAAAATTAGTATTTATGGAAATGCGACTTAAAAATTACCTATAAAGGGAATCCTACTCTATAAAACCATAAACTTTCAATCCATTTTGTAATATAATGAATTTCCCCCCATTTTTCCTCTCCAAAATCCTTACTATATATTGGGTATATTTTTATTCTACAAAGAAATCCTAAATCTTTTATTATGAAGGATCCTATGACAAGATCGAGCAAATTCATCAAGTTAGTATCTAAGTTCTTCAATAATATTTTCAATTACCTCCATTAATACACTATTTTTAAATATAATTATCTAATATTATGATGTTATTTTAATATTATTATTATTCTGGTATAATTTTACTATAATTATATAATATTGGACTCTTAATCATTCATTGGTATAATATGTCCTTGTCTGGGTCAATTTAATCACCTACATGAAGTATTCTATATCGACATAACTATTTCCACCTATAATACATATCCAAACATTAACAGTTTTAATATATGATACAAAATAGTAATATATTTCATGAATATGGTTCTAAAATAATGATGGAAAAATGAATGATCATTAAAAGATAACTCATGGTCTCTAGAAAATTACCTAAAACTTGTTCATTATAGATTCCATTATTGAACCATACCCAATACATCCATCAAATGAATATGGAACTATATTAATCATTTTAATATATTGATTTAAATAAATTTAATAATATTTTAATGATGAAATTTTTATTAAATAATGGTGATGAAAATCACTATTACAAAAAATGATTGATAAAATGAATATTTATCACATTCAATGATGAAAATAAAAAATAATTAAATACTAAATTTGTTTTTAATGATTATAATTGATGTGTATAAAATTTAATATATATAAATAAGGTTAAATAAGAAGTGATTAATCATATTGTGTTTGTTGTACAAGAGTTTAATGCACTTTGTGAATGTTGGGAGTAAAGGTAAGAGTTTTTTACCAATCTTGTTTTTAAATTGGGATTGGTTCTGTTTTAATATCAATATGGTAAAATATATAATATTCTCTGTAAAACACAAATATTTTCTTATTATATTGTTATTCATTTTTTTACATGTATTCAGTCCATTTAACCAGCCTTTGGTTCAAAATTCAACTACATAGATTATTATAAGTGGATCAGACTTTATCTTTTATTTTGATCTAGATTCATTCTCCTCCATGTCCATATTCTCTATATATTTTTATATATGTAATCATCTCAACATATATGATTTATTGTTTTCCTTTTCAAGGGAATAGATTTTTTTTTTAAAATAATATTCTTCAAAAAAATTTAGTGTGGTTATTTTCCACAAACTTTGTTATTTTTTACAAGGTGTGAAAGGAATCTCTTTTTTAAATATTGCATGTACTAGCACATTTTCACACCATAGTCATTGTTTTCTTTGAGAAAATTCATTACCATTTTTTCAGGGTTTTTTAAGTTAAATTCTATCACCATTTATTTTTATTTAATTTCTTTTAAAATTAATGTTATCAAAAGAAAGTAATATTCCTTCTTATTTTCCAAATAAATTTCATAATGATCTAATAAAAGTGTTTTTCATCTATGTAAACATTATTTAATGATTCATATAATTTAATGGTAATAATATCTTATTACAACATCCATATTAATTCGATGTTTGTATTATGACAATGTATTATGTATGTTTTCTAGAAACCCATATATTTTTCTCAAGTTAATTGTCCTAAGATAGAATTAATAATATTTTAATGTTCACATGTAACAGAAATATATATTTTTTCATTATGTGATGGTTGGGTCATTATATTCCTTCAATATTTTGGGTAAATTTCTATATATCATGAGATCTGGATAAGACATGGGTAGATATCCCTAGTCTAAAAAGGTTATGGGACTTTATTGATTAGCCCAACTTTATTATGTTATGGGTAGGTGATTAGTCTAGTCCATTATGATATAAATGTCATGGGATTTAGACCTAACATATGTTATTATTTCTATGATTATAATTATGACACATTATTATTCCTATATTATTTTTCACAGATCATGGCCATCAATTCATGTTTTCACACTCTTGTTACTCATGTATTATGTTATAGCAAAGCCTTATATAGTGGCCCGTGATTAATGATTTATGTTTTATTGGGTATGAATCTCTTATGTGATGACCATGAACTATTATTATTTTCTCATACTTATATACATATCTAATTTTCACTTATGATCCTTGATTAATATCTCTTATGTTTATCTTTACTGAGAAAATGAACTCACACTTTCTTATGTTTCAATTCCCTAGGTTATGAATAAGTGTATTATGTATAATGTATCTGATTCTATGTCATGTGAGAAGAATATATGTGGGATATGTTAAAAATGTAATAAAATATATAATTTTTTATATCTAATCCCTAAACACACTAAGCATATATGTTTTAGGTTGTGAATTATTGTGGGATATAAAGAATAATAATTGTAATTGATGTAATATGTATGTATAAAATCCATGGTTAAACTCAAAAAACATAGTATTGAGGGTATGCAAATCACATTATGTGAGAAATTACCCTTTTTCATTGAAAATATAAACACTAATATAACAAAATAGTACAAACCGAACATAATTATATGAAAAAAATAAATTACTAATAATTTAATGATATGTCACATTACTAAAACAAAATGAAACAACCTCTTATAGTAAAACAACTTCATCTAAATAAATCCCCAAATAGAATATGAAAAATAATAATAAATTCAAACTTCTCTAACACCAACTGAACATTATATACTAAGAAAATGAGAAGACTAACACCGTGTCCAACACCAACCTATAATTCAAAAAATGATATATAAAATTAGGGCTGAGTATAAACTATACTCATTAGGTTTCTTATGTGTTAATGGTAACGAAGGATGCTAAAACCTATATTAATGAAATATAAAAAATATATAATTTATCTAGTAACAAAGGTAGTTTTACATCTCTATCACACCCAGTTTTAGGTACATGAAGCTTTATTTATGTATTTTAAGTATATATAATGTTCAGGATATGTTTCTAGAGGTTCAGAGGAGTTTCTGCAAGATCTAGAGCCTTTTCAAGAGGTTCATGGTTTGATCACAATTAGTAGAAACCATGAAACATCTATAGAAAATTGTGCGAGGGAAAAAAATTAGCACTAGTAAGGCACATGATTAGCGTATGGTTTATCAAAACTATGTGGATTTCCAAAATAAACCATTCAATACTTGATAGTGTGGAAACACATGGTTGGTGCATGATTTTTTAAATTGTCCGAGCCAACCATGTGTGGTGTGGCTTGAGATAGGAGCTTGTGTATAATTAGTGCACATGTTTTCTAACTGTGTTCCCTAACTATGGTCTCTAACCATGCATCCTGATATTTTAGATACAAAAATTTTGGATCTAATTCAGCATACCTTCTTAATCACTAATTTTACCCCTAATACTTCCAAAACATGAATTACACTTCCTATCATGGATTTAGAGGTGGTTCCCTTTGATCCAGGAGCAATTTTGAGGGGATTAGAAGTCCATAAGAGATATAGAATCATCATTAAGTAATTGGACAACATTGTTATCCTTATATCTCTACTCCTCTACTCTTTTAGAATCTTAGATCTAATTCTCTATGGATAGATCGAGGTTATTTTTTTTATTTCATGATGATATATTGTTGAATTGGTTTAAGGGAACAATATCTATGTTTGAATATAGAATATTAAAGCTGGGTGGTTGAATTTGTTGTTTCGTTCTTCAGTTTCACTAATGTTTGAGAGATAGGTGGGTTCTCCCTCGATTCCAAATGATTAGAACATGAAGAATTAGTTTGAAATAAATTTTTTTCTTAAATTTATGATAAAAATTATATATTATTATTAACAAAAAACATATTTAATAAAGGTGTTGTGAAATGGTGTAAATTGTATGGTTTTATAGAAAACCCCATTGATGTTCATTTCATTATAGTGTTTTTAAAATTTTGGTTTTTTCTCATGGAATAATATTATAAAAAAAATCAATAAAAGATATAATTTTTTGAAATTGATTGTAATGTTTGCTTTGGCATGGTTTTGGAATACATGGTTGGTGTGAGTTCATGGTCATTAAATGTGACCCTATGGAAGGGGGTGGGCCTTTAGGGAACCTGGTAATTATTACCTTGTGACGACTTGGTATGTAGATGAGAGATTACTAATGAGTATATAACTGTCTCTTGGTCCTATGTGTGTGGATGTGTGTATGTGTGGAATACTTGCATGGGAATTCCTAATGTGATTTAAGATTGGATTAAGCATCTTGTATTATTTCTTTACATGGAAAACTGTTTTTTATTTGGAAAATGTTTTTGTAGGATAAAAATTTCTTAAAGTTAATTTACAAATATTTTTTAACAAAATTCTAACAATTTTTATCTTAATGGAATGAGTTGTGAATTAATTGGGGAAATCATACTAAGTTAAAAATCACCCCCTACTTGGTCACTATTTTGAGTTTGTAGATGTTATCTTTCGAGACACAACTAATAGAAAGGTATCTCAGTTCTTCATTGCTTATTCTCGATTCCTTGGTGTGGCTTGTTGAGTTGGAATTTGGAGTAGGTTGGGACATTCCGGTTTGTGACTATAGTGTATTTGGGTTTCATTGTATTTTGACTCTTTTGGTTATGTCACTTAGCTTCCACTTTGTACTATGATATTGCTTTTAGTTTCATTTTATTAGTTGTATTTTTTACTCATTCATCATATAGTTGTTTCCAAGTTATGCTTATATTTGTTGTTGTTGTTTTATCTTTAAATTTTAAATCATCCCCCAATTGTTTATGAATACCTTGGGATTTATTTCCAGCCTTTTGTCCCTTAGGAATGTCAATTAAGGCTAGTAATACCCACTACCTTTTTCCCAAGCCAATGGGTGATGGTCAAGATGTTACCAATTATATCACCTTGTTTGGTTCTTGATATGGGAATAGTGATAGTATATCTCTTGGTATGGTACAAAGGATTGGGATCAATAGAACATGAAATATATAGCATAAAAAGTTATATCTAACCTATTTAGGTGAATATTCAAGTAACCAGGGACTTTTGGTACATGAGTATTTTGAGAAACTTCTATGAGCAATCACCTCATCATCATGATTTTAGTCGATGAGAAGAGGATAGCATGCATTGATAATAATTAATTCCAATTAGGAGTTCATAATTTATTTTTAGTAATGATTTATGATTTTGTGATAATGTATTGATTTTTGAAAATAGCTGAAAATGGTTTGATTTTAAAAATCAAGGTGGAATTCTAAAAAATGGTTTAAAAGTGGAAATTTTATAACATTGTAAAGCCTTTTTTTGAAATGTGTGGTGTGGTAAATTGGAAATTAATAAGACTTTAATTTCTAGTAAGTAAGGTTAAGTGGAGTTTGTATTTTTTATATAGAATTGCACCAGGAAGGCACTGTAGAATCCAACAAGAGGAGGTTGTTGAGAATGTGGTTTCAAATGAGCCACAATTGAACTAAAAATTGTTCTACAATATTGTACAGGCTTTTAGTCCATAGAAAAAGGGAACATAAATTATGAACCAAGGAAAGTGTAACATTCAAGTTATTTCCAAAAGAAGAATCCACCAACCTTTGGTGGTGATCTTGAGCTAGAAAAAGAAAAAGTGTGTCCAAATAAGATGAATTGAATGTTTTATTTCCAGGGAACATTAGTTGAGTTTAAACTAAAATTTGAAATGTATATGCTATAGGATATAACATGACAGTGATAGGATTTAGCAGTTTAGGATTAATTGGACCAAGGAATTATAAGGGAGGATATTGAAGAATTGTTCGATAAAGATTTATATCCTAAAACATTAATAATTTATAAAACAATGTAATAATTTAGTTTGAAGTTTGAAAATATTTTAGTAATTGAGTATGTGGATAAATTTATTAATTTAGTTCATTTTTCTTTGTAAGTTGTTGCAAGTGCATCTTTGAAGGCACACATTTTTTAGTCTAGAATGAAAATAGAAATTTTCTCAAAGATTATCATGCTTTGTATAACGAATTATATAGATATGGTGAATAGTGAAATTGAGGTAGAAATAGATATCTCAGGAAACATAGTCAGGGAAATTATGTTTATTCCTATGAGAACTAGTGAGAAATCCAATGTTGAGAACAAGAGAAGGAGGGAAACCTGTTCTTAAGAGGGTGGTATAACTCAAAATCAGACTATGGTATCAGTGAACATACATTATAGACTGAAGATTAAGTTAAGATGTTTTTAGTGTGGTTCACTGGACCACAAAAGTTATGATTATAAAACACCACCTAGAGCATGTCAAAATTTCCACCAAATGGTACATCTTCAGCTCTATTATTGTAGTGATCCCAAGTCAAGTTCAAGGGATACATATCATGATTCTCAGGAATCCTAAACATTAATAGGATGAGATAAGTAGAATATATCTTGTTAGTATAATCAATAAATCCATGGTGATTCTAGGAATACCATGACTCCTCAACTAGTAAAATCTAAACCGTGTAATAATGAAAAAAGTTGCAGCGAGTAAGAAATAGTATAGGACTGAGAAAGTGATCATGGATGATCAATCATGACCTTTAATGATGTGAGGTAGGATTATTTTGAATTATACCCTTATTAAAACTTTTTTTGATATGGTTGAATCCCATTAATTTATTTCATCTCTTTCTTTTGATCTTATGGGTTTACATGTTGATATGATTCCTTCTGTTTTTTAAACTCGCAACACTTTTGGGACAATGAGAATGTTGAGACATAAAATGTGCAGCCTAATAGATAATAATCTATGGTACTGAGTTGGTAAGATATTTCTCTATGATATATATGGATGTATATGAATTGATTCATAGAATGGATAAGCTAGCTAGCTATGACGCCCATATTGGTTGTTATGCATGGAATGTGAGTTTCAAATCATTTGATGCTGTTAAGAAACTATTTAAATGTGATAGGGTAGTGGATGAAAGAAGAGAAGGACCCTTGGTACTGGTGGTTGGAACTATCTCTTACTAGTTGATAATAATATCTTTGTAATTTTTAGATGAGATCGATAATAGTGATTTCCCATCCATAGTGGACCAGTTTCATGATGTTTTTTCAGAAAATTTCTTGGGGTTTTCAGCTAAAAGAGAATTAGATTTTATGATTGATCTCTTAATGGGGACTATTACTATTTCTCAACCATCTAATCATATAAAACAATAGAATTTATAGAATTTATAGATTAGTTAGAAGGGTTGGAAAGAAAAGGGTTCAATCAACCCAGAACATCTCTATGAGAAGCATCAATTATTTTTATGAAAAAGTAAGATTAAACTCTTATGATATGTATAGATTATCATATGATTAACCAATTTATGATAAATAATTAGTATCATATTCCACAAATTTATGATCTGTTTGGTCAATTTAGGGGTTCCCATTTGTTCTCTAAAATTGATTTATGTTTAGGATATCACCTACTGCAGGTTCAGAAGGAGGATATTCTGAATAAATATTTTAGAAGAATATATAGACATTATGAGTTAATTTTTATGAATTTTGGTCTTATGAATTAACCATACTCATTTATGGAATTGATGACATATAAATTTCAAAGGTATCTGTAATACTTCATGGTGGTTTTGTTGAATGATATACTAGTGTATTCAAGAAAAAAAGCTGATCATGAGAAACACTTAGCCATAGTGATGGGTATCTTGGGAGAGAATCATATGTATTAAATGTTATTAAAGTGTTATTTCTAGATATAATAAGTATGTTTCCTTGTCCATGAAATATCTCAAAAAGAAGTTTCTGTAGATCCTGAAAAGATAAAATCTATTATCTCTTAGTAATCACCAAAGAATGTCTTTGACATATGTAGTTTCCATGGCTTTGAAGGATTGTAAATATGTTTTGTATGTTCCTTTTCACATTTGGAATCAAATATAAAAGATTTTATGAGGAAAAGGTTCCTTTACAATGGAATGAGTAATTTGAAAAATCCTTTAAAGTTCATATGGTTATACTTACATTATGTGAAATCTGTACATTGTTATAGTCTGGATAGGGATATGTAGTCTATTTCAATGCATTAGGATCAGGGTTTGAATATATTCTCATATAGGAAGATCATATTGTTGCTTATGGTTCATGACAGTTATATTTTCATGAGAATACATACCTAACACAAGATTTTAAATTAGTCACGGTATTCCATACTTTAAAGACCTGGCATCATTATCTTTTTTGTGAGAATTTTAATTTTCTTACAGATCATAAGATTCTAAAAAACATTTTCTCAAAAATTATATTTGAATATATAGAGAATAATATAGATAAAAAACCTTGATATTTTTTACTTTTACTGGATGTATATAATATTTAAAGTCAATTCGATACCAGATTCATTAAGTAGGAAGTCGTATGCCCATTTAGCTAAATAAAGTTCAGATCAGTGGAAGCTAATGTCATTTATAGCAGACATGCACCTGGATTGTACCAACCAGGGTGATTTTTTAATTTTATTTCCATTTTTTTGTTCCTAATTTTTTTCATCATGTGAAAAAGGATCATAGAGACTGTTATGAATGTGTTTTTATGAGGTAAAAACTCAATGGTGTGGATACAATTTAGGGATAGAAGCTGGATGAGTTTTTTATTTTTCTATTTAAAGATCACATTATGGTACCTTTGGTTTGTCAAGAACAAACTATTAATTCTTACTACCATTAAAAATGGGTTGTTTATCTAGGCATTCAAAATAGTTATAGATCCTTGAAGGCATATTTTTTGTGGGTTGGAATGAAAAGGGAAGTGGCATAGATTTTTTCAAGATTCCTCTCTTATTAGTAGGTCAAGGTGGAACACAAATGACCAATGGGAATATTGCATTATTTAACAGTTACCATGTGGAAATGGGAGAATATATCTATGGATTTTGGGACACGTTTACCAATAATGTTTAAGAACCATGATTCCATTTTGTTAATTGTGGATAAGCTCATGAATTTGGCTAATTTAATCCATATTCGTGAATCCCATATGGTGGATGAATTGTACAAAATCTATATATGAGAATTTATAAAGATACATGACATTACAGTATCGATTATATCAGATTGAGACCACATGTTTACATGTCTCTTTTCAAAATCCTTATAGAAATACCTTGGGACACAGTTGAAAATAAATGCGACGTATCATCCTCAAATAGATGGATAATATTTGAGGATGATCCAAATTTTTTAGGACAATATTTGGTCTTGTGTAATGTATTTTTATGGATTATGGGATAAGCACATACCATTAGTGGAATTCTCATACAAAAAAATTATCTTTCCTTGAAAAATATGTCCCCTTTCGAAGCATTTTATGAGCGTCCTTCTCAATCTCCACTTTTTTGGGTTGAAATAGGTGAGACTTCACTAGTTGTAAAAATAATTTTGAAATATAAAATAGAGAAGATTTAATTGATTGGAAACAGAATGGATAAAACTCAGAGTCGTTATAAATAGTATTCAAATCATCATGAATTATTGTTTTCATTCGAGGTGAGTGATAATGTGTTTTTTGGATTCTATCCAAGGCTTTAGAAATATCCATTTCAAAGAAAGGGAAAGTTATATCCTCAAAACATAGGACCTTTTGAGATACTTGAACATATTAGTGAAGTTTCTTTTTAGTTTTATTTTCTAGAAAGTTTTAGTTCAGTTCATAATGTTTTTCATGTAACACAATTTAAGAAGTATCAACCATATCCTGACCATGTAATTATTTGGGATCACTTTTACCTTGATTCAGATGCTACATTGGTTCATGTGTTAGTTCAGATTTTATATAGGTAAAAGAAATTATATCATGGTAAAATCATTAGTCTAGTGTGTCTTTTGTTAGAACATGGCCAGATTCTGAAAGATACATGTGATCATGAAAATTAAATGTAGGAGTAATGGCCCTAACTCTTACAAGGAAGTGAGTGTTTTCAACATTTCAGGGGAAAAAGTCAAATGGTGGGGAGAATTTAGCACCCTGTATTTCATGTTCTTGACCCTTTATTTATTTATTTTAAGGATATATAATGTTCAGGTTATGTTTTAGGAGGTTCGAAAGAGTTTTCTTATGCTTTAGAGGATTTTATGGAGGTTCATGGTTTGATATTTGTTAGTAGAAACCATGAAACACCTTAAATAAACCATGTAAGGGAAAATAGTGAACAGTGGTCATGTACAAGATTGTCACATAGTTTGGACAAACTGTTAGGATTCCCAATAGAAACTATGCAATTTTGAACAGTGGGGAAACAAATGGTTGTAATATGGTTTTCCTAACCATGTGATCCCATCAAGGATGTTGTGTCTTGATAAATTAGCTTGTGCATGGTTAGTGCACAGGTTTTCCAACTGTGTTCCCTAACCTGCTCCATAAAATTTTAGATCTAAATTTTTTTATCTAATTCAGTTTAAATCCTTAATCAAAATTTTCCTCTAATACTCTTCTAACATGAATTCATTTTCCTCCCAGTCCTTTTGAGGTTATTTCATTTGATCATGGGGAAAGTTTTTTGAAATCTGAATATTGTTGGAGATATAGATTCACTGGTAAGTTATTATTCTTCATCATTTTACTTATATCTCTTCTCATCTTCTCTATTGGAACCTTAGATCTATTCCATTGAAGATAGATCTAGGTTATTTTTTGGATTCCTTGATGATTTCCTATTGAATTGGTTAAAGGCAATAAGATCTAAGTTCAAATATTCAAGATCTAAGATGGGTGGTTGAAGTTGTTGTGTCATTATTCATTTTCACCAAAAGTTTGAGAGGTAGGTGGATTCACTCTCAATTCCACTTGATTATAACATGAAGTATTAGTTTGAAATAATTTTTTTACCTAAATTGATTGTGAACTTGATGTGAGATACCAGATGGAAAACATATTTAGTGATAGTTTTGTGAAATGGTAGGAATTGGATGGTTTTTTGGAATACCTCATTGATGTTAATTTTAAAATTGTGTTCTTAAAATTTTGGTTTTGTATTATATCATGGAAAATTATTGTAGAAATTTTTTCAATAAAATAATTGTTTTATTTAAATGGATTTCCATGGTTGGTTTGGAATGGTTTTAGCATACATGGTTGGAATGAGTTCATTGTCATTAGATGTGACCCTATAAAAGGGGAATGTTCTATTAGGGAACCTGGTATTTTTCACCTTATGACTACATGGTATATCAACAAGATACCACTCATGAGTATGGAACTATCACCTCATCATCAATTTGTGGATGTGTGGATGTTTGGAATCATGGAATGGGTATTCAAATTGGGATTTGAGAATGGTTTTAATGGGTTTTTTATTTCCTTCCATGGAAAATTATTTTGGATTTGGAAAAAAAATTAGTTGGATATAAACATATTTAAATTTCATTTCAACTATTTTATATAAATATGCTAACATGTTTTATCCTAGTGGCATGAGTTGGGATGTAATTTGGGAAATCATACTGAGTTTAGACTCACCCCCTGCTTGGGAACTATTGTGCCTTTACAGATTACATCTATTGAGACACAAGTAAATGCAAGTTATCACAGTTCTTTAGTGAAGCTTCTTGATACCTTCGTGTGGCTTTTTGAGTTGGATTTTGGAGGAGGTTGGGAGTTGTTGGTTGGTGTCTTTGGTTTTTGTTGCCTTTTGACTCTTTTAGTTATGTCACATGGTATCTGGTTTTTATTTTGATATAGTTATAGGTTTGATTTTTTTTGAGTTTTATTTTGTACTCATTCTTCATATAGTGTTTTTTAGGGTTTTCTTGGTTGGTTGTTTTACATTTAAATGTTAAATCATACCCTAATTATTTATGAATCCCTTGGAATTTATTTCCAACCTTTGGTATCTTTTTTATGACACCAAAGGCCAAGAACACCCACCAACCATTTCCAAGATAATAGGTGCTGTGTGGGATGTTACAACATTTATCCATGTATCATTATAAATGCACTACCCTAAATAAAAATATAAAAATATAATAAAAATTACACCATAAAAAAATAATATATCAATAAGAGACCCCAAAAGCTTCCTCCCATTAAATCCATCATACCAATAAAACATCACTAAGAAAATAAAAAATCCTACATTTAGTTTTTTAGTAAAAATCCACATGTACACAAGTGAATACAATATCCTGGGTGTAAATGATCTAGAATTCACCTATCCAATAAAACATAGATATCAAATTTCACCCAAAATATAATTCAATGTAGATGTTGAATCATGTTTATTATAAATTTTTTCAATATTTAAAAACATAAAGGCAACAGAAAGAAATATCCATCATTTAATTAAAAAATAAAAAATTGTATACTCATAACCCTGAAATAACCTAAGTGACCTGACTCATCACTTCTGCATAACTCCTAAACCAATTCAAATAATGAAATTATTTTTACCCAATTTTACTTGTGCAAATATTTATGAAATTAACCAAATCATAAAAAAATTACTTGTCCTTGGATTATAATGAATCTAAATAGTTTTCTGAATTTTGAATTAATAAAAACTTCCTTATTAATTTCAATCTCATTCATCCACCTCAAAGAACAACATCTAACCCACATCTTCAAAATACCATATAAAATTAACTTCATTAAAATAACATATATATAAAATATCCATAGAATACAATATCTGGTCATTTTATATAAAATAAAACCTTTGATCTGGTAATAATATTTTCTAATTACACCATCCAATAAAAAAAATATTACAATAAATAATATATAACCCCTAAATCCTTTTATAAATCAAAATTAAAAATCACCACCATATCCTTCATAAAAACAAATCAATGAAATTATTCTATCTATAAAACAATGTATAAAAAATCAATAAATATCAAGAAGGAATGTTAAATAAATATTATCAATAAAAAAATTTGGAGTCACCTACCTTGAGTTTCCAATTATAATATCCAAAATGAAAATAATTGTTCCAATAATTTACATGATTTTAAATAAGATCCATACATTCACACAATTATTATTATAGATTTAATTAAATCATACATAACAAAGAAAACCACCAATTCAATTTGTAAATATAAAATCACTATAGATCTAATATCTTTAAATCTTGTATGTTCAAGAAAGAGTAAGAGAGGGGAAATGTGAAGAAAAAATTTAGTGATCTCACATTCAATGTGATAATGATTCAATAACACAATGAAAAATATATCTCAATTACTTTAATAGAATTCCCAAATCCACCCCTAATAATCCCTTAATGTTTAATGATATGAGTTTATATGCAATTCGACCTATTTATTAAGTGAATTTTAGTATAATTCCTTAAAACATATAACATTAATAACATCGAATGATCTTTTGATGTCTAGTTTCTTGGAAAATTTGTATATAACACCTAAATTAAATAAATAAAACATAAATATAATCATTTGTTAATATTTTTAAATTATTCATCTAGTATTCCATCTGAGGTCACCTCATTGCAAGTAATTACTTGGGGATATACATTAATTAAAAGAGTGGGTATAAGGCATAATAAGGGATAAACAAAGGAAATTAAACATGAATGATCATTATGGACAATACATGAGGCATAACATGAGTGAATAATCATAAGTACATGTCAGATACCTTGGAAATGCAGAGACATTATAAAATTGATACATTATATGTCATGACCCGACCCTACCGGTCTCGAGCCGCAACTACTCCAGGACCGCCTCCATAGGCCAGGGGCTGGCGACAAGCGCTGAAGGCGTAACGATCTCAAGGAGTCCTTCGCCTAAGTACCTATACACACACACATAGACCACTCGATGCAGAAGTTCAGAATAAAAAGAAAATCAAAGGAAAAACAACTATAACCCAACCACAATCATGCATCATCTTCTATATAGAACAAGTATAGTGTGGAAAAGTACTGAAAAGTAAACTGAATAGTAAATGGAAAAACACGAGCCCAGCTAGAAAGATGCCACAACCCAATAATAGTTAAAAGAAAGTAAACAACTAGTGAGTCTCACACCCATAATTCCTCCTACGACCACTGAACGCAGCCCAAGATCCTGTGTCCTCTACGCTCTTCTATAGTCTCGATCGACCCATCTGTCGTCTAGAAGGGCACACCATCTGCGGGCAAAGCCCAAGCAGGGGTGAGTATAAAGATACTCAGTAGGATTCCCTGAAATCTCAAGGGAGAAACAAAGGATATTCTAAAACAGTGAGTAGTAGACATAACAAGAAAATTGTAAGAGTGCAAAAGAAAGAGTGCAGCTCAACCCGACAAGAGAAGGGAAGCAGGCTCGTCCAACCAAGAGGAGCTAGACACAGAAATCACATGGAATACCCCGCACATCTTCTCCCCTCATATAAAGAGAGTAACTGAACCCAAGGAGTGGGAAAAAATTAGAGTGTATATATATGCTCAACAAGAAACCCGAACGAGTGTGTAAGGGGATCTCTATCTCCAAGTTCAGCCCAAGAAAAGTCACCAACAGTTCCAAGGATATCCATCACTAATTCCCAACAGTCCTGCACGCCAAAGCCACCTCATCGTTGAACCATACAACAAAGGGTCCCGCTCCAGTAATCACGGAGAAAAGTCACTGACTAGCCTCATATAAAGGGCTGAGTTTGAAAGAAGTCGTCGGGTAACCCACTGCCCAGCCTCGTTGGGGGGTAAACCCCAAGAGGTCGTCGGGTAACCCCCTGCCCAGCCTCGCTGGAGGGTAAACCCCCAGAGGTCATTGGGTAACCCACTGCCCAGCCCCACTAGAGGGTAAACCCTAAGGTGAATGGGTAACTCACTGCCCAGCCCTACTGGAGGGTAAACCCTAAGGTTAAAGGGTAAGCCACTGCCCAGCCCTGGTGGAGGGTAAACCCTAAAGTCAATAGGTAACCCACTACCCAGCCCCATTGGAGGGTAAACCCTAAGGTTAACAAATAACCCACTACCCAACCCTGCTAGAGGGTAAACCTGGAACTGGTCTGATAACTCCGCACTACTCGTGCCATCACTAGGTGTCACTAACACCACTACAGTACGTAGGTTTGGAGTGTGTGAAAGGAACCTCTGACCAACGCCCTTTTATGTTTCCACATTTAATGAAATCTCGAAAAAGGACTGCACGCCCAAACTGATTACACCATTGCAATCCTCGTGGAAAAACATGCGAGATAGACTATTTACTCGCTAGAAATGGTCTCCTGACAAAAAAGTTATTCAACATGGCTTTATGCTCATACAGCATCTCATAGGGCCCGCACCTCGGTCCTGAAAAAGGTCGGGCGAACTGCGCCATCACGATGCTCTTGAAAAAACATGCCAAATAGACTATTTATATGCCCCAAACGGACGTCTGATGAAAAAGTCACAGAATGATGTACACAGCTTAAAAGACGACCTGTGGGGCCCATGCCTCAACTCCAGCTTCAACACCTGAAACCACCCTGGTCAACTTCGCCTTGATGTCAAGATCACAAAGCCGCTGACGCTGCCTAAAACAGAATCCAGATGCAGAAGTTGCAACTCCCCGCGTTATGCAAATGGGGCCCTGTGGGGCCCACACCTCCACCCTGAAACACGCCACGCAGATTTTACCATTGCGTTCCTTGCAGATAACCATGAGTCGTAGGCTATTCATTTTCTTAGAATGGACTTATGAAGCATAAGTCGTAAAAACGCAGCATACGCCCCAAAGCCGCCCCGTGGGGCCCACGCCTCAGGCCCAAATTTAGGCGGGGAGATTGCGTCGTCAAAATCCCCTCGAAAGAACACTCAGAAACGAGTACTCAGACACCCCAAATGGATGTCGGGTGAAAAAATTGGTGTTTCACTGTAAAATGTGTGAACTAGGCCCTGTGGGTCCCGCACCTTATCTCTAAATCCAACGCTTCGAAAAGTGTTTCAAAAAGTTCACACGAGGATTGGGGTCACGCTTTCGCTGATGGCGCATCAATCGGACATCCCAAACAGGAGTTAGGTCTGACGCAAGAATAATTAATTAATTAATTAATTATTCACATTAAGCGCTTTGTGCCACTGAGAAAAGAAACCTAACCGCAATGGTACCAAACTAACTTTGGAAGGATTGTCTCAACTCCAGGGCCACAGCACCTTTGACAGCGCATCAAACGGACCTCCGGCTCGCGTATCACGTCCATCAAAACTTTAATAACAATTTAATATTATTAAATTAAGGCGTTCTGGGTCACCCACCTTCTGGTACAGAACTCAAAAACCATGAAAGACACTTCAAAAATCTCATCTCGTTGACACAAACCCGCAGTCGCTGACGGTACGTCAAATGGATGAGCCGTTTAAGAGATATGCCCCCTTGAACAAAATGGGGCCCAAAATGGGCCGGTCCAGACCGGCCGGCTCGGTCCATACCGCCAGCCCGTGGCCTAGCTGTGAGTCCGGCCCAGCTTGTCGTGGCCCACTGGCCGCGGCCCATTTGAAACCACCGGACCCCTACGGTCCGGTTCTTCCACCGACCGGCTGAGCGGCCGGTCTCTTGTCTGCGCGCCGCACTAGCAGGGCCCGCATATTGCGGGTACTTGTCCGCCACTCCGCCAATGAGATCATCACCTCGGAGCTTCCTCCCGACCGCGACAGGTCGACCGTGCCGCGGCCGCCTGACCTCCCCGTCGGCCGAGCGCACCGCCGCAAGCTGGCCGCCCGCGCCGCGGCCGCCCGGGCTCCCCGCTCTGCCACCTGGGTCCGCCACACTGCACCGACGCTGCCTCATCCGCCCCTCCACCGGCTCCCCTAAAGCCGTCGTGCTCTTCCACCTCCGGCTCGACCTCACCCGACGCCACTGCTTCGGCCACACCCGACGCCGGCCCACCGAGATCCACCTCGGCCTACTGCCTGCCGCGCTCCGTCGCGCCTCCAGCTCAATCTCCGGTCGTCGCCCCTTGCTGGATCCAGACCTTCATCTGGTCTCCCCGACTACTCTGGTGGTCGGAAAAAGTATCTGAAACTGGTTTTGGAATCCTTGGGGCCAGCTCTTCGCAGTGCCACCCCTCGCTCGTTGATCCTTCATAGTTTTGGCGCGTCCGAAATTTTGGATGAAGAATGCTCAAGAACGGGATTTAGAACGGGGCTTGGATGACGGTTGTGTTCATTTGGCCATCGTCCTAATTCTAAAATTTTAGAATTTAAACAACAGAATTGATGAAAAATCAATAAATCGATGAAGGTGCGAAAATTAACCCAAAAAATCCTACCTCGAATCGGTCGTGCGTCGTTGGTGGCGCGCCCACGACGCTCCTGCTTCGATCCGCCAAGGTTCCGGCGGTGGTTGCTCCTCGATTCGGTGAAGAACGACGAAGAATGTCTAGAGAGATAAAGAGGGAGAGAGCTTGGGTTTTAGAGGGAGAGAGTGAATTAGAGTTTTTCCATAACCCTAAACACTTAAATTCTATTTGTAGGGATCCCACTCAGCTTAGAATCCAAATTCACCGCACCCTCTCATTTTATATTATTCCTAGGCAAAAAAACTCATTTCAAACTCAATGGAAGTCTCAGATTTCCATTCTGAGGCTTCGTTCGAAAGTCTTTTTGAAAATAACTCCAGTGATAAAAATCACTAAGTCATTATTTTAAAATGATGATTTTTCCCCTGGGTGACATCTCTTACAGCAATCCTGCGCTCGCAACTTTTACACCCCGCCTAGGGTAAACGGTACACTCCGAACGCAACCATTCCATCATATTTCTGATCCGAGCTACCGTTTAGGAGTAAACACAACCCCACCACATGAATAGTATAAAAACACTTAGTATTTTTTTAAAATTTATTCTGGGAACACCGGGCCCCAGAATCGCACACCATCTCAGCTCCTAGCTCTAAAAATATATGTAGAAATATTCAAAAGTCTTACAGGGAAAAAACCGGGTCTCTACATCATTCCCTCCTTCAATATTTTCATCCCCAAAATGAAAAACTAGGAAAAACAACTCAGGATACATAGCTCACACCTAGCTCTCCCACTTCCTAGAAAACTTGCACAACACCATGCTGGCACAACACGCGAACCAAAGGGATGTTTCGTACTCATAAGGTCTTATAATTTTGATGACGTGTGTAGTAACATGCACGCACATCTTCAGCTACGACATGTGGAAGATGTCGTGCGCCCACTCCTGTTATTGGGAGGGTAGGGCAAGACAGTAGGAAACCTCTCAATCTGTTACACGATTCCCGAATGGCCCAAAGAAACTCAGGGGGCTTCCCTAGCTGAACCTCTACTTTCCACGTCATAACTGAAATCAAGGTTTGTTCCTGGAACATGGTCTCGTGATTCCCTCCTTCAGAATACCCATATGGTGAAACACCCAAGGATATCCAGTCACACAAGTTTTCACAGACAGTGCATCGCAACCGAGACTCTCTTACACACTCAAAAAGTGGATGAGTCAACACCGTCGACTGCAGAAGATTCGTACCCTCCTGCTCCACCAAGGTCAGCTGTAGGGACACCAACTGCTCTGGAACTTCATGAACTAGTCAGGCCTGGGACTTCTTGCTAAGGGAACCTGTTACAACACTACCATTTTCCGAAACATAGACTACCTTGAAGTCATAGTCCTGCAGAAATTTCAACTAGCACCGTCGCCTCAGGTTCAAGTCTCTCCGGGTGAGGGCGCACCTAAGACACTGGTGGTCTTAGCAAACCACAAAGCGCTCTCTCAGAAGATAGCATCTCCGCATTTTCAGGGTAAATACTACCACTAACAACACTATATAGTGAAGCGTGTAGTTCTGTTTCTGTGGTTTCCATCACCTCGACCTGTACTTGATAATGGTATTAAGATTGACGTTGATCACGCAAGGTAGAAACGAATAGGGCAGGTGAGAAAACTCATCCAATCGCTAGAGGCTAGACACAGAGAGCATGTGGCATATCCCATGTGTATTTTCCCCTCATGTAAGGAGAGTAATATCCAAAATAGGCACTCTTCCAAACCCACTAGTGGCACCTCAAGCAAAAAAAATGGGGGTCAAGCAGAAAATCCCCACTGGCAAACCCAGAATCTGCTCTGACACTCCACCACACAACCCCTCCAAGAATGCACATATCAGAGGGACTCGTCCACCACACCTCAATACTATCCACTTTGGGTGGTACTGACCCTCCCTCATGGTTTTGATCGCATCACAAAAACGTGTCTCAGTGGGGGAAGAACCCTTATTTCCTATTCATTAAAAGATACGTCGAACAACACCAACACAGGGTTACACCGATGCCCTACATCACCCTCGGTAACCCCTCGAACAAGGAGTTTAGATGAAAAGAGTACATCATGCAACATATAACAAGTTCTACTAAGAAATGTAGAAAATAACATAGAGTGTACCTCTCATCATCTCATGTGATGCAGTATTATACACATCCATAGTACATAGCTACCCGTAGCCCCGTCTGTCAGCTCCCTGAGCCTGTCATGGGCCTCCTAGTAGTGGTGGAAGGACCTCAAAACATTGTCCGCCAACCACAGTTCTTCCTGCTTTTCTTCCAACACCACCTCCTTGGGGACCACCCCGTCCTCACCTAGGAGTTCTCTGATCACGACACTGCCTCTGTCGTGTCGGTGCATCTACCAACTATCTGGAAAACTCAGCACATTTGGTTGAGTAGTCTCACGCCACGTGACCTCGAACATCCCAATCATAGAACTAGTCCCCTTTGGGATGTCTTGGTTCTCTATGTTTTCCCCGACCATGTGCCTAAGTCTCATCAAGGGGAGACCTCCGGCACCTAGGCCCTGCCACTTGACGTCCCTCTGACAGAAATTTCCCTGTCACCAGTTCATGCCCCAGCACCCTGAGATGGGTGAGGATGCACAAGGGCACTATGCTAGCACGAATCTCTTCTACAGATACCTCACTCAATATTATGTGCTTGGAAGTCTCTGTCATGGACCACATCCAAAGAGTACCGAGTAAGGTCTATGAACCTAGTCGCGTACTCAACCACTACCATCACTCCTCGCTGAAGCTCCAACAGCTCCCAAAACCGTATAAAGTGTAAGTAATAGGGGTAGTACTCCTCAAGAAACAGATTCTAGAAGTCATCCCACGAGATTAACAACTCATCATGCATCTGAGTAACCCTGGATCTACTAACGCCAAACTACTTGGTAGAAAGACTGGCTGTCATGGCCACTATATAACCTGTCAGTTTCTGAACAAGCCTGAAGAGGCGAACCACCGACTCTAGCCAACCCTTCACTGTCTAGGGGTATGGCTCACTGTGGAACATCAGAGGTATCTAACGCTGAAACTCACGTAGTGCGCTCAGCCTGCGCTCGTCATCATCCTTCGTTGTCGGTACTATCTGCTACTCCATAGGTGGAGGTGCTACTACCTGTCCTCCTGGATAAAGGGTAATCGTATGATGAATCTTGAACTAAGGCCTCATCGCTCACAGAGTCTTCATCATGAACCGAAGATTGTATCCTGGCTGTCTATCATCGCGGGGACATCCTAAATCTGATCAAGGAGTACCGCATTCAAATGAGCATATATATATCAATAACGATGGGGAGCTGACTCAAGAAGGATAGTCAAAGACTCAATCCTATATGATGCACTAACCAAATTCCCTACAACAAGTGTCTCAGTGTGTCGAGTTGAAAAGTGGGTTATCAGGGTCCTGGTGAATGGATACGTTAGCCTCCACACCATCACTGGACTCCCTGGCCTAAGAGCCACTCTCGAGACACGTTGACACTATGTCCCCAAAACTCAACCAATTCCTTTTTAGGGACGTCCGAACAACTCCCCAAGGAACAAACCACCTCTAATACCATTTTTTCATGACCTGACCCTACCACTCTCGAGCCACAACTACCCTAGGCCCACCTCAATAGGCCAGGGGATGGAGACAAGCACCGAAGGTGTAACGATCTCGGGGAGGCCTTCGCCTAAGTACCTATACACACACACATAGCCCACTCGATGCAAAAGTGAAGAGTAAAAAAATAAAACCAAAGGACAAACAACTATAACCCAACCACAGTCATGCATCATCTTCTAAATAGAACAAGTATAGTTCTGAAAAGTACTGACAAGTAAACTGAACAGTAAAGGGAAGAACACACGTTCAACTAGAAAGGTGCCACAACCCGGAAACAGGTAAACAAAAGTAAACAGCTGGTGAGTCTCACACCCGGAAAAAATCCTATGACCAATGAACGTAGCCCAAGATCCTGTGTCCTCTGCGCTCATTCGTAGTCTCGATTGACTTGTATTTCGTCTTCAAGGGCACTCCATGTGAGGGAAAAGCCCAAGTAGGGGTGAGTATAAATATACTCAGTAGGATGCCCCGAAATTTCGAGGGATCAACAAAGGAGATACTAAAACGGTGAGCAGTAGACAGAACAAGAATAGTGTAAGAGTACAAAAAGAGAGAGTGTAGCTGAACCTGACAAGAGAAAGGAAGCAGGCTCGTCCAACTTAGAGGATCTAGACATGGAAATCATGTGGAATACCCTGCACGTCTTCACCCCTCCTAGAAAGAGAGTAACTGAACCCAAGGATTGGGAACAAAATTAGGGTGTATATATATACTCAAAAAGAAACTTGAACGAGTGTGTAAGGGGATCTCTATCTCTAAGCTCAGCCCAAGAAAAGTCACCAACAGTTCAAAGGATATCCATCACTGATACCCAACAGTCCCGCATGCCAAAGCTGCCTCATCACTGAATCGTACAACCAAGGGTCCTGCTCTGGTAATCATGGAGAAAAGTAACTGACTTGCCTCATAGAAAGGGATGAGTCTGAAAGAAGTCATTAGGTAACTAACTTCCCAACCCTGCTGGGGGGTAAACCCCAAGAGGTCGTTGGGTAACCCACTGCCCAGCCCCGCTGGAAGGTAAACCCCAAGAGGTCACCGGGTAACCCACTGCCCAGCCCCGCTGGAGGGTAAACCCCAAGAGTTCATCAGGTAACCCACTGCCCAGCCTCGCTGGAGGGTAAACCCTAAGGTGAACTGGTAACCCACTTCCCATCCCTACTGGAGGGTAAACCCTAAGGTTAACGGGAAACGCACTACCCAGCCCCGCTGGAGGGTAAACCCTAAAGTCAACGGGTAACCCACTACCCAACCCCGCTGGAGGGTAAACCCTAAGGTCAATGGGTAACCCACTTCCCATCCCCGCTGGAGAATAAACCCAGAACTGGTCCGATAACTTCGCATAACCTGTTCCATCACTCTGTGTCGCTAACATCGCTACAGTGCATAGGTTCAGAGTGTGTCAAAGGAACCTCTAACCAACGCCCTTTCATGTTTCCACATTTAATGAGATCTCTAAAGATGCTTTGCACACCCAAACATATTACACCGTTGCAATCCTTATGGAAAAACATGCGAGATAGACTATTTACCCACTGGAAACGGGCTCCCGACGAAAAAGTTATTCTACAACGCTTTATGCTCATACGGTGTCTTGTGGGGCCCGCACCTCAGTCTCGAAAAAGGCCGGGAAAACTACGCCATCGCGATGTTCTCAGAAAAACACGCCAAATCTACTATTCATACACCTCAAACGGACGTCTGATGAAAAAGTCGCAGTGCACTGCACACAGCTTAAAAGACGGCCTGTGGGGCCCATGGCTCAACTCCGGCTTCAGCGCCTGAAACCACCGTGGTCAACTTCACCTTGATTCCAGGGTCACAATGCCACTGATGGTGCCTAAAGTGACTTCGAATGCAGAAGCTGCAACTCCCCGCATTATGCAAAAGGGGCCCTCTGGGGCCCACACCTCGACCCTGAAACACGTCACGCAGATCGTACTATTGTGTTCCTTGTAGATAACCATGAGGCGTAGGATATTCATTTTCCCAGAATTAACTTATGAAGCATAAGTCATAAAAACACATCATACGTCTAAAAGCCACCTCGTGGGGCCCATGCCTCGGGCCTGAATTTAGGCGGGCAGATTGTGTTGTCACAATCCCCTCGGAAGAACACTCAGAAATGAGTACTCAAACACCCCAAAAGGATGTCAGGTGAAAAGGTGGTGTTTCACCGTAAAACATGTGAACTAGGCCTTATGGGGCCCGTACCTTATCTCCAACCCCAACTCTTTGGAAATCATTTCAAAAAGTCCGCACGAGGACTGGGGTCACACTGCTGCTGACGGCGCGTCAATCAGACATCCCAAATAGGAGTTAGGTCTGACGCAAGATTAATTAATTAATTAATTAATTAATCGCATTAAGTGCTTCGTGCCACTGAGCAATGAAACCAAACCTCAAGGATCTCGAACTAACTTTGGAAGAACCGTCTCAACTCCAGGGCAACAGCGCCTTTGACGACGCGTCAAACGGACCTCCGGCTCGCGTATCACGTCCATCGCAACTTTAATTACAATTTAATATTATTAAATTAAGGCTTTCCGGGTCACCCACCTTCGGGCGCAGAACTAAAAAACCATGAAAGACACTTCAAATATCTCGTCTCACTGACACGAACCCACATCCACTGATGGTACATCAAACGGACACGCCGTTTAGGATATATGACCCATTGAACAAAAGGGGGCCCAAAATGGGCCGGTCCAGACCGCCGGACCGCGGCCCAGCCGTGGTTCTGGCCTAGCTCTCCACGGCCCGCTGGCTACGGCCCATTCAAAACCACCGGACCCCTACGGTCCGGTTCTTCCACCAACTGGCCGAGCGGCTGGTCTCTTGTCCACGCGCCGCACCAGCAGGACCCACATATTGTGAGTCCTTGTCCGCCGCTCCACCCCCGAGGTCAGCACCTCGGGGCATCCTCCCGACCATGACACGCCACCCGCACTGCAGCCGCCTGACCTCCCCGCCGGCCGAGCACACCACCGCAAGCCGGCTGCCCGCGCCGCAACCGCCCGGGCTCCCCACTCTGCCGCCTGGGTCCGCCACACCGCATCGCTGCTGCCTCGTCTGCCACTCCGCCGGATCCCCTAAAGTCGTCGCGCTTCGCCGCCTCCGGCTCGACCTCGCCCGATGCCGCTGCTCCGGCCACACCCGACGCAAGCCCTCTGAGCTCCGCCTTGGCATACTGCCCGCCGCACTCCACCGCACCTCCGGCTCAATCTCTGGCCGCCACCCCTTGCCGGAGTCAGACCTTCAGCTGGTCCCCCTGACCACTCCAGTGGTTGTAAAAAGTATCTGAAACTAGTTTTTGAATCCTTGGGGCCAGATCTTCGCAGCGCCACCCCTTGCTCGTCGATCCATCACGGTTTTGGCACATCCGAAATTTTAGACGAAGAACGCTCAAGAACGGGATTTAGAATGGGGCTCGGATGATGGACGTCTTCATTTGTCCATCTTCCTAATTCTAAAATTTTAGAATTTAAACAACGGAATTGACGAAAACTCAAGAAATCGACGAAGGTGCGAAAATTAACCAAAAAAATCCTACCTCGAATCGGTCGTGCATTGTTGGTGGCGTGTCCACGACGCTCTTGCTTCAATCTACCAAGCTTCCGGCGGTGGTCGCTCCTTGATTTGGTGAAGAACGGCGAAGAATGTCTAGAGAGATAAAGAGAGAGAGAGAGCTTGAGTGTTTGAGAGAGATAGTGAGTTAGAGTTTTTCCTTAACCCTAAACACTTACATTCTATTTATAGGGATCCCACTCAGCGCAGAATCTGAATTCACCACGCCCTCTCATTTTATATTATGCCTAGTAAAAACACCCCATTTAGAACTCAACATAAGTCTCGGATTTCTATTCTGAGGCTTCATTTGAAAGTTATTTGAAAAGAACACCAATGATAAAAATCACTAAGTCATTATTTTAAAATGACGATTTTTCCCCTGGGTGACATCTCTCACAGCAGGCCCGCACTCGCAACTTTTACACCCCACCTAGGGTAAACGGAGCGCTCTGGACGCAACTGTGCCCTCAGATTTCTGATCTAAGCTACATTTTAGGATGAAACACAACCTCACCACGTGCATAGTATAAAAACACTTATTATTTTTATAAAATTTATTCCGGGAACATCGGGCCCCGGAATCGCACACTGTCTCATCTCTTAGATCTAGAAATATATGTAGAAATATTACAAATTCTTATAGAGAAAAAACAGGGTCTCTAAATTATAAGCATATCTTCAATTTATATCACCAAGGTTTCATAAATCATAATTACCAAGATTATTCACTAAGTTATAATAAAACATGAAATCACTGTAGATTAATTCCATACCCAATTCATTAGAGTTCTATCAGAGAAAAACCTTTATATATCTGAATTAATTTAAGCCAAAAAGATCATAATAAAACATTTCATTAATAACCTGTGGAAAATAAATAATGAGTTTCATATAAAATCATTAAGTATATAAGTTTTTAAAGAATTGAAAATTACACAATTTTAAACCCATGAAAAGTGAATATTAGTTTAATAAATGTAAATCCATGAATCAATAAATTATGTTTACATATAGGTGAATGTAAATGGATAAGGAAGGGTTTTGGGTATTTATAATAAAATAAGTTTTCATGTAAAAGAGGGAAAATAAATAATTTAATTTATAAGCATGATGGAACACAAAAAGGATTAATGAAACAAAATAATGATACGGAACAAATGCCTCCCATTGATAAAGAATTATTTTCATAGTAACTAGATAATTAATTTTTTTTGAATAAAATGTAATTAAATATTTATAATCCATACTAGAAAAGGGGTACTTGGATAGAAAATAAAAGTATGATAATTCCCTTAACTTGAAGAGTCACTTCCTAAAACTTGAGGATGTAACCTTAAGACCATAAAGACACCTTGTAGGGACTCTTTGGGGGATAAATGACCATAAATTTGTTGATAATGGAAATGGAGTGGAGAGTAATGGTGGGATTGATGTTTATTTATAGTAAAATAGGATTAATTGGGTAATAATTTCTAAATATAGGTCTTGTAATTATTGGTTGGGGGAAAATGAAAATCAAATGGATTAACCTTGAATTTTTCTCATGGTATTGGGAGTTTTAGTTATTATTAAAAATATTTTAAAAATTTATAACTAATATACTTTTTTAGAATTACTTTGGACAGGAAAAATTATATTTTCAATAAAATATTGTTTTTAAAATCAAAATTTCCATTTTAGACTTTGGAAAGTCATTTATTGGTTTTGAAATTGATTTAAATACATTAAAATAAATAATATTAATAAAATAAAATATTTTTTCATGGATTAAATTTAATTAAATATTACATAATTATTACATATATATGAAGTTATAAAATGTAATGAAAACACGAAACAAAATTTTAACTATTCACTGAAAAATAATATATTTTAGAAAATTCTCAAAAAATTAACCTTAACCTAATGTGGACAAAAATATTTAAATATAATGTTTATTTTATCAAAATAATTCTCTAAATAATATAATTTTATCTTTTAAATAATGAATTCTTATTTATTGAAAAATAAAAAATTTTATAACATAGTCAACTTTCTAACACTTAAAAAAATATCCTTGTCCTTAATAAAAATATAATATCATTTATATTTACTTAAATAGTGGTTTAGAATAATATTTCAATAAAATTAAATTTATTTAGAATACATGCTTTTATAAAATTGTATAAATTTTCTAAAAATAAAATTATTTTTTATTTGTATCCAAAAATCTAGTTACCAAATTCATCTTATATCCATATTAATTTTTTTAAATGAAATTTTAATAAAAATATAATTAATGAAATAAATATTTAATTTAAAAATGAAATTAAACATTTATGATACTAATTTCTAGATACATAAACCATTATTACACCTCTATACACCCTAAGGGTAATGTGTGCGATGGTGGAAGTTTCATGGGGTGGATCAAATAACATTAACCTAGTGTTGATCTCCACTGACTTGAACTTCTACCATAGGTGACTTCATTAAACTCTCCATTATTGAATCACTTCTTGGGATTGGTCATGGGTGAACCCCAGTGATGTTATATCCCTCCCAAGTTTTGAAAAATGTTCTTCCAAAGTCACAAATATGTTGGTTGTGTCTATCATTTCTCATTTTTGAATCAATTTTCATTTTTCATTACCCTTAATAAACGCTAATTATAATATTAACATTTTTACCAATAGTCATAATACCCAATGGTCATATTGAACATTGGCCGCATTGACCAATGGCCATTTTGACCAATGGTCATATGTGCCAATGGTTAGATAACTATTAGATCCCAAAAATCACTTTTCCCTTTATACACTATATAGACTCCACTATTCATCAACACTTACCACATGATTCCCAATTTTTTTACAATTCATTTCATAATTTAAATGAGACTCCAAGCATTTATTTTTCATTTAACAGTTATCATGGTCTGTTTAATCTTACTAAGAGACTTCCATCCTTTGGAATACGCCATTATTTGGCCCCTATTTTTTATTTTTATATCTCTATACTTGTCTTAGATATTGTAATCCTTATTATTATATGATATATATGTATATATGTGTGTGTAATTGTATTTATATGGACTTAATTTTTTCAAAATAATAAAATATTGATTATAAAAAAGAGTTCTTTTATTTATCAGAGAAAAAAAATTAAGCCATTAAATTCTCCCCAACTAAGGAAATTTCATCTGTGACATTTTCCTCCTTACACCTAAAAAATGAGGGTATTTCCGCTTTATTAACTCCTAAGGTTCCCTAGTAGCTTCTTCAAACTTATGGTTTCTCTAAAATAATATTATAAGTCATGTTTTTGTATTCCTCAATACTTGTTCTCTTCTATAAAGAATCAGGATTGGTTCTTCTTGATAAGATGAGCCAGGTTCCAATTCTATACCATTAATATCAAGTATATCTTTTGGGTCATACATATAATTTTTCAATAGACACACATGGAATCCATTATGGAGATTGGGAATATTTATTGGCAATGATAATCGATATGAAACCACTCCAACATGCTCTTGAATCTCAAATGGTAAATTATACCTTGGAATCAGTTTCCCCTTATTTCTGAACATCATCACCCCTTTACAATGTGATAACCTGTGAAATAAATAATCCCTGAAATGAAACATGAAGTCCTTCCATAATTATTTAGCATAACATTTCTATTGAATTTTAGCATCCTTGATGTGTTTCAAAATCACTTGTATATTTTCTTCATTATCCTTTTCAATTTCAGGTCCCAATTGTTTTCCTTCTCTAACTTCATTCCAACTTATTGGAGTACTATAATTATTTTCATAGAGGTCTTAAAATGGTTCCATTTTAAAACTTGAGTGGAAACCATTTTTATTAGAGAATTAAATAAGTGGAATATGTTGATCCCAACACCCTTAAAATAAACTGAGCTATCCCATAACATGTCTTCTAATTCTTGAATAGTCATCTCTAACTTCCCAAAAAATTTTGGGTGATAGAATATGTTCAAGTTTACTTATATATTCATAGACCTTTGAATGCTCCATCATAATTTAGATGTAATTCTTGGATCATGATAAAAAAAAACAAAAATGGTACCCCGTGTAGTCTCTTTACTTATTAAACATAGAGGAAAGCCTAGATTTCTAGGGATAAATAATCTCTTATTAAAATAAAATTAGTATAATATTTCAATATAATAATGATTACCTATATATAATTGTTAACCTTGTATGTCTTCACATATCCATTGAAAAATTCTATAGTGATCTTATCTAACATACATATAGGTATGGGTAGTAGTTTTAATACCCAATTATGAATTTTTCACTCCTACTTTACTTGTTGAAATTAAGAACCTTTTATTATAATAAGCAATCACTATCTTCATATTATCACACTAATAATAATCACTAAGGTTCTTATAAATTTTATCGATTCTTAGATGTATATATAATGTAAAAATATGAGCTTAATCCAACAGATCCTTATTTATCTCCAAAATAGGTGGAAACATATAATTGTACCAAATTTCATTAAAACTTATTAGCTAATATTAAATTTAGTAAACTTCCCATTTTTGATAGCATGCTTCTTCTTTTTCATCAAAGGATCATTTGTTTGATCTTTATTGATCTTCCTGAGTAATGATGGTTGAGAAATCATATGGGATAGAATTGATGATGTCCCTTATAAGAACCTGAGATTCTGTGAAATATATTTATTTAATATAAATTTAATCTTTCTATATTTTGAATTACACACAACACTGAGTTTATCTTCTATTATAAGTAACACTGAGTGTAACATGCATTACACGCAACACCGAGTTTAAATGAAACATGACATACTAATAAAATATAGTTATTTAATATGATAGTTACAACCTGGACATTTGAATAATGGGTATGAATAATATTAATGAAATGATGAAAAATTATGTTTTAAACAGGTATATAAAATAAATTCTTCGATAACCAATTAATTATAAAAGAAAATAAAAAAATAAAATAAAGGAAATATTTTTCTAAAAAACTATATTTTATGCACAAGTATTCATTTAATATCATTAAATTAAAAAAAATTGGTGAAATATCATAATTAAATTTATATATTATATATTCAACAAACATTTTAACATTCATCTTATCTATTTTATAGATAAGAGATAAGAATAAATCTATTTCTTATCTTAACAACTATTTTTTTCTAAAAATCTATTTTGCCACACATTACACAATTATTCAAAAATAATATTTGAAACTTTTATAAAAATTATATGAAAATATATAATTAATTTTTTAAATCATAATTTCAAAATTATCTTGGAGTCAAATTTTGAGAATCTTCTGAAAATTAAAAAAAATAGTGAATAGTGAAAATAAAGGTTTTTGTTAAAAAACTGACTTTTCATTCAATAAATTTACAATATAAATATTATTTTAATAAGTTTTTAAATTTAAAATTAGTTAAATTATATATATATATATATTAAACAAATTTAGTCCATTGGAATCAATTTTTAATTTAATTCTTATATAAAAACGTTCTAATCCTTTGAAACATTTCGCTTTGAAAAACTACTTTTTCATAATGCCAGCGGTATTAATTTTAAATTAAATTATTCCAATTCTGTAAATGGAAGTTTGAAAATATATTACATATTTGGAATAAAAATGATTTATATTTTCTAATAAATCTAACTTATTTTTTTGACAATTATGAATAGTAACAACAATAAAAAAAATTATAGCACTTAAGGTGAAAATGGGTTTATCGGGAGTTAATCTAAAAATATAAGTGGTAAAATGACCTAGAAATTTTTAAAAAGCAAGATTTTTATACTTATTTAGAACTTATAACCTTTAATATTTAATAATTTCCCATTATTGATCCTTTTGGAATGTGAAAAACATGAAGACATATTATTTTCAAATATTACAATTGTTCCACTTACCTGACTTATTAAAGGCCACACCAAATTCACTCCTATTCACACTTGAAAATCCTTTTTGTTTGACAAATACCTACCCAAATTTACTTCTTAATTCCCTCCACACATCATAGAGTTATTTTTGAGATCATAAATACAATCTAGAAATGCATTAGGTTGAACCTAAATAGGTTTTCCAAAGAAGAGGTAATGTTTTAAATTATGAATTTTTATTTTACTTCTTCTTAAAAATCATTCAAATATTATTAAATTAAGAGGATATAATAAAACCAATATCTAACACATACTTATATGTTATTATGTTAATGTAATAAAATCTATCCATATCAACTTCCATTAAATGAGATATGAAATTAGTATTCATGTGTAGAGCGGACTACCACCTCACAAACTGATGTTATTCATTTTCCATAACCACCTCTCATGGATGGATATAATGGTGGATTTAATTATTTCACGAGATATTTATGATATTATTATAATTTTATAATTATAATATCACACATACATTCTTACCTTCCAACCCATTGGAACACAATAACATTGCTCATGTGTACGACCGTGTACTGCCTCACGAACTGATGTGATGTTTTTTTTCAGTTTTCATTTTTCAGGAATGGTAATATGGATAGATAAAATTAATATATATGATATTTTTAAAATAATTATACCAATTTAACTAATTTATCACATATACCTTCTTACATTCCATTCTTTTTGGGATATAATAACATCGTTCGTGTGTACGGCGGACTGTCGCTATGCGATACGACATGATTCCTTCTTCACATAGGATTTACATGGAAGGAAATAAGAACTTGTTTAAATATAATAATTTGATATATATGACATTAAATTTTTTTTTAAAGTGATATATTTTGTACCTTTATTTATTTCAATACATCAAGAAAATCAAAATAGTTTTCTTACGCACCTAATTCCTACCTTCTCCATAAACAGTGAATTTCATTTTTTATCTCTAAAATTTATGGATTAATATAAATACATATATAAAAAATATATATTATATTTATATCATCATTAAAATTATGGATTTGATGGTACCATGATCACAGTAAGTGGTCCAAAAATAACAAATCAAAATATACATGAGAAACAAAGTAGTTATTACCCAAAGTGTGATCTTAACAATGAATTATTAATAAAATGGTAATAAAAGATCATAGGTAAATTATATATGGTATGTGAAACAAAATTCATTATAATAACAAAATTTTAATATTTATAGGCCTACTTACTACCTGTAACTAGTATTTTACCTAGATGGTTTTTTCTGATGCTTATTCCAGGGTGTTCCCACCTCACCTATTACTGCACATTGGCATTTCATTTGTTGCCCTGCATTCCCTCTTTCCAAAGGTGGGAGACCTTCATAAATTTCTCATGTGATGTTTTCTCTTTGATCTAAACAGGATGATGGTATATTGATTCATCCTTCCATATATTTCTCTATTTAATATGATTCTTAGTCTGTGTCTCTATAAAAGATTAATATTTGTTCATGAAACTCATTCCTAGTGTCATATCTTCATGAATGTTGGTTAATTACACTGCTTTTTTCTAGACATTCCATGGGTTCCGACATGGAAACAAACTTTGGTCAAGGGAGTAGTCACATTGGTCATCACTATCATGTTTGGACACTGGAACATCAGTCGCCTATATTCTTCCCCATGAGAGGGGTTCTATAGGGCCCAAAACCTGAGGCATCATGTGGTGATCATAGGATATATTATTCCATAGGCATGTATTCTAAGGTTTTCCCCAGGAATACCATGTTTTTCACAGGGTAAGCTACAAGTTTAACATCTTGCAGAGATGAAATGGAATTGATCATAATGCTTCATAGAGGTAGATCAAATATGTGCACCCCTAGGAGGGAATACTTGGAAATATTTCCATATGGATGGATTAAAACACCCATTGAGAGATGAAACTGGATGGTGTATCCCATAAAGGAAATATTTCACACCATGAGGTTGGTACATCCCTATGAGGGAGGCACTGGGATTTACAATTGGTTGGGATTGAACTTCAAGGATACATCCTACATACCCTGTTTAAGAGACATGGATCAAAACCAACATAGTTTGAGAGGGTATGGTTTGGAGATTACACATGGTTAGTTGCACTTCGTAAGAGGATTTATCTTGGTTGTATAATGAGTGTTGTGGGGATTAAGCATGATTGGCTTTCTCAAGTGATTCTAGGAGCAGCGAAGTGTATATGGATTACATGTAGGAATGAACCAGATGGATTTCATGAGTTGACAGGGATGTGGTGGTCTAAATAAAATCAAGATAGATTATGGATGGGTCGGGTGAAGTGGATGGTGTGGAAGGATTGTTGGGGATATTGGAATTAAACCATAGAGAGGATTCCAACATATCCCAGTTGGTTTTGAATCAAAATCCATGTAGTTCTATAATGGTACATTGAGGATTATACCTAAATAGGATGCCCAATCAATATAGGACATGTGGTCTGGGATTATGCATGGAAGATTACCAGATGAGAGGGGCATGATGGGGATTACACCAGTATGGATACCAATATTGACCCAGAGGATATGTGACATCTAGGATTGGGCATCATCCTTCTAAGGCATAGTGGATCATGGGAAAGACCAGGATGCATATAGATGGTGGGAGGATGATGATATCTAAGGGGTGAACCACTAGGATAGGGAACCAAGTTTTAACATGGTTGGTATTGAACCTTAGGGAGGCTTCCTATGTACCAAATTTATAATAAAGGGATCCAAACCCACTTAGTATGAAAGGGATAGGGCTTATGCATGGTTAGAGGCCTATGAAGGTGGAAACTGAGGCTTACTCCAGGAGGGATTCCTTGAAGGAGAAGGGTTTCTTGGTCACTACTAACCTCTAAGCCCACATGAGTCGTGATCTATGTGAGAAACAAGAATAATCAATAGACTAGATGGTCGCATCGTGAAAGATGTGTCAACAAGAGATGCCATTGGGATTATATATAGAATCTTATGAAGGAAGATATCATTCCATGTGAGAGGATCTAATTCCATGTGATGAATATATCACTACCATGGAGACAAGTGGGAATGGAAAATTCCTGAGGAACAGAACCCCGTTTGAATTACATGGGGTGAGACTACAGTTTAACACCATGTTATGAGGAAAATGGAGCTATACAGTTTTATGTCATGCAATATGGATAGAGAGGACTCACTCCTCACTCATGGGACTTACATAAACAAAACTAACCAACTATTTGGGAAGGGAAGGCATCAGAAATTCCTAAGTGAAAATGAGTGGAGGAGTGGTCGATCGTGGGGTCCATGTTAGTGTGGCTATACAGAAAATTAAAATCCAATAGTGTGTCTATGATGAAAATCAAAAGGTAGGGCACTGCAACATGGGACACCTCATAAGGGACAAAAAAATCACTACATGCAAACCAACAGGGTTGAATAGAAGGGGGTCTCGTGAATCATGGAGCTTCACTAAGAAGGTAATCAGGAAGCTCAGGTGCTTCGCGAACAACAGGAGCTCCATGAAGAAAAGGGCTTCATGAAGAGTGGTGTCCCTGCCTCAGTATGAAGTCAAATGCTGGAAAGGGGGTGCTTCACGAAGGCTGGGTGCTCTAAAAATTATTATATTCCTTAAAATTTCTCCTTTATCCATGAAGGGAATCTTCAACTTAAGTGGGCGTAAATAGGAACAAGTGGAAAGGGGTATTGTTATGCTTCAATACCTTGGGTGATTCATTTTATTTCTAGTTCATGGTTCTTAGATTCTTCATGAAATGGGAGATCAGAAATCAAATGGTTGGGGTATCCATACAATTAATTTGTGGGGGAAGTTGAATATTGATAGGCTCAAGGCATCAAGATGCTTGAAATCGTGTCGTGAAGGGGGAAAGAGCTCCACAAATGTTGGTGGCTCGGTTGGACCCACGAAGCTGTTTTTCAATGATTTTAGCATGATCATGGAGGGCATCAGAATAATGATAGTACCATTAGATTCCTTCACGTTTTCACGATACCAATGGGATCTATGAAGCAGATTCAAAAAATAGACCCCTTTGAAGATTTTGGGGGATTTTGAGATTGAATTTCATCCCAAATGGTCATGGTGCTTCCCTACCTATTCTAGGGAGAAAATATTGGATCTAAAAAATGAACCTCCTCAAAATGTGAGCCAACAGGATGAGGAGTGTCAGATTATGAGGCTAAGTTGATAGAACCTGGGTGATCTTGACACTGGTGCATAGTGTAGGCCACATGATTCCCATAGGTGTAGAGGCACCATGAAGCTCTAGGGAGAGAAGCCCACCATGAATCTTGGTTGGCCCAATTCCTATAAATAGTTTTATGTCCCCATTATCCATATGATATCTTCACTCCAAGCTCAGATGATCTCTATTCTCATGAATCTCCCTCACTCTGTGAATGCTTTTTGCGATCTAGGTTCCTCAGACCTTTGTTCCATTTATGATCCTTAGTGAACCTAGGCATGTTGATATGTTGTTACATCGCAACCCATAATGAGTGGAAAGCTTCACAAAAAGTCTGATCTCTGTGAATTATCTTTTTGAATGACCTCCATGAACAAACTCATACAAATAAATAATTCTCATATCTGATGGCCACTCAGGAAGCTTCTTAGGAGGTCCTTGTGGATGATTCCTGGAGAAAATAAATGTCTAACAACATCCGGATCAAAGAGTATGTCCAAAGAAACTCAAATAATGAATTATTTCTCAAGTTGTATTCATAAGCTCAAAGATACTATCCTTCATGCAATAGATTTCCACTATATAGATTTTTTCTGAGGTACGGTGTCTTCATCCCATTGGAAAGCAGAGAAAAGCTGACATACCAGTTCAGAGGAATACTGAGGAAGTACCAGTGGAACAGGGCTACTGATGGCCATATCTAGAAGAACTACTCTCCCATCACAACCAAATTCCTTTATAGCCACACCAATTAAATTTATGGGAAGGTTTTGGTGGATGAGTAATCTCTACCATAATACATGATTATTATCAATGCAAGACTAAGAAACTCATAGAAGGGGTGGACAAATGACGGGGACCTTTGCCAAGGCTACAACTTCATAGAAGAATGGGATTATGCCTACTTGGTATGTGCATCATGTGCAGAGTTTGGGGAAGATTTGAGGTGGGTAGGCCTTTATAAAGTGGAATGGGCTTCCATGTTCCACATTTACCAACTGAAGGACATCATTCTATAACTTATGATTAAATAGTCTGTAGATACCAAAACATTCCATTTTCATCATAGAGAAGTCGACATTAGCCTAGGGGACTTCCACCTCATTATTGGGATCCCCATCCTAGGGAAATGTATAGAAAATTCCTCTCTTTGGAGAATTCATGGGATGATTAGGGGTAGATGATAGGTATGGAAAAGGTGCTACTAGATCTGGTTCTAAGTATAGATAAAGATAAACAAGAGATAAGGGATGTTTATTTTAAGTAGTGGTTCAGCTATTTCTTAAACTTCCAAGTGGAGGATCCTGCTGAGGGGGGAAGGGTACCCAAGAAAATACCGACAAGGCCTCACAACTGAAAGAGGGGACCCTAGTAAGTAAAAGATGGTTTTTACTGGAAGATATTGGAGGATATCTAGTGGTTATTGTGGGGTAAAACATTATTATTGAGCTGTAACCAATAGTTAGGTTGGCCGGATTGATTGTGGTGCACATCTACGGGTGGATGCTTCCTGTAAGAGATGCACACATAGGGGTAAGACTGAGAATTTATATAATGGAAGTGATTCTGGTGACTGGGAAACATATTAATCTGGGGATCCCAATATAGGCAGAGCTATACAAGGTTCCCCAACATGTCATTGAGGGTAAGAAGTTGCTACGTGTGTGTGGACTACTTCGCTTTCTTTACATCTAGGTGGTGGAACACATGGAAGGATAAAAATACCTAAACCCTATATCCAATCCTAAGAAGAACTTTCGGACAGTAATCCTAAACATCATGAGGAGTTTTTCATTCAAGATGGGTTTTATGAATGTGTTGAGTATGTTCAGTCATGTTGACAGATTCATCATCCACCCATTTCCTCTACTAATGGGGGTGATAACTGATGATGGCATGAGAACTGAATATCAATGGTCATATCTCCTATCATTCTAAGGTAGAGTGCTAGTGGTGAGGGTATACTGTGAACCAATCTATGAACCATACAACCCACATTGTTTCATGAGGAAGTTCAGGTGCCTACAGAGACTAACTCTAATGGTATATCTAGGAGTGCGATAATAAAATCATCTGTGTGCGATGAGATGGCTCTGGGTCATGTTCATACGCGAAGATAGAAAGATGCAGAAAGAGGATACTCCATCCAATACTATATATGGGATAGTCCATGCATATGAAAAGATCTGTGAAGCTTTCTATCCAGGAGAAACAATGATGTAGAAGACTATCTAGACCAATGATGGAGTGGCTCCTCTACCCTAGGGTCAATGTCACAGAGTGCCAAGATAGTGTTGTAGTAAAAGGACTAAAGGAAGAGGAAGAGGTACAGCGGTGCTAGGTCCAGGACTCCCAGTTGAGAAAAATCTATAAGAATAGGAACCATCAATAGGATTCTGTAGTAATCCTAACCAAGATCTTATGAAGTAATTATCCAACGTAAAAACTCCTAAGGATATTTTCTACCCTAAATCTTTAGAAAATTGTGATTTCAAAAGGTAGTTCCTTGACACTAGAATGATGTGGGACCACCTAAACATGTTCAGGATGGAACTTTTGGGGATTTGTTTCACCAAAGATGTCTTCCATGTGTCCTAGAGAGAGGGGAACAATATGTTGTAGATCTATAGAATCTAGTGCACTCCTGATGCACTGCACATCCAATGATGGACCAAGAGAAATTTTTCTTGGATTACACTCTCACCCACTACTAATGGTTGTTGATCTAGTGGTGAAATATCCATTTACTATAGAATCATATGAATCTTGGGGGAAAGACTCAAATGTTGGGATCCCTCTTAAATACCATATGGTTGTATCTTTGGAGGAAGCCTCTTTAGAGCAAGGCAAGGTTGCAGACTCGGTGGAAACTTCCTTGAAGGGATTCGTCAAAGCTATCGAATTAAGAATTAACTCATCCCCCTATGTGATTACTTATTAATTCATTTTCCATGTTCCTTGAATGAAATCATTTTCATGTAGAAGGAAATTTCACAAGATAACCCTACTGATGAGGATAGAGGTGAAACCAGGATTATGGAGGAGCGTGCTCCGGAGCCCGTGCCTCAGGTAGAAGCAGTCACAGGGTAGACTAGAGTTGAGGATGTTTAGGTAGCCACCTCAAGAACCCTAGAGTCCTCAATCGTATATGGGATATATGTCCTATAATTCCAATAGTGAAAACCCAAGAGCATGATACACTACCTCTCATCCTCTGTAAGTTTCTTGCCTTATAGAGCTGTGTATTTTGTTTCTCGATCAGGTCGACTGATATGATTTCTATCTTAATAGTGATGGGAGTAGCTAGTAATATATTATGGGGAGCGATTGGGGGATCTGAGAGTGAATGGGGGATCTAGGATCTCCTTCTTGATAGTAGATCCAGGCCACACAGGGTCAACCACATGAAATGACCAGGCCATGACCTCTGGTGATTAGTCAATTGTGGCTCCTAATGTTACTACTAGTGGGGAAATAGTTGGTACTCATAGAGAAAACATCATTGGGGTGTGTTCAAGTGATAAAGTCTAACATCACGAAATGGATCACATCCCATATGATAGAGTATGAGAGGAGGATCCTTCTGTTGGACTCTTGGTTACGTTTCTAGAGTACGAATCTATAGACCATGAAGAGCTAAACATATATGATTCCAATGTGGATGAGGGAAGACTCATGACCCAATGTAGGGCATGGAAGTGAATTAAGAACTTCTTTAAGATCATAAAGGAATAATGTGTGATATGGATGGGGTCATTAAACCATTAATTGTGCAATCTATGTGTCATAGTGGCAGACAATTGTGATACGCACACCATGGTCTATAACTACCTTATTGAGAATATGTGGGAAATTCATCTACATTTAGATTCCTCCTGGTGCTAGGTGAAATGTGATAGCATCCAGAATCTTCAAAAGGTTGAACAAGAGTTCCAGCGCCCAGTGGAATAGATGAATTAGCATTCATCTTTCATTGATAATCAATCGGAACTTGTCATATGATTGAGGGTACAACTAGAGAAACCCCAAGAGGATATGAGATGTGGGTCATGTAAAATGGTTGATCTCTATTCCAAATTAGACCAGGAACATATTAGTATTGATGAGATCATCCCTATGGCAGACTAAAAATAGAGGGAGTTTAAGTAGTGGTAGTAGACTATAGAGGCCATGATTTAGAAGTAGGAGGAAGTAAAGCATTCCAATGAATGATCAAATCCATAGGGGTTATGTTTTTCCAAACTTATGAAATGTACTTACTTATTTTCTTTACTAATTTTAACTAGGTGCATGGAGAGATTATTTCTTGTTTAAATTTTTTTCATCTCAATCATATATGTGATATAGCTGGTGATCAATCCCTAAGTTCACATGGGTTGTGTCCAGCACGACAAACAAGGGAATACCATATAATTTTTCACTTTGTATGAGAGTGTCTAATAATCATAAAATACTCAGGGTATTCTATATTTAACTGACTGCCTATATTTTATGGGTCGAGAGAGGCTGTGACTGGAGAATAGGGCTCTTGAAACATCTAATTTTCTTTTCTCGATGTGCTCTAGTGCATGAATGGGATAATTCCAACGGTGTTGGAATCTATCCAAACAAATGGAAATAAGAAGTGTGAATCATGACACCCAAAATTTATAATATGATGATAGAAGTTTCATGATATAGGATAACTATTTCCCATGTTCAAAACATAGCTACCACATTTCTTAGCCTAAAATGATGAAAAACAAATGATGTTCAACCACTGACCATGTTCAAAACATAGGACCTTACTCTAATTATCGTCCAAAGTCTTCTAGGGTGTTGGCCCAAGATGGTAGATGAGCCTTAGATATACACCATTCCATTAGAGGGTCCCTTCAGACATGAAAGAGTATGAGGATCCGAATAGGGGGCACACAATGTGTGGTAGTGGAGTGATGGAATGTTTGAATGGATTCCAACACTCTTGAAATAATTACACCATGGATTAGAACACACTGGTGTGAGGGTACTGGTCTGAACAAAGATCAAACCTATCTCCATGGGAGCTTCACCTCAGATTCCGAGTGACAATTGAAGACATGAACAATGTGGTAGATTTCCATCACTATGGGAGAGGACCTCTCAGGTGATGGCCTAGGATGCCTTGTAATTTTACATCATGAAAGTGGGGATAATGAATGGAATGGTTTTATGTCATGTGATCAGGACGTCCCACAGTTTAATGTCATGTGATTAGGATATTGCACATAGTTTATGGTCATACTTCTTGGACCCTGGCCAATAGTTTAAAGTCATGTTACATGAACTATAAAATTTTCTAAAGTATTTTTATTGTATATATGGAAGAATCCCAATGTAAATGAACCCAAAGAGACTCGTATGCCCCCAAAAAATAAGGAAACATATGGGAAGAAGGCTTCCCAAATGTGGGTATATATGGCGCGGAAGAGTGTAAAAACCAACACACTAAACTTTCCCAACGGGGATATTAGTTTAAGGTTATAGAGTTTAGACCTTGTATCCCATGAGTAACTTGAACAAATCGAAACACAACTTACTATATATCCTAATCCCATGTGAGAAATTCTTAGTGTGGGAAAAAAAGAGATGGAAAAGGTGTTTATTTGACATGTGGGGGAGCATATCAGGGGTGAAATCAAGGATGAAATCCCACCATGATATGAGTATGTAAAAAAAGAACTCCAATCGAGATTGTAATGGTCTGGATATAAGGGGAACTGGTAAACAAGTATTGACTGTTGGCCATGTTCAAAACACAAGGATCATAACCATACCAGTTGAGGATGGGGTGAACAAATTAGAAATCTACTATTGAAAAAATTTGAAACACAGGATTTGTCACTTGGTGTTAAATATCCATTTTGGTATTGGTCCACGATAGGAGGTGAGCCAAATAGGCATGAGACCATCACTGTTAGGGGGTCTATCTAGATTGGATAGATGATAGAAAACCCAAAATGGAGTGGACTCAAAGTGTGGACTGAAAAAATATCATAGAGTGGTATTTAGACCCTGGTGTAAAACATTTTAAGGTTATATTGCATGAAACATGGAAAAATAGTTTAATATCATGTTGATCGGAGTAATGGAAAAAGTTATTCATTATGGTACACACACAGTGTGTGGGAGGTAAAACCCAACATTATTGCATCCAAGGAGTTTGACATGATGCATGCACACCTTAAGAAGAACAACATTATGTTTAAGGTCATAAAACTTAGAATGTAATTGGGGCCAATTGGCCATAAAGGTTAATGAACATGTGGCTTGGACCAAGGAAAAAATGTCTGAGCATCACTATGTATCCCATTAGGATGGGAATCAAGCCACAATTAGTTCATAAAACACAATATGGTTATAGACAAACACTAGTGGGGGAAATCGTCTTTGGTGAGGAATCTAAAGAATCCCAAAATTATCATGGGGTCCCCTGAATGTTTTTACGGTGGGATCACAGTTTAAGGTCATGTGTTGAGTATGTTAACTTTTAGTTTAAGGTCATAGAGTTTCAACCATAAAGGATTATATCTAAGAATAATATGCATAATGTGGTGGAATAATGGAGCCGACGTGAATGAGGGCCAAGGAGGCCCAAAAACACCACATATGCATTTTGAAGGAAGCTCGCATACAGTTTAAAGTTGTGCAGCTAGGACTATACAAAGGGTATAGAGGCCAAATAGAAATGCTCATTCCAAGTATTCACATGTGACACACAATAGATAAAACCCAATGTGAATGAATGAAAAAAGATCATAAATATAACATGGATAACTTAAGATGAACTACATATAGTTTAGGGTCATAGAGATTGGACCATGATCATGACCAAGGGGCCAAAGGTTTGAAGGAGTTTGTAGCTGGTTCCAAATATGGAGTGTTTGGGCACTACTACATACCCCATAAGGTTGGGAATCAAGCCACACATAGTTATTTAATTCATGGAACAACTTTAGTTAAACTTCTTTTGTTAAAGATTTTGGATCTTACTTTATGGTCATAGATATTGGACCATAGGTTATGGTGTCTCAAATGTGTATGCATAGAATGATATCATACAAACCCGATATGAATGAGTCCAAAGAGGCATGACATCATACCACATTTTTCTAATGTGACTTTTGAGATTATCCCTAAAGAAATCAGTATGGAATGGAAGGAAGGAACATCCAATGTGAGTGGGAAAAGGAGGGTCATGTGACATAAATGGGGCCTAAGAGTAAAGGAAGGAAGGGGAATTAAATTTGTAGCTGGAACCAAAGAAGAAATATCTAGGTATTCCTATGTACCTCATAAGGATGGGAATTAAGACACATGTAGTTCTTTAAGATATTATCTCTCTTCAGGGGTCTGAACCGTACACAAAGAGGGAATCATTTTTGTTGTTGTATTTTTTTGTTCTTATTTTTTTGATTTGCTGACTAGGATAGAGAAATAGGGCATCTATACATATCCTTTATGGAAAATAATCAAGACATATGTAGTTCATGACCAATGTAATGGTGGATGGCTAGTGGAAAAGGTGAGGTCCTATCACATGAGAACTCCACCACGATGTTCCATTTTTTATCATGCAGCCAGGATGATGGAACTACAGTTTATGGTCATGTGACAAGACCAGTCCATGTAGTTTATCATCATTCAGTGATGAAGTTTTTTGCTATCCCATTTATCAGCGTGCAGCTATGAAACTGGGGGTAGTTATTCTATAGGGGATTTAATGGAGTGTAAAAATAACTCGACGTGAATGAATACCATAGAGGCCCACCCCACACAACACACTCTCAAGGGAAAACTCAGGAGAATGAGCCAAAAGGTTGAATTTATGGCTGGGCCTAAGGGTGAAATGTTTGGGAGTTCCTACTTACCCCATAAGGATGGGAATCAAGACATACCTATTTGTTGATATTGGCACAGTAAGAGACCAATGACGAAAATGATTTCCTCCCAGATTAGAACATCATAATGGTGTTGGGTAATTTAAATTCATTATAGCTTGTACTATACGGTTCTTAGTTTAAGGTCGTATGATTTGGAAAAATAGGGATGGTCTTCTCTGATGGACATGTGTAGTGTCGAGGGGTGAAAAAAGCTGATGTGAATGAAGGCCTAAGAGGCCAAATTTCACAAAACAAATTCTTGAGAGAACCCACATACATATTAAATTCATGATGCTTAGACTATGAGTGGGACGGGTATTATAAAGAAGGAACATATGTATCGTAACAAGAATAACCCTACATGAATGATGGTTGGGGAGACCCGTTCCACATGACACATATTCAAGGAAAACCATCACAAAGTTTAATGTTGTATGGATTTTAATTGGGTGCCTAGTTTAACAATGTGTGCTTAAGACTTCGAATGAATGTAAGTGCTTCTCAATTAGATATACCCAACATGGAGAGGTGATGAATCCAATTTAAATAAGGACATGGAAGGACTGTCACCACACCACATATTCCTAAGGATACTTGTATTCAGTTTAGAGTCATGATGCTTGGACTATAAGGGATGAAAATAGTTTCAGTTCATAATTCTTAGACCCACTGTACACAATTTAAGTTTATGTTACATAGACCATAAGATGTTAGTTTAAGTTCATATATTTTGGACTGTGGAAAAAAGGGTTTCGAGTAGATATGTGTAGTGTGGTGGTGTGAAAAACCTAACATGAATGAGGACCTAGGAGGCCTCAACACAACATGAAACAATATGAAGAGAATCCTACATAAAATTTAGATTCATAATGCTTGGAATGTATGGATCTTAGTTTAGGGTCATACAATTAGGACCAGTGAAGTTCCAAAGCTCCCTTATGTGGGTAGAAACCCTACCAAAATTATAAATACCATGTGAGTCATGATCAGTGTGGGAAATAAGAAATAATGTCAGGATTTTCCCATCACATTGAAGTGTACAAAAAGGGTAAGAAAATACTATGTGGGAAAGAACCAATGATACTAACCTTCCCCCTGAACGTGTGTAGATGCACAAAGGTGAAAAACAGAGGGTGTTAGAGTTCCAATAGAACATATGGAAGGGGAAAATGTGAATTATAACACCCGATATTTGGGACACAATGATGGTGGTGAGATGATGGAGGATAATATATAACCATATTTTAAACAAAACATTCATATCATGTTACCTTGAATGGGGAAAATAAAATAAGGGTCAACCACTAACCATGTTAAAAATGCAGGACCTATCAGAAAATTTCATCCAAAGTCTTCTGAGGCATTATCATTGGAAGGTAGGTGAGCCATTGTGGTTGAGCACCATTCCATTAGGGGATCCCTTAATATGTGTAAGATGATGGGGTTACAAATAAAGTAATATGTGGAGCATGGATATGGGTTGAGAGAATTTTCATGTGGAATCCAACACTCTAGGTCTCACGCCCTGGAATATCATAGCATGTCAGTGGGAGGACATAGCTAGACTCTGGGTAAGAGACCCTGATATTAAAAATAGTTTAAGGTCAGATTTCTCAAACCAATGGATCTTAGTTTATAGTTGTAGAGTTTAAACCATTGGTGTCTCATTTAGAATCATGTGCCTAGGATGTGCCCATGCAGTTTAATGTCATGCAGTAAAGATGTTACATAATAGTTTAACATCATGTTGTCGAGACAGGGAAGGAAAGGTGTTCCAAGAGGAGTGTTGTGTTATGTGGTAGCTATAATCCAATGTGAATGAGGACCCAAGGGGTCCGCGCCACACAACAAAATTATAGGGGGAATCCATACATAGTTTAAAGTCATTATATTTAGACTTGGGTGATCATTTTAACACATGTTTTGAGACATAAAATGTTATGCAGTTTACCATCATGAAACTAAGGCAATACATCATAGTTTAACATCGTGTTGTATGTAAGTGGGTCAATTTCCCTTTAATGTCATACAGAAATGACAATTAATGTTGTGTAGTTTAGTTTCATGTAGCTCGGATGTTGATGCTATGTAGTTTAAACTCATACAACTTGGACTGTAGAGTTCTTATTTTAAGGTCATAGAATTCAGACCATTGGGTGTTACAAATTTTAACATCATGCAACTAGAATGATGGTCATTATGTTGTTTAATGTCATGAAACTAGGACAATGGTCATTATGCAGTTTAAAGTCATGCAACTAGGACATTCTATGCAATTTAACGTCATTTGGTAAGGACACCGGACACGTAGTTTAACATCATACGATGAGGATGATAAAAATACATTCATGCAAAGTAATTTCTGAGGAAATTGGAATTTGTGGGAGAAGTAATATTCTCTCTGTCCATAGTGGCCAAAGAATACACACTATTTGGATAGACCTTGTGAATGATGTATGGTCCTTCCCACTTGGGTTCCAACTTTGGTGGCTTCCTTACAGGTTTCATCTGTGTTCTTAGATCCAAAACTGTATATACTTGATGGAATGATAGGAGACAAACTTTCTTGTTGAAATATCTAACTATCTTGTTTTTTTTTTGCCACTCTAGATTATGTAAGGCCTAAAGGATATTCTTTTTGAGGGATTCCAACTCAACTATAAGAACTTAAGATACCAGGTATGATGTATGATGATCATAGATAGATGTTTATAGTGATGGAAACTTAATCTCGATGGATAGGACTACCTATGTTCCATACAATATAGAATATGGAGTCACCTGGGTATAATTGGAAGTCATCATCCAATATGTCTAGAGAGAATTGATGATATTTTTGGTCTAGCTTTTCTTTTTTTGACCCACGGTTTTCTGTATAATGTTGGAGAGGGTTTTGTTGAATTTCTCGATCTGTCCATTTTCTTATGCATGGTAGTAAGAAGTGTCGTGGGAAAAAATTTTGTACTTTGCGTACAACTTATTAAGATCAGGTGCCTAGAAGTTTTTTTCATTTTCATAAATAATGGAGTGAGGGACTTTGAATCAATAAATGATGTGGGAGCTCAAAAATTCAACAATAGACTGGGACATGACTTCATTGAGAGGAAGTACTTCTACCCAATTACAAAAGAAATTTTTTGTGGTCATAATGAACAAACATTAGAGAGCTATTGCTGGTGGATATGGTCTCATGACATCTAGTACCCAAACCAAAAGTAGAAATGAGTAATTGGTAGTGTTTACGGGATTTGTCAGTTGATGCACAATGTTGGCATGGATCAGACATGTGTGGCACCTCTTAGTGAACTCGATATAGTCAGTGACCATGGTGGCCAAAAGTATCTTATCCTTTGAATCTAATGGGATATTTTCAACCCAACATGATGAGTCCCACAAGATATGACATGAAATTCCTAAATAAACTAGGGAATCTTACCTCTCTGAATACAACATAGGAGAATTCCATCAAACCCATGTTTTTATAAAGTCTTCTCAAGACTGGGACTGCTCTAGAAGTTGAACTATATTTCATGTCGATGGATTCGCTCATGTTCTCTCTGTTTGGTGGAAGAGTGCCATGCTAGAGATACTCGATGAAGGGAGTCATCCAATAAAGGTTTTATTCAGCTACAGGGGGATTCAGGTAGTTTACCTATTGAAAGTCATCATCATCTGAATTGATAGGGGTGATGACTATTTGGTTTGCCAAATGGATGAGCAGGTCATCCTGGTCATGATCTGTAAGAGATGCGGCTAGACTGGACAAGGTATCAGCTTGACTCTTCTATGATAGCATAACATGAGTAACCTCTAGTAAATAAGGTAACTAGGACATTAGATGGAGAGTGTGCTTCAGTAGGCATGTGAGTTCTTACTTCCTAGAGACGTTGTCACCTTCTATCTTCTTGATGACTAACACATAGTCCCCTTTGACGTGAAAATGGGGGACATCAATCTCAAGGGCTAGCTCGAAACTAGTAATGAGAGCCTAATACTATACCTCATTGTCAATGCAATCCTCTAATAGCAGTAATGAATAAAAAAAGAGGAAATTGTGTTGGGGTGATGAAGAAATATACCTAATCCCACTCTATTGAGTCTGGGATCATTAATACTTCTATCGGTTGGGCTTTGGGAGGCAACATTGAAATGAATATACCAACCTAGAATAGCCTAATCTACTAAGAGGATCGACTCATATGGGAATTAAGAATTTAGGGACTGCTCTATGGGGACTATATGGGTAACTATAAAGTATTCGAGAGCCTGACCCTTGACGACCTTCCATGGAACAAATTTGATATTGAAATGTTGGAGGATCACTTTCAAAGGATCTAGATGACTTTTCAATATAAGGCGGTTCATGATATAGTTTAGAAGATCCGAACAAGATACCAACTATATCTCATGATTCTGCATATAGTTACATAACATATGCACTATGAAAACCAGTGTGAGATAGAACTTCTCAATAGGAGAGTATTTTGACTCTGTGTCGAGGAGAATGCGACTGAGATAGTACAAACTATTCATTATCCCTTTTTTATTCTTCTTGGAAAATAGGGTTCCTAGTGATCATTCTATGGTGGACACATAGAGGGACAATGTATTCTTATTCATCACATTAGTAGATGGAACCTTTATTCATAAGCCTATATAAGGGCTTACACTGGCCAACTAGGTTTGCAATTAATTTTTTTATGTAGGCTAAGTGGTCTAAGAGGCCTCAAAACTCCTAGAGGATGCTTAGAGGAGGCATTTGACTGATGAAATTGACCTTCTTTGGGTCAATCTTAATGCATCTATACCCAACGACAAACTAAGAAACTTCCCAGATGTAACCCCAAAGGCACACTTCAAGGGGTCCATCTTCAGATAATGGTAGAGAAGGAAGCTGAACACGATCTCAAGATCTCTAATATGGTCCTTCCGTTGATAGGATTTGACCACCAAATCATCCACATAGCATGACACCTGCATCCTAATTATTGGTTTGGATATGTAGTGCATGGAATGATGATAGGTGGCTCCCAAATTCTTTAGATTGAAGGCCATTACCTAATAGCATAAGCTTCCTTATGGTACTTTGAATGTAGTGGAATATTAATATTTGGGGACCATTCAGATTTGATTGTATCTAGAATACTCATTTATGAATTAGAGATCTTAGATCCAAGCTATGGATTTGATTAAAAAAATATATTACTGAAAGGGTAAAATATCCATTCAGACAGTGATGGTTATGGTGTAAGAAGTCAATACAATATTTTATCTATCTTTTATTCTTCCTAAAAGAAATGATATTGGTGAGCCACTTGGGGTACTAAACTTCCTTAAATAAGTTTTCTTAGATGATCTTATCAAATTAAGACACAAATAGAACACCATGAGAAGGATGAATCTTCTTGGGAGAAAGCTTGATCCCACGATGACTTACTGGAAGACCAAGATGGTGGACGATGACCTGAGTATCTATTACTTTAATTTCATCATAACTCTGGGAAAACATATCATGATGTTGCTTCATAAAATACACATACTACTATTTTTCCTCTATAGGCATAGAGTAATTGATCATTGTTGGACTCAGATTTATCTTAGTGCCATGATTTACTTGAACCATCTCATCAATGATAGTGGAGATGTACTCTTCAAATATGGGAGGAGCATCTCCCAAATCCTCTTTATTTTCCAAGTAAGGGGAATCATAAGGATAAGACATATCATCCAGACCTACTGACCCTGGGGGAATGCTATTTCCTGCCTGAGCAATAAAGGAATCCTCACTAGGATACCCCTATGCTGCTGAAATTTTGGTGCCAAAGGCTCTTGACCTAGTTCCATCAAGCCTTCGACCGAGGGGTTCATACATGATGATGTCAAATTAATAATGGTCATTCGGTTTGTGTTGGTTCAACTCATATTGTAGAAACAAGAATGTATGGAGTATAATTGTAGTAATAGGGTGAGCATCCCAATACCTCACTAGGGTAAGGGGTCCCGGTATCGCTCGAGCATATCCTATGTAGGAGTATAAGGTAATCTATCAATGTTCCTTATTCCTAGGAATTTGCTTTCCAATCATTCTGGAAATGAAGAATTAGTGTCCTAGGTCTGGTGTTGTGGCCTCCAACCAGTGAATTGGGAAGATAGAAGCATCATCTAAATCTGTTCATAGGTTGACCATAGTGGTAGTGTGATTAAACTTGTTGGTATGAACCTATTTTTCCTTGATCTTGTAAAAGTTGGAATTCAAATAGTGGGATTCACAAGAGTAAAAGGTAGATGCATCACCTTGTTGAATTCACACTCAGCTATTTATGGAGTACTTGAGGTGTTGTTGATATGAGGAGGGAATCGATGCATGCATATGAAGCCAGGGTCCTCCCATCAGCACATTGTAGGTGATTTCCTATGAGATAACCATGAACTCAGTGTTTGTAATAAGGACATAAAACTGGGTCATCAAGCATATTCTGCCACATGGCCTCTGCTCAGTGATGTACTAACCCTATATCTTTAGGTTAGAGGGACTCATATCTGCTTCAGTCAGTCCCAATATGTGGAGCTTCTAGGTTGGGATAAGTTTGATCCCAAAACCTATGTCAACTAGACAGAAGCGGACTTCAACACCATTGAACTAGTTGATAATGTACAATGGGAGAATATGTCCCTATATGGGGGTGACATCATTTTCTCATGAGAATGAGATGAAAACTTGGCATTGTTCACGCTCAACTTCCTCTGTATTGAAGACGTCTGCAACTGCTACCTCTATTTCAAACTAGAGTGGGTACCTCAAATATTATGTGAGGGATTATTGAATATCATCTCATAGGTAGAGGTCATCAAGTATAAATGGATTTTTATTAATGATAGCGAGGGGATTCAGAACATCATACTTCTGTTCTAGGAACACATTTCTACCAACATGAGGTTACTCTTTGGCTGGGGCATGACAGGCACTACTAGTTGAACTGACAGATTCTGACTGGTGTTAGGAATATCCCACTAAATTTCAGATGAACTATGTAAGGTTAATACTGGATTATTATCTTATGGATAAGGCCCAGTCATAGCTAGAAGTGGATAATCATGATGTGGTCACGGCTATTCTGCCAGGTTGAGTGGCACAATCAGTGGAGGTAGTGAATCTAACAAGTCGGGCTGAGAAGACTATTTCTACTAGGTCATGAAAAAATCTTGATACATGGTCTCTCTATCATGCACAACTCAAATTGAGGCACTGGCCTGGGTATCTTGATAATTCTTGTATCCTCATCTCCATTGATGATGGTGTCGTTTGAGGACATTTAGAGGACTTGACTAGTACTCTTCATCATTAGGGACCATATAGGGATCCACCAACTCAACAGTATTAACATAGGTGTACTCCTAGTCATCATGAGAGGAATATTCCAATATAGGGGGGACTATGGAGGTGATCCCCATATTTGGTGACATGAAATCATAGAGCGTAAGAGACAACATTGGCATCGGTGGATGATTTTTCTTTCCCTTTATCTGTCACTTCCCACTCTTCTCAGAGGTTTAAAGCTACTATGTGGATGCCACAAATACAGAATTAGTAGATAGAGGAGATGAAATAACTTCAAGGTCCGGTTTGATTCAAATGGGCATAGTTGAAACCATGTCCATGACAAAATGCTTTGTGATCCAACCAGTCTTCATACTTCTGAGTCCCGTGGCTGGATACCTGTTTCCACTCACCTTCTTTGTCACTATCAGGCTTTGCATAGATGCACACCACCTACACCAAGTCAGGTCCCAATATGACTATATTTTTATCTACATGGTTCTAGAACAAATCCTTAAAAACATAACATCACTTGATGGAATTACAAAGAATATTGGGATAAGGGTAGTAGTCAGGGTGATCAGTAAGATCAGCCTCTTGAGAGTTCCTGAATTCTGGAAGATTTAGAATTACTTTCTCTAGGGAACTTCTTAAATAATCAATATCCTGAGACTCATTGAATGGGTAAGTCCATTTTCTCATATATAGGAAGGGAGATCTGGGAGCCTAAACCTGATGAGGGGTTGGAGCTTGACAAGGGGTTAGAGCCTGATTCTCTCATCTAGGTGGCAGTGGTGCCTTATGAGGGTGTGCCTTCTGATTCTTCACTAGATGTTGCAGAACAAGAGGATAGGCCTGATGGTAAAAAATCTAGCGACTTTCAGTCCTTTATTAGTGTGACAACAACAATCACTACCTTGGAGACTCTTTTCATGAAAGCCAGAGGATGTAATGTACATGCCTTCTTAGCATACTGCAAGAATTCTTCTAATTGTTAATACTTTTTAGAGAAATCCAAGAATCCACCTGGGAATTTATGATTGATGAGGGAGGGGACCAATTCAGTCTTGATATTCCCCACACACATTGTCCACAACTCCCCTTTGGTTAGTGGCATGTCGAACAAATATGTGAGGCCCTTCCACCTGGAAAAAAAGTCTATGACATGATCATATGGATGTTTCATGCACATGAAGAGGTCAGAAATACTTAAATTTTAGGTGGTGGAACTGAACTAAGAGAGAAAATACCTAAGAATATCTTCCTAACCAACAATAGACCTGATGGTATATGGGAAAAATGACTCGTGATGTGGCTGTCGAAATAGATGGTGGAACTACTGGTGGGACTACTAGTGGAGTAGATGGATGTGGATCTCGTAGGTGGTTATCATGGTGCTCTGGAGGATTCAGTAACACATACCACCCTGAAATTCCATAGAAACTGGTTTCTACCCTATTAGGATGCACAATATTGTTGAGATTGATGCGAGGGAACTGATCGAGATGGACCTGTAGCGTCCCCTACTTCCCCAATGGAGGGGGGACAGAAACAGGTCGAGGATCACCATAATCCAGATACTGATATGCAAGGTGATTAGAAAATAAATCATCAATGAGCCTCCTCTAATCTATAATTTTTTGTAGCAAGGCAGTCATAGCGACATCAACCTATGTCTCTTTTGTAACATTAGATGGGTCAGATGGCTTGGAATTCCCGATCTGAACCTTACAATTTTTTGTGTTCTTACTGATGGGAAATGATGTAGATGGGTCCCCAAGTCCAAGTGCATGCCTTTATAGGTGATTGTGAACATCTGAGGGTCCATTGGATTCTATGATACCATAGGGAGTGTTTTATCTTCATCAAATACCACTCTGATATCCCCATATCTGATTATCTCTAGGACAACCATGTTTACTATGATGGTGGATAGAGGTTTATCCTTGATGTCTCCTAGAAATTCAGGCTATCTCATGACAGGATTGAAGAGGATAGCATCATAATTTCCCCAACCTCAGATATACACATACAAGGACACCTCTTAAATAATTCTACAGAGCACCATGAAGCATAGAACACATTATTGTTGAAGGGTCTGGTGGTAGTAGGGTGATGCAGTGTGTTGGGCCACTATAAGTTTTGCCAACTAAATGATGTAGCATTGATGGTCCTTTTCATCTAAATGAACTCGGGTATTTGGGTAGACAACCTGATGGTTGTAGAGGTGAAAGTGCATCTCCCTGATGATTTGGCGAAAGCACGTAACCTTATCTTGGGTGAGGGCCTCCAGAATGTCAAAGTCATGAACTACAATCGGTAAGAACATCTCATAAAAATGATCCATGGTGAGGGTTTCCCATAAGCTTCCTTGGTTGAAAGCTATACCCATATCTTGGAAGCCCCGGGCTCCAATCGATGCTATCTGAGAAACTGTCGATGACATAGATATGGACTGCCGCTATGGTGGACTAGCCAGCGAAGAGACTACTACATGCATTGACTGATCACTAGACACTAGGTTTTCTCATGGAGACGGTGCTAACCACATAATCACATCCCTATATGATGGGATACAGACCATTGCCTCATGTGTGAGGCTAAAGACTATAATCTATGGGTCCAATGGGTGATCTAGGTCTATCATTTCCCAAAGATACTCCCCATTATCCAATGTAGAGGTAGATAATGAGGTTGGTGATGACATAGATGATTGGACTATGAGAACCTGTAAGGGATCCAAGTCTTCATCAACCTGTATATATATGTGAAGGGATTCAGGGATTAGGTGCATATCATATTTAGAGATGATGAATCTCACCCTTCAGGCTCTTACCATAGACTCTGATGTAGATGACTAGGGTGAAGGCTCCATTATTGAATCATATTCTGATTTAATATTTGAGAAGTGAATGGGATTAAAAGCAACTTGAAAATTTATGGAGTTATTTATTCAGTGGTGACATCTCACCCTTCTACCCTAAGATGACTCTTTTGGGTAGGGAACTTTTTGGGAACGGGGATTAACTTCATGATTGTCGGTGCCATAGTAGGGAGGACTTCTTCTTGAGCTAGTTGTGGTATGGGGAGAACCTTCATATTTATTATCTTCAAAGTGGGGATGACCTCTGCTGAGACTGATGTGATAGTCGGGAGAAACTCCACCTGATGTAGTATGGAGGACAACTACTTGAGTATTTGGGAACATGGGGAGGACCTCCATGTTGATGGTTAGTAGATTGGGGAGGACATCCTCTTTACTGAGTGGAGGTTTGAGGAGCACATGGAAATATATAAAATGGGACACAGGGAGGACCTCAAAGATGGTAAACATAAGTACAAGGAGGAACTCCATTATGGTTACAGGATGCGTAGGGAGGGCCTCTGTGGTGGTGAGTGTTGGTGCGGGGAGGTCCTCTTCTTTAGATGATTGAAAAATGGTGAGGACCTCCAAGTTTGATGCCTTGGGAATAGGGAGGACCTCCATGTTGATTGGAAAGAGCACAAGGATGACCTCTGTATTGGTCATCAATGAAATGGGGAGGTCCTTCTATTTGATCATGGTTGGAGCAAGGGGGAACCTCCTCTTTGATCATGGAAAGAGTAAGGAGGACCTCTTTTTGAGCTAGTGGAGACATGGAGAGGACATCCATGAAAATAGTTGATGTAGTGGGGAGGGAATCCACTCATGTTGGCTATAGTATTGGGAGGACCTTTATACTACCTCATGATTAAGTGTGGAGGGCCTTTTCTATGGTCAGTGATTCCATGGGGAGGACCTCCACTTTAGCTAGGAATGATTCGAGGAGGAAATTTGAATTGATGGTTTGTGGTATGGGGAGGGATTATTTATTAGTGACAGTAAGCATGTGGAGGACCTTTTTGATGGATGTTAACAAGGTAGGGAGGACCTCCTCTTGGACTGGTGCTGGGAGTATGGGGAGGACCTCCATACTGGGTGCGAGAGTGGGGAGGACCTCCGCTCTAGATGGATATGGTACAAAAAGGACCTATGTACTAGATATCATTGTCACAATTTAGACCACGATGACTGCTTGAGGTTCCAGTGACCGAAAGAGTCAAACCGACCTACATGTGAGGCGGATGAGGTCGCAATTTTGATTGGGCGCTGATGGTTCCATGCTCGGTAGTGGGAGGAATCAAGTAGAATGAATCGGTGGTGACGTAGGTTACAAGAGGCATGGAAGATGATTCCCCAAGATAGGTTTCCTCTTGAGCCTGAGCCCGATGTTGGTATCAGGTAATCCTGATTGGGGCCGGTGGAGTGGGGGTGTAGACCACATGTTATTAAACATGGGGGATCAGTCATTGGTGGCATTAACATGGCTTGGTGGGAGCCTTCCTTGGTGGATTTGGGTAGTTATTTATTGTTGGGGTGACTTGAATATCCCCTACTTCATGGTCTTAGGGGATCAAGTTATAATAATTCTTTAGGGAGAGGCTCTAATATCAGATGGATGTCAATGTAGGGAGGAGTGTCTCTCTATGCGACCATTGGGGGTGGTAGTGTCAGTGAGTCACAAAAGCCTCTAGGTCCTAGAGGCGAGCCATGTCTCTTGTGGAAATGACCCCCTCTAGATCCTACCATCATATGGGGGTTTCCATCACCCTCCTATGGATGATTTAATAGGGTGAGATGGGGCATGGGCACCCAATATCCATAGTCATGGATGAAATCATGATGTATGTGAAGTCATGTGAGGTTTACACATTGTTACTTCTCATGCTCTGGAATCTGTCATTGGGTGTTTGATTTTATATAGCTTGGGACCTATAAATAATAAAGATTCATCAATTAATATGGATATCTTGAAATCAATGCCCAATTCCCCCAACATCGTCCAATCTTTCATGGGGGTAGATAGAGATCCCTGGTGACGATGTCACATATAGAAATTCCCAATGATTAACTACCCCAATATATGGTGAGTTCCATGCTAGGCCCACTATTTTCTTGGTGAAACCTGGTGCCGGATATCTGGATAAGATGATAAGTTTATCTGTGGATATCTCAAATATTACTAATTCCCATGTTGAGGATAAAAGTTTCATATGGGGTTCACCATTTCAATTTCTGATGCTTCCATCATGGCACTCCCACATCACATGTTACGGTACACTTGCATCACATTTGTTTCCCCACATTACCACTTTACAATAGTGAGTATAATTTATCACTTTCTCGGTGATGTTTTCTCCTTGATCAAAACATGATGATGGAATGTTGGTTCATCCTTCCATGGATTTATCCTTGGAACTTGTCACCTAGTCTGGGTCTCCCTAAAAGATTAAGATGTGTTTGTGAAACTCATTCCTAGTTCCATCTCTTCATGGATGCTGGTTAATTATGTTGCTGCTTTATGTACATTCCAAGGGGTCTGACATGGAAGTAACCTTTGTTCAGGGGAATAGTCACATTGGGAATCGCTGGCATTTCTGAACACTAGATCATTGGTCACATGTATTCTTACTCATGAGAGTGGTTCTCGATGGAATAGAAACTAAGGAATCATGTGGAAATAACATGGTATCTTATGCTATAGGCATATATTATAGGGTTTTCCTCAGGCATCCCATGTTTAGGACAGGGTAATCTATGAGTTTAACATCTTGTAGAGACTGAATGGAAATGATCAGAATTCCTAATAGAGGTAGATTAAGGAGGTGCATCCCTAGGAGGGAATACCTAGAAATATTACCAGAGGGATGGGTATGAATGACCAATGAGAGCGTTCCCTGGTTGGTGTGTACCATAAAGGTAAGACATCACACTATGAAGGGCATATGTCCCTAAGAGGGTGGCACTGGGGCTTAAGCATGATTAGCTTCTTAGGTGTTGCTAGGAGCGGTGATGTGGATGGGGCTTACGTGTAGGGATGTCCTAGATTGATGGAATCAGTTTACCAGGATGTGGTGTCATGGGTAAAATCATGATGGATTATAGATGGTTCAGGTGAGGTAGATGGAGTCGATGGATTATTGGGGATATTGGGCTTGTTCCTCATAGGCATTTCCTACATATCATAGTTGTCTAGGAATCTAAATCCATGTAATCTAGAATTGGATGTCGGAGCTTATACCTAAATAGGAGGCCCAATCAAGATGGGACATGTGGTTAGGTATTACTCACGAAAACTGACTAGATGAGAGGGGAATGATGGGTCTTAAAGTAGGATGGATTCTCATGGGGACCTAGAGGGCATGCGACCTATGGGATGGGGCATGATCATCCCGATACATAGTGGCTCGATGGAAATACTAGGATGGGGATTTATAGTGGGTGGATGCTGAGACTTGAGGGTTTAACCACTGTGAGTGGGAACCAAGGTTTACCATGGTTGGGATTTAACCTTAGGGATGCTTCCTACATACCCTGTTTAGATGAAACGGATCAAAACCCACATATTTCTGAAGGGATAAGGCTTATTCATGGTTAGAGATCCAAGAAGTTGGAAACTAGGGTTTACTCCAGGAGGGATTCCCAAATGGATAAGGGTGTCATGGTCTCTACAAACCTCTAAGACCACATGAGTAATGATCAGTGTGAGAAACAATAGGAAGTAATAAACCTGACAGTTGTGTCACCAAAGAAGCTTCAGTGAGATATGGTGTGGATCTTATGAATAGAATCTGTCCAAGTCAGATCTCATTCTATGTGAGGAGGATCTAATTACATGTGAGGAAGGTCTCACTCCCATGGAGATGATGGGGCATGGAAAATTCTTGAGGTGTGACACCCAATGTGCATTGCATGGGTGAGATTACAGTTTAAAATCATGTGCTGAGGATGATAGAGCTTGGAATTTTTACATACTACACATGGATGGAGAGGACTCACTCTTCACTCCTTGAACATTCATAATCAATGCTCACCAACCCTTGAGGAAAGGAAGGCATCAACAATGCCGAGTGGAAATGGGTGGATGAGTAGTCGATCATTGGGTCTATATTAGCATGGATATAGTGAAATGTAAAAGACATTAGAATACCAATGATGAAAATAAAAATGTAGAGAACTACTGTATGGGACACCTCATAAGGGACCAAGAAATCACTACATGTAAACCTTAAGTTCTGCACAAATGAAAGTCTCACGAAGCAGGGTGATTCATTGAGAATTTCTTCATGAAGCTTGGGTGTTTCACAAACAATATATGATTCTCAAAGAAAATTTATCTATGAATAGTGTTGTCCCTACCTTGGTATGAAGTTAGGTATTGGAAAGGGGTGCTTTATGAAGGCTGGGTGCTTCGCGAAGCCTTAAATACCTCAAAGGTCCTCCTTCCTCTATAAAGGTAATATGACTCCATGAATGTCATCCCAAACTTAAGTGGGGGTAAATAGGAACAAGGGAAATGGGAATATCGATGATCCAATACCATGGGCGATTAATTGTATCCCTAGTTCGTGGTAATCAGGTGCTTCGCAAAATGGGAGATCAAAATTTGAAAGGTCATGGTATCCATCCATTTGAATTGGGAGAGCTGGATATTTTTAGTCATGAGGAGTCATGATGCTCAAAATCTCTCCACGATGGGGGAAGGAGGGCCATGAATGAAGGTGGATCAGTCAGACTCACAAACCCATCCATAAATTTTGTCTACAGGATCATAGAGGGTGTCAGAATCATAAGAGTATTGTCTTCTTCATTCGCACGATTGTGGTGCCAATCAACTTTGTGATGAGGCTTCATGAAACAGAACCCTTTGAAGGTTTTTGGGAGAATTGGATCTTAAATTTCATCCAAAACAACCATGGTACTTCCCCACCTATTCTTGGGCATATATTTTGGCACCAATAAGGGTCAAACCCTAGGTAAGGACTGAGTTTTGCATGAGTGACCAAATAAACAAGAAAAAAAAAATTAAAACAAGACAACTAAAGCAACAGTTAAGGATGGTGTTGAAATAGTGATGAAAATGAATATTTGTGTATGAGTGTGGAATTGAGTGTGAGTATAGAAAAGAGGGATGAAAAAAGATTAGAAAAAAATGATAAAAAATAGTTGATAGAATAGAGGGAAATTTGCTAGAGAGTTTTTAAAATGATTTTTCATTGTTGATGAATTTGAATTAAAACACATAGAACTAATTCAAGGAGGAAAATAAGATTTTTCATCAGGTCAACCTATGACTAAACAGTCTTTATATTTTATCAAATTCATATATCATTTTATCATTGAGTGAGTAAAAATTAGTTTTTACTAAGTTAAAATTATTGGTTTAACTCATTGTGTTAGTCTCTCTTGAACTTGATTCACTTTTCAATGAAATACGTAGATTGAAAAAAAAATGAATTTAGTCCTAATCAAGATCAGTTTTCACTAATTATTTATGTCTTGTAAAAAAATGAATTTATGAATATTAAGAGAGTCATAGAAGCATCCAGTATAAGAAAACTGTATGAACAAGGTAAAAGGATTAACCAACACAACCTATTCCCCTAGAGGTGATTAATCAAAAATCATAATCGAATTAAAAAAAATTAATTGATTTTATAAAAGGGATTTTCATGATGAAATAAATGAATAAAATAGATGAAAATTGAGTGAAGAGTGTTCTTTATCCCTTTTCGATCTCTAAAATCTCTCAATGTATCAACTTTGTCCTCTTCATGATGCCTGATGTAAGTGGGGTATGGTTTTTGGTGCTTTCATATGTCTCGGTGTGATGTCAGTCTCCTGCTCATAAAATGTGGTATGGAATGGATGAATGAATTTCGAGTCTTTTTGGATTGTTCTTGTGCTATTATTTCATATCTCCTACTCCTATAATGGCTTGAAAAACTCCTTCTCTAGTTTCTAGGTGGCATACTTTAAAATTTGATACTCCTCATACTTGATTCAACCATTCAACCTACAAAAAATTCCAAAATACCATAGTGACCTTGTTTCCCATGATTGATTTATTCCATAAAAATTCTAGTGAACTCTAGATAGTTATGGAGTGCCATTATTATCATTGACTCGATATTAGATCATTAGTATTCATGTCCACCAAGCCCCTTTCATCACGGAGCACCATCTCAACAATAACATTAACCAAAATAAGTATTAATAGTATAATTATATAATTACACACACACACACACATATATATATATATATATATTAATTATATTAGTATTAAATATATAAACTTGTATTTTTTTACCTATTATTGTTAATAAATTATATATAATATTATAGTTATAAAAATAATTACAAACATATATACTTATTAATATGAATATATATATACTAACATATACCTATAATTATTATTACTAATATTATTATATATATGTAACTATTATTATATTTATTTATATTTATTTATATTTACTATTTAATGTAATTATATAATTATTGAATATGTACATAAATATATGTATTTATATTTATATATACTTATTATTATAAATCTAATTAAATTTATTTTAAATAATGATTTTTATTATTATATTAATTATTATTTTTATAATATATTTTTTTATTTTCATATTTCCTTATCCAAATCTGCCACCAAGTTGTTCTTCTCCACAAATACAGGGCTCGGTTCATTTCTGGATCAACAACTTCTCAATAGGGGATCATCATCTCTTAGAAGCCTCCATAGGTGGAGTAAGCTTCCATTCTTCAGTTCATCAATGATAGTCTTCTTCTTCAAGCTCAATGGTGCAACACCATGTGGTGGAATTAGTGGTCTCCAGATCATAACATCTATGGAGGCATTTGTGTGGGGGATTAGTGAGTGGAGCTTAGTTTCATCCATGGTGGGTTTTTTAGAGTTTGGGATCTCAAGGATTTATGGTTCATAGTTTTTGGATCTATAACATTTGTGGTTATTCTTCTTTTGGTCTTCTCCCTCAGTCTCGATTTGAGGTTCTTTATCAGTAGGCAGAGGCATATTCATCTTAAAGAGGAGCACAGAAGCATTGAGGGTTTGATTTCTTCATATAGTGTGGCAGAATAATTTTCATCACCATATGTGGAGGAATAAGTGGAGGTGATTTAGAGATGGGGACTAGTGGATCTCGGTAAGGTTCTTAAATCAGTGGTGTATAGGTTGATTATATCCAGTCTGGTGCTACTAGTGTGACAGGGTTAGTAGCAGTATAAGGTTGGTTCTATCATTGGGTGGTTCCACCACTAGGTGGTTCCATAGTTGGGTGAGATTGGTGGTAGAAAGGGTGAGACAATGGAATGAGTGCAATGGTAGAAGGGTTATACAGTTGAAGATTTGTGCTCCCATTGGAATGGTGAAAGGGGGAGTGGTATATTCAATGGGTTGCCAATGATTGATGAGAGAAGGTTGTAGTATCACCCTGATAGTTGCATTATAGAGGGTCGTAGTGGATGATGTGGTTGTAGGAACTCTGCTTTCACAATGGATACCCTGTTTTGCTGAAGAAATATCTGAAAATAAAAATTATATTGAATTATTTATAGAAGTGAAAACAAATAAATTTAATTATTAACAATCAATTATTTACACAAAAATAAATAATGAGTAAAATAATATATTTAAATTAAAAACATTAAAAGTTATTAATTTTCAAAACAAATGAAAATGAAATAAATAAAATAAAATTTAATTAAAAATTTGGGTACATAAATTATATCAAGCTAATTAAATCTGATGAAAGTTATATAATTACATAAAAAATATAAAGAATCTGTTTTTTGAACACATAAATAGACTTAAATAGAAATAATTATTTATAAGTACAACTTAAATTAAAAATAAAAAATTTAATTCAATAAAAATTATTATTAAATGAGATTAAAAAATGAAACTAACAAATAAATTAATTAAAAGTAATATAGAATTGACAAAAAATAATGTAAACAATAACATATGAATAAAAAATTAAATTTAAAATAGAATTAATTAATTATTTTTAAATTATTCAAAATGACTAAAATAAACATTAAAAATATCCTTTCATAAAAAATAACTATTTTAATAATTTATTTCAATAAAGAAAACAATTAATAATTATTCAAAAAATAATTTTTTAATAATAAAAATACAATTAATTATAATAAATGATGTGGTAAAGCATGTTAAAAAACCACATAAAACTCCACCAAAATTAAATATTTTTTTGTCCTCAAACAATTAAATATTTTTTTCTAAATGAAACATAAAAAATGACTTTTCACAGTCTGTTCAAAATGGAAATATCTAGACATTTAATTACATAGGTAAAAAATTCTGATCAAGATTTTCAAATGAAATATACATAGAAGTTCCGACCTAAATTTAGGTATATCATGGAAATCAAGGGAACACAGACTCATTCATTATTGAGGATTACATTCCTTCTATATGAAGTCACATACTACTATACTTCAATTCCAATTCAAATAACAGTTCTAAGAGTGATGACATGTTAGATATAAGTGAAAATAAAATCTTAATAAAAGGTGCCTTTAATTTTCACATTCTGCTAGGTTCCAAAAAAAATCATAACATTGTTTTTTCAATATATTGATACAAATAAAATGATTTTTCATACAAGTAAATTATCCCTTTCTTCATCTGGGTTCAAAATTTATCTCACCTTAATGAACTTATTTTTGACTACTAGTCACTTTATTATTTTTATTATTTTTTTTAATATTACCCAACCATGTATGTGTAGATAAATGTTAAAAATCACTTATTTTATATTTAAAGAGGTAATGCACACATACATAATTCCTAGAGTCTAAAATTTTCACTGTGCGTTTCAATTTTTCCATTTTACTATAGTGTTAAAGGACTTCTATGATTGTTATTTAAATTGGCTCCCTGAGGTGATTAATTTTCCAAGAGAGAGTCACATAGGTTCAAGTTCAATTTTTTTGTTTCCTAAATTCATAATCATTATTACAAAAATATATATCCTATATCACACCCTTTTCCAATTCCTAAATAGAATATTCATAAAAACAACATGAAACTCCACTCCGCAATCATACATCCCCAAGAATTCTAGAATTAGTTAAAAAATCAACAACCAATATTTTTTTATCCTCCATATAGTACTAAAGTTATGGGAAAAGTTAATCCTAAGAACCTCAGGTTGTGAATTAATTTTAAAATTTTCAACCATTTTTTGACAAAAAAATTAAGGAGGATTTTGATGTGTCTATAATTTAAGTTATAACTTAGCATAAAATTACCCCTCCCCCCCACACTTAAAAATCAACAATTTACCCATTGTTGAATCTCAATGTGGGAGACATAGTAAAAATATTCTCATTAAAACAGAAGTTAAAATACAACACATAAAAATTTTTGTGTTATGGGGTGATAGATAAGTTTAAATCAAAAAAATTTCTACAAAAAAAAGTAGTAAAACGAAAAAACACATATACAAAGGTTCCATACCAGCCACTACCAGAATATCAGGAATAATGTTTTTTTCAATTTTCATGCTTTTAATTGCTATAAACCTAAAAAATATAAATGTATTTCAAAAATTAGCATAATAACCAATGTTTTCCAACAATAGTTGAATGAAGATGAATGCAATGAATGAATGAAGGTTTCAAAATATAGTTTATATCAATTTTCAACAAACTATAATTTGAAAAGATAACACTGAATAAAGAAAACAAATTCAAACATTATAAAAAAATCAGGGAGACTCCCCCAAACTTAAGTTAAAAAATGAGGTCGTAAAAAAAGAGCATAGAATATAAATGGAATGCACATAACAAAACTTCCCTGAATATGGTTTCTTTCATCATTAAGGTTTATTATAAAGTTCATCCCTATATATCTAAGTGAATTTCTCTAGTTCGTCTTATTATTCTCCTTCAAGGTTATGAAAAAAGGAAGAATAACTCATAATTTAATGTTCATGAAAAATAATACATACTATTATTGAGATTAAGAGATTTTATCCATATGATCTTGTGTGTTGCTACCTTGGTTTTCCCTTGTCAAGTATATGGAAGTAATAACACTATAATGGTAACAAATCATGTGACACCATCTGATATACATGACTAAATATTGAAGATTTTGGAAGAATGTGTTTTCTTTATTGAAAAAGAGAAATAAAAAAGAAAACATAACAAAACAAATGGGTTAGTTTCCATGAAACAATGATATTATAGACCTTAGTTAGAGTTGAGATAAAATTATTCTTTAAGAAAAGAAATGGAAGCCAAGCCCTTTTTACCCCTCAATGAAGTGTTTTATCCTTTGACCATTGACTAAGAATAGTCTATTTTCCTCTTCAACTAGCTCCAGATCTCTATTAACAATAACTCTCAGAATTGTGAAGGGTACATACCTCTTGGTTCTCAATTTTATTGGTAAATGATTCAGTATAGAATTGAATAGAAGGAATTTTTTACCAAGCTTTAAATACCTATTATAAATTATTAATTCGTGAAATTTTCTTGTTCTTTCTTTGAAAGTTTCAATATTTTCACATTATTCCCTACATATCTCCTACATATCATTCATCTCCAAAAACCTCCTCTCACTAGTAGACTTGAAGTAAATGTTTAGGGGCTTCACTACCTAAAATGACATTTGATGTAATTACACAAGCATATGAAACATTTTTTCAAATATAACTCTATATTGGGACATCGTTGTTGGAGTCTTGTAAGTAGTTTTCTAGGCCCATAGAGCCTCATCCAACTTCATAGATCAATCATTTATTGAGATGGAATATGTATCCTCCAAAATCTATTTGAACTCTCTATTAGAAACATCAACTTACCCTCATGATTATGGGTGGTATCTGTCACCAGTTCTATGAGAACATCCATACTTCTCCATCAAATTCATGAACTCATAATTTTTTAAATGAGTTCCATTATCTGTAATGAAAGCTCTTGGCACTCCAAACCAGGAAAACATGTTTTTCAGGATGAATTTCACCACACTAGAAGCAGGATTATTTGGAGGATCAACTACCTCAACCCATTTGGACACATAGTCCATAACCATAATAATATATTCATTATCATAAGAAGATGATAAGGGTCCCATGAAATCCAATCCTAAACATCAAAAAATTAAACTTCTAGTATTCCTTTTTGTATAATCTCTGGACTTATCCATATATGTCCAAGAATTTGGAAATTCTCATAGCCAATCACTAAACTCCTATCATATTTGAAGAATGATATCCAGTAGAAACCATCTTGTAGAGCCTTATGTGCAGTCCTTTCTCCTCCAAGGTATCCACCCCATAGTGATGAATGGAAGCTCTCATATAGGGGTAACATCTTATTTTTACCCAAAAATACATAAACCTCTCCCCTTGGTTATGTGAAAGTTCATTGGTAATAACACCAACATCCAGAAATTTAGCATAATTTGAAAACCAAGAAGTTTTCTTCCTAGAAGTATCAAATAATTTTTTATCCGAGAATGGGGTATTTATCTCCCTTGGTTCCTCAATTTTAGTGTTGGGGATCCTAGAAAAGTGGTTTTTAAACACATGTGTATTCCCTTTTTTTCTTTAATAACCATATCAAATTCCTTCAACTGAAAATGCCCAGATCATGATCTTGGGTTTTGGTTTCTTCTTTTCCAATTAGTAATTGGGGGCGGAATGGTCAACAAAAGTAATCACCATTGTCCCTATCAAGTACTGTCTAAAATTTTCATCTAAAAACATGATCACAACCAACTCCTTTTCAATTTTGGAATGAATATTTTGAGAATCATCCACCATCTTGTTATTATAGTAAATAACATGAAACCTATTATCCTTCCTCTTCCCCAAAACATCATCTATATGTAGGTCACTAGTATCACACATTACTTAAAATGGAAAATTCTTGTCCAAGGTAGTGATGACTTCTAAGGTATAAAGTTTCTCCTTAATAAAGTTAATGGACTCCAATAATTTATCACCATAAAAAAAAGTTTCCCTCTTAATAACCAGAGAGAAGAGTGGCCTAGTGATCTTGGAAAAATCTTTAATGAATCTCCCATAAAATCCAGCATGGACTTAGAAACTTCTTATTCCCTTGACATTATCAAGTGTGGTTAGCCTTTGGATAACCTCAATCATGGAATTATCTACCTATATCCCCTTATAAGAAACCATGTTACCCAACACAATTCATTCAATAGCCACGAACTAACACTTTTTCTAATTTAAAATATGATTTGTCTCTTGGTATCTTTCCAAAACAGATACTATATTTTCTAGGAAGTTTTCAAAATCACTTCCCATAACTGAAAATAATCCATGTACACTTCAAAAATCCTTTCAATCATGTCTGAAAAAATTTCCATCATACATCTCTAAAAAATGATTGGATCCCCACAAAGGTAAAAGGGAATTCTTCAGTAGTCGGATTTACCAAATGAACAATTTATGTTGGTATTATCTTGTTCCTCATGAGAAATTATAATCTAGTTGTATCTATAGTATCCATAAATAAAATTAAAATACTCATTTCCATATAACCTCTCTATAATTTGGTCCAAAATTGGAATGGGGAAATGATCCTTCCTTGTGGAATCATTGATTTTTCTATAATTGAGAAAAAACCTCCATTTTTTCATAGCACTTGTTTGAATTTTCTCATCCTTTTCATTTCTTATCACATTCACTCCACTATTTTTGGGGATGACCAAGATTTTAATTTTCTAAGGAATTTTATAAATTATAAAGACCATCCAAGCATCAAGAAATATGATAACTTCCTCTCAATCCACTTACTTCATGTTTGGGTTATTTATTATATAGGATTCCACTCTTGGTTTACGCTCAATATCCATGGGGATTTTATGCATGTAGAATGATGGAATTATATCCTTTATGTCATGAATTTAATATCCAATAGAATACATGTATTTACTTAAAATAATCATCATGAAATGCTCTTGACTTTCCTCAAGTTTGGATAATATAATCATCAGAAGTGTTGAGAACTATTTTAATAAATAATACTTTAATGGGGATTGGAGGGGTATGAGTTCCATATTGGTCAGTTATTGTATTGAAAGAAGATACTTGAGACTTTGTGGACCATGTTCCTCATGCTGCCTAATAGAGAAGGTAGTGTAGAAGGATTCCTTTTCATCACTATTATTTCCTGAAAAATGTTCCATACATTTAGACTATTCTTTTGGGGATAGGATGTGTTCTAAGGAAAACTCATCCAGGTGTTCCAATAATTCACCCTCAAACTAATCAAAAGTTTTCTTCTCCTAATTAGAACTGATCCCCATGAAGGTTTTAGAAAGGATCACAGGTTTTCTATTGATTTATTCTATCATCAATAAAAAATCATCATCCCCCTAAAAATGTATTCTTCATCTCCTAATAGATCATCTTTAGTAAAGATCATACCCTAGGTGGGTTGTTTAATTTTTTTGAAAACATTGAATTCTTATTTTTGTTCACCCATGTTAAAAATCAATTTTCCATTTCAGAAATCTTTGAAAGATACCATTATGGCTAGAAAGGGCCTACCAAGGATGATAGGTACCTCATGGTCACACTCCATATCCAGTATGAGAAAATCATTAGGAAAAAATAATCCCCCTACTCCTAGTAAAAAATCATTAACCCTACCAACTTGGTGAGTGATGGATCAATAAACAATTTATAATGGGTTTGGGAACTCAAAATATTAAGTGTTGAAATAGAGACAATGGAATTAAATTGATACTAGATCCCATGTAACAAATACAATTATACCTTCTAATCTTATTCTAAATGGTACAATGGATGAAAAATCTCTATAGTTCTCGAGGATTTGCAGGTATCCTATTATACAACTCAACACTACACTCCTCTATAAGACTGTAAGTGGTAAATTCTTGTATGGTATATTTATTTGAGAAGATTTTATTGATGTATTTTAGATAATATGGGATTTTAATCAAGGATTCTAGAAAGGTAATGTCAATGTTCGGTTTGTTATAAACTTTTAAAAAATTTAGTAGCTCAGAATCATGGTTTTATTTTTTTATTCTTTTTTGGAAAAGGGATTAAAGAAGAAAAGTTCCTCACAATTTTTTTCATCCTTTCAAATTAATCATCAGGAATATTATTCCATTTATTTTCTATTTTTTAAGTCATATTTCTTTTGTTTTTTTAACTGAAGAAACAAGTTTCACGTTGTTTCCATTCCAACTATCCAATTTTACAAATTCAATATTTTCTAGAATTGAGTTTCAAGATTCAACCAGGTTTAATTTTATCGTAGTTTGGGGTAATTTATTAGAGTCTCGATGTGTTTGGAGACCATTTCTAGTGGAAAAATCCATATAATTTTCTCTGGGGTTGACTTAAATGGTACACAGAAGCTTACTATTATCTTTAATTCCATCCTCCCTAGCTACCTATCAAATTTTAATTTCCCAAATTTTCATCCTAGAATTTATTTTTACTATGTCAAAATAATTTCTATAATTTTTTCATAAAAATTTCCTATAAAATATTTGAACATACCTTTCACTTTTTATTTTGAGTTGGATGATTCATGTTTGGGTTGGGGTTGCAACTATTTCCTAGGTGGTTGCTGGAAACTAGGGGAAGAAGTAGGGTGATGAACTCCCTCTTACCTCCAAGATATGTTTGGTTTGTTTCAATAAACCTAATTGTAGGTATCTAAAAAGGGTTCAACTATAGGCTCTATCATAGGACCATATGAAAAAAATAGTATTCTCAAGAGCTCAGGAAGGCATGTCAAAATTGGGTCATCAATAGTGTAAATTACCAAACATGCCAGAGTGGTGGCATTTCTCCCGAAGTGCATTATAACTATTTTCATTGAAAAGTAAAGTTGCATGGGATTGATCTTGTGGAATATGATTGGGTTAATTCTATAAAATGGTTCTTCCCATAGAGAATTTATGTTTTGAGTGATGTGATAGTGTGATAAAAAATTTCTCCAACTCCTCAGTAGTCCTATCTCTAAAATCCCCTCTAACAGATTAGCCCACCAAGGTTTGGTGGTAAGTGGTGAGACTATTGTTGAAATATTCTATGAAAAATTTGGGTGTGCATTGGTGGTTTAGATTTTGACTATGTAATCCCCTAAATCTACCATAATCTTTATGGAATAGTTATCTCTCATATTGTAAGAATTTGATGATCTTGTGTTTCATCTTAGATGTCATTCCCTTAAGATAGAACCTCATGGTGGAGTCACTGTGAACATGATCCCACGTGAAAAATATTTCTTCCAAAAAATTTTAAACCAAAGTCTTGGAAGTTTCCTTTATGGAAAAAAGAAACTCTCTTATCTTAATATCTTCCTCAATTAGGCCTCACAGTTTCAGTTATAGGACACTACAGTAGAATTATATAATAAATCCAATAGAGTCTTCACTTGTAATTCCATTGAAGTTCGGCAGCTGGGACAACATGGATTATTTTATTTAATTATTTATGGACCTAGGTGGGAGTATAATGCATGAAGGGTTATTAGAGATAGTAGGCAATAAGAACTATTTCAAAATGTGCCTCTCAATCATCTCATTTCTAGATGGATTTTCATTTCCCTATAGTTGATTATTAATGTTCTTAGGTTCTCTATTGTCCTTCATTTTTTCTCTTTGTTATTTTTTAAATATATGGGTTGTTTCTCAATTTAAAGTATGATAAGCTCCATAGTTTCTGATTTAGATATATTTTTCATACAACAACTTCAATAGATTATTTTTCTGTCTTCTTGTATAATGTTTGACTATTTTTATATATCTGGAATTTTTTTTGTTTTAAGTTTCTTTGTTTTTTATATGTAAATTGTTTTTCATTTTTTCTTGATCACGCACAACATAATTGAAAAAATTCTAAAATTTGACAGTGCATCTTTTTATGTGTGGAAATTTAATATGTATAATCCTACTTATAACCTATAAATAGTAATGTGGTAAGAGGGTCGAACCAAAAAGAAGGAATGAGTTGGGCTAGAGTGAAAAAAAAGAAAAAAAAAGAAGTAGTTTAGTATGGTGATGAAATAGTGATGTGAATGAAGATTTGTGTGTGAGTGTGGAAGTTATTGTGAGTGCAGATAAGAAGGAAGCTTAAGATTATAGAAGGCAGTGAAAAAAAACAGCTAATATAATAGGGGAAATTGGTTGGGCAATTTTTAAAACCATTTTCCCTTTTTCATGAATTTGAATTGAAACACCTGGAACTAATTCAAGGTGGAAAATAGATTATTCTTATGCTCAACCTATGACTAAACAACCTCTATATTTTATCAAATGTAGAGTTTATTCGACCATTGAGTAAGAACAAATCAGTTTTCACTAAGTTCAAATTATCAGTTGAACTCAATGTGTTACTCTCTCTTGATATTGATTTAGTTTTCAATTAAATTATCAGATTGAAATAAATTTTAATTTAAGATCTATCAAGATAATTTTTCATTGATACTTTGTGTTTTTTAAAAATATTATTGTTTGAAGAGAGGTAGAGAAAGAGATAAGCATCCAGTAGAGGAAAAATGCATGAATTAGGTAAAATGGATTAACCAACACAGACTATTCTCTTAGAGGTGATTACATAAAATTCATAATACATTTAATTTTATTAATAGATTCTCAAATAGATAAGTTCATTATTAATGAAATGAATAAAACATAATAAAATAGATAGAAGAGTGTTCTCTCTCCCAACTCAATCTCCAAAAGCTACCAATGTCCCAACTTTGTTCTCTGCCTGATTTCGGTTAAAATTGGTATCTAGTCTGTGGTTCTTTGGGATGTCTTGGTGTGATTTGATTTTTCTACTCTCCAAATGTGGTCTAGAATGGATGGATGGATCTTACATTTTCTAGAATGTTCTTATGCTATTTTTTTCTATCGCTATCTCCTTTCACATCTTGAAAACATCCTTCTCTTGTTTCCATGTGGCATAATTTCACTACTGATCTTCCTTATACATGATTCAATCATTTCACCTATACAAAATTTCAAAAAACCATTATGCCCTTTCTTCCCCTAATAGAATTATTCTACAACAATTCTAGTGAACTCAAGAAGTTTTTGGAGTGACTTCATTATCATTGACTTAGTATTGGAGTTGTAGCATTCAAGTCCACCAAGCCCCTTTCATCATGGAACACATATGAATCAATAACATTAACCAATATAAGTATTAATATTATCTTTATATTATTATACAAACACACACTTAAAACTTAAACTAAACTTTTTATTAGAATTGTACTTAAAGTACATAGAAAAAACCTCCTTAAGGAGGATGAAAATGGTGGAGGCCCAGAGCATCCCCTTGGATCACCTTACTACACTCTAAAGGAAGGGAACCTAAGCTATCATAAATTACTAGAGTATCAATAGGATTCCCAATCCGATCAAGTGATTCAGCTGCAAAATTACCTTCCCTCCTAATATGATGAAGATTCTGTCCAAGATTGAACTTCGTAATGCACCTCCAAAGTAGATAAATCCAGTTCCAAGGAGCCACCCACCATTTCTGTATAGAAGACACCAGAATTTATGAATCAGACTCAATCTCCTCCACCTATATCTCTTGTGCACTACAAATCTCCATGCCAGTGACAAGTGCATGCACCTCTACCCCTAAAGAAGACCCCATACCATAGAATGCACTAAACCCAAATAGAACTGAACCCCTCTGATCCCGAAGCACCCCTCCTCCTCTCATTAATCCCCCCATATAGGACCCATCCACATTCAACTTCCAGCCCCGCAAAGGCGGTATCCACCTAATCCACACACCCTCCTTCTTCCTGAGGCTACCTGGTCAGTGCATAATACCACACAGCAGAGACATTAACTTGTTCCCTGGGAACAACGAACCCAGATCCTGTATCAGTGACCTCAACTAGACCTGCAAGATCAAGGGTGACCCCCTGATACCTCCTCTGGCCTGATTACGTGCTTCCCAGATGACCCAACAGACTGAGGTAAGAATGACCTCCCGAACCTTTCAGCCTTCAGCCCAACCTTTGACTCCAAGAAACCATGTATTGATGACCCCATGCACAGTCAGTTGATCCTCCACAAGGCAAGGTTGAGGTGAGAATATCAACCACAGGTGATGTGCTCAGCTGCTCCGAAAGAAAAGATGAACAATTATTTTAGCTTGCGGATGCTCACAGCAAAAACACTGTGATGCCAAAGCAATCCCTCTCCATTATACATTCTCCTCCATAGACAGCGCCTTGTTTCTAACCCACCAAACAAGAAAATTCACCTTTGTTGGAATCTCCTTGCACCACACCTTACTATCTCCCATCTTCTGTAGGCCTTCCGAGATCATCAGTCTCCTGTAGTCCTTAGTGCAGAATCTTTCCGAAGATGACCCCATGCAGCAACATTTATCTGGATCCTCATTCAATATGATGCCTTCTTGCACCCTCTGCTGGTTTGGGTTGAGAAAGTTCAACAACAAGTCGGGTTGAAGGCAGGCCTCCTTGTACGAGATGTCCGGGTGGGGGAGCTAGGAAACTCCAGTTTCTCCCCCACCCAATTGACCTTCCAGAATCTTAAATCCCCCTTCCCAATAATCCACCTAGCTGAATCTGAGAAAGCCTCAATATGTGACACCATGCTCCAAGCCAGCCATGTGAACCGAGATCCAGTAGCCTACGCCCCCCATTGCTCTCCATACCTTTCCCTAAAAAACACCACCCACAGCGACTCGCCCGTGATGATCTCCCAAGCCAGCCTGCCTCGCATGCTTTGTACGGATCCTTTAACATCACGTAAACCCACTCCCACCTCTTCCACAGTTCTGGCCATGCGATCCCAAGATTCCCAATGAGTACGTCCCACCAATTCCACCCTCCCACTAAAGGAAAGAAACCTTCTCTATCAATTCTGAATCCTTCCAACCAACCGTGAAATGATGTCCTCAAACTGGTGTTGCCTAATGAGACTAAAGGAAATAGCCCCCCCCCCCCCAAATAAATAATCAGAATATGTCTCTGCTGACATCCCAGAATATCCAGAATGCTCCTGCGACGACTCGACAAACACTTTTTGGAGATATATGCAAAGCTTTTTGAAGCATTAATGACATTCCCTCTCAACCGCCCATATGTGCCCAATATCATCATAAGATTCAGTAAGGATCGTCGTCACCCATTAGTGAAAATTAAAATGTCATCAGTGAACATTAAGTGTGATATTCTTACCATTACTCCTCTACCGTGGTAGGTTTTCTACTTTCCCTCCTCCATGCCTTTGCAGAGATTGCGGGAAAGAGGTTCTTTTGCCAAAACAAACAGGCTTGGGGAAAGTGGGTCCCCCTGTCGAACCCCGCAAACTGGTTTAAAGAAACCAAATAATTTCCCCATGATCGAGACAGATAGCCATGAAGACGGGAAACATCTAAAGAAAATATCACAAAACCACTCATGGAACCCATACCTCCTCATCGCCCGAATAAGAAAGCTCCACTCCAATCGGTCATATGCTTTATCTATATCCACCTGAAGAATAACATTTGAGCCCACTGACCTCCGGTTGATATCATTCACCAATTCACTTGAAATCCCAACCGCCCCCTATATACTATGTCCTCTAATGAAGCCATGTTGTTCCTTTGAAACTAGCTGTGAGATAAATCTGCTCATCCTGGTTGAAATTAGAGAAGCCAAAATCTTATAAGACACATTGCAGATACATATTGGTCTATATTGTCCAATATCGGTTGGTTCCCTGACCTTTGGAATCAGGAAAATGTGAGAATCACAGACGACCCTAGTTAACATACCCCCATTGAAGTAATCTCGAGCCGCTTCCACCACCTGAGGTCCAACCACCTCCCAAGACGCAACATAGAAAGCCCCTGGAAAGCCATCCGGACCCGGCGCGATGTCCCTAAGGATGTTAAACATCATCTCCTTAACCTCCTACTCTGAATGTAATGCATAGAGATTCATATTATCCACCTCATTGAGCAGTGGCAATATGAAACCCATAAAGTCTAACTTGTTGTCGGATCCCGGGATTCCCATGCTCCTCGCAGTCACCTCCTCTGCCAACAGACTTTTAAAATGCTCCAATTCCATCTGTCTAGCCTCCTCCACATTTTTTTTGAAGACACCATTCCCCATGTTCAGATTGATTTTCATGAAGCTCTGTTCCTTCAAATATACATGGAAGAAATCACTATTTCAGTCCCCTTCCTTGAGCCACTTAACCCGAGACCACTGTTTAAGATCCCTCTCAACCTCTAACAACTTCTCAGCCAGTAGCGCATGCTTATAACAAAGCAGGACAAAATCATTATCAACCCATGCATCCAGAAGACCCTCCTCCAAAGTCTCTCCCAACTGAGAGCTTTCCTCTCCTAGGGCTTCCTAGGTTGGATTTCCCATGTCCGTCCGAGTATCAGTGGCTCCTTCTCCCTCGAAGCACCCCGCTTCGGCATTGTGGTTCACCGCTCCTTCTTCCTCGGAGATAGTGTTCCGTCTCCTACACTCTGTACCGCCCCTCAACCCTCCGCGAAGAAACTGGGCTCCTTCTTCATCTGCTCGAATTCTCCTACAGGCGCAGATCCATCCCCCCCAGAGCCTTGAGACTCCTTCTATCACCATCATCCCTCATCGGTTCCAGATCTGGAGAGGGTGGGTGATTTCAGATCTCAAAACCTCAAAATTCACCTACTTTTCAGATCCGAGCAATTCTTCCTCAAGACAAACTCCAGATTTCGAGGAAAACCCAACCCTAATCGCACATCCCCCTTCGCACTCAGATCTGAAAAGAACTGAATCTTGAATATCCATCTAAGTTCATGGTCTTCTTCACCTTTTGGCGCTTTGATCTTGGCTTCCTGCTTCTGTGATGAAAGGAAAGGTCTGGTGGGTGGTTTGATGTTTTCTCATTCTGTGAAGCTTCCTCCGCGAAGTGGTCTGCTCCGTGAAGCACCTTCCGCGTTTGAGTCGCCACGCGGTGTGACCGCAAGAGGCTGTCGCGACGTCCTGCCATTGGGTTTTTGAACCGTGTTGTTTTGGTGCATTTTGATGTGGGCAATTCTCTATGGGCAGTAGTTGTTCCCACATTGCTGCGAAGTTCCACCGCGAAGTGGCTGTTTTGTGAAGCACCATTCCGCAAAGATCCACCGTGTTGAATGTTCGCGAAGTGGCTGCTGTGAAGCTCCTGTGCAGGGAGTTGATCCGAGATGAAGTGGTAAGATGGCGGTGACCTGTGGGTGGCTTGCGAAACTCTGTTGTGGTGTGGTTTGATTCGCGAACACCTTTCGCGAAGGTTTTGATGTGTGAGTGGCCGCGAAGGGGTCGTCGGCCGCGAAGGGGTTTCCGGTCCTAAGACTTCTTTTGGTGGATTGTGTTTTCCACTATTTGGTTTTGCTCTTTTTATGCGTATTGTGGCCGAAATGCTCAGAGAATGGTGTAACACCCCAAGCTTTCACGATACACTTCTCTTTCAATAACGCAATAGCTTGCATTGTACGGAAGTTCAAGATTCTAACACCCCGAGACCAATCAAAATAGTCATTATGAATAGTAATATCCACTTTTTTAAATTATATATATTTTATATTTCAAAATGGACTTCATTTTTGGATTTTTAATATCGAAATTATCCTAAGTTGAATTTTTGGTATTTTTCTGAGAACTTCCAATTTTTTTATGAATAGTGAAAAATACTTAAAAACAACTTTTTTAATCAAAATAATTTATAGTGATAAATTATACTATTGAGTGGTTTTAAAGTTTAATTAGAATATATTTTTACGATTTTATCCAATGGTGTTCATTAGAATTAATTTCACTTTGAAATTGGACATAAACAATTGTCAATCTTTTGATAAATATTGTTTCTTAAAAACACGCTATTTATTGTGACAACGGGAATTAATTATAAAATTAATTAATGAAAATTATATGTTTGGAATTTTTTATAATAGAAATCATTTTTGAATTCGGAATATCAATTATAGCTTAGGGTGAAATTTTGGCATTGTTTTGAAAAACTTCAATTTTTTGATGAATAGTGAAACCACTAAGTGGTAGTTAAAAAACTGATTTTTCGTTTAAATGAAACATTACCACTTATGTGATTTGATTTTAAAAAATTCAACATAAATGGTTGTCATTAGGAAGTAAAATGTGGTTCAATGGGATTAAAATAATTTTTTGGTGAATAGTAACTTTTAAGTTTAATTAATCGCGATTAAAGGTAATTAGTGAAATTTAAGGTAAAAATGATGTTATAAAAATATGAAAATACCTTTAAACTTGTCCTACCCCTATTTTATTAGTCATGGAAGACCAAGAAAATCCATGGGTCAACTTGGGGACCCCATGGATCCACTTCGGTAGGAAAATGACATTAAAAACTTTTTATTTAATGTTAAAATAAAAATGTCACAAACATGAGTTCTTTTACTAAAACAATTTTTAAATGGGGTTATACAAGTCATATTTTTTACTATAAATATTAATTATAAATATAAAAAGATTTCCTACATCATGATACTTTTTTTATAATTTTTAGACATTAAATAAATTAAAATTTTTATGACACAGTGATGATGCAGCGATTACCTCATTAATTAACGATTTAAATAAAATGAAAAGATAATGTAAACTATAAGACTTACACTTGTCAAAAACCTATTGGATGAGTATATTTATAACCCTTATCACCTTAGCCTAGAAATATATCATTTTGGGACCTTTAGAATCCGAAAATCATTTCATAATAAAGTAACATTTCAATCTTTCCATGAGTGCCCCTTCTCTCCTCTTATAAAAGGCCCCCACCTCTACCACCTTATTCACACCTTCAAGCCATTTGGCTTGGAAAAACTCTTCCCAAATACTCTCTAAACTTCCCTCTATTACTCCTAGAAGCCTCACTTTGGGCATAACTCTTCCCAAGGAATCCTTTGTCTCAAATAAAAAAGAGTTACCCGATTTTAAGGTAATGTCTTATCTTATGTTATTTTGTTTTATTTTGCTTCTCCAACCCCCTAAACTCTTTTTATTAATTTCTTTTGTAACAAAAACAGTATCCTCAATATACTAGGATGTTGTTATAAGAACTATTCGAGCTACACTTACACACACCTACATCTAATGGTTAAAGAACATACTGTTTCTGTGGATGGAGAATTTCTGCCTCACGAAACGATGATTGTTCAACACTCATATAACACCTTCAAAAGTGGCCATTAAAATGTCAATATATTTATATATGATATATAATATGTTTATGTTTTACTTAAGCTTCTTTATTTTTCATTTATTTCATACCTTTATGGTTTCCATTATGGGTAAACGCGATATTTTCATTTTAGGAAGTGCGGACTACTGCCCCCTCAAAGTGATTTGAATCGTTAATCCCATATGTGGGATGTATAAAGGATGGTGTAAATTGTATTATACATTATATTATACTGGAATTATATAATATCTTTATATAATTATAACTTCATTCCATTAAATACGAAATATAAATGAAATTAGCGTTCATGCGTACGTACGTCTTATCGTCTCCATGAACGGTGCATTTCATTTCTTACCTCTAAATGTTATTAATATTATAAATGAATGTATATACTGGATATATATGATATATATGATATCTAAATCATGAATATAATTCTGGATATAATGGATATTTTACCACATGAACAACTTGTAATTTTAATAAGTTTATTTTTGACTGAAGTACCAAAGATCGACAAAACGACCGTTATTAACATAAATAATTACATAATGTTCATAACATGGTATTAAGTGATATAAAAGGAATAATAAAATTTAAAAAGGTTCTTAAGCAATTATAAATTAACTATAGTTTATTATTCAGGAGGTTAAAGAACGGTCGAGTCAAGTCGGACACGAGGTAAGGGAACTTCTTAACCCAATTTCCATTCTTTGGGTTAATCTCATACTTTCAAATTATGTCATGATATTATTATGTCCTATCTTGTATTTTTACTTTCTTTATGTGTACTTATAGTGAATACACATAATAGATCTATTTTATTTAAAAAAACTGATCTTTTTAAGGGACTTCATCTCAATCACCATTCATTGAGGCATATTTTGTTTTATACACAAATTTCATTTATACGGTGTATAAACCGCTTTGACTTTTACATTTATTCAAAAGGAATCTTTTTATATGAAGCGTTTTACTAAACGACAAAAAGGAATTTTTTTCTTGTCGTACGTATGCGGTGAAAACGACTTCTCTGCCGTCGTGACCATTATTTGAGTTTCGGCTTCCTCTACAGGTCATAACTTTTTTTAAATGAAAAATAGATACCAAGTTTTAATTTTCTTTTATTTTGGTATTGAAAATGGTTTTGAAAGTTCTTTTATTACATCAATGTTTTTTATTGATATCTTATTATTGAAATATGGAAATGTTATGTTTCCTTTATGCATGTTTTATGTGATACAATTATGTAATGGTTTATGATATGTTTAAACCTATTCATATGAGGAATGTATTGGACTTAATAAGTGACGGGTGGAGCCCGCTATAGCTCCTCGATGCATCGGCAGGTCTCATGAGACAAACTAGTGTCTTGGCACGAGGCCTTGACAAAATATTATTTGTATTCTTGGCACGAGGCCTTGGCTACGTGGTTATGATAGTCTGGAATTATTCATTCCATAATTATGAAAGTGGTTATTGATATTGCATGTGATTATTCTACCAGTAGAATATCCATGTGAATAATTAAATGGAATTATTTCATTTTACTTTTTCCATATTATGCTAAAGTTCAAGTTTAAAAGGCTTTTGTTTTAGTTATACATTGCCTTTAATGTTATTGTTTATTTATGAAAGCTTCCACTATATTGTTATCCTTACTTAGCATTTGAGCTCACCCTTTAAATGTTTTAATTTTTCCAAGATGTGAAGAAGTATTTTAGGAATGACCTGCAGGGATAGTATGAAGTGGATATGAGTGTGGAAAATGGAGACTATGTTATTGTTATTTTTCACTTTATGATGTAATGTAAGACTTATGAATGTATCTAGTGTTTCCAAGACTACTAAAATAATCGGCCTTTTGAGACTTGATCTTTTGTGATCATGCCAATGTTACGCAATAATGCACCGACTCTGGGTAACTGGGGTCGGGGCATTACAGTTGGTATCAGAGGCAGTTTAGAACTAACCGTTGAAGCTAGATTTAGATAAACTCTGATTAGAGCACATAGCCCTAAGATAGACTTTGAGGATTAGTAGAGAAGAACTTCCTAGAATTTTGGTATTATAGAGATTTTTGTGAGTCTTCCAGGCAATACATCCTTGTCTAGATACGAGCAGGTTGAGACGGATCTGGTACAGATGTACCTAGGGGTAAAACCCAAAAACACCGCTTTGAGCTAGACTCGAATGGGAACTGGTGCACGACAATGGGCCTTGCTGCACTCTTGGTTACGACACTCCCAGGGGATATGATTAGGATAATTCTCATTTTCTTTACAAACCATTATGAAGGGTTTATGAGTATATACATCCTCAAAGAAAACATTTTTATGATTATAGTTCAATTTATGTTAAGTGTTTTACAATTATGGAATTATATATTTTAATTCATAAACTAATCTAGTTTATGACATTGTTTAGAAATGGCGCCTAGTGGGAGGAATGGAAACCGTATCAATGCATGCACTCCATGTAGGGATTTCCCTCCTGCTCAAGATAATTATTGTGGAGTTGGAGATACAACTAGTGCTGATCAACTTATTACCATACTGAGACAACTCACTCAGGTTATGAATAATAACCTTACTCGTATGGAGCACCCTGATCCGCAACGTGGAGGATCAATGTTAGACCACTGCATGAGGCAAAAACCGCCAACATTTAATGGGGGTACAAATCCATTAGTATCTGAGCAATGGATAAACACCTTAGAGAAAATATTCCATGCCTTGGGGAGTAGCAAAATGGAGAAGGTTGTCACGGTAGTTTACCGCCTTACTGGAGATGCCGATCAATGGTGGTCGCTGATTCAAAACACAAAGGAAGATGAAGAAGTATCAAATATGGAATGGAGGGAGTTCAAAGAGATTTTCTTAGAAAAATACTTCCCTCGTGAGTATCAAGCAGATATGGAAAGACGATTTTTGAGTTTGAGACAAAAGAAGGATGAGAATGTCGCAAAGTATGAGGCCAACTTTACAAGGTTAGCGAGGTATGCTACAGATTATATACGTAACCCAAGAAGTAAGATTGATCGTTTCTTTGATGGGTTAAAACCATTTCACCGTCGAGCTTTAGTATCACAATCCTTCTCATCATACGAAGATATTGTCTCGTGTGCTATCAAGACAGAAATGGAATTCTCTAAGTCTTACGACAATAAAGTAAAGCAAGAGAAGAAGAGAACGGTGGAACAAGAGACAGATAAGGGGAAAAGGGAAAGAAGGATTTTCTATTATGTGATAATTTTTGGAAGAATCACCCCGGTGCTTTCCTAAAAGGAATGGGAGTTTGTTATAAATGTGGAGAAAAAGGTCACCAGGATAGTGATTGCAAGGGAAAGAAAGAGGCTATCAATGTTGAATGATACAATTGTAGGGAAATGGGGCATTATGCAAAATGAATGTCATAAGCATCAGGGAAACTTACCTCAGAAAAGGACAAGGGATTAAGGAAAATCTTATACTGTTACTATAGTTGAAGTGGAATAATTAATGTATTGGTGCTTTTGGACTCAAGGATTATATTCTGGTTATAAGAATAATGTGATATATATAAGGATTTTACTACAGTACTTTTTGATTTCATTAAGGTTTTAATATGATGAAGGTAATCATATTTTTAGTATGTGACAATAAGAGAAACTTTACCTTGTTTGGGGAATCTGATGTTACAATTGATTTTGGAATTTAGAGACCTTTTAGAGAAAGTCTGGACAGAGGTATTTTGGATAACTATATAAGGTTGGAATGGATTAAGTTGAACTTTGGATAGTATTGTTTAAGGTTAAAACATTTATTAAGATTATTTTTGGAATATTATAATACTATTATTTTAGGAAAAGGACAACCTGCAGGTTGGGGGATAACCCGTCGCGTCGGACAAAGCTGCAGGAATCGAACCCACAACCATAGTGTGATAGGCCTTTATTACCTACCACTAGCCTACAGGAATTCCCTGGTTATTACAAAATAGTTTTCCTAATCTAAATGGTATGTGGTAATATTTGGAACCTTATAAAATTAGGATAAATAGAATATTTTTGAGTTTTGTTACCATTTGGAGTGAAAGATGGGTTCGTGGTAAAAATTTATTAAAGAATGAAAGCCTACATGACAAGTAAGTATATTTCCTTACGTTCTTAGAAAATCTCTTAAATAAATTCCTCAACTTTATTAAAGGTAACTTAAAACAAAAACGTTTTCAGTTAACTTTTCCAACTGGGGATTCAATGACTGTTTAACCAATCACAAGTTTGTGATTTTCGTGTGGTTAACTTTCTCCTAATCCTGTTTTCTACAACTCTCCATTAGACCTTTATGATTTTTTTCTCCTCCATATCCATATTTTCATAGAATCCTAGTATGGGCTATCTTGGGTGACCTTTGTACTTCTCTTTCTTTCTTTTAATGTTATATTCTTATTAACCCTATTTCCGATGTGGGTTTTCCACAAAGGTATTTTCTATTTTCAACCTTTTATTTTAGAATAACATTTTCAAATTGCGAGGACGCAATTTATTGAAGGAGGGGAGAATGTAACACCCCAAGCTTTCACGATACGCTTCTCTTTCAATAACGCAATAGCTTGCATTGTACGGAAGGTCGAGATTCTAACACACCGAGACCAATCAAAATAGCCATTATGAATAGTAATACCCACTTTTTGAAATTATATATATTTTATATTTCAAAATGGACTTAATTTTTGGATTCGGAAAATCGAAATTATCCGAAGTTGAATTTTTGGTATTTTTCTGAGAACTTCCAATTTTTTTATGAATAGTGAAAAATACTTAAAAATGACTTTATTAATAAAAATAATTTATAGTGATAAGTTATACTATTGAGTGGTTTTAAAGTGTAATTAGAATATATTTTTACCATTTTATCCAATGGTGGTCATTAGAATTAATATCACTTTGAAATTGGACATAAACAATTGTCAATCTTTTGATAAATATTGTTTCTTAAAAACACGCTATTTGTTGTGACAGCGGGAATTAATTATAAAATTAATTAATGCAAATTATATGTTTTTAATTTTTTAAAATAGACATCATTTTTGAATTCTGAATATCAATTATATCTTAGGGTGAAATTTTGGCATTGTTTTGAAAAACTTCAATTTTTGATGAATAGTAAAACCACTAAGTGGTAGTTAAAAAATGATTTTTCGTTTAAATGAAACATTACCACTTCTATGATTTGATTTTCAAAAATCCAACATACATGGTTGTCATTATGAATTAAAATGTGGTTCAATGGGATTAAAATAATTTTTTGGGGAATAGTAACTTTTAAGTTTAATTAATCGCGATTAAAGGTAATTGGTGAAATTTAAGGTAAAAATGATGTTATAAAAATATTAAAATACATTTACACTTGTCCTACCCCTATTGGATGAGTCATGGCCGACCAAGAAAACCCATGGGTAAAATTGGGGACCCCATGGAGCCACTTTGGTAGGAAAATGACATTAAAAACTTTTTATTTAATGTTAAAATAAAAATGTCACAAACATGAGTTCTTTTACTAAAACAATTTTTAAATGGGGTTATACAAGTCATATTTTTGACTATAAATATTCATTAGAAAGATAAAAAGATTTAATACATCATAATACTTTTTTATATTTTTTAGACATTAAATAAATTAAAATTTTTATGACACAATGATGATGCAACGATTACCTCATTAATTAATGATTTAAATAAAATGAAAAGATAACGTAAATTCTAAGGCTTAAACTTGTCAAAAACCTATTGGATGAGTAGATTTCGAACCCTTATCACCTTATCCTCGAAATATATCATTTTGGGACCTTTATAATCCTAAAATCATTTCATAATAAAGTAACATTTCAATCTTTCCAAGAGTGCCCCTTCTCTCCTCTTATAAAGTCCCCCACCTCTACCACCTTATTCGCACCTTCAAGCCATTTGGCTCGGCCAACCTCTTCCCAAATACTCTCCCAACTTCCCTCTCTTACTTCTAGAAGCCTCACTTTGGGCAGAACTCTTCCCAAGGAAGCCTTTGGCTCAAATAAAAAAGAGTTACCCGATTTTAAGGTAATGTCTTCTCTTATGTTATTTTGTTTTATTTTGCTTCTCCAAACCCCTAAACTCTTTTTATTAATTTATTTTATAACAACAACAGTATACTAAATTTACTAGTATGTTTTTATAAGAAGGATTCGAGCTACACTTACACACACCTACATCTAATGGTTAAAGAACATACTGTTTCTGTGGATGGCGAATTTCTGCCTCACGAAACGATAATTGTTCAACACTCATATAACACCTTCAAAGGTGGCCATTAAGATGTCACTATATTTATATATGATATATAATATGTTTATGTTTTACTTAAGCTTCTGTATTTTTGATTTATTTCATACCTTTATGGTTTCCATTATGGGTAAACGCGATATTTTCATTTTAGGAAGTGCGAACTACTGCCCCCTCAAAGTGATTTTAATCGTTAATCCCATATGTGGGATGTATAAAGGATGGAGTAAATGGTATTATAGATTATATTATACTGGAATTATAGTATACCTTTATATAATTATAACTTCATTCCATTAAATATGAAATAGAAATGAAAGTAGCGTTCATGCGTACGTACGGCTTACCGTCTCCATGAACGGTGCATTTCATTTCTTACCTATAAATGTTATTTAATATTATAAATGAATGTATATACTGGATATATATTATATATATGATATCTACATCATGAATATAATTCTGGATATAATGGATATTTTACCACATGAAAAATTTGTAATTTTAAGAAGTTTATTTTTGACTCAAGTACCAAAGATCGACAAAACGACCGTTATTAACATAAATAATTACATAATGTTCATAACATGGTAATAAGTGATATAAAAGGAATAATAAACTTGAAAAAGGTTCTCAATCAATTATAAATTAACTCTAGTTTATTATTCATGAGGTTAAAGAACGATCGAGTCAAGTCGGACACGAGGTAAGGAAACTTCTTAACCCAATTTCCATTCTTTGGGTTAATCTCATACTTTAAAATTATGTCATAATATTATTATGTCCTATGTTGTATTTTTACTTTCTTTATGTGTAATTATAGTGAATACACATAATAGATCTATTTTATTTTAAAAAATGATCTTTTTAAGGGACTTCGTCTCAATCACCATTAATTGAGGCATTTTTTGTTTTATACACAAATTCCTTTTATACGGTGTATAAACCCCTTTGAATTTTACGTTTATTCAAAAGGAATATTTTTATACGAAGTGTTTTACTAAACGACAAAAAGTAATGTTTTTATTGTCGTACGTATGCGGCGAAAACGACTTCTCCACCGCCGTGACCATTATTTGAGTTTCGGCTTCCTCTACATGTCATAATTTTTTTTAAATGAAAAATAGATACCAAGTTTTAATTTTCTTTTATTTTGGTATTGAAAATGGTTTTGAAAGTTCTTTTTTTACATCAATGTGTTTTATTGATATCTTATTAATGAAATGTGGAAATGTTATGTTTCCTTTATGCATGTTTTATGTGATACGATTATGTAATGGTTTATGATATGTTTAAACCTATTCATATGAGGAATGCATTGGACTTAATAAGTGACGGGTGGAGCCCGCTATAGCTCCTCGATGCATCGGTAGGTCTCATGAGACAAACTAGTGTCTTGGAACGAGGCCTTGACAAAATATTATTTGTAGTCTTGGCACAAGGCCTTGGCTACGTGGTTATGATAGTCTGGCATTATGTATTCCATCATTATGAAAGTGGTTATTGATATTTCATGTGATTATTCTACCAGTAGAATATCCATGTGAATAAGTAAATGGCATTATTTCATTTTACTTTTGCCATATTATGCTAAAGTTCAAGTTTAAAAGGCTTTTGTTTTAGTTATACATTGCCTTAAATGTTAATGTTTATTTATGAAAGCTTACGATATATTGTTATCCTTACTGAGCATTTGAGCTCACCCCTTTCAATGTTTTAATTTTTCCAGGATGTGAAGAAGTATTTTAGGAATGACCTGCAGGGATAGTCTGAAGTGGATATGAGTGTGGAAAATGGAGACTATGTTATTGTGATTTTTCACTTTATGATGTAATGTAAGACTTATGAATGTATCTAGTGTTTCCAAGACTACTAAACTAATCGGTCTTTCGAGAATGGATCTTTTGTGATCATGCCAATGTTATGCAATAATGCACCAACTCTAGGTAACTGGGGTCGGGGCATTACAAATGGTGTGAAGTAAGCTGAGGTCACGGCGGATCTGGGAACAAAGGTGTTTCATTCGGTTTGGGTTGAGATTCTCGCGAAGGGAGATTGTGAGATTCTGCCGCGGTGAACCACTCCGTGAAGACTGTTCTGCTTTGCGGAGTTCGTGTGCGGTAAGGGTTTGAGGAGCCCTATCCACAGAGGCTCTTCTTCTCCAAGGCCTTGGCCGCGCTGCCCCTTTGCGGAATGAGGCCGCAGAGTGGGGTGTTGGGCCCGGTTTTTTGGAGTAGCAGACATTCACGTGTCGACCCAAGAGGGGCAGATAATCGGGCCTGCTCGAAGCTCCTTCTTATCCCACATACACCGAAAAATGGAGGCGGATATTGTGAACCTTTGGAAGAGGATGTCCCTGACGGATAAAGAGAAAGCGACTATTGAGGCTCGGAGAAACGAAGATACACTCTTAGAAAAATGCATGTCCCTGCTATTGGTTGGAATGTTTGTGGAAAATATTTCAGTCAACCAAGGGGCACTTAAAAACACTCTACAGAACCTTTGGAAATTGGAAGCGGGTGTGGCCATTCGTGAAGCGGGGAACAATCGCATTGTCTTCAAGTTCTTCAACAAAAGATATAGAGATAAAAATCTTAGCGGAAGACCATGGTCCTTTGATAATCAACTCCTCCACATGGAAGAATTCATAGGGGGGGATGATATCCAGAACATTAAGCTAACTCGATCCCCTTTTTGGATACGTATTAAAGGAATTCCCCTTCATGCACAAAAAGAACGTGTTATGATAGAAATTGGGGACAACATTGGCCAATTCATTGAATGGGACTACTCGGACCCTATCCAATGGGGACCCGAGGTTCAGATTAGATCCGGAATTGAAGTGTCGGATCTGCTGATGAGGGGGCATGTTTTTAAAAATTGATGACGCAGACAACTGGATCTCATTAGAATTCGAGAAAATCCCAATTTTTTGCTTCTTCTGTGGACGTCTCAGCCATCTGGAAAGAGCGTGTAGCTCAAAGAAAGGGAAGGGAGCAGGTAATATCATTCTTCATTATGGCCCATGGCTCTGGGCCAAAATGACCAGATATGCCTTCATTCCTGAGGCAGAAAAACAAAAGGATCTTGAACGTCTCAAGGTGGCCCACACAAGTCAGGAGGGAACGGAACAGGGAACGATCATTAGTCTTAGACCGCCAGAGTTCCCTGAAGAGAGCCCAATCAATCAGACGATTAACAGCATGTATACACCCCCTGAAGGACATAGACTCAACACTTATAGAGTCGGGGAACACACCAAAAGTTCCTGCAGAACAAAGTGCGAGGTCAATGCAGATGCACGCTGAACCACCAGATCCCGACCCTGACCCAGAAATGAACATGGTTGACATCCTAACACAGGATAAAGATGGAAAGTTTGGAACTTCACCACCAGGCCCAATCACCCATCAAACCTAGAAAAGGGTGCAACGTGAAGTAAGTGATGGTAAAACGGGGGACCCTAAACTTGGGGATCGGAAAAGACAATTTGAAACATTCCATTCAATGGGGAACTCCCCAAAGAGAGGAAAAACGACGGGTGGAATAACAGGTGTCGAGAACTCAAAGGTGGAGGCGGGTGAGACCCAGCCCCACCTTGATCAATGATTTTCCTATGTTGGAACTGTCGTGGGCTTGGCAACCCACGAACGGTTCTCATGCTCCAGCGCAATTGCGCCCAAAGTCGCCCCGATATGGTTTTCTTATCCGAAACCATTTTGGAAAACAAGGACACCACTAGCATTGCTCAGAAATGTGGCTTCCAAGGTTGTCTCTCGATCTCCAGACAAGGCCACTCTGGGGGACTCTGTCTCCTATGGAAGGATCATCTCGATGTCATGATCTTGTCTTTCTCCTCGCACCACGTGGCTGCGACTGTTTAGGCGGACCACACCCCGCCATGGACCTTTGTGGATTCTATGGCTGGTTAGCCCATAATGAGAAGGGGAAATCTTGTGATCTCCTCTGCAAGCTTCGTCATGAGCTTCCAAGCCCTATTCTATTCGGTGGAGACTTCAATGAGATTATGTTCCATAGGGAAAAAAGAGGCGGAAATGTCTAACACACTGTGTCGATGGAAAATTTCAAGGATGCGGTCACTAGGGCGGACCTGGTCGATTTGGGATACACATGTAATCCTTTCACATGGTTCTGAGGTAATACAGATGAAACGCGCGCCACCAAGCGACTTGACAGATTTCTGGGATCAACAGATTGGATAAATCTCTTCAGCATGTTCCACATTGGCCACATGACGCTCAACTCTTCAGACCACTGCCCAATTTTTATTGACTGTACTCAAGGTGAACGCATCAAACAACCTTGTATACCCTTCAGATTTGAAATCTTCTGGTTAAAGGACCGGGAATGAGAAGATGTTGTAAGATCAAGCTGGAACATCACTCACAAATATATTGGCCTCAATCTCCAAAAGGTCGCATCCAATCTGAGTTCCTGGAGAAATAAGAAATTCTGTCATCCTGAGAGACACTGTGCTTTCCTCGAAAAGAAACTTCATAACCTACTCAAGAAACCCCCATCCAGTGGCACTCTTGACATGATTGGAGCCACTCAAAGAGAGTTGGACGCAACCCTGCGCGTGAAGGAAAGCTTCTGGGCTATGCGGGCGCGGGATACCCACATCTCAGAAGGGGATGCCAATACCCGGTATTTTCACCAGAAAGAATCATCTTGGCGCCAGAAAAATTTTATCAATTGCATCTCACAATCAGATGGAAGCAAAGTCTTTGATACTAAGGGAATTCACGAAGCTTTGACATGTTACTTCTAGAACCTCTTCAATTCAGGAACTCCTTTCATTTCGGCTGAAGTGGAAGAATGTATCCGACTAGTGATCACTGAGGAGATCAATCGGAATCTTTCCAAAGATGTTTCGGATGAAGAGATACACCTGCCTCTGAAACAGATTCACCCCACTAAGGCCCCGGGACCGGACGGGTTCCACGCCCTGTTCTTTAAGCAATATTGGCACATCATCGGTCCCGACATCTACAAAATGATAAGGAATATTTGGGCCGGGAAAACAAGCATTTCCACCATCAATGAAACTGTCCTCATCCTCATTCCCAAAATTAAGAAGCCCCAGGAGGCCCCTAACTTTAGTCCTATCAGCCTATGCAATGTCACGTACAAGATCTTCTCTAAGATCCTTGTAAATTAGTTGCGACCGTGGTTGCCTGATATTATCTCGGAAAACTGGAGTGCCTTCGTGGCCAAGAGGCTAATCACTGATAATGCAATTGTGTCCCATGAAGTGTTTCACTCTATGAAAACATGCTCTAATGCGAAAATAGGAACCATGGCCTGGAAACTAGACATGACCAAGGCTTACGATAAAGTGGAATGGCACTTCCTCAAAGTTGTGATGCTGAAAATGGGTTTCTGCACTAAGTGGACAGATATGATCATGCAATGCATCTCAACTATCTCCTTCAGAATCCGGGTCAATGGGGAGCTCACTCGAGGATTTGTGCCATCCTGCGGCCTGCGCCAGGGAGATCCCCTCTCCCCTTTTCTCTTCATCTTGGTGGCTGATGTCTTTTCTAACCATTTTTCCAGGGCTGCATCCGCTAAAACTATTCATGGGGAAAAGGTCTGTCACGTAATTCCACCAGTGTCGCACCTTTTTTTCACCGACGACTGCCTCCTCTTCTCCAAAGCAACTATTAATGAATGTCAGGTGATCTGCCATGCGATCCACCAGTACGAGAGGGCGTCTGGACAGTCAATCAATCACGGAAAATCAGAAATCTCCTTCAATGCAGGGGTGCCTCACTTCAAGAGAGATGAACTCTGCGCAGCAGTTGGCATACATATGTCTGAGAAACACCAAATGTATCTCAGGCTACACACGGTGATTGGCCGGTCCAAAAAATAAATTTTAGCATCTCTTGTGGACAGGATTGAGAAGAAAATTCAAGGCTGGACCCCAAAAAGAATCTCAAAACAGGCAAAGAGACCCTCATTAAAGCTGTCATCCAGTCTATCCCAAGCTATTTTATGTCCCTGTTTAAGCTCCCGGCGACCATCGTCAACCAGATCCATACACGTACTGCCAACTTCTGGTGGGGGAAAACGATGGAAGAAATAGACCCCACTGGATGGCCTGGGAGAAACTTTGCATCCCCAAGATTGAGGGAGGGATGGGATTCCAGAATCTTCTTCTCTTTAATGATGCACTGTTGGCCATGTAAGGATGACGCCTTATTAACCGTCCATCATCCCTCTGTGCGCGGGTATTACGAGCTAAGTACTTTCCCCACACGGACTTTCAGGTTTCCTCACTTGGCTCGCGTCCTAGCTTCCTTTGGAGAAGTATTTGGGGGGCCCAAAAGTTCTTGGAAAAAGGACTGGGATGGATGATTGGGGATGACTCATCTGTCAACATATGGTCTGACCCATGGCTGATTGATACGGAAGGTATGCGGGCTACATCTCACGCTCAATTAGGCTTTGAAGACGCCACTGTCAGAAGCCTCCTTTCCGAACAAGGAATGGGGTGGTGTGTGGATAAGATTTATGAATGGTTTAACAAAAGAGACCAAAGAATTATCTTAAGCATCCCCTGGGTCCCTGACGCAGGCCCTGACCATCTCTTCTGGTGCAATGACATATCGGGTGAATACACGGTGAGATCCGGATACAGGCTTGCTCTTGGAAACCACCCAACCGACCGGAATGAGGGACCATGGAAATCGCTTTGGAAGCTCAACGTCCCCCAAAAAATACGCCACTTTTGGTGGCAGGTCTGCACGGGCACCCTCCCAACGATGAGCCTTCTCGCGTACCGACATATGTCCAATGCCGCTTTCTGCCCGTTTTGCCCGAACATCCCAGAGACCCCCTTGCATGCCATCATTCACTACCCAGGAGCTAAGGAAATATGGAATAAATGGGACCCGACCCCAGATGCATCACTGGATACGGCTTCTGACCTCCCCGCTCTCCTGGTGCGATGATGCTCCTCTCTCTCAGCGGCTAAGGCAGGTTCATTCTGCACCCTGGCCTGGATCATCTGGGTCCGGCGTAACGATGTTGTTTTCCACCACATGCATAAACCTCTTGAATTCTGGACAGAATGGGCCACCTCATGGATCGAGGGATGGAATCACCACAATGGACATCAAATGCATGATGCTCCCCCTCCTGCCCCCCTCATTGGAACCCCCCAATGGAAGGTACTCTTAAGATCAACGTGGACGCGTCTCTTGTAACGCCCCGACCCCAGTTACCCAGAGTCGGTGCATTACTTCGTAACATTGGCATGATCACAAGAAAGATCAAATCTCGAAAGACCGATTGGTTTAATAGCCTTGGAAACACTAGATATATTCATAAGTTTTACATTACATCATAAAATGAAAAACTACTACAACAACATAATGTTTCCACAGTCCACACTATAACCCCCTCATAATATCCCTGCAGGTCATTCATAACTTACATCTTCACTTCCTGGGAAAAATAAAACATAGAAAAGGGGTGAGCTCAAATGCCCAGTAAGGATAACAATATAGCGGAAACTTTCATAAATAAGAATAAACATTTAAGGCAATGTATAACTAAAACAAAAGCCTTTTAAATATGAACTTTCAACATGGTATGGCATAAATAAAATGAAATAATGCCATTTACTTATTCACATGGATATTCTACTAATCGAATAATCACATGCAAAAATCAATAACCACTTTCATAATGTTGGAATGCATAATTCCAGACTATCATAACCACATAGTCAAGGCCTCGTGCCAAGACTACAAATAATATTTTGTCAAGGCCTTGTGCCAAGACACTAGTTTGTCTCATGAGACCTACCGATGCATCGAGGAGCTATAGAGGGCTCCACCCGTCACATATTAAGTCCAATGCATTCCCATATGAAAAGGTTTAAACATAACATAAACATTCGTATTAAAACTAGCATACGAAATGTCAATACTTTCACCATAAACTATGAATGGTATAAAAATAGCACATACACAGTCAAACATATCACAAAACCTTCAATACAATATAGAAGTTTTGTATCATAATAAATCAACTTCAAATAATCTTAAAATCCATCAAAGGATGTTGACATAGATGAAATCAAAATTCTTTTTAAAGAAATATCTCCTTTTATTTTGAAATAATTTAAGATCCATATAACATAAAACATTTTCTTTGAAAATATTCTTATAAGCTTGTAAGGGAAGCTTTGAAGATTTTATAACGGCGGAAAATAGCCGCACCCGCCGTATAAGTTAAAAAAACATTCTTACCTTAATTCTGTCGAAAAGGTTAAAAAGGACCTTGTTTTGAAAACGACCGAAAGATTCCTTTATAAACCACTTATAAAAGTCAAAAAGGGTATAAATGAATTTAACTCATATTCTAGTAAATAGTAAAAATGTTTTGAAATGTATTTTTAAGAAACATGGATGTGGATGATAAAGAGATCACAGTAGATTATTACGTATAAACAACCTTGGATAATGAAGAGGTTGTAAAGTAAACCCTTACCTTGTACTTTTCCTTGGTTGGGGTAGGTTAACCTCCTGTATAATGGTGAAATAGTTGTTATTAAATTATACAAGAATCATATATATTAATATGATATCATATATGATCTTTTAACATTGATTTGTTAATAATATCTTAGAATTATCGTCGTTTCGGGAGTTAACTTACTCCTTTTCTTTTATATGTTTTGTTACATAAGCCATGGTTGTTGTATCTTATTCATATCCAGAATGATATCCAGTCCTTAAACATCATTTTTAAATCACCAAATGATAATTATACTTGAATGGATACGATGGAGAATGAATCTCATCGCGTTCGTGGAGACGGTAGTCCGTACGTACGCACGAGCGACAATATCATTATTTTGATATTAAAATAATATATAAATGGATGGTATATCATATATACAGAATTATTAACATGTTATATTTATTATTTACATGAGTTACACATCATTATTATACCCATCCAAATAATATTATATTGAATAACAATTACACCACGACGTGGAGACGGTAGTCCGTACGTACGCACGTATGGTGACATGTTATTCAAAGGGTGGATAGAATACTGAATATGGTTGTACCATATTTATAATAACATCACAGTATATGTGAGATACTGGAGTTATTATTTTAGAATGGTAAGAACAAAGGAAGAAGAAGTGGAAGAAGAAATGAACTTGGAGAAGGGTGGTGAAATCATTACCTCTTCTTCGGGTTCTTCCTTTTGATTTGATCAAAAGGGATCCTTAGGTTGGCTTTCTGATCAAACTAAGGCCTCTAGGTTGTAGTGAGGGATGTTGGGAGAGTATTTGGGCAGAGTTTGGCCGAACCAAAAGGCTTTGAAGGTGTGAAGAAATGAGAAGGAGGAGTTCCCTTTTATAAGAGGGGTGAGGGGCACCTTTGGAAAAGTTAGAAATATTAATTTATAATAAATTCATATTCGGTTTCTAAAGGCTCCAAAGTTGATTATTCGAAGGTTAAGGTGGGGATAGGTCGAAAACCACTCAAACAATAGAATTTAGACAGGTTTGGGTACTTATATTAACCTTATCTTTTAGTATTAACTCTAAGTTAATTAGTTTCACTTTTACAATGTCTCTTTGTATTTTTATATAATATGGTTAATAAACTTACTATATACATCCAAGAGACCCCCAAGTGGTCCATTAATGATGAACCTATCCTTATATAAGTCTCTTGGCCGAACCTTAGATTTTTAGGAATTTAATATCAATTAATAATATAATATTTGTTTTAAAAACTCTTTTATGTCAATTTTGACACTATTCAATAGTTGATTTTTTTGAAACTCATAACAGATTTATTACTTCTAACAAAGTCAATTAAATCAATCCTAATATATCATATTATCCTAGAAAATTAGTTTAATTCATTAAAAGTTTCATATTATATTTTTTTGGGTATTTATAATATCAATTATTTTAATTTTTCACTATTATAGTAATTACTGCATCATCTTTGTTTCATCAATAAAATAAATTATTTAATGTCTAAAAATTATAAATAAAAAATAATTATGTAGGAAATCTTTTTATATTTCTAATGAATATTTATAATCTAAAATCCAACTTATATAACCCTATGTAACAATTGTTTTGCTAAAAGATATATGCTTGTGTCATTTTTGTATTCATTTTGACTTAATTAAAATAAAGTGTCATTATCACTTACAAGTGGATCCATGGGGTCCCAAAATTGACACAAAGATGCCCATGGTCGACCATGTATCAACCAATAGGGTTAAGACACGTTTTAGGTTAATTTAGTATTATTATAATATTATTTTTTTAACCCTTATTTACCGGATTTACCCTTAACCATGGTAAATAAAATATTTACCGCAGTAATTATTCAAAATGTCTAAAAATAAAAGTTACCTATTTACACAATTTGAAAATCCTGATTCAAAATATGGAATCCATTTTCCTAAATTCAAAACACAGAAGTGGCCGAAATTAATTTAAAATTAATTCCCGCTGTCAAAACAAAAAGCGTGTTTTTAAGAGATAATAATTATCAAAAGATTGACACTTGTTTATGTTCGGTTTAATTGTAAAATTATGTCCAATGACCAACATTATATTAAATAGTAAAAATATATTCTAAATATACTTTAAAACCACTCAAATTCATAATTTATTACTATTAATTATTTTGATTAAAAAAGTTGTTTTTAATTAAAATTTAGTAATTTTCACTATTCATCAAAATATGAAAGTTATCCGAAAAGTACCAAAATTTCACCTTAGGCTAAATTTGATATTCCGAATCCAAAAATGAAGTCCATTTTAAAATATAAAATATATATAACTTCAAAAAGTAGGTATTACTATTCATAACAGCTAGTTTGATTGGTTACGGTGTGTTAGAACTCGAAGTTGCGTACAACACACGCTACTGTTTTATTCAAAGGAAAGCGTACCGTGGAAGCTTGGGATGTTTCATTTTAAATTTTTTGATGTCTCCATTTAGTCAAAAAGTTTAAAATATTGTATTTAAAAAGGTTTCACTATCAAAAGTTGATAAAAGTGCAATACTGAAAATGAATCTGTTCATGCATTATGACTAAGAAACTCATAATATGGATTCTAAAATTATAAGGATTATATAAAGTTTAAAATTTAGTTAATACTATTCATGACCTATTTTAATGGCTTTTTTTTTGGTAAGTCATGGTGCAATTGAACTCAGTGTTGCGTGTAGTGCAAGTTATTGAATTATTTTGAAGAAATAACACACTATGAAATCTTGGGGTGTTACATTCTCCCCTCCTTCAATAAATTGCGTCCTCGCAATTTGAAATTGTTCTTCAAAAATAAAAGGTTGAAAGTAGAAAATATATTTGTGGGAAAACCCACATCGGAAATTGGGTTACTAAAATTTAGTCTTAATATGAGGAAAAGAGAAATCAAAGGGTCACTACCAAATTATGATCTCGATTAGGAGAACATTGGTGGCAATTAGAGACATATAATTGGAGGAAAAACGTAAATATTTATAGGTAGTGATTGAGGTCATCAATCACAAACAAGTATAAAATTGAGGTCCTTAAATTCATCAATCTATGATGATTTGAAATACCATCGGTTCAACAAAACATAGGGTATTAGGATAACACATTTTTGACGTTTCAAAATATCTTAGTTGAAATCCCACATCGAAAAATGAATTAATGAGGCCTCTATTTAAAATAAAGAGTCGAAAGTATGAAGATTACCGAAAATAACACATACTAGGGTTCCATGTAGGAAAATATGGACATGGAAGAAAAATCTAACCATCAATTATCTGATGGAGAGTGGTAGAGAACATGGCTATGAAAAGGCCAACAATCCCAAAGCCATAAATTAGTGATGATTTAAGGTACCATCTAGGAAAACATTTTTGTTCTAAGTTTCTTTTCTTAATGTTGAGGAATTTATTTATGAGATTGGCTAAGATCATAAGGAGATATACTTACTTTATAATTAGAGTTTTATCCATTAATAAATTTCTACCACAAACTCATCTTTCACTCTAAAAGATAATAGAATGTAAAAAAATTCTATTTACACTATTCGTATAGGGTTCCAAAATAAACGAATTTATAATTCATCTACAAGATCTTTTAATAAAAACTACATTAATTAATCCAGGACATCTCGTGGGCCAGTGGTAGGTGATACACCCTTGTCGCCCTTCGGTTGCAGGTTCAAGTCTCGCAGCCTTGCCGGACGCGACGGGTTGCCGCCCGACCTCCGGGTTGTCCTTTTATGGCAATCCAAAATAATCCAAACAAGAACTATCCAAAATAATTCTATCCAAACTCACAGTCCAACTTTTATAAGGAAGGTAAACATAATATAGATCCTTTTTACCCCGTAATAGCATATGAATACCTTCATCATGTATTACCATATTCCTTATTGATTACATTCATGCTCCCTTATTCCATATAGAATGCTGGATATACTTCATTAATCCAAAAATGTTTTAAACCCCAACAATGATGGAATATACAAATCATTAATCAGCTTCAAGGTAGTCAATAATATCCAATATAATTTATCCAAATCAATCATGTATTATTCTAAAATCACCACCTCGGTATCTGAACCATATTATGGTTTATCTTTCTCTCAACCATATATTTTCCAAACATTTAACCTGCTACTAAGTCACTTTTCTTTGTTCCACACCATCTCATGTCCTTAATGAAATAGTACTGCAGTACAATCCTTATATACTCCATAATTATTATAACAAGTACATTGTTGATACAACACTCAATTGACATAATCAACATAAGAACTCTAATCATTCCTCTTCATCTGTGGTAGTATCATAACTTGATTATTATCCAATAACATCATTTGCGGCATAGTCTGATGACTGGGACATAGGTTCGCGTAGTGTCCAAACTCCTTGCAAATGAAGCATTGAACATTTAAAACCATTTTCTTACCCTTGCAGTCACGTACTTTGTGCCCTTTTCCTCCACACTTATAACAAACTCCCATTCCTTTCAGGCAAGTTCCAGGGTGTTTCTTTCCACAGTTACCACATATGGGAAAATTATTCTTTTCCCTCTTCCCTTTATCCATATTTCTCTCTTCCATCCTTTTCTTCTCTTGTTTCCCTTCAAAGCCATAGGACTCAGTAAACTCTTTACTTATCTTATCAACACATGATATTATTTATTCATATGATGATAATACATGGGAGACTATTTCTCTTATAAATTCTAGCTTAAGACCATGAAAGATATGATCCTTCCTTCTCTTTGGATCATGTGCATTTCTAGAGTTCTCATTCCTTCTACTGGGCGCCATTTCTAAACAATGGAATACACTAGATCAGTTTATGAATCAAAATACATAATCCCATACTTATAAAACACTTAACATAAATTGAACTATTTATGGATATAATCCATAATCATAAAAATGTCTCATTTGAGGATGTATATACTCATAAACCCTTCATAATGGTTTGTAAAGAAAATGATAATTATCCTAAGCATATCCCCCGGGAGTGTCGTAACCAAGAGTGCAGCAAGGCCCGTTGTCGTGCACCAGTTCCCGTTCGAGTCTAGCTCAAAGCGGTGTTTTCGGGTTTTACCCCTAGGTACATCTGTGCCAGAGCCGCCTCTACCTGCTCGTATCCAGACAGGGATGTATTGCTCGGAAAACTCACAAAATCTCTACAATACCAAAATTATAGGAAGTTCTTCTATACTAATCCTCAAAGTTCATCTTAGGTCTACGTGCTCTAATCAGAGTTTATCTAAATCTAGCTTCCAAGGTTTGTACTAAACTTCCTCTGATACCAACTGTAACGCCCCGACCCCAGTTACCCAGAGTCGGTGCATTACTTCGTAACATTGGCATGATCACAAGAAAGATCAAATCTCGAAAGACCGATTGGTTTAGTAGCCTTGGAAACACTAGATATATTCATAAGTTTTACATTACATCATAAAATGAAAAACTACTACAACAACAAAATGTTTCCACAGTCCACACTATAACCCCCTCATAATATCCCTGCAGGTCATTCATAACTTACATCTTCACTTCCTGGGAAAAATAAAACATAGAAAAGGGGTGAGCTCAAATGCCCAGTAAGGATAACAATATAGCGGAAACTTTCATAAATAAGAATAAACATTTAAGGCAATGTATAACTAAAACAAAAGCCTTTTAAATAAGAACTTTCAACATGGTATGGCATAAATAAAATGAAATAATGCCATTTACTTATTCACATGGATATTCTACTAATCGAATAATCACATGCAAAAATCAATAACCACTTTCATAATGTTGGAATGCATAATGCCAGACTATCATAACCACATAGTCAAGGCCTCGTGCCAAGACTACAAATAATATTTTGTCAAGGCCTTGTGCCAAGACACTAGTTTGTCTCATGAGACCTACCGATGCATCGAGGAGCTATAGCGGGCTCCACCCGTCACATATTAAGTCCAATGCATTCCCATATGAAAAGGTTTAAACATAACATAAACATTCGTATTAAAACTAGCATACGAAATGTCAATACTTTCACCATAAACTATGAATGGTATAAAAATAGCACATCCACAGTCAAACATATCACAAAACCTTCAATACAATATAGAAGTTTTGTATCATAATAAATTAACTTCAAATAATCTTAAAATCCATCAAAGGATGTTGACATAGATGAAATCAAAATTCTTTTTAAAGAAATATCTCCTTTTATTTTGAAATAATTTAAGATCCATATAAAATAAAACATTTTCTTTGAAAATATTCTTATAAGCTTGTAAGGGAAGCTTTGAAGATTTTATAACGGCGGAAAATAGCCGCACCCGCTGTATAAGTTAAAAAACATTCTTACCTTAATTCTGTCGAAAAGGTTAAAAAGGACCTTGTTTTGAAAACGACCGAAAGATTCCTTTATAAACCACTTATAAAAGTCAAAAAGGGTATAAATGAATTTAACTCATATTCTAGTAAATAGTAAAAATGTTTTGAAATGTATTTTTAAGAAACATGGATGTGGATGATAAAGAGATCCCAGTAGATTATTACGTATAAACAACCTTGGATAATGAAGAGGTTGTAAAGTAAACCCTTACCTTGTACTTTTCCTTGGTTGGGGTAGGTTAACCTCCTTTATAATGGTGAAATAGTTGTTATTAAATTATACAAGAATCATATATATTAATATGATATCATATATGATCTTTTAACATTGATTTGTTAATAATATCTTAGAATTATCGTCGTTTCGGGAGTTAACTTACTCATTTTCTTTTATATGTTTTGTTACATAAGCCATGGTTGTTGTATCTTATTCATATCCAGAATGATATCCAGTCCTTAAACATCATTTTTAAATCATCAAATGATAATTATACTTGAATGGATACGATGGAGAATGAATCTCATCGCGTTCGTGGAGACGGTAGTCCGTACGTACGCACGAGCGACAATATCATTCTTTTGATATTAAAATAATATATAAATGGATGGTATATCATATATACAGAATTATTAACATGTTATATTTATTATTTACATGAGTTACACATCATTATTATACCCATCCAAATAATATTATATTGAATAACAATTACACCACGACGTGGAGACGGTAGTCCGTACGTACGCACGTATGGTGACATGTTATTCAAAGGGTGGATAGAATACTGAATATGGTTGTACCATATTTATAATAACATCACAGTATATGTGAGATACTGTAGTTATTATTTTAGAATGGTAAGAACAAAGGAAGAAGAAGTGGAAGAAGAAATGAACTTGGAGAAGGGTGGTGAAATCATTACCTCTTCTTCGGGTTCTTCCTTTTGATTTGATCAAAAGGGCTCCTTAGGTTGGCTTTATGATCAAACTAAGGCCTCTAGGATGTAGTGAGGGATGTTGGGAGAGTATTTGGGCAGATTTTGGCCGAAACAAAAGGCTTTGAAGGTGTGAAGAAATGAGAAGGAGGAGTGCCCTTTTATAAGAGGGGTGAGGGGCACCTTTGGAAAAGTTAGAAATATTAATTTATAATAAATTCATATTCGGTTTCTAAAGGCTACAAAGTTGATTATTAAAAGTTTAAGGTGGGGATAGGTCGAAAACCACTCAACCAATAGAATTTAGACAGGTTTGGGTACTTATATTAACCTTATCTTTAAGTATTAACTCTAAGTTAATTAGTTTCACTTTTACAATGTCTCTTTGTATTTTTATATAATATGGTTAATAAACTTACTATATACATCCAAGCGACCCCCAAGTGGTCCATTAATGATGAACCTATCCTTATATAAGTCTCTTGGCCGAACCTTAGATTTTTAGGAATTTAATATCAATTAATAATATAATATTTGTTTTAAAAACTCTTTTATGTCAATTTTGACACTATTCAATAGTTGATTTTTGTGAAACTCATAACAGATTGATTACTTCGAACAAAGTCAATTAAATCAATCCTAATATATCATATTATCCTAGAAAATTAGTTTAATTCATTAAAAGTTTCATATTATATTTTTTTGGGTATTTATAATATCAATTATTTTAATTTTTCACTATTATAGTAATTACTGCATCATCTTTGTGTCATAAATAAAATAAATTATTTAATGTCTAAAAATTATAAATAAAATATCATTATGTAGGAAATCTTTTTATCTTTCTAATGAATATTTATAATCTAAAATCCAACTTATATAACCCTATGTAACAATTGTTTTTCTAAAAGATATATGCTTGTGTCATTTTTGTATTCATTTTGACTTAATTAAAATAAAGTGTCATTATCACTTACAAGTGGATCCATGGGGTCCCAAAATTGACACAAAGATGACCATGGTCGACCATGTATCAACAAATAGGGTTAAGACACGTTTTAGGGTAATTTAGTATTATTATAATATTATTTTTTTAACCCTTATTTACCGGATTTACCCTTAACCATGGTAAATAAAATATTTACCGCAGTAATTATTCAAAATGTCTAAAAATAAAAGTTACCTATTTACACAATTTGAACATCCTGATTCCAAATATGGAATCCATTTTCCTAAATTCAAAACACAGAAGTGGCAGAAATTAATTTAAAATTAATTCCCGCTGTCAAAACAAAAAGCGTGTTTTTAAGAGATAATAACTATCAAAAGATTGACACTTGTTTATGTTCGGTTTAATTGTAAAATTATGTCCAATGACCAACATTATATTAAATAGTAAAAATATATTCTAAATATACTTTAAAACCACTCAAATTCATAATTTATTACTATTAATTATTTTGATTAAAAAAGTTGTTTTTAATTAAAATTTAGTAATTTTCACTATTCATCAAAATATGAAAGTTATCCGAAAAGTACCAAAATTTCACCTTAGGCTAAATTTGATATTCCGAATCCAAAAATGAAGTCCATTTTAAAATATAAAATATATATAACTTCAAAAAGTAGGTATTACTATTCATAACAGCTAGTTTGATTGGTTACGGTGTGTTAGAACTCGAAGTTGCGTACAACACACGCTACTGTTTTATTCAAAGGAAAGCGTACTGTGGAAGCTTGGGATGTTTCATTTTAAATTTTTTGATGTCTCCATTTAGTCAAAAAGTTTAAAATATTGTATTTAAAAAGGTTTCACTATCAAAAGTTGATAAAAGTGCAATACTGAAAATGAATCTGTTCTTGCATTATGACTAAGAAACTCATAATATGGATTCTAAAATTATAAGGATTATATAAAGTTTAAAATTTAGTTAATACTATTCATGACCTCTTTTAATGGCTTTTTTTTGGTAAGTCATGGTGCAATTGAACTCAGTGTTGCGTGTAGTGCAAGTTATTGAATTATTTTGAAGAAATAACACACTATGAAATCTTGGGGTGTTACATCTCTCCCCAAGGATGGACTTGTCTCCCTCGGTCTTCTGGCCCGAAATCATCTGGGGCAAATCATCGCAGCAAAGTATGAATCACATCATGCCTTTTGGGAACCTGCTGTTGTTGAGGCTAATGTCATCTTGGCAGATTTGATGCTGGCTTTGGAACATTGGTGGGTTGATATTTGCATTGAATCTGACTGTCTCACCGTGATCGATGCCATTAACCACAACAACGGCGGACACCAGTCTTTTGGCCTCATCAGAAGGAGAATTCTCTCACTCTGCCAATGCTTTTCATTCTGCACCTTCTCCTTTTCCAAAAGAGAAGCCAACAATGCGGCCCACCAGTTGGCAACATCAGGCCCCTTTGAGGCCAACCAGCTCTGGCTGGACAATTTTCCTTCGTGGCTTTGCATTTGTACGTCTGATGATATTCACCATTTATGATATCTGTTTTTTCTCAAAAAAAAGACCCTCCTCCAAGCTTTTAATATATGTTTGTCGTTTTTCCACCACTGAGTTGTCCACGTTCTTATTCGCCATCCAAATTTGTATATAATCCTTAAGGCGCCTCAACCGGCCTACCAAACCATTCCAGGACCTCCACACCCCTTCCCTGGCCCACGAGCATTCAAGAATGTCCTTGAAACTTTCTTCTTGATGCCAGTTAATGTTATATTGGAATGCCCGCTTGCACGTGCCTCCCCGTTTGACGTCCAACAGTAGCGTAGCATGGTCTGAAAGTGCCCTAGGAAAATGAGTTACTGTTGTCTTGGAGAATAAATCAAACCCCTAAATATTGACGAGGAACCGATCAAGTCGACTCCATACTCGGCTAATTCTCCTTCTATTATTGCGCCAAGTGAACTTAGGACCCGCAAATCCCAGGTCGAACAGTCTTTCCATAGTCATGAAGTTCTGGAAATCGAATATACCCTCCAATACAGTTGCCAAACTGCCCTTCCTTTCTGAGAGGTCCGCTATCACGTTAAAATCACCCCCTATGAACCATGGTAGGCCATTTGATTGTGTAGACTCCAAGTGCTGCCATAGGAGCTTTCTCTCCTGCACATTGTTACTCGCATATACAATACTAAACATAATAACCAGACCATTACCAGAAATTTTAATGTCCATGCAGTGCGATGAGAGGCCAACCAACTCCACAGCAAGATTGTTCATCCATCAAACCCATATATGAGTGTTCTACGGTTTCCCATGAAAGAACTTGGAATACCCCATTTTCGACGCCTTCATGAGAAGCTTATCTGGGTTTTGCTTGGGCTCGAGTATGACCGTGAGAGAAGTAAAATGTTTGCGGGACTCATTTTCCACGAAGGCACACTTCGCTGATGCCCCAAGACCCTGGGCACTCCAGATAAGGAGTGATACCATACTCACAAGCGCTTCCGGTCTTTCTGACCGGATCCATTAGGCAGGGATATGAACACTATGTCGCCTGACTCCTTCGACTTAGAGCGAGTGATCGTCCTTGATGACCCTTCAGGGGAGAAGCCCTGTTTCGGTGTGAGAATGGTCCTCCAGCACGAACCATCTGAAAACTCCGACAGTGACAAGCCGCTAGAATTAGGAGGCGAAGAAAAGAGATAGTCGTCCGGCTCACCATGCAGTAGGGAGACCAAGAGGATCTGAGAAGCAGAGTCACGCGTCGCCTTGAGTTTCCCCACCGTATCTGCCGATAGTGCGCCCCCCATCTCCTGACCATTTACCCCTGATGCTAGAATAGAAGACAGAGATCTCTTCAGCGACTCTGGAGAGAGCGCTGTGAAATACAAAACAGGGGATGGGAAGAAAACACCGCCTTGGGAATTTGCTGAGCAAGGCCAGAGATCAGGCCACATGGATCCCAAGAGATTGAGCGGTCCCTCGCCGGGGAGACCACTGGCACCACGGCCTGAGCACCGCTGGAGGAACCCATCTTAAAAAGGGCGCAGGCTTTCTGAAAAAATGTCCGCGTTTGACACCGAAACGCCCAGACATGCAGAGAACACCAGAGACTCCTCGGGAACCACGTCCGTCCGCCCCACCAAAGTCACATCTGGCGCGTGATTGAAGTGCCCCCTCCAACGGTAACCTCCTCCACCACCCGAACGTACGGAGTCAGCTCCCTCGAGCACGATGTATCCCTGACCAGGCTAACTGTAGCAGGTCCCCTCGAGGCTCTCTCTGTCGCCGACTTGCGCCTGAACACCGCCATCGTATGCCCATGCAACCCGCAAAAACCACAGAACCTCACCGGTTCTTTTTATATAAATCTTTGCCACTAACAGAAGCCGTCATCCGATCTGATAAGATCACGCGAAGGCCGCGCCACCAACATATCCATCTCCACACCGATACAAGGACAAGATGACGCCTGAAGACATCTTGTCTCTGAATCCGAACAAAGGAACGCCCCCAGAGAATCACCCACCGCTTTAAGAATCGAAGGATTCTGATAAGGCAGAGGAAGCCCCGGAAAACGCAGCCAAACCGCCTCCGAAGAAGACTCGCTGCCGTAGCGACAGTACCAAGACCACCGGGACAAAGAGAACTGCCAAGCTCCACACCTACGAGCATCACACGCCCACGCCTCCGATATTTTTAAAACTCACGCATCTCAGCCCCGCTGAAGATGCGTGAATCCCGTGTTCACGCATCCTCTCGAGAACAGAGAGCTCAAATGGTCCTCAAAATGTATAACTATTAATTATAAACTAAGAAACTTAAAGTAAAAAATTTAGAAATATTAATAAATATCAATTAAATAATAGAAAATATTGAAATAATGTTAATAATTATTAATAAATATTCATGAATAATAGATATTCATTAGATAATTATTAATAGAATGGTTTGAGTATTCTCTAACATATATTGAGAAAGATATAATCTTAGCATCTTTCACTCACATCATCTCAACATGTTGTTGTTATACATCTATTTTTATAAAGATCCTCATATGGTACCATTTGTATTCTAAAGTGGAAACTGTTATTATATATGAATTCCACTAATAAATGTTGTTGATCACAATATCTCTTGAAATAGATCAAGAAATATATTAACTGATCTACAAGCCTATGAATGATCCTTTTAGACTTACTATTAGTTTTAGTGTGGTTAGTAGTTCAAATCTCATTTTTGTATCCGATGCTTGTTAATTAATTCCCCAAAACATCATAGAGATCCTTGGGTCTCTATTAGATATAATATAAAGATTTAATCCATGTAAACTTACCTCTTTATTTATATATTGGTATGTTGATAGAGTGTGAAATACTCTTAAATAGTAATGAAGTAAGAAAGCATTGTAAGTTGATCAACTATAAACTGAATGAAATTATTTATAATGTAGGTCTTTATTAGATGGTGATGTTTTATATTTTAATGGGTAATAGTTTAGTCATCCTCTTTTACCTCTTTCATTCGTCTTTTACTTACTGTAAAACTATGTTTTGAGATGCATACTCAATAATCTCACTCTTTAGATTGCGTACCAGTAGAAATTGTTTCCTTTTATAAAGTCTGAATATGTATCTTCTCAAAATTGGCCAAATGAACTTCTAATTCATATTGTAGTTATTTTGATCTTCAATCATAATCATCTACTCTTCACAAATATCCATTATTCATTCAAATTATTCTTCATGCAATTTAATTTTTGTAAACAAATAATCGTGTTCCATGATATTTTAGGATTTTACATCTAATTTTAAATCATTGAGATCAATAATATTTTTCAAGATTTCTTCAAGTTCACGCATCTTTTCATCCAGAATCTATTTGATTTTGAAATAATTAATATAATTAATATTTATAATTTAATTTAATCATATTATTTATTATACATACATACATACATATATATATATATACATTGGTATATAATTTGATAACAGTAAGACGCTTATTAAAAATAGAATAGAAGTCTAGATAACAGTAATACACATACAAAATGTATCATAAATCAAATGTCAACCTAATCTACACCTCTGGCGTGGATGCTCCTTTGTCCCACAGCCAGGCGTATACTGGATGCGTCCACACCGTGTCTGTCTACGTCTGTGCTCTGGCGTACGCTGCGCATCCTCATCGACAACCACCTCCACATCCTCCTGTGTGACAGGCGGTGGACGTACAGTCTCACCGCCTGTACCCTGGACCGCATCTAAGGATAGTGGAAGCTGGCTGGAACTCTCACCAACATAGGAAGTAGATGGCTGCTCTGCTGCGGATGACTGCAATAAAACATCGAACTCAATCTGGTCATCGTCTATAAGTACCTGTGGTTGTGCCTGAGAAGCTGGAGGAGCATCTGACTGATCATGCTGAACACCCTCCTCTAGTGGAACAATATCTTGTGGCCGAGCAAGCTGAGCAGTCTCCTCCTGTGGAACAGCAGCATCCATAACATGGTCGTCACCCCCCAGGTACATCTATGTGAGGCTCAGCAGGCTCCGCGGCCTCCGCAGCAGGTGGTGGATCAAAGAAAATTCCATGATAAATCTCGTCCATCGATGGTAGCATCTGTCGTACAAGGGTGTGAAAATATGATGGGTCAAAGGCAGCTCTCTCCACTAGATCAGACATATGAAGTAGATGACAAATACGAGCATCCTGCGAAAACAAATTCTGTTGTTAACTAATATGAATAAAAAATCTGTTGAACAGTGAAAGGAAGAATGCATACCAAGTCATGGAAGCCCCGTCCGTGCTGTGTCAGAAATCTGACTGGGGACCTGATGTACCAGCCTGCATAATCCATCTGATCCATCAAATGAAAACGTATTGTCCCTGCCCCTCACAACTGGGACTCCCATCGTCTATCCCATAACACAACATATCTGGAATGGTAGCTCCTCCAATAAAAATCTCTCTTCCCTAACATCTTCAGGGAATGAAATGAATCCAACTAATTGGGCGGGCCAGGAATTAGCTGAAGGAATCCAAACTGTCTCATAACCCTATCTGTCTGATGCCACTCGACTATATGAAAATGAATCAGTGGAACCATGCAGGAGCCGATATCAAGCATCACTGTACAGTATGGGGGCAGACTCTGAAAGATATCATCTGTATATGGCATCCATGTAATCTGAAAGAAAAAATGAAAAATCAATTAATAAATGAATAGATGTACAGTAAAAAGTAAATATTTAACAATATAAATAATAATCACTTACATCGTCTGGTCGAATGTTGTCTAACATAAGTCTGTAGGTGTGAACATCATGTCTGGGAGAATCTGAATGTCGATGCGCCTGACTCAACCTATAGATAACATTTTTATTTTTACATTTCATAAAAGAATATTATACAGTTAAGTTAGATATTAGAAGGAATTAATAACATACCAATGTCCACGTGGAGCCTCTGCTAAAATATCTACGGGTAATGGTGCACGGGCATGTGGAGCTAAACGAGGTATGTGCTCCCATACCCACATATGTAGAATAACCATGCATCCTGTGATCTGCATCTTATCGATGCAACATGCACTGTATAGGGCCCTGTATGTATATTCTAGGCAGACAGACCCCCAACTACATCGGCCTGCCTGGTCCAAATCCTCCAAAAAAGATAGATACATAAGGTGCACAAAAGTAGTAGAGTGGTCAACAAAAAGCGTTCCACTGATCAGCCTCAAAATATATGCACGTGAAAATCGCAGCACGGTGACGTCATCAGCATCATCTGGTAAATGTGTGAAGTGCTGGTCTAACCAAGGCATCTGCAATCTACCACCGATGATGGTCCTTCCATCATCCTAGACCTATATGCCCAGAAGTCTATGAACAAGCTCAGGAAAATATGATGGAACTCGGTCTGTCAAAGCATGTCCGTCGATAGGGAGGCCCAACATAATGGCCACATCCTGCAATGTAATAGTCATCTCCCCCTCACTGAAATGGAAAGTATGCAACTCTGGCCTCCATCTCTCTACAAGTGCGGCAATGAGCTGATGATCAAGAAATGTGAAATCGCACATCGCTACTTCATAGAATCTAGCTCGATGAAGATGTGGGATGATAGCAGGAGGTGGTGTAGTATGATGGAAATTGTGAGATCTACGTACACTCAAGGGAGCCACAGGACGTCCCTCTAAAAGCGGTCGTGATACATGAGTAGCCTGAGATGTAAGCAATGAAAAACCTGTCATCTGCACACATGATATCATCGTTACTTATTAATAGTGGAAGCATGATATATTCATTTTCATTTGGTGTCACAATCAACATTAGCCTAGTCTCACAATCAACATTAGTTAATGATGCTCAGACACTCAGATGCCATTACAAAAACTAGACATCTTATAAGAAAACTAGAATTTAAAAGTGAAAAATTAATTATTTCTTCTTTTTTTGTAAAATTACGTTTGTTAATTTATCCATTATCCATTAAATAACCATTAACATTATTCCACATTATATTAAATTTCATTACATTAATCATCAGAGTAAATTTCATTCCCTTTAAGAAAAATCCAAACCATGTACTCTTGGAAGACCATCCAAAGCTACCTCTAAGAGGAAACATTCAACCAAGAACATCCATATTCATAAGTGAGAATTTCATCTCTCAACATCTCCCCAATAGGTATTCCTAGCTTTAACCTGCTCATATCTATAGAACATTAAAAAATTAACAGGAAAAAATAAATCCACAGGGAAACTAGGCCCTCAAAACAAGTCTTTCAACCTTCTCATGAAAATGATCATTGATGACTCCAAAACAAGGCACTTGAACTCCTCTAGAAAAAGTACAACTCGCACTCTAGAAAAATATATTTATCACAAAAATGGAGCAGGTACACAGACTCGATCATGGATGATGAGATGTGGAACTCTGTCCTGCCACTTGGGGACATCTCTTACGAGTATGTCCTTCTGCGTGAGAGATACTGCATCGTATTCTCCCTCCTCGTTGCCGAGGCCAATCCATCTCATTTCTGATGCGAGTTGAATTCAGTCTTCCTCGGGGCCGCAACCTGGTAGCATGAAGCCAATAATTTTAAAAATGACAGACATTGAAAAAATTGTAAATGAAACCAAAACCAACTTATGAAAACCTGTAAATATCAGAGATGATGGTCGGTTGATCAGCAGACAATGTGATAGAATGGAAGTCACCAACAGACATCCAAGAAGCACTATAACATTTAACCAAAGTGCTCATGTGATACACCGGGTCAACATATGGCTCCCATGATATATTTACCGAAGCGCAAGCTGCAATAACATGTACACATGGATATCTCAATGCCTGAAAGCTGCCGCAATCATAGTACCTGTTGTCCAACATCACGACAAACACTCCACCATTAGTGCATGTACCCTGGTCGTAGCACTGTCTTACCCGAAAACTCCTCTTTTCCCTGTCAAATGCTATAACATTCCATCGTGAAGCCTCATTCCATATCCGGTCAATATCAATTTGAAAATGCTGAGTAAAAAGAATTCCATTTTCCATCCTCTGGTAGGCCTTTTGGGACCGGTCAACAAAGTAGTGAACACATCTAAAAAATGTCTCTTGCACTAACCCTATGATTGGGAGTTTGCGCACACCCTTGAGGACCCCATTTATGCACTCCACTTTATTAGTGGTCATATGCCCATATCTCATGCCAACATCATATGCTAATGACCATTTTCCTTTGAAATTTGCATCATATATTCATATACCTCCTCATTAACTGTTCGGATCTCTTCAATACGTCGATCAAACCTTTCTTGTTGGGGTTCATATGCTGAAACAATAAGATAATAATGTATTAAAATGGATATTAAATTTTGTTAAAAAATCAAGTTTAGAAAACCATACCCAATTTGAGGATCTCCTTCTTTATGGCCTCATCTCTAAACTGCTTATGCACATTACTTGCAATATTTCTAATGCAATAATGGTCATAAGCATTCGGCTCAGTCCAAGAAACCCCATCACCACTCACGACCTCTATAATCGCTCGATGACGATCAGATATCAGACACACGCTCTATTTTTGCATGACATGAACACGTACACATGCCAAGAACCAGCTCCAACATTCAAAATTTTCTTTTTCAACAACAGCAAAAGCAAGTGGCAGAGGAGCGCGATTACCATCCTGTGTGGCAGCAATGAGTAGAACACCTGTATACTTTCCATAAAGGAATGTTCCATCTACCTGAATAAATTGTTTACAATAGGGAAATGCAGCAATGCACGGTCTGAATGCCCAAAAAATCCTATTGAACTTCACCTTTGACCGATCAACTCGATGATTTTGGGATACATACTCAACACTTTCCAATTGATAAACAATCTGATTATTGAGAGACAATAATTCCATAAGTTGTGGCAACATCGCATAAGACTCATCCTAATCACCATACACTTTTACAATGGCTTTCTGTTTTGCATTCCAAGCTTTGTTGTATGATATCTTATAGTTATACAACTGTTGAATTCTTTCCTGAACAAGGGCAACAAGAACATCCTTACTTGTTCGTATCATCTAACAAATAACAGTAGATATAAACTCTACATCAAGGGAAGAGTGATCTTGTGCCAAGCAGGGATGCAGAAAAGTGTGTGGGCCTTCTAATTTGGTTATCTTCCAATATCCATAATATTTATCAAATATTGCTCTTAATCGAAATTTACAGTCTGACCCATATTTTTTACAACGAATGAGATATTTGCTCTTCTTTGACTCATAAACCACAAATGTGAAATGTCACTCAATGTGGTATTTCTTTATCACATTTTTCATGACCTGTTTACTTTCGAACTCCTGCCCAACACATATGGAATTATCATTTGATGCAGGCCTATTCCCTATAATGCCAGGGAATTCAGAAGCTTGTGTAATGACATCCCAATCAAAATGTTGTTCACAAGACATTCCTCCAACTAAGGAACTCAAAACTGAAGGCTTATTACCACTAACTGGTGGATGTAGTGGATGTCTATCTCTCAAAGGAACCTCAGAAGGTTTATTCCCAACCACATCATCTCCTACTGACTCCCCAGATTCATCTTCCTCAGATAAACCTTCATGCACTATATCAGCACAAAAAGGGATTCCATATACATTTCCTTCCAAATTTTGATGATCTTCCTCATTACATTCTTCCACAAGAGTCATATGAGGAGGAGACAATGAATAAGACTGCTGTGAAGGATCAGCTTCTACAGAGCTCGCAAAGCATGGTTCTGTAGTAATCGATTGCACCACATCAATATCAGAAATGACAATAAATAATTTCATCAAACCATTAATACATTGTTGCTTGAATAACTGAGAATCCTACATCCAATCCTCATCATCGACTATAGAGTAGTCGTTGTGCCACAGACGCTCAGGATATTGAAGATGTCGGTATCTAATTGAAGTGATTGCATGTCCAGCACTCAGTTTTAACCAACTATGAATCTTATTACGAACTGCATCCAATTTCATACAACCATGGAGATTTACCACTTTGATAGGTGGTACACTGTAGCTAAAACCCTTCTCGGTATAAATTACCTCACCGTTTCAATATATTTGAGCAGACATAATTACCTATAAAAAAATAATTTAAAAAATATTATACAGTACATTAAAATTTTAAATTATCTTGAGACTTTTTAATGTATTTATTTATCAATGTTAAGGTATAGTGATTGTGATATTAGCACAAAAGAAAATTTAATATAATATTTCATAAAGTTTAATTATTTATGAATATATAATCATGACTTGATCTTGAGACTTACGATTAATTTATCATTATCTGATAAACTAATCACAACCTATGGGTGAACTCCTGTCTCTATTATCAAATATTTCAGCAACCACCAATCCCCTGTCAAACAGAAACGCCTCCTCTTAAATGATTTCTCGAATTCCTCTTCGTCGACACCTCTTCGGGGATGCCTCTTCGTCGACACCTCTTCGGGGAAGCCTGTTCGGGGACACCTCTTCGGGGCGTCTATCTTTTAATTAAAAATTTACTCACATGCATGTGAGGGGGTCTAAGGGTATGAAATACATAAATTATTTCAAGCGGGCATGCAAGTCCTTACACTTAACTGAGAGATGACTCGTAGGTCATCAATGCGAAAAAATGCAATTATTACAAATTGAATAACAACATACACAAAATAAAACATGCAATTTCAATTATGCATGGTCGGTTATCTCAAGATCAGTCATCACTCATACTGTGTTTTTTGGTATATTTATTATATTATCCATATTATATAAAATCTATATTAAATACTACACCTCTTTTATAAAAATTTAACTTCATGTGTATATATATATATATAATTATTAATAACATTTAATAAATTTTATTATAACTGATCTAATTGAGATTTACATAATAAACACTTTTTTTATTAAAACCATTCATTAAAATAAATTTCTCTAACATAAATTACTTTTCCTAAACATTAAACATTTTAGACATAACATAAAACATTCAATATTCAGACAACATACATTCAAAAAATTAAATCATACAAACATTCAACATCAAGAAAATTAAATCATACAAAACATTTCATGCATAACATATGATATAAATAAATCATACACACAATTAAACATACAAATGAAATAAATAAACACAATTAAACCATTAAATTATTAAATAGAAATTTTACCTCAATAAAAGCAGCAAATATTTGTTGAGAAAATATTTCTGTAGGGCTTCGCAACAAAAACCAGAAGAGAACAATGGGTTTTTTTTGGGGGGGGACCCCTCCTTTTAAAGAAATTCTTGGCCGGATGCCTGAACGTCGTTCACGCATACTTTAGCTAGTCCATGAAGGATGCGTGAACGTCGTTCATGAATCACTACTACGGCTCGGATGCGTGAACGTCGTTCACGCATCCTTTCCCGCGCAGAGAAGTGTGAACGACATTCACGCGTCCTTTAGCTAGTCAACGAAGGACGCGTGAACTCCGTTCACGCATTATCGTCTGGGTATGGGATGCGTGAACGGCGTTCACGCTTCCTTTCCCACGGAAGGATGCCTGAACGCCGTTCACGCCTCCCAAACCCAGTTTTAAAAATATCAGAACCCTAATCCCCTATCCCAAATAATTTATTTCGTAAAACCCATAAAAAAACCCACTGTTGCACCCTCTTCCCTAGATGCACCTCTTCGCTGCACCACAACTGGGGGGTGTTTCCACCAACTCCTAAACTGAGGGTAGCTTCTCCCTTTCCACGAAGGGCCCTGGGGCCAAAGACGGGCTGCAAAGCGCATCCTTGAATAACACCCCTATGTGCATCCCCCCCCCAAAGCCCCGCCCTCCACCTGTGGTGATGGTGAACCAGATTCCAAAGCCAAGTCAGACTACCCTTTCTGAAGGCCCTCGAACGATTCTGCCAGAGACGGGATGCTCGCAACAACAGATTCCATTGTCCACATATATATAAATATATATTACTTAATTATATTATTATTAAATATATGAAAATATAATTTTTTATACCTATTACTAATAATAAATTATTTTTAATATTATACTTATAATAAAAATCACAAACATATATACTTGTTAATAAATATACATATATACTAATATATACCTATAATTTTTATTTCTAATTTTATTAGAAATATATATCTATAAATATTATTTTATTTATTTATATATATTATTTAATGTCATTATATAATTATTGAAAATGTACATATATATATACTTATTATTATTAATCTATTTAAATTTAATTTATTCTTATTAATATTGTATTAATTATATTAATTGTTTTGTTTTGTTTTTTTATTAATTTTTTTGTTTTGTTTTCTTCTTTCTTAATCCTAATCTTCCGTCGGGTTTTTCTTCTCCACAAAGGAAGGGATCACTTCAATTATTTCTTGGAAGCTTCTCTATAGGGGTTCAAATTCTCTTAGACGGCTCCATAGGTGGTGGTGACTTTCATTTCTCGGTTCATCAATGATGTCATTCTTATTTTATTTCATCTATAAAACACCTTTTGGCACAATATGTAGAGGCCACATCTTCATATCTGTAGAGGCATTGGTGTGAGGGATCAGTAATCGACACTCATTTTCATTCATTGTTTGTTTCATAGTTTTTGGGATCTATCAGAGTTTTGGTTTGTGGTTTTCAGATATGGAAATTTTGAGGATCTTCTTCTTATGGAAATATCCCTCAGTCTCAGTTCGAGGTTCTTCATCAACAAGCATTAAATGATTCACCATCAAGAGGTGCATAGAAGTAGTGAGGGTTCAATTTATTCATCCAGAGCATCAGACTCATCTTAATCATCATCTGCTGAGGAATCAGTGGCAGTGTTTCAAAAACTGTGAGTAGTGTATCTCAGTTAGGGGCTTCAATCGTTGGTGTTCGGGTTTCTTTTATCAAGTATGGTGCTACCGTTGTGATAGGGTTAATGGAAGCAGAAGGGTTGTGCCGCCCTTGGGTAGTCCCAATATTGTGTGGTTCCACCATTAGCTATGGATGGATGTAACAATGGTGTGATGGTGGCAGGGGTGTTACATTAGCAGTGTGATACCATTGGAGATGTGTACTTCTATTGGATCAGTGTAAGGGGTAGTGGTAGATCCACTGGGTAGACAACGATGGATGAGGGACGGTGGTATCAGCACCCTGACGGTGGAAGTACAAAGGGCTGGAGGTGGATGATATAGTGGTAAAAACTTCATTTCTATAGTGGATTCCCTATTTGGTAGCGGATGAATATGAAAATAATCACTATAAAAAATTATATAGAGAAGTAAAAACAAATAAATTCAAATAATTAGTAATTATTTATTTACCATAAAATAATGAATGATTAAATTAATTTATTTAAATTAAAAACATTAAAATTTATTGCTTTGAAACAAATGAAAATAAAATAAATAATGATTTTAATATTTTGAGTAAATAAATTATATCAAGGTAATTAGATCCAAATTAAATTATTTAATTACAGAAATATTAATAATAATTTTTTTATTCAACAAATAAAAAAATTATTTATAAGTATAACTTAAATTTAAATTAAATAATTTCATTCAATAAGATTTATTATTAAAATTGATTCCAAAATGAAACTAATAAATAAATTGATTAAGGTAATAAATAATTTGATAAAAAATAATTTAAACAATAACATAGGAATAAAAATTAATGTTAAAACAAAATTAATTAATTTATTTAAAATTATTAGAAATGAAAAAAATAAACAATAAAAAACATAATTTCACAAAAAAATGTTTTAAAACTTTATATTAAAAAAATTTCAATTGATAATTATTTAACAAAACACAATATTTTAATAATAAGGAAAAAATTAATTATAATAAATGATGTCTCAATGTGTGTGAAAAACAACCACATCAGTATGATATATATATGTGTGTGTGTGTGTCTTTGTGTGTGTGTGTGTTTATGTAATAGATGTATAATAATATTATATTTATTGTACATGAGGTTCAAATTCATTTTAATGAAGTCCAGACTTAAGGTAAGATATTTTCTTATCACTTTTTTACTTCTATGAGACACATTCCATATTCACCACCTATTTCTTATATGGGGTGCATATAATTCCAATGAATGTATTTTATGAGGTTTCTACTGATAATTATATAGATTTAAATATCCATTTTAAGACCACTCTTTCATGGGGTTTACGGTTCAAGAACTTACCAAAGTGTTAAGGGATTTTCTCTCAATTTTTTTTCTTTGGGACATATGTTAAGTTATGATCCTATCTTATTTTATATGGTTTATATATAAAACCCTTGACATATAATATCATGAATTTATTTATTCTCATTATATTTTATGTTTCATTTAATGTTATTATTTCATAGGGCATACAATTCAGTTTTACCAAAGTGGTGTGGGTTTTAGGATATAATCTCATCAATTATCTGGTTTTTTATGTTTATGTTTTTGATGATGAAATTTTATGATCTCTCTTTGAAAAAGGTCAAGAAATGTATTATAATCTGGTCATGTCATTAGAATAAATGATTTCTATTAATTTTACTCTTTTTATGTACTAAATTGTTTAAAATAATGTTTTTATTGGAAATCGACTTTCTCTCTCTCTTCGTTCAGAAATATTTTCTCTTCCACATCCATGTTTTATAAAAATGTTTTCAAAAAATATTTAATGTTACTCTCTAATATTTTAATGTAATTTTACCTTTTTTAATTTTTTTAAATGTTTTAAAAGAAATATTTTTGTTATTTCAAAATAATTCCCAATTTTAATTTACCAAAAATATGTAAGGAATATTTTTTTAATGTGTATTGAATTAATGGAATTTCTTTCCATCATGAACATAATTTTATTTGAATATTCATTTATAATTTTTCAATTTAATTTTCAAAAAAAGGATTTCTAAAATATTTGATGAGTTTTTATTTTTTAAAATGATCTCTAAAGAAATATGATTTCCCATAAGAAATGTTCTAAGTGATCTTTCAAAATCATGTTTCATTTTAAATGAAAACCTTATATGTTATGTATGCTTTAATGGGGTTGTAATCCAAGGATACCAATATTATTATTTCTTTGTATGGTTTATGTTCATGATTAAAATATGTTGTTGAAACCCATTCCTATTTCACGGGTTATACCATGATAAAATCCTTATCAAAACCCATGTGTTTTCCATAGTTATTGATTTGACGAAATAATGAAATTATTATGAAATCTATTTATTTTCTATTGGTTATTTTATGATAAAATATTTATGAAACCCATTTTTTCCTGGGTTCTAATATAAAGAATTTTTTATGATCTTTTGGAAACTATTTTTGGTGATTTTCATTATGTGAAGGGTGGGACGAATATCTACCTCTAATTCATTGGTTAAATATTGAAATCTCATGAGATAAATAGGACTAGAATGGGGAGTGAACCCAGTTCAGCCTGAGATTTTTTCCACTATGGTAGTCTTGAGAGTGAACCTTGAGTACTAAAATGGTTTAGGGTCTAAACCCATTAAATTATGATAGCCTTGAAAATGAACCTTTACAACCATGTAAATTATTTTTTATGATTATATGTATGCCACAATTCCATGTCTTATGTTAATGTTAGGCTCTTATGTCTCATGTAAGATGATTTATTTATAATCCATATCTTATAAACTGATAATATTTATGGAATGACTCATGATTTTGATATTTTATATGTATAGTATTGTTCTCATATATTATGGTGATGTTCTCATACACTTATTATAACGCTATTTAGGTATTTACCTTTTTCTCCTATACTGATCATCTAAGCTCAAACTTTCTTATTATTCTCTAACATAAGATATGAATAACTGTATTATGTATGATATATATAATAAGGGTTCTAGTTATGAAGAAATTAGTGGGAAATGATGTAGCTAACTTATGGACCAATTTTGTATGATTTTATATCTCCAAATACACTAAACCATTAGGATCCTAGGGCGTGTATTTGTAAAATTTAATTAATATTCATCTAGAATATATAATATCTATGTATAAAAATACAGGTCCCTTATATATCTTACCTTAAAATTCCTATATCCAATCTTACTAGGGCTCAGATCAATAGATCTCCATCAATCCATATCATTTCAAGAACATCGTGATCATTCTTACTCAATCCATCCACAACATTATTCTCTCTTCGGGATAAATAATGAAATGAAGAATCATTGTATTTAAGAATATCCAACCATCTCTTTTGTTTCATCTTCACTTCCTTTTGGGTGAATATATACATCCAAAATTGGTGGTCTGTGTATATATCACACATTTATCCATAACGATAACGTCTCTATATCTTTAGAGAAAAAATGACTGTAGCTAAATTCAAGTCATGAGTAGGACAATTATGATCATGAGGATTCAACTCTAGATATGCATACACAATCATCTTTTCATTTTACATGATAACACATCCAAATCATTTAAAATATTCATCACTATAGAAAACAAATCATTCCTCATTAGAAGGTTGAGTTAGCATAGAAACACTAATCGGCCTCCCTTTCAATTCTTAGAAACTATGTTCTCAATCATTTTTTCATAATAACATTAATCCCTTTTAATTTCACTTAATTAGTGGATTATAAATCAATGAATTTTTTTTCATAAACCTTCTAAAATATCCTTATAGACTAAGGAAACTATGAATATCCATTACAGTTGTAGGATGTGGCCACTCCTCTATAGACATTGTGTTTTCTGAATCCACTAAGATTCCTTCACTATCCATGATATGTCCCATGAATGAAACTTGTTCTTACAATAACTCATATTTACCAAATTTACTAAATAGGTTCTCCTTACTCGTAGTTTTTAATATGAACCTTAGTTGTTCTTCATATTCCTTGTGACTTTTGGAATATATCATAACATCATCAATAAAGACCACTAAAAATTTATCAATGTACTCCATAATGACTCTATTAATTAAATCCATAAATAAGGCATGAGAATTATTAAATCCTAAATGCATAAAAAAACACATAATTTCAATATCTTGTTTAGAAGGAAGTATTTTGTATATCTTCTTTCTTTACCCTCAATAGATGATACCATAATATGAGCACAATATTGGAGAAGATTTATACCCCTCACTATTAGTATAACAAATCTTGAATCACTATGATATAGTATTTTTTATTTACCATGATTCCATTAAGATCTATATAATTAAAAAATAGATGCATTGATCCACGTTTCTTTTTCAAAAAATTAAAAATTTCTCTCCTAGGAGACACACTTGGTTAAATAAAAGCATTGTTAAAAAGATCTTGAAGTTTCTAATTTAATTACTTAAAATCCACATATTCCATTCTATATGGGGTATTCAATGCTAGATTGGATCTAGGTATTAGTTCAGTTGATTACTCTAACTCTCTTTCTAGAGGAGGTATAGATAACTCTTTAGTAAATACAACAATGTATTCCCAAATAATTTATACATTCCAAATCTTTAGGATTTCTATTTCTTATCATTCTTCACTAATCATTTCTATAAATATAGTAATAGGAGGTGGTTCTTAAAAAGACATAGGTTGGAATATATCTTCTTTAAATATAACTATGGGTTTTACCTTCAAGATAACAAAAATATCATTACTTGTATAGTTGATCGTGGCATTATACTTTTACAACCAATCCATCCCAAGTATGATATAAAATTTTACCATTGGAAGAACCACCAGAATCATCGAAAGACCGAACTCACCAATATTAATTGGGGAATCCCTATATACCATTGATTTGTGAATATTTACTCCATGGGTTTTAACTAATTAATCTACTAATAGTAGTTTAGGGCTTAACTTGATGTTATTTAGAAACCTAAATCAATTAAAATAATTAAAAGAATTTGTAGAACCAAAATCAAACAATGTACTTGATAAATTTAAGTATACGATGATAGTGCCTACAACAACATCATTTGGATCCTCAACATCAACTATTTTTATTGTGAATTAATGACCTTTATCCCTTGGAATATGTTGAGTTTTATGGTTTCTTCTCTCCATTTTCTTTTGATTTTAACATTGGTTAGAAAAATTTCCATGCTCTCCATGCTTTAATAATTGCATGATAGGTTATGATTTCACCATAATACCTTTATCATAAGTGTTCAGATGTTGAGAAATAATATCTTCATGATAATTTTATGTTATATTTCTATCTCTTCTTCACTTGTAACACTTTATAATTCCTTTCAAACAATTCCACAAATGCTTCTTCCCAAAAAAAATCACATGGGATGTTTTACTTTCTCCCAATTTGGATTATTTTTCTAAAAAAATTATCTATAATTTTCTTCTTATCATTCAATCCATAAATACAATGGTAATATTCAAAGACCATTTATAATTTTAAATAACATCATATTATCTCTTTATGACACTTAAAGTCTCATATTTCCAAATATTTCTATCGATATGGTCTAATCCTGCCAAAGAATCTATTGATCATCCCATCAGAATAGATAAAAAATCATGAAATGTTTCACATATTCCTTGTAAAGTTCATATCATAATTCCCCATTGATTTATTCTATATTTTATTCGAACTCATGGAATTACCTATCCATCTTGGTGTGGAGGTTAAAAGTAAAATACCTTTTGAAAAATACCTTTTTGATGTCTCTCAATTCTATAGCATTAACCTTATCCCTTGGATTCATATTCTTGAATAGTGTCCACTATTGATTAGCTTCGACCCCTAATAAATATACTTTTAAAATAAGTTTCTCTTTTCTAGAAGAATGGATTATAAAAAATATCTTTTCTATAACATTGAATCATTTTTCCTCAATTAGTGCATTAAAGGATCCACTAAAAAATGTCATCATTGATGCATGAAGGATTCAACTTCTAGTTGTTCCTTCCTTTGCAAAGCTAGACAATTTCCACGGTTTAGATTTTTATTCATTACCTGAGTTAACTAATTAATCATCATTGTAATGTTTTCAACTCTAGATCCCCCATAATGGGAATGATGTCAACGTATTGTCTGTTGCATACTTTATTTATATGAGTCCTTATATTTCTTACCATTTTTATAGAAGAAGAATACCTAAGCGATGAATTTGATACTATTGGTAATATTATAATAAAAATTCAAAAGGAAATATTAGCAGGGTCATGTGACTCCAATTATTATATCAAGGTGACCTTGTTGAGATATATTGATTTCCTTCAATTCCTTCATGTTATGTGGTTATGCTTGATAGGGATGTGTGTTTAGTCTCTTTATACCAAATGGGATATAATAAATTTTGAGGTTCTTATATATTTTGATGGGTTTTTGGACACCTTGGAAATCCTGGTAGCATTGATCTAGGTTAAAGAAAATCATTGGATTTTGTATTATTACTCTTAGATTATGATAAAGTATGAGATGGGGATAGAAAGCTGCAAGATACATTGTCCATTTCTAGGGTTATGAACCTTGAAACTATATAGTTCTTTAAAAAACCGATGGGAATTATATATGAATTTTATGTAACATGGTTATTGAAGAAGTGTCCATTTTATTTTTCATTATGCATAGGTTTTGAATAGATTAGATCAATTAATGATTCCTTGTGTGGTGATTCAACATTCTATAGAAGTTGGGAACTCATGAGTTTTTTGAAACTACTAATAGATCTTAATGGGGTCTATAGTGGGTTAGAATATGAGAATCATGTGGAAAATAGAGTGATATTTGGTTTTATTTTCATGCGCATTGAGATATAGTTTTAAATAATTTTTTATTTGTGATTCTAGATATTAGGTTTGTGGGTGAATATGTTTTCATAGTTCCAAGATAAGTATTATGGGATGGGTATTTCAAGATATGATGATATGGGTCTCAAGATAATTAGTTTTTATAGGTTATATGATATAGAAATATCTATATATAGGATAGATGAGGTGAGAAACTATATAGTAGGGATACACTATTGAGATTGTTTTATTCTAACTCTTGTTTAAGTAGTAGATAGTGAGCATAAATTCTAACATGAATGGTGACCCTAGAATAGAATTTTAAGGGGTTTTGTGCTATATCTTGTATATAAGTGGTCTATTTATATTTGATCAATTGAAGAGAAATAATTTCTTATAATGAATCGTGATTCTTGATAAATTTATGGAATTTAATTACTCACTTATGTGAATTTGAGAGTTTGATCACTTGAGAAACTAGAACTATGGATGTCAGTGCTCCTAGGGAGTATAACACTTTATTTAAAAGAGTGTGGATTTTTAAGATGTGGTGAGTCTCAAGTGTGATATTGGGGGTGGAGACCCAGATATTTTGGAGTTGATATGGTCTATTGTTGGGCATGTGGTGGTTTATATTAGACTAGAAACATCAACCATGGGTTTATGACATTGTCTAATTTAGAATATAGAAATTCCTTCAAGGGTGGGGAATAAATGTAGAGTAGGTGTATTAGAGGGTGCCACAATACTCGAGACATTGGGTCTTTCAGGAATGATCAGTGTAATGAGGTACCGACTACCACATTTCTTGCATTATTGAGTGATAATATTTGGATATGGATATACATGAATCATTCCAAAAAATCACAATCACCTGAGATGGATCAAAGTATGAGGTATTTGGGGTGTTGAGAAATTTCATTGGTTTGGATCCAGTGATGGAATTACGATAGTCTGTAAGGGATATGGATCCAGTCTATGCGTTGGATTTAGATAACCAATTTGGTTCGTGAGAGATTCACATGGAGGCTTTACGAGGATGAGAAGTTTCTTTGTGGGGAAGTTTTAATGACCAACACCTATTCTTATTGGCGGGCCTAAGGAAAAATGGATTTTAGTGAGTGTGGAACTGAGGGTTGAATTGAATTATTAGATGAAAATTTGGATTTTGTATTTAGTGATGAATTTTCAATGATTATGTGGAGTTTTTGAGGTGGTGGCTTGAGTGGAGGAGGCCTAGAATGTGTTTAGAGGGTTTAAGAAGTCCAATTGAGTAAGATGGTGGCTATATATAGCCATTTATTACTTCATTTGGTAGCACTAGGTACCCAGTTGGGGTGTTAAGGGTACAGATCGCTTACCCCGGGCCACATGGTCACTAATTTAGGTGCACCAGGGGATAAGTGATGCCCAAAATTGTTTACTATAAATTGGGGAAAAAATGTACATTTGAGTGTTTTTAATCTTAAAATACATTTCGGGAACTTGTCCTTAAGCTGTCCATGTAGTATCCCTATATATTTTAAAAAAAATAATGGGTTTATTCAAATATATAATAGAGAGTTACATTTGTTAGAATTTTCCATCGAAATAATTATTAATTTAATGAATGGATAGATAATATTTCCAGTTTAAACAAATAATGTGATTTATATTTCAGGAATTTATTGTGATATATTATATTTTTAATATATAATAAAAATATTTTGGCATGATATAAAACAAATATTTGAATTTATCGAAAATATATATATACAATTTTATGAGTTAGATTTTAAAATATAATATTTAATATTAATATATTGATCTTAAAAAATAGTATACAAATTTAATAATCATGAAACAAATATAATAAATTCATTTTTTCAAAATTTATTAAAAATAAGGCATTTAGTTAGTATTAAATATAATGCATAATCTCTCTTTTTTATTAAAATTTATGAAAAAGGTTTTATATGATATTTTTATTTTTATTTATGTTTTATAAGGATTCAAATGATTGATTTTGAAATATTATATTCAAATTTAATGATTTTATAAATTGAGTAATACATTTGAATTAACATTCCTTTCAAAATAAGAATTAGATTTTAAATTTAATTCAATTTATTAATATTATATTTTTATCTAAAATAATATATAAAATTATAAAAACTATTGTAATGTGCCTAAAATAGTAATATTCTCAAAATATTTTATTTTTATTGTTACTCAGTTGATATAATATAATTTTTATGTCAAGATAAATATGAACATATTTGTAAATGTGGATGTAGTGTTTTTACATCATGAGAAGAGTTAAAATTAGTGTATTTGAGATATTATTTTATTATGTTTAAGGATGTGATTAAATTAATAGAAAAATATAATTACTAATCACAGAAGTTTATATATGTTTATGAATTATAATGATGTATAATAAGTTAATTATTACCTAGTGCTTGCACATAGTAAGAAAAGACAAAATTTTAATTTTAAAGGTGTTATAATATTATAAATGAGAACAAGCAGTATTATGAATAGTATTGCATGATAATACTTGCGAGTAATAAAATCTATTTATGTTATTAATTTATTTTTTATATTAAATAATTGTATAATTATCAAAAACACTTACATAACATCGACACAACGCCTATGCAAACAAAAGAAAATTCAAAGTTGATAGTTAAAAAATATTAGAAGTGATAATATTTATATGAATTAGAGACTTAAAAAGGTTTTTGGAGATTAAAATTATAGATAAAAAATTATTCAAATGTTTAATTCTTAACTTCACAGTTAGATAAATATTTTTATAGTTGAATTACAAGTAAAACCTTGAAAATGAAATTAAATGTTATAAAATATTTATAAATTGTTAAAAATTTGAAAAAATAATATTGATTCAATTAGGGATGGTTAATGTTTTATCATATCATCTTTTTTACATTTATGATATACTTTCTATTTTAAAATCACATTCTTGAACCGTTAAGACTGAATATTTTTTCAAAAACATCATCAATTTTTTCTTATAAAAGGGGACCCATTCTAAGATTTTGAAAACACAAATAAAGTTTGGTTTTATCTCTATATTCTACCCTAATTAAAATATAAACATTATTTCCACATTCATAAGTCTCTGTTCTAGCCAAAATTATTTTTTAAGGCCTAAGACTCAATTTGAAGATGGTAATTTAAAGAGAAATTTTAGAATTCAAAACTGAATATTTTCTTTATTAATTAAAATTATTTCTCATTAATAATATTTTAAAAATTATTTTATTTTTATTTACTGATTATAATATCATGTTATTTGAACTTTTTTATACATATATCATGAGAGAGCCTCCTTACCTATCACCAAACTCTTTTAATAAGTCATTACTACATTAAAATATAGATTTTTCCAAAACTACATCTTTTCCTTTCAACTCTATTATTTATAAATTAATTAAAATAATTAAACTTTAAAATTAACCCTAAAACATTAGTATAATTTTGATATAATTTTTTTATAAAACAGAAATATTTAATAAGTTTTTCTTCTTTTAAACTCAATTGAAAAACATCTCTTTCCAATATAGTTTTACTCTACCTAAATGGATAATGTTTTTTCATAATCTTGTGTTTTATATATATTTTATAATAAATATATTTCATGATTTATTATAACATTAATATTCATGTATTATTTTTATTATTATTCTAGAATGGTAAAATAGATATCATAATAATTTAAAAAAGGTAAACAATTGTGGTAATTTTTTACTGTCAAACCCATGCTCATCTAGGAAGATACTATAAATGGTAAATATTTCAAATCCCATTTAACTCCCCTATCATTATAATGATATGGAAATAATAACTTGAAAATTATATATCTTATGTATCCAATGTAATAATTACATTAACCATTACCATTATACAATAAGTGTTTTAGATATTAAAAACTAATTAACTGGAAAATAACAGACATAAAAAAACCAATTTAGTAAAAAAATAAAATATATTAATAAGTGAATTAAAATGAATAATTATAATAAAATTGAAATGGAATAGGTTTTTAATTATAGACACCCAACACCTTTACACATATTATTACATGATTTTTTATATAAACATCCATTAATTATAACCCAAAGATCATGAGGTCTAGTTTCATTGGAATAATAGGTTTGAAATACATCAAAGTTAAAATAAGAAAACATTTTTATTCTATTATCCATATTGATAACATAAATACATTTGATATCATAAACTACATGTGATAACCTATAGAAATATATAAAATAAAGAGGTGAGATAAAAATAACATTAATGGAATAAACATGATAAGGAAGCATAACTTGTGACTTAAAGGAATAACATGATATCATAAAGAAGAAGGCTAAGAGTAATAAAATGGGAGCATAAAATAAATAACAAGGTACTATAAGATCATGGAGTCATAGGAAAATTTAGAAGAAAAATATAACATGAAAAAAACATGAGTCAAGGCCAACTACCTAGACAATATCATAAGGTGGACAAAGTCCCAAAATGGATTAGGATTACTCCATAATCCTATACATAATGCCTCCAAAGTCTAAATATTTACCAAATGCGTTATAGAGCTATATGGGTTCACCCATCATAACATGTTCATTTTTTATATGTTCCAGATAAAGGAAATCAATCGTAAGGAATAAATATAAGAGTTTCCCATAGGAAGAACATGAGTTTCATAATCATTTATCATATCAAAATCAAAGGAAATTTGAAAAAAAAATCATTTGATAGATAAAATTAAGGCATGTATTACCCCATCAATGTAAGGGATAATAATATATGTATATATGTGTGAAATTAATATATACATAATTTAGAAGTAATCCATAACATTGAAGGTAACATCCAGAGATATAAAAAATATATTATTTCAAATTAATTTAAAATTATTTGATAGCTTGTGATATATGAAATCCATAGTTATATTTTTGTTATACACAATACAATTTTTATCATGTGTTGCACATAACATCTTGTTTATTTATTAACATGTTTTATACACAAGGATGAGTCTTTCCATAAAATAATATATTATTATTATTATTATTTAAGATATCACCTAACTATTGGAATGGAGGGAATGAATAAGATTAACTGAATTATGAAACTAATGTTTATATATATATATATATAATTAATTATTTGGTGAAAAATTAATTATAAATTAAAATAAAAAACGATTGAATATAAAGGATGCATTTTTATGAAAAACTATTGTATCACCACAAAAGAGTATTATTTTAATAATTTCAATTAATCACTATAAGAGAATGATATTAACAAAAATTATGTTCTATAAATTCAATATTTTTTTAAAATTAATCTAATATGTTTTATAGGCATAAAATAAGAAAAATACAATTATAAGCATAAAAAGAAATATTTATCTAATAGGCAGTTTTGTACTTTTAATTGAATACATTTTTTAAAACTAAAATTTGAAACTTATATGATTTTTTTGGCCTAAAAGCTTCTTATTTGGAATTTAAATTTTAAAATTTTCTTAGGGTGAAATTTTGGTATTTTTTGAGAAATTTCATTTTTAATGAATAGTGAAAATAATGAATTTTAATTGAAAATTGACTTTTCATCTAAATAATTTATAATGTTAAAATATATTTTGAATCAATTTTAAAGTAAAAATATAAAATTTATACATCTAATAATCCAATTTAGTTCATTGGAATCAATTTCATATTGAAATTGGGTATAAAAACTTCGTGAACTTTTGAAAATTTTCATTTTTAAAACCCACTTTCACATCTCGTCTACGGGATTAATTTTAAATTTAATTATGCCACTTTTGTGAATTGAATTTAGAAAAATGTATTCCATATTTTTAATGAGAATTATTTATAATTTGTAGTAAGGAAAACATAGTTTTTTACAAAAAAATATTATTCAATGTAATTAAAATTAATTATTGTGATAAAAGTAAAAAATGAGTTTACTTAGTGGTAAAATTTTAATATTATGGTGTAAAATGACCTAAAAACTTCTTCAACACACATTGGATGGAAACATTTATACCATTTTTACCTTAGGATCTAAATTTATTAGTTTTTTAGACACAATTACATGACAGTGACCCATATAATAAGTTAAATATAGAAAAAGACAAAACATACACATTTCTCCCTTTTTATTTCTCTAAATATTTATCAAAAAGAAAAAACTACATAGGTTCAGTTATAAATATTATTTTTGAACATAAATGAGTTGTTTTTAACATAATTATTTATCATTTATTTTTTATTGATGATATAATTGCATTAAATTCTTAATAAATGCCAACAAATGGATTATGTAGTTAATAATTAAATAAAATAGATGATGCTAAAAATATTAAAAGTGAGGGAAATAGAATGATTTTTTGTATAAAATTATTTTCATAGATTAATATATTGTGTTAAAAAGGTTTTAAATTAATATATTCAAATTCCATATTTTTATTTGTCTTTTTAAATTCAAATTAAATAAATAATGTAAAAAATTACATTAATGTTGTTTTATAATAAATGATATTTTATTAAATTATTTAAAATTAAAAAAACCATATCTTATATAAAGTGATTTTTATATTTTAATAAATATAAAATATGGTCCATTAATAGACCAAATGATCTATTATAATGATTATATTTACCCCTATATAATAAAAACATTGTTGGCACGATTACGGTTAAAGTAGTGTTTTACGTGTTACATGCACTTATGTTAAATTTAATTTCCAACACACAAGATATTTTTATTTCATAATATGGATTTCATTTTTAAAATCAGTGGGGAAAAATTTATAATAATTATTGGTGTATTTATTCTTCATGGATGAATTACATAGGTTAGAAAACTAGTTACCTCAATGAAAAACTAAATTGAAAAAAAAAACTGAGTTATGGAACAAAATATTTAAAAATGTTTATATTTGGTTTTTTGGAGTTATGTATCGAACAAAAAATCCATCCCCTATATTATTATTCCATTTTTTAGGCACATGAGGTAAGTTATACATCCCAATAGTAAATACTTTTGAGTATTTACAAGAATTCCACTCCTCCTCAACTATAAAAAGGCACTCACTCTCTCCACTTATTTACAACTAGAAAGCCATTTGGATCATCCAAAATCGACCCAAATCAACTCCAAACTTACATAATATCATAATATAAGCCCCATTTTTTAAAGAAAATAACCAAGTTCTTTGGTTCAAGACAAAAGGAGTTACCCGAAGAAGCGGTAACGTTTATCAACGAGCACTTTTGTTTTATTTCTTTCACCACCCATCCAATTATTAATATAATAAGATTATATAATAACCAAAGTATCCTAAATATAATTATATTTTTTATGTTAAGGTTATGATCTACACCCAAAAACACTTTCATTAAATGAGTTATGAAATCATCGCTCGTGTGTACAACAAACTACCACCTCAGGAAATGATGTTGTTTGTTTTTTCCATCACCACATATTATGGTTGGGAATTGTGATGAACATACTTTTTATATATTATATTTATGATATTTATAAAATAATAATACATATTTATTAATTATTTCATATAAACCCTATTTACATTTCACACTATAGGGGATATGATGACATTGCTCATGTGTACGACGATCAACTGCCTCACAAAGCGATGTGAAACATTTTTTAATAACATGTTACATGGAAGGTAATAAGGGTAAATATATTGAATATATATAAAATAAATTAAATAATTATTATATTAATTACATAATAATATTTATTTAAATATAATATATATTTTTCATCTTATTATTTTACACACTGAAAAGGTGAAAACGTTGTCCATGGACGTGTATACTACAACCTCCTCAAAGATATATGTTTCATTTTACATCACAAGAATGATATATATAATTACATATAATTAAATATAATGGTATTTATGATATAGTTATAATTATATAAGGATAAAATATTACTCACCTTATTTCAATAATAATCATTGGAAAATGGAAATGTTACTCATACGTATGTATAACCTACTGTGTCCATGATCGTAACGTTAGTTCATTTTTCATAACCATATTTCATGATTGGTTTTAAAAGTATAAATAACATATAAATGTGATAAATATTACACTATTATTATTCTATATATGTATAAATAATGACCTTTTACCATAGTCATCCAACCAAAGTCATTTTGGACACATAATCCAAATATTATCAAAACAACCTTCTTAAACTCAATAGATTAATTAATTGTATATAAAAGATAAAAAGATAATTAAATTTAATAATAAACCTTAAAATGGTCCTAAAAAATAATTAATTAACATAGTTTTATTATTTAGGAAGATAAATACACATGTGATGAATCAGACTCAAGTTAAGGGTTTTTCTCATCTCACATTTATTTTGGTGTGATACATGCCATATTCGCTTTATTGCATAGTGTATATAATAATGATGAATGTATTTAAGGAATAATATAATTAAATTTAAAGGTATTAAATATCAATTTTTTATATCTCATTCATTGGGTCTACAGTTTCAAAGTTACCAAAATGGTAATGGATTTTTATCACAATTTTCCTTCATTGAGACTTATAATGTGTTATGTGATTATATTCTTTTCTAATGTATATACAAATCCCATTTAAAATTTAATTTCATTAATTTATTTATTATCATAAAATTTTTTGTGTATTTTAAATTAATTTATGGGGTTTATGTTTCAATGTTACCAAAGTGGTAAGAGTCTTTTATTACAATCTCATTGTTTATTGGGGTTGTGTATGATTAGGTCTTCAGTGTTGAAATCTTATAATTCACAAGAATTATATTCTTCTAAAGTTATTACTAATATTTTAAATTAACTTTTCCATTTTCTCCTCTTTGGTACTTAAAATATTTGAGGAATTGTTTTTAAGAAAATCTGACTCCATTTCTCTCTTTGGTTGAAAATCAGTGTTGTTTCAAAACCATGATTTCTAAAAATTGTTTTAAAAAATGTTTTAAAAATATTTTTTAAAATAATAATAGATAATTTCCTCAATAAATTTTTTAAATTATTTTAAAAAAACCCCTTTACAATCATTCACTATTTTTTTTGAATAAAATGATTTTAAAAATGTTTTATGTTTTAAAAAGTGTTATCCAAACTAAAAAGGATATTTTCCAGAAGAATGTTTTCAATAATCTTGTAGTGGTATTTCCATTTATCAACATAAAAAACACTTGTTGTCACTTATCCTAAACTAGGGATATTTTGTATTGATACCATCCTCATTCTTTTCATGATAGATTAATATTTTTTAAAATAAATTTCTACGGAACCTATTTTCATTCCACGGGTTAGGCATGTTTCAAAGAGATTGTTATAAATCTCATTTCTCTTCCATGGGTGTTTCAAAGTGACAGTTATGGAACTCGTGTATTTTACTTGGTTTAATTAGTTTTTAAAGAGAATTTTATAGAACCTATTTCTTATACTTGGGTTAATCATGATTCAAAGATATTATTATATAACCTGTTTCTTTTCCATGGGTTAATCTAGTTATGGAATGGATAATGGTTGTTTCTATGTTTTTATGATGAAATGAAATATTTTTTGTGTTATTATTATGTAATGGTACTTGTAAAATTTATTGGTGGTTATTTTATTAACCAATGATTTGTGGTTACATTATAAACCAAGGATGGTAGGTTTTGTGAAAATCAAAGGATTGATGGGTTTTTGATATCCCCCCAATGAATTGGGTATGGAAGTTGATTGTATATTTATTCCATTTGTAAGAGGGATTGTATCTGTGAAGTGAAAATTATTGACCAAGTTACATGTATTTTTTCTTTATGATTTTTATGGATTTATAATGCTTCTCCTGATTGAGATTGATATCATATGGCTCATAATTATTACTTCTAATGACTCTTTCCTTTTCCATGTTTTCATATTTTATGATCTAGGTATTGATGGGTTGAGTTCCTTTATGATTCTCTTATTCACCTTGATTATTTCATAATACCCTTATAAGAATTTTTTCTCATTCATCATACTCAATTGTTAATGCTTATCTACACCCTTACTAATCATTTTAGATCACCCTTATTCTCTATCCTTTTCTCCAAGTTATATATAATGAGGTTGAATGATTTATGTCTATGAAGGATTTCACAAGGATGATGTTGATGTCCTAATTTTAGATAAGAAAAGTTGTGTTAAATGGGATATACCATCTTTTGATTACTTTGGTATTGTTTATATTGGAGTTGTCCTAATTCTCTAAAACTCTAAACCTAAAAGGCCCTTTATAATATAAGTGATCCATATTTTCATTTTCATGTTTTAGGGTTTTATTGGAAAAAAATTGGGTCACAATTATTGGCCTCATATCCAAGAATGTAATGTTATGTATTTCATAATAGGATACGGGAGTTTGGATCGTAAGCTGTAATATCAAAGGTTTGTGTTGTTGATGAAAATGACTTCAAAATATTAAATGCAATATTTCTTGAATAAAATATTATTTTCTCTCAAAAACACCTCTTCAAAATCTCAAAAAATCCAAAATATTATAGAAAAAAATTACTTAAAAAGAACCATGGAATATTATATATAAATATTCAAATAATTTATTGGTTCTAATGGAATGAAATTATATACACGATGTATATGTTAAAAAAAATTCCTTTCACACTGTAGTAAAAAGGTTAAAAAGTCAATTGTATAGAAAATTACAAGAATATTATTTTCAAACCATTTAATAAAAAGTAAAAAATGGATAAAAATTAAATTAATAATTCATTTTTATAATTTGAAAAATATTCTTGAAAATATTTTTAGAAAACATGGATATGTAAGAAAAAGGATTTTTGATGAAATATTTAAATGAATTTAAATTTTCTTAAAAAATATTTCTCAATAATTTTAAGTACCAAAGGAAGGAAAATGTCACTATTAATTTAAAATTTCATGAATAACCAGAGGTTAATAATATGAAAGAGTTTTATTATATTGTGTTTAAATAAGTTCCTATAATAAAAATTCAATAAAAAATAATCCTGATTAAAATGATATTGAAACATAAACCATTAATGCATGGAAACTATTGAATCATAACTCCCATGAATGGTGTAAATTTATTATAAATTAAAACATAATTATGTGAAAATTATTAAATATATAATATTTAAATGGGTATTATATGTTCCATTTTAAATAAATTAGGTGTGTAAAAGAACATGTGGATCGAAGAAGGATGTTTTGAGATGAAACCCTTACCTCAAGTCTCGAAATTGTAGTGTATGTATTTTATCTATTATTTAATAAAAATAAATAAATTATTTTTTATTAAGAAACTTTTATAGGTTTAATAAAATGTAATTAAACCATTTCCATAATTTATTTTAGTAAAATATTTAATTAAATAATTAGTTATGTCAAAGTCAGGTTCCTTGAGGATGCTCAGTTCGGAATTTCAAAATGACATTATGGTAAAAGGAGTAATTATTCTATAATATCTAAAATAATAATCATGAAATAGTTATAATTTTTATATATGATTTATAATTTTGAAAATTAACATGAAATTTTTGTTATGAAAAATGAATTACGTTACAATCGTGTAAAAGGCTGGTCATACGTATGCATATGTAACGTTTCCATTTTTCAATGATAATGATGGAAAGATAGTAATTGTTGTTTTTTATTTCCATAATGGTCATAATATAAAAAATATAATATTATTTATTTAAATACACCTATATATACCATCCATGTGATGAAATAATAAAATGATGAATCATATCACTTCGTGATGCAGTAGTCTGCCACACACACGAACAACATTATCATTTTTTATGGAAGGTAACGTAAGAAAGTATATGATATATAACATTTAATGAATGATTATAATACCATTAAAATTATATATATATATATATTAAATCCATAATCATAAACATCAATGAGGGTAACTGATGGAAAATGAATTGTATTGATTCGCAAAGTGGTACTTTTCCATACACATGAATGATGGTATTGTTTCTCATTTGATGGAAGAGGAGATAGATTTAAGTTATATAATCAACATGATAATTTCTTATTGTATGGGAGATTAATATGATATTACATCATCATAACTTAGTAATATTACAAGGATGTGTAAGAAAAAATAATATAAAGCATCTCAGTTAATAACGATAACACTTATTCATACCACCTCTTTATGATTATACCTAAATCCGCCCTAGATTGGATATCTAATAAAAAAAAGGACTCTATTATGTGTTTTAGGAAGTAGGTTAGGTATTTTATAAATTAAAAGTATTTATTAGTGTAAAGTGAATAGGAGAGGGGGTGCACTTTTATAAGTGTGAGAGAGGACACACATATAATATTGGAAAAGAAAAATTTATAACCACATTTTACACATTAAAAAAGACTATAAATTGGATCATTTTATAACCTTAGATTATATAAGTTTTAAATATTTCCCAAAAAAATAATTTTGATATGTTTTTATTTTATTTTAACCTTTAACTTTTTAGTTTGATTCCCTATAAACTAGTTTTAACCTTAACCTCAATAATTAATTTTTACTATTTTTACTATTAATTATAACCAAATAATAAATTTTTAAATTATATGATAATAATTTTTAATATTACTAATATAAAATATATTTTTCCAAATTAAATTAAAATTATTGTAAGAATTAAATATAAAAGTAAACCCACATATGCGATAAAAAATGTTTTTCCATAGAATTTTTTTTATAAGTATAAAAAAGGTTTTATATAAAAATTCAACATGAAATTAATTGAAATTAACTAAATTGGATTAATAATAACATAATTTAATTAATTATATGTTTAAAAAAAAATTTAAAAAAATTATTCGTAAATAATTTAAATGAAAAGGTGAAGTCTATTAAAAACAAGTCTTTTCAATATTTATTAAAAAATTAATTTTTTTAGAAAAATCTTGAAAATTCACCCTAAGATAATATTGATGTGTTGAATCCAAAAATTATATACATTTTTCAAATAAATTTTATAAACTAGTGAATTGTTTTATTATTTGTTCACAAAAAGAAATAGAAACATTTTTTGAGAAAAAAAATATTTTTAAAGCTAAGAAATACTTTTCCAAAAATTAAGTACTTATTTTTCAATATATTTTCTTTATCCTTCATAATTAATTTTCAAAAAAAAATATTCATATTCGTACCACCATATTTAATTTCTAGGTTATAATGGACATTTTTAAATAATAATATTAGTAATGTATTGAGGTTCGTTATAACTTGATGTTTCTTATTTTATATTCCATGGAACATAGTGTTATTTTAAAATTTAGGAGTGTTACCTTCTATCACCATAACATATTTATAATTTTAGCTTATTCCATATTTGACATTTGAAATTTTATTTTAGGAAAACCCACATCATAAAAATGGTTAATAAAAAATCCTTTTAAAAGAGGGAATAGGAAATATGAAGGTCATCTATAATATCATATAATAAAGTTTCCAAGTAGGTAGGAAATATTCAGATGTGAAAATACGAATAATGAAGATACGTGAAAATAATTATGGAGAGTGATAAATATCATTTATCATTAAAAAATTTATGATCAAAAGAAATTCAAAAAACCACAAAACCATAAATCTGTGTTGATTTAAAAGACCATAGATTAATTATATATAAAGGTAATAGGATAACATTTTTTTCTCAAGATACGTTCCTAGTGTTGTGGGATTATTTTAATATTAAGATATAAAACATTAGGAAATAAAAATACTTGACAGATTTTATTTTCATAAACCTAATTTCATCCTTTGATTTTGCTTCAATAAATTTCCACATAACCTCTTACTCTATGTAATGAATATCCAATATGAATTTTTTATGCCTAAAGTACTAAAATTAACATCTAATGGTTCCTAAGATTCATAAAAGGGTAAAAATATTTTTATACTATCATTTTTAGAACCAAGATGGTTATAAAAAAGTATGGTAATACCCAAAATGAATATGAATATATTAATCTTAAAAATTAATTAATAAAACTAAAACATTAACAAATATCAATCCTTAAATAAATAACCCTATATACCAAATAACTTAAATTACCCAAACATAAAATAAGGGTTTAAAATCAATTTTTATCTCATACCATTCATTAGGTCCCACTAAAAACATAACATTATTCTTCTAAAATTGTACTTTTGGTTAAACCTAAAGGTTATATATATATATATATACATATCAACCCAATGAATTTTTTTCAAAAATTTCATTAATAACCTTATAATCCTAAAAATTCAAAAAGATTTCATCCTCTATTATGATCCAAAATATCTAGTTAATATTAATCCACCAAATAGTTTAAGTAATATAAATTCATACTCTCCATTATATCATGTAGGCCAATGGTAGGTATTGTAACATTATTTCTCTTTAGTTGTGCGTTTAATCCCTATGGCCTTACTGGATTTGATGGGATGTCTCCCAACTTTTTTTTTCCTTATTCTAAAACTATGGAAAAACAAATGTGATAATCATATTCCCAATCCACCATGATCCTATAATTTTCTCAAGAATATGATGAAAAAAATTCAAAAATAACATTATTCATCAAATCACTTTTTATTTTATCCTCTATGGGGTTTAATCAAACTCATATTTTTTCACAAGATCAAATAATTTTAATTGTCTTCAATTACCTCAACATCAAGAAAATCCCAATGATTAGCTTTTACTAAATCATGTGTTTTTTCATAAAATATCACTTTTCCATTAAATCGCTTTTATTTTTCATTAGCACTATTCAAAATATTCTTGAAAATCCTTATTGATAGAATATTACATAACAATACTTATAAGTTTCACAATTCTTATAGCTAGAATACCATTGATAAATATACTTTAATAACACGATTATTTAATTAGAACACATAAACACGTCAATAATTCCACTTTAATGATTGTAATAAAATAAGCCCTTAGGAATTAATCCTTGGACTAAGGAATTGACTTGTATAATGACCAAGTTCCCCTTATATGTGACATTGAACTATCAGTAGTGACTAAGGATTAAAATTATATTCCTCCATCTTGTTAACCATACACTTCATTTTTCTTCAAAATTAGCTTCTTTATTCCCTCCTTTTCCACAAAAAAAAAAGAATCTTCCAGATCCTTGAAGGAATTTTCCATTATTCGTCTTCCATAATTTTAGACATATAGAAATAGTAATATTATTTTATTAATAATATTTAACACTTGAACTTCCCAAATACTCCATCCTTCTATTTTTTGATGTGTTTGTAAATTAAATTATATTCCATTTGTTAATCATAATTTGTGATAGGTCATTTTTCATGATCATAATATGTCTAAATTTGTACCCATTAGGTTAGGAATCTTATAATAGAAATAATTAAATTTCTTATAACATTTATTATTGGAATTATTTATCTTATTTCCCACCATTAAATAATAAGAATGAAATAAAAAATATGGAAATAATTAGAGTAAAAAGGGAAACTTATAAACCTAGAAGAAATAATTAATTAATGATAAGTATATCCTAACTTATGAGCCTCTTATTTTTAATATATGATATAAATGAATGTGTTTCCTATTTGGTTTTATAACCTAAAAATTTGTTCAATTCTTTCACAGGTATCCATAAATTGTTTTTGAATTTAAAAAAATATCCCTTATGAGTGTCAAACACAGTGTGAAGCAAGGCATGTTTTCATGTAGTAGGAGATAATCAAGTTAAGCCTAATATACCATTTTTTGGGTTATTACCCCTAGGTAAAACTGTTCTAGATCCCAATCCACTTATAGTATCTAGACGTGGATGTAATTTCTTAGAACCCACTAACTCTATACTTCATCTAAATTCAATCATACTTTCCAATAATTAGAATTAACCTTATACTTATCTATAGAGTTCTCACTAAATAATTCTTATCTTAATACCCAATAATAACTAGACATTTCTCTGATACCAACTATAGTCACACAATCCTTTAATACATTTTATTATATAATTTTAACATAAACATCCATTAATTACAACCCAAATATTTTAAGGCCTGGTGTTTTTGGAAGACTAGGTTTGTAAGGCATCATTATGGGAATAAAATAAAAAAAATTATTTTATTTTCTATAATGATCTATTAAATATTTTAATTCCCTTAAACTACATGGGATAACCTGGGGAAATATAAAAAACATAGTGGTGAGCTAAAAATACCAGTAAGGTAATACACATGATAATGAAGCATAACTTCTAAGTCAAAGGCATAACATGATATAAAAAAAATATAATTCCATGAGTAATAGCATGAGAGAATAATATAAAAAACATGGCATCATAAGATTATTTCCTCATAAGAAATGTGGAAGGAACATATAAATTGACATAAACATGATTCAAGGCCAACTTCATAGATAATATCACATGGTTGACAAAGTCCCATAATGGATTATCTTTACTCCCTAATCCCATATATTACGTCTCATGAGACAAATGATTTTACAATGAATTAAGGCACTATATAGGTGCACCCATGATAACTTTTTCATGAATTATGTGTGACACATAAAGTAAATAAATCATAAGGCATAAACATAATAATTACTTATGGAAAAAATATGGGTTGCATAATCTTATCACATATCATAATCAATGGAAATTTCATTATGAATTAATTTGAGAGATTAACATAAAGAATGAATTTCCATATAAGGTATATATGTGAGAGACATATATACATAATTTTGAAGCAATACATAACATCCAAGGTTTTCTTTTTTGATTAAAATTTTATTAAAATATAAAATGGAATATTTCCTAAGAAATATACACTGTTCACTTGAAAATACTTTTTCAAAATCTAAGAAAACATCCAAAACATTATAGAAAACATTTTCATTAAAAATAACCATGGATATTTATAAAGTAATCATTAATCAATTGAGTGGTAATGATGGAAGGTAATTTTATTCATGATTTATAAGTTAAAAAAATACTCCTTTTACATTTATGTACAAAGGTTAAAAAGTCTATCATTTATAAAATAAGAAGAAGATTCACTTTAAACCATTGTGTAAAAATTCAGATATGTGGAAAATTTCTTTAATAATTCATTTGGATAATTTTATAAATAATCTTGAAAATATTTTTAAAAACATAGATACAGAAGAAAAAGTATTTTTGACCCAAAATAGAAATAATGTTATATTTTATTTAAAAAAATTATCAATATTTTCAAGTACCAAATTGTCATGACCCGTCCCCTGGGGCACGAATCGTGACTACCCCAAACCCGCCTTCCATAGGCCATGGGCTGGTGACTAGCACCAAAGGCGTAATTCCTTAAAACTGAGAAGGTGTTGCCTTTATAAATCATAAACACACACAACCAGAGTACAAGAGGAAGCAAACACTAAGTAAAATCTATATAAAAAGTTTACTAAAAGTAAAAGGGGTCCATAATACAAGCCCAACTGTAAAGTACAAATACAACTGAAAGAAAGTACAACTAAAAAGGGACAAACAGTTGAAAGGTAAAAGCAGCTCTTGGATCGTCATTCGGGGTTCCTACATGAGGGGTAGGTACAGATAGCCTCCTCAGCACTCCATGTCCGTCAGACTCCACCGTGTACCGATGCGTCGTAAGGTCCTCCTCTGAGTATCGTCCAGTCCTTGCGCTCTCAGCCCCCGTTAGCGCTATCCGCAGTCTGCATCCAACACGATGAGGTGCGGGCATAGCCCGTGCAGGGGTGAGTATAACGATACTCAGTAGGGACCCCGAGACCCTCAAGGTCTCAAAAAATCCAACAAGGATAAACCACAAAGTATGATTTCAATGGATAACCATTACTTAGGTATATTCCCATACATATACCTAAGTTATCAAGTAACCCATCTCAATCATGAGGAAAACACAAAGGTCATTGACTCAGCTCAAACCAGGTTTTTTATTCACGATTTCAAAACCAAGGCTGCTGGAGAACTCCTCCTCTGTCGAGTACAGTGGGAATTTCACTACAACCAAGCGCTTCCCACCATGGGTCTGCCGCTACAACCAAGCGCTCCCCCTCAAAGTCTACAGAGGTACTCCTTTTGTCGAGTACCACGAGTCTTCCGCTACAAAAAAGTGCTCCTCCACCGTGGGTCTACTTCTACAACCAATCACTCCCCACTGGGCCATCTGAATCACTCAGAGTTGATTGATCGATAGTCGTAAAGTCTCAGCCAGCTACTAGGTCTCTGCAATCTGCTCACTCGTCATCGGGAGGGTCAGCTCCACGTGCCAAAAACCGACAATCCAAGTGCCACGAAATCTCACATAGAAGTAACACAAGGACTGCCATGTCATAGGGGTCTCAACACAATAGATGGCGCGTCAATCAGACGCCCGATCTGTGAGTTATTAGCCTTTTAGTCCTGGGGGCCCGGTTGGTTTCATGTACAAACCAACCCGACCGTAGCTCAACTATACCCCAAACTCCCATGGGGTATTTTTAAAAAGATTGTTTCTCAATGAGATTACCAGTGTCACTAACGGTTCATCAAATGGACGTCTGGTGCCAAAGATATGGCCAAAGTAAGCAATGGGTCATTAGTGGGCCCGGGTCCGGTCTGACCCGGTCGAACTGACTCGGCCCAACCCAATATGGTTCGACCCGGTCTGGGTCGACCCAGTCAGACTTGCTGGGTCTGACTCAGCCCGTTGGGTGGGTCAGACCGCTAAGTTTTTACCCGGTCCGCTGGGCCCGGCCTAGCGGACTGCGAGGGCAGTTCAGCCGGATGCCGTCATGTAGGCGGCATCGGCCCGAAAGTCGGGGTCGGTTCGGCCAGTGCCGCGAAGGGAGCGACTTGAGAGTTCGGTAGCAGGGAGAACAACGGGCAGGCCGCGCAGGGTGAGGGTAGGCCAGTGGGACTCCGGGCAGGCCGCAGGTGCACCGGGCAGGGTGTCGGGGTCCCGGGCAGTGCGCCGGGGCAGCGCGCGAGGGAGCGGGCAGCGTGCCGGGGTGCCGGGCAGACCGTGGCAGGGGGATGTAGGGGTGCCGGTAGGGCACCGGTGTGCTGGGCTGGCCACCGATTGGGCGCGGGTGCTCCAGGTAGGGTGCCGAGGTGCCAGGCAGGCTGCCGGCAGGGGCCGGGCAGGCCGCCGACAGGGCGCGGGGGCGCCGGGTAGGTCGTCGGCGGGGCGCGGGTAGCACGCCGGGGACGCCGCGGTATGTGGGTCAGGCGCCGCTTGGCTAACAATGTTTGGCCGGGAGCTTCGGTGTGCCGCAGGGGCGGCGCGATTCACGGAGGCTGTGGGTAGCGCGGCCGTCGTCATTGCTACCTTCGTCATCGTCACCTCAACGCCTTGTCATAGAACACCGCAAGAGAGAAGAAAACGACGAAGGATGTCAGGCTATGTTAGATCGGCCAGCATTCTCCGCGTTTAAAGTGATAACAATTATCTCAACAAGAAGGAAGGAGATGTTCTTCAATTGTTTTTAAAATCGCGCATCAAATATTTTTCAATCCGAAGAAGAGAAAAAGAACGAGATATTATGCTAGAACAAAACCCCTACCTTTGATTCGCTGGTAGACGTTTGTTGACGTCGTGGAAAGATGGTCGTTGTTTCGAGGTAGACGATCACGTCCCACGTCGAAGAAGCCCGAGGAATTAGGTCGGAGGAGAAGAGCGTCGTCGAACTTCTTCACGTTCTTCGCATTCTTCGTTGGAAGTCTTCTCCCAAGCTCCTCTCAAAAGCTATCACCAAAGGGAATTATGTCAATGGAATAATAAGAGTTTCTTATTGTTTTAATGTTGGCACGAAATTAAAATTAGTGAATGAAAACCTGGATCCACCAATTTAGTTCTTGTGCGGTGGCACATTAATTGGTGAGGAAGTCAAGAGGCTCTCCTTCATTAATGAGGGAGAGTTGGGAGGTTTTATCCTCCTCCATTAATCGGGGTTGGGTGGTCCCCACCCCTACTATTTATTGGAGAGGTTATGCTCGGGTGGTCCCTGCCATAATTATCCTCCCAAGGGAGGTTATGTGCGAGTGGGCCCCACCACCATAACCTCTCATGGGAGGTTATGGTGTGGTGGATCCCACCTCCAACCACCACTTGGTGGTTTTAACCTCCACCAAATAAAATAAAGTTTACAATTTATTTTATTCAATTTAAAAAAAATTAAGAAGCTCCCAAGAACCATCTTCCACTCACGTCAGAACGCAACTGCGGTGAAGGTCTCACTAAGAAATCACTAGCGCTATGAGTTCAACAGTGCCCTCGGAATTTGATTCTGAGCACCGGTTCAAAAGTTATAAAACGCTGCTCGCACGTCTACTGAACGTACCCGAAAAAAAAGTTCGGAAAATTATTATTAGTCACCCTCAACCCACTGCAGTCGAGGTTAGGCTCTGCCTAGGTGAAACATGCCCCAAAGAACCCAACAGTACTCTTTGATTTTCAATCTGAGTTACCGTTTAGAAGTTATGAATTTTACAATAAAATAATTGTCACTTAATTATTTTATTTGAGACCAAAAACTAACTTTTTCTGGTGGCCCATGCTAGCCAAAGTTAGTATCTGCTTAAATAAAGCAAGCCCTCATGAGTTTATCAGTGGTCTTGGATTTTTAATCTGAGCTACCGTTTGTGAGTTATAAGCATTTCAAAAATAAAATAACTATATTTAATTATTTTATTTACAGTTATGCCATTTTTGGGATTTCTCATAGGAGGCTCGCGCTGACTAAACTTAAGTCATGCCTAGGGTAAACCCGCCATCCTGAGCGCAACGTTGCCCTTAGATTTCTGATCCGAGTAACTATTTAAGAGTTATTCCACTTTTTTAGGAAAACTGCTTACGTGCATTAATTTAAGCTTAACAAAACTTTGACGGATCATTTTGGGCACTCTGGGCCTCAGAATCGTGCGCCGTCAGAAACTGCGGACTCATAAAATTCTCATATATTTTAAAAAAAATACATTGAAATTCCAGGTCTTTACATTCAACCCACCTCAGTGCTCTACGTCCCCATAAACCACAACTCACAACTAAGGGAACACGTGGGGGGTACTGAGCACGCATCTCAGCCTCCCGCTCCCATGTGCTCTCCTGGAGGTTCCTGTATTGCCAACGAATGCGCACTAGAGGTATCAACCATCCATGAAGTACCCACTCCTGTTGATCCTCAATCTCTACTGGAACCTCTGTAAAAGTTTCCCCATCGTCAACGCCTATCTCTCCATGGTCGATGATGTGGGAAGGGGCGTGCACGTATCTCCTCAACTGGGATACGTGGAAGACGTCGTGCACCCGGTGCAACTGAGATGGAAAATCTAAGTGGTATGCCACCTCGCCAACTCTGTTGAGGACATGAAAAGGTCTAATGAATCTCAGAGATAACTTGCCTCCTCGGCCAAATCTCCATAGACCACGTCGAGGTGAGACCTATAGGAAGACGTGGTTACCATCCTCGAACTCCAGAGGTCTCCGTATCTTGTCCGCATATGACTTTTGTCTGCTCTGTGCAGTCTTCATCTGCTCCTGGATGATCTGCACCTTCTCTGTGGTAGCCCATACCATCTCTGGTCCCACTAGTACTGACTCCCCTGGGTCTGTCCAGCACATTAAAAATCTGCAAGGTCATCCATACAAGGGATCAAAAGGTTTCATACCGATGGTGGAGTGATAGATGTTGTTGTAGGCAAATTCCACCAAAGGTAAGTGGTCCTCCCAGCCATGACTGAAGTCGAGGACACATGCACGGAGCATGTACTCGAGGGTCTGAATGGTACTCTCGGTCTGACCATCAGTCTAAGGATAGAAGGTGGTGCTCAAGCGAAGCTGTGTCCCAAAAGCCTCATGCAACCCCTTCCATAGTTGGGAAGTAAAACGTGTGTCATGGTCGGAGACAATAGAAGAAGATACTCCATGGAAACGCACTATCTCCTGCACATAGAGGCGTCTCAAGCTCTCTATTGAACCCCGCTATCTGATCGATAGGAAGTGGGACGACTTGGTGAGTCGGTCAAAAATCACCCAAATAGAGTCATGAATCCTAGATGTATGTGTAATACCCATCACAAAGTCCATGGATATCACATACCTCTTCCACTTTGGGACCTCTAAAGGCAGAACCAAGCCTGCTGGTACCTGGTGCTCTGCCTTCACTTGCTGAAAAGTGAGGCACCGTGTAACAAACTCTACTACTGCCTTATTCATACCTGGCCACCAGTGTTGTTGTCGAAGGTCCTAGTACATATTCTCCACTCCTGGATGTACCGCTAGAGGGGAAGTGTGTAACTCCCTCAACACTTCCTCCTGAAGTGCAACTAGTACCATGGTACGTCCCCTAAAAAGGATGACATGCTCCCCACCTTCAGAAAATCCATCAGGTGCACGCACTGTGGATATCTGAGCACGTCGCATCTCTCAGTCAGTGTCTCCAGGCTGTGCCTCCCTGACTTTCTGTTGAAGGGGAGGAGTGACTGTAAGAGACTGTAGAAAGGCCACTCCATCCCTATCCACAAAGGGGTTCTGTAAGGCAGCCAACTGCTCTATCGCCTTGCCTAGAAGCTGTATATCATTCCTCCTACTGAGTGAATCTTCAACAACATTTCCCTTCCCAGGAGTATAGACTATCTTGAAATCATAGTCCTGGAGGAACTGAAAACTCAAAACTCATGCTGCCACGAGGGTAAGGCTGGCCGACTCAAGAGTGATCGGCTGCACCCTCCTGTGCATGAATTTAACCTGTGCTGTCTGGGTTTCCTTTTTCACCAACTAAGGAAAACCTCATCTCAACATTGTAGATAAACCTCAACCTTTTTGCCTAATACAGTCAATCTTTGTATGAACTGTAGTTTCCCAGTCCATACCCAAATTAACGTCATATGGCCGCAATGCTGCCACTAAGAGGTTCCAATTAAAACTCTCACCTCAAGGGTCAGATCACATCGTCGGTTTAAGTGTGATTATCAAGTCTCCTCCCAAATGTATCTCCAGACATGAGGGTCAAGTCAATGGTTTAACCGAAAACTCTAGGTCTAGGACAAGATTCGTGGAAGGAAGGAATGATTGGTACCTATGTCTATTGATACGGCAACTAGCAGTAGACACAGTCCATACCTCGAATCATTCCTAGAGACCTTGCGTCACACTCCTTGACAACATGCAACTATTCTCTTCCTCTTCCCTCTAGCTCCCTAATCCCGGCGGGGACTACAAAGGTGGGTGGTTGTAATATGTCAAAATATACACCACCTCATGCTACTCTTCTAGCTCTGCTTCCACATCTACTACCCTGCAGATTTATCTATCCCTATTACATCCTCTTTCTAAAACAGTTTACATTCCCAAGTCTCTGAGACTGGCACTAGTTTCCTACTTTCCCACTACTAACATTCACTGGCGGTATCCTCTCATCCAAAGAACATTCAACCGCAAAGGCTCTCTCTAGCATCCTATCATAGGTAGGAATGAACATAAAAAAAATAAAGTGTTGGTTTAGATGTCCTTAAACACATCTCACTCAGAGGTCCAAGTTCCGAAGAACTGATCGTATCTTATTCATTGAGTACCAGGAACGATCGGTACGCCTCTATGAATACTCATCTACAGACATGTCATCCTACTGAAGCTATAGAAGTTCTAGAGAACTCTCAGCTACCCCCTCAGGCCAGTCCTAAGCCGCCTGTAAGTCGGGATCACCTCGTAACCTGAAGGTTATCCTATGCTAAAACATGTGTAAGGCACTAAGCCTATATGTGTCATCAACCGGTACCGCCGGTTGAAACTCCTGACCAACAGGCAGTGATATAGCTGACACGCTACCTGAAGGTACAATCTCGGGAAAAGGTCAACATACCAAAGCCTCATCACTATGTGGACCAACCTCATGATCACTCACTGGGAAACGCTAGTAGCTAAGATCACCATCTGCTCTACTGGTGTCTCAACTAGGTGGAGAACTCTAAAAAATGCTTCCAGTCAGTCCTCTGCTTCCTGGGAATCTGTCTCACCTCATAACCTTGAAGGCCTCTACTGCTGGAACTCGTGAAATGCGCTTAGTCAACATGCATCGTCTGCCAATGCGGCTGGTGGAATCTGCATCCCAATGGGTGGTGGTGTTGCTGGTACACCACCCGAAGGTGCCAACATAGTATGAGGGCCCTACACCGGAGCCTCGTCGCTCGATGGGTCGTCATCGTGTACTCTCTCGGAACTCTAACTAGCTGTCTGTGGGGAGGCATCATGAAAGAAATAGATGTGACACGGTCAAAAGACTATACCTGGTGAGCTGATCTAGTTTGATCTGAATTAAATAAAACTTTTAAAAATACACACGCAATTAGTGTTTTCATGTACTAAATCGGAAATCAGTAGTCAGGGTCCAGGTGTATGGATACGTCGGCCGCCACACCAACACTGGACTCCCTGAACTGAAAACCACACATGGTACACTTAAAACTATTGCTTCACAAAAAAAGAAATATCAGAGTCCTAAGTTCTACGGTAGAACCGACTCCTCTGATACCAATATTTCATGACCCATCACTCGGGGCCCACATCGTGACTACCCCAAGCCCGCCTTCCATAGGCCAGGGTTGGAGACTAGCACCAAAGGCGTAATTCTCTAAAACTGGGAAGGTGTTGCCATTATAAATCGTAAACACACACAACCAGAGTACAAGCGAAAGAAAACAATAAGTAAAAGCTGTATAAAAAGTGTACTGAAAGTAAAAGGGGTCCAGAATACAAGACCAACTGTAAAGTACAAATACAACTGAAAGCAAGTACAACTAAAAGGGGACAAATTGCTGAAAGGTGAAAGAAGCTCCTGGATCATCCTCCAGGGTTCCTACATAAAGGGTAGGTACAGATGGCCTCCTCATCACTCCACGTCTATCAAACTCCACCATGTACCGATGCATCGTAAGGTCCTCCTCCAGGTACCGTCCAGTCCTGGCGCTCTCGGCCCCTATCCGCATTTTCCGTTGTTTGCATCCAATACGAAGAGGTGCGGGAATAGCCCGTGAATGGGTGACTATAACGATACTCAGTAAGGACCCCGAGACCCTCAATGTCTCACAAAATACAACAAGGATAAACCACAAAGTATGATTTCAACGGATAACCATTACTTAGGTATATGCACATACATATACCTAAGTTATCAAGTAACCCATATCAATAATGAGGAAAACACAAAGGTCATTGACTCAACTCAAACCAGGATTTTTATTCACGATGTCGAAACCACGGCTGTTGGAGAACTCTTCCTATGTCGAGTACAGTGGGTCTGCCGCTACAACCAATCACTTCCCACTAACCTTGGACTGCTGAAGTACTCCAGCTGTTGAGTACTGTGATCCTACTGCTATAACCAAGCGCTTCCCACCATGGGTCTGTCGCTACAACCAAGCGCTCCCACTCATAGCCTATAGAGGTACTCCTTCTGTAGAGTACCGCGGGTCTGACGCTACAACCAAGCGCTCCTCCGCCGTGGGTCTGCTGCTACAACCAAGCGCTCCCCACTGGGCCATCTGAATCACTCCGAGTCGATCGATCAGTAGTCGTCAAGTCTCATCCAGCTACTAGGTCTCTGCAATCTGCTCGCTCGTCACCGGGAGGTTCCACTCCACGTGCCCCAAGTCGATACTCCAAGTGTCATTAAATCTCATGTAGAAGTAACACAAGTACCGCCACGTCATAGGGGTCTCAACACAACAGATGACGCGTCAATCGGATGCTCGCTCTGTGAGTTATTTGCCTTTTCGTCCCGGGGGCCCGGTTGGTTTCATGTACGAACCAACCTGACCGTATCTCAACTATACCCCGAACTCCCATGGGGTATTTTTAAAGGGACCGTTTCTCAATGATATTACCAGCGCCACTGACGGTTCATCAAACGGACATCTGGTGCCAAATATATGGCCAAAGTAAACAATGGGTCATTAGTGGGCCTGAGTCCGGTCCGACTCGGTCGGACCGACTCGGCCCAACCTAGTATGGGTCGACCCGGTCAAACTTGCTGGGTCTGACTCAGCCCATTGGGCGGGTCAGCCAGCTAAGTTTCGACCTAGTCCGCTGGGCCTGACCCAGTGGACATCGAGGGCAGTTCAGCTGGATGCCGCCACGCAGGTGGCATCGGCCCGAAAGCCGGGGCCGGTTCGGCCAGCGCTGCGAAGGGCGTGGCTCAAGAGGTCGGCGGCAGGGAGACCAGCGGGCAGGACGTGCTGGGCGCGGGCAGGCCGGCGGGACTTCGGGCAGGTCGCAGGTGCACAGGGCAGGGTGTCGGCCAGTGCGTTGGGGCAGCACGCGAGGGCGCGGGCAGCGCGCCGGGGCACCGGGTAAACCGCGGTAGGGGGTCGCGGGGGTGCCGGTAGGGCATTGGGGTGCCGAGCAGGCTGCTGGTAGGGGCTGGGCAGGCTGCCGGCTGGGCGCAGGTGCACCTGGTAGTGCGACGGGGTGCCGGGCAGGCAGCCGGCAGGGGCCGGGCAGGCCGCTGGTTGGGCGCGTGTGCACCGGGTAGCGCGCCGGGGTGCTGGGTAGGCCATCGGCAGGGGCTGGGCAGGGCACCGGGCAACCCGCCGGCGGGGCGCAGGGGCGCCGGGTAGCTTGTCGGCAAGGCGCAGGGGCGTCATGCAGCGCGCCGGTGGGGCGCAGGTAGCACGCCAGGGACACCGCGGGTAGGCGGGTCGGGCACCGCTTGGCCGACGTTGTTTGGCAGGGAGCTTCAGTGCGCCATGGGGGCGGTGCGATTCACGGAGGGCGTGGTTAGTGCGGCCGTTGTCGTTGCCGCCTTCATCATCATCGACTCAACGCCTTGCCGTAGAATGCCACAAGAGAGAAGAAAACGATGGATGATGTTGGGCCGTGTTAGATCGGCCCGCATCCTCCGCGTTTAAAGTGATAAAAATTATCTCAACAAGAAGAAAGGAGATTTTCTTCAAATTTTTTTTAAAACCACACATCAAATCTTTTTCAATCCGAAGAAGAGAAAAAGAACAGGATATTATGCTAGAACAAAATCCATACTTTTGATTCGCCGGTAGACGTTCATTGACGTCGCGGAAAGATGGTCCTCGTTTCGAGGTAGACGATCATGTCCCACGTCGAAGAAGCCCGAGGAAGTAGGTCGGAGGAGAAGAGTGTCACCGAAGTTCTTCACGTTCTTCGCGTTCTTCGTTGGAAGTCTTCTCCCAAGCTCATCTCAAAAGATCTCACTAAAGAGAATTATGCCAACAAAATAATAAGAGTTGCTTACTGTTTTAATGTTGGCACGAAATTAAAATTAGTGAATTAAAACCCAGCTCCACCAATTTAATTCCTGTGCGGTGGCACATTAATTGGTGTGGAAGTCAAGAGGCTCTCCCTCATTAATGACGGTGAGTTGGGAGGTTTTATCCTCCTCCATTAATCGGGTCGGGTGGTCCCCACCCCTACAATTTAATGGAGAGGTTATGCTCAGGTGGTCCCCGCCATAATTATCCTCCCAAGGGAGGTTATGCGTAGGTGGGCCCCACCACCATAACCTCTCATGGGAGGTTATGGTGTGGTGGCCCCCACCTCCAACCACCACTTGGTGGTTTTAACCTCCACCAAATAAAATAAAGTTTACACTTTATTTTATTCAATTTAAAAAAAATTAAGAACCTCCCAAAAACCATCTTCCACTCATGTCAGAATGCAACTACGGTGAAGGTCTCACTAAGCAATAACCGGCACTGAGAGTTCAATGGTGCCATCGAAATTTGATTCCAATAAACGGTTCAAAAGTTATAAATTGCCGCTCGCGCGCCTTCTGAACGTACCCGAAAAAAAGTTCAGAAAATTATTATCAGTCACCCTCGACCAACTGCGGTCTAGGTTAGGCTCTTACTAGGTGAAACACGCCCCAACGAACCCAACTATACTCTCAGATTTTCAATCTGAGTTACCGTTTAGAAGTTATAAATTTTACAGTAAAATAATTGTCACTTAATTATTTTATTTGCGGCCAAAAACTAACTTTTTCTGGTGGCCCGTGCCTGCCAAAGTTAGTATCTTCTTAAATAAAGAAAGCCCTCATGAGTTCATCGGTGGTCTCATATTTTTGATCCAAGATACCATTTGTGAGTTATAAGAATTTGAAAAATAAAATAACTTCATTTAATTATTTTATTTACAATTATTCCATTTTCGGTATTTCTCACAGGAGACTCGTGCTGACTAAACTTAAGTTACGCCTAGGGTAAACCTGCCATCTTGAGCGCAACGGTGCCCTTGGATTTTTGATCTGAGTAACTGTTTAATATTTATTCCACTTTTTCAGTAAAACTTCTTACATGCGTTAATTTAACCTTAACAAAACTTCGACGGATCATTCTGGGCACTCCGGGCCTTGGAATCGCACGCCGTCAGAAACTACGGACTTGTAAAATTCCCATATATTTTTTAAAAAAATTACATGGAACTTCCAAGTCTTTACACGAATAGAGGATAATGGTACTATTTCTATAAAATTTCATGAATATAAAGAGGAGAATAAAATGAAATGGTTTTATTATAAAATGATAAAAAAATTCATATAATATAAATCCAATAAAAAAATCTAGATTAAAATGAGATTGAAACATAAACCTTTACAGTTTTGTAACTTTTGAATCATAACTCAAATAAATGAAGTAAATTAATATTAAATTAAAATATCATAAAGTATGAAGGATTCATGATATAATATGTAATGGGGTTGTATATATTGTATTTAAATGAAATTATATGCATAAAATAACATGAGTCTCAAAAAATGATGTTTTGAGAATAAACCCTTTCCTCGAGTCTAGAATTTGTCAGGCATGTTTGTTATATCTGGTATAATAAACTTATATAAATTATTTTTTTTAATATAATTTTCTAGGTTTAATATTTTTTACATAAAACATTTTTTTAATATATTTTAATGAATTATTTAAATACTTAATTAGTTATTTCCATGTTCGGTTCTTTGAGGACACTCAGTTCATAATTTCAAAACGGAACCAGTGTGTTGACCATGGTTAAAGAAGTAATTGCTTCACCATCTCATGAATTATAATTTTAAAAATAACCGTAAAATATGGTTTTGAAAAATGAATTATTTTACAATCATGGAGATAGTGGGTTGTACATACACATGGATAGCATTTTCATTCATTAACAATCCTGAGGGAAAGAAGGTAAGTGTTATTTTAAAATTAAATAATTATCATAATATTATTAATATTATATTATTTACTTAAATACAATTACATATACCATCCATGTGATGAGTTGATGAAAAAAATAAATCACATCACTTCGTGTGGCGGTAGTCCTCCGTACACATGAACAACATTTTCATTTTTCCATGGATGGTAAGGTAAGAAAGTAAATAATATAAATTTTTCCTAGAATGATTAATATTTCATGAATATAATATATAAATATTAAATCTATCACCATAAATATTCATGACAGGTGATGATGGGAAACAAATTACATCGGTTCATGAGGCAGTAGTCCACCATACACAAAAACGATAGTTTCATTTCCCATATGATAGAAAAGGATAGGTATTTAGGTTATATAAAAAATATAATAATATCTTATTATATGAGAGATAATTATTATTTTATATCATTATGAACAAATAAAATAAATATTCTCTCTTAATAATGATACACCTTCAGACCACCTCATTAGGATTATACCTAAAGCCTCCATAGATAGGATTTATGATCAAAACTGGAATCTAGGATATGGGGTGGGAAGTAAGGAAGGGATTTTGGTAGTATTTTATGAACCAAAAGACTTAATTAATATAAATAATATATGTCAGGTAGCTTCCCTTTATGAGTGGGGGAAATGACGCAATTGGAATTTTGGAAAATAAAAAGTTATACCCATGTTTTATACACGCCAAAAGGATCCAAAATGGTTCATTACAAAACCTTAGATTATATAATGTCTAAATATATCCATATAATCTAATTTGGAAATTTTTATTCCATTTTAACCCTTATCCTTTTAGTTGTACCCCCTAGTTATCCTGTTTTAACCTTAACCATTGAAATTAATTTTTCACATTTTTAAAATTTATTGTCACAAAATATTATGTTGAAATTATTGTATAATATTAATTATTATGACTAAAAATATTGATTCCATTTTTTAAAATTCAATTTAAAAAATATGAAGAATATAATTTAAAATTAATCAGGAATACGTAATGAAAATGGGTTTTCAAAGAAAAAGTTTTCATAAGTATAATCTTTTTAATATAAAAATTATTCATAAAATTTTTTATAATGAAATATATTGGATTAATCAGATAATTATTTAACTAATTTTACTTTCTAACCATTTTAAAATAAAATACAACTATGAAAATTATTTAAACAAAAATTTCATTTTCTATAAAACCTTGTACTTTTCATTACTCATTAAAAAATTAAACATTTTAGAAAACTCTATAAAAATCACCTTGGGTTAATTTTTACATTTTAAAACCCAAAATATTAATTTCATTTTTTTGAATAAATTTTATAAAAATCTAAAAAATTTATTTTAAAATTTTATTAGAAAAGGAAATAAAAATCATTTTTTTATAAAAAAATATTTTCAAAGCCTATAAAGACTTTACTAAAAACTATGTACTTATTTATCAATATTTTTTCTTTATAATTAAAAATTAAATATGAAAATGTGTTTATTTTTATTCATACCTAAAAATTTAATGTCTAGGTTTTGATGATATTTAAATATTAATATTAATATTATATTGATATTTGTTAAAACATGCTATTGTGTATTATATATGCTATAAAATATGGTGTTCTTTTAAAATATAATTTTTTTACATAAATAATGTAAATAATTAATATAATTTCATTATTCAAGAACTTAAATGATTTATGAGGTGATTTAGGACTCGAGGTAATGGTTTTTCTTTTAAACCATTACTTCAAATGTTCTAAATTTTTTCTCTCAATTAACTATTTATAATGTTTTATAAGAAATTAATTTTTATCTCCTTACCAATAATTATAAATATTTTATATTTTTATTTAATTTTCCCCTCAATATGGAGTTATTTAACTAATTTTTTTAAAATCATTTTCTTTTTATGGGTTAACTTTTGAGATTGTGCTTATGGGGTGATGCAATTGATGAAATATTTTTGAAAAACATGTAATTATGGGGTGATTATGTCATGATTGTTATAGTTTGTATCAAATTAGTGTTTAGATAACTTTAAAGGTTAGGTTGTTTAAAAGTAAAAATTGAATGAAAATCTAGATATGATAATGTTGTTTTATGGGGATAAAAAATTAATTTATGGTCATATTAGCATAAGATAGTTATTTATAATGCTTGTTAAATGGTTTTATCTCATCAATTTCAATTTCGGAAATGTATTTTACATAGGTAACACGGTGAATGAAGTAGAAATATAGTAGAAGGATAACAAATTTTGATACCAGTAACAAAAAATGGTTAGAGTTAGATATGAACATTTTTTATTGTTTTAACTCAACTAATAGAGGATATAAATGGTTGTAATAATGCAAGTGAGCAACCAAATTATTTATTAAGCAATTTTTTGGTATTATTTAATTTTATATGAAAATATCCCCCAATATTTAGTGGGATATTATACCCAATAATAACTAAAGGATGTATAAAATATTAAGAGAATATATTAAAAAAATTTCTTGTTTAGAGCTTTAAAAGTTAACTCTTGCATTTTAGCATATTTATGGTGAATCCAATCATTGGTAGACTCCAATTAATAATAATAAGTTAAAAATAATATTAATACTATGGGGTGGATGTTATTTTAAGTTCTTTTTCATGATAATTATTTTTCATAAAGTGTTTTTACAAAGAATGGAAATGAAATTTTTTTAGTTGAATAATATGGGAGATGAGTGAGTTGATTATTATCATGAAAACTTTACCATATTAGAATGGAATAAAAAAAATTATCTTGTACCATGAATGTATAATTGAATGATTTATATAGTTTTGAAACAATTTTTATGAATGGATTTGGTTAGTCATGTATATGAGAGTTATATAGAAATCTTTCAATGTGCTGAGAGGGTTGAGATGGAGTTTTTTACTTATATGGATCCCATAACATCAATGATAACAAGAAATCAAGGTGTAAATCATTACAATAAACCAATAAATAAATCTTAAAGATAGAGAATTCAATTTCCATCATTCTCTAAATTTGGTAAAAACTATTCTAGGGAATGTATTACAATGTTAGATAAATTCTACCATTCTGGTAAATTTAGATATATGATTCATGATTGAAATGAAATGAGTAATGATCAAGGTGGTCAATAGGTAGTAAAATATTTTAATTTTAATTATATTGACCATTATGAAATATGTTTTCCTAATATTAATATGAAATATAAAAATCATCATGACCATTTTTAAAAATATGTGGAAAATTCATTTTCCACATCCTTATTGGATGTTGGTCTATAAAATGATGTGGTGACATATACCTTATTTTTTTACATAAATTATTCTTATGACTTATTTAATTATGGATTTATATATTTATTTATTTCTTAAAATTTTCTAATAATATAAAAATATAACCTAAATAAATGTTGAATAAAATTTTGGTAAAAACTCATATGAGAGGTGTTATTGAAACATGGATTTATAAAAAAAATCTTATATTAATATGTGGATTTGTTTTTCTTAGAAATAGTTTTATTCCTATATTGGATTTTGATGTTATTTTGGATATTTAATGGCTCTTATAAAATCATTCTAAGATAGATTTAAAATAAAAATAAGTGATATATAATTTTTAGAATGATATTTTTTCATTTAATAATGAATTCAAACATGTGACAACATATGAAGAAGCTAAGAATTTGATAAATGATTGAGGTGAAATTAATTTATCTCATATAATTAAAAATAATGAAATGGTCTAACTTAATGATATGATAGTGGTAAATGAATATCTGGATATATTTACTAATGATAATCATGGTGTTTTTTCTGATCTAGAGGTGAATTTCATGGGTGAATTAGTACATGATACTAAAATAATTTTAAATCCCCCATATTGAATTTCTCTTATAGAGCTGTTATAATTGAAAAAGAATTTATAATAATTTATTGACAAGGTTTTCATTTATCTTATAACTTTACAATGGAATGAAACTATTTTATTTGTTAGGAATAAGGATGGTTCTATGTGTTTGTTCATGGATTATAGATAACTCAATTTTATTGGAATTATGAAAAAGACTTTTTTACTGCATATTGATGACTTATTTTATCAGATCTAGGGAACTTATTACTTTTTATTAATTGAATAAATTTTTGGAAATATTTAGATGAAGGTAGTGGAATAATATATTTATAGTATGTTTTTCTGAACTATGTGTGCCCCCTTATGAGTTTTTAGTTACACAATATTTGTTAAAAATGCACCTACTGTATTTATGGATTTGATGAATAAATTATTCTGAGAATATTTGGATAAATTTTTTGTTTTATTTATTGATTATATTATGGTATATTTTAAAAGTTATGATAATCATGAGAAAAAATTAAATATTTTTCTACAAAATTTATGATGAAAGAATTTATACAAAAGATTTAGTAAATGTGAGTTTTGGATATAATAAATTTCATTTTTTGGAATATTATTACTAAATATGTTATAGAAATAGGTTTTTATAAAACTAAAGTGGTGGAAGAATGTTCAACACCAACTAATTTCATTGTAATTTTTTATTTTCTTAAACTAGTGGGTTATTACAAATAGTTTGTTGAAATCTATGATTAGTTAGCCAATACATTAACCAAGTTAACTCAAAAGTGTGTTAAATTCATTTAGATAAAGGAATGTGATGAATTTTTTTAGGCATTAAAAAATTATTTGGTAATTCCCTATTATTAGCCTCACCATCTTAAAATAGGGACATTTTTTATTTATAGTTATGATTCATGAAAGAGACTTGGTTGTGTTTCAAATAAAAATGATCATGTAATTGTATATGTATTATGATATTTTAAACCCCATGAGAAATATTTTCCTATGAATGAACTTCATTTTATATTAAGAAGTTTTTACTTCTAGAATTTTGAGTCATAATTTATGTGGTGACAAATGTAATATATATATATATATCATATAATTTTTATGGGTTATTATTCCCAGATCTAATTAGATCAATGAGAGGGTGATGGGGTGAATCAATGATCACTTTTTTTATGACTTATTTCATTTTAACCTAACCTCTTGAACATGTTAATATTCTAAATCCACTCAATTATTTCTCACAGCCTCACCTGCAGGTGTATTAATAATAAGAAAGAGAACAACATATAGTATTTATAAGGGTTGGCTAAAAGACCAACTCCTTTCCATGTTGGTTACAATCCTCAAATTGGTTCTCCATAATCACCAACATTCATTTAAAAAATAGATTCTACTATGCTATCTATTGATTCCAAAATCTATTGGAAGATACAATAAATCTTTAACAAAGGTCCAATAATGAAAGACCTTAATTTTTCTCTCGGTGTTCTCTACACCACTGGATGGTTTTCCTCCTCCATGAGTATATGGATCAGCAGGATTTTACAAGTACTCCCTTAAAAACATTAGTATTAGTGTTGGTCATGAGTCTTTATCTAGATCTTCTATGATCTGTATCTTCCTTATCCTTTACAAATACACAGGTTCAGAGTAGATATCATTCTTCATTAATAACACCCAACATTTATTTCTTCTCTCCCCTCGATAATAATGTATTGATATCTCAAAATTCTCAAGGATCAATGTTTATTCTCAAGATAAAAATATTAACACCAATTCGTCTTCACTTCCCCATATATGTTTATAACCATATATAATAATATCATATGAATATTATTCTAAATATATGATATATAGAAACTCCATAATCATCGACATGTTTGATTTATTCATTTAAATACATTAATAATATTCCTTATTTATTCCCTATTCAAACCCATTTTAATTCACATTTTAATATTTAATTAAATACACTGAAGACTCAGACAATTTCATTCTTTTATTTATCTAAAAAACATGATTCCTTAAACTCATCTCAATTTTCAAAATGTATGGTTGCATGTATCTTTACAATGTGGAACCTTTTTATTCCTTAATCAACCATGCATCTATATCAATAACACCATCTGTATCGACCACACATTTGGATAAACTATATATCTTGATCAACCGTATGAAAAAATCAATCATCTGTATAAAAAAATAGTTAATGGATTGATTGTATAAAGTAGTTTAGATAGAATAAATGATAAAAATATTATCCTTTATGATTACAATCCATGAATCACTCTGACTTGAATCAAAAAATCATTACCTTTACATAGTTCTTGATATTCCTCATTACTTTTACATAGATTCATAATTTTCCTCATTATCATTAGATAGTTCTTAGTACAACTTTACATAAGCATTTTTATGTTTTTATTAAAGTTACAAAACTCATAAAATAAAATAATTACCTTTATGTAGATATTTTGATTTCTCATGTACCTTTATGAAGCTTACTAGACTACCTTTATGCAGGTAGTGAAAATATCTTTGTATCCTTATAAAACTTATAGACATATGCAGTTACCATTATATATGTAATGTAATTAACAATTTAACTTTACATAGGTAGAAAATTTAACTCAAAATCGTTTGGGTCCTTATGAAACACTTATCAAACAACTATGGAATTTCTTAATCAATCTAGAGGTCTTTTAACTTATTTAAAATGTTATAGAAAACACTCTCACAATTATTAGATACCATTATCTTGATGATCAACACATCATTAATCCTTAATATGTTACTAAATTTTCTTGAACTTCTTCACATGAGTTCTTTATGTTTTAGCCTCAAAGTAACCCCACTACATACACTAAACACAAATTAAAATATTGAAAAAAATGAAACCATAACCCTTTTATAACAATAATATACCACTTTTTTAATGGTTTTCAATATCCCCACACATTCCTAAAGTCAACATGTTTGCTTATTTTTTTCTCCCCTTATTGAAAATAAAATTCCAAGGTATAAATGGGTTCATCTCATCAATATCATTCTCATCCCATCAAGATAGCCACTTATCCTCCTTTAAATAATTTCTTATTCCATTAATGAGGGAAGGATGAGATTACATGTTATTTCTTAGAAGAGAGCATTTAATTATTCCAACATAAATCTACATGGGATTACCCTGTATAGAAAATGGGAGGGATTTGAATAAGGTTGTCAATGTTATCCATTAAATGACCAACCATGTGCCAACAAGCCCATACCCGAGTGGTAAAGGCTCCTTCTTGGCATCCAAGAGACCCAGGTTCAAAACTGGGTGGAGGCAAATTTCCAGGTACTGTAGAAGCACTGTAGGAGGCACTGTAGCAGTACTGTAGCAGGCACTATAGAAGGTACTGTTTGGTACTGTAGAAGATGGAACTATTCACCCGATTTGGGCTTTCGGGCCACCGGTTTGGGCCTATAGGTCTCAAGGGCATTCGGGCCATCAAAGGCCTTCAGGACACAGGGCCTTCAGGCCATTGAAGACTATGAAGTGGCCCAGTTCACACAAAGCAGGACCCAGAAGAGGATTATAGAACCAGTATCAGTCACCAGAAGCAGAGCTAACCGGATTGGATGAATGAGAGGGTATGGCAACCGCCATCGGGACCAGGCACTATGCAGCTTTGTGCGGGGCAATGCTAGCTGATCAGCAATACAGGTGGGGAACAAAAGGTGATCAATGATACAGAAGCTAGGGAGGGTTAGTTCTAGTGGGCTGGGCCTACAGGTCATGTTATGGGCATGGTATGCCTCTGGGCCTTCGGGTCATGTATTACGATTCATATTGGGCCTTGTGCCTTGGGCTTACGGGTCATGTACGGGTTCCCCTTCAACCCTTAAAAAGGGGATTATCTATAATAAAAATAAAAAAGAAGGCCTTCGGGCCATTCGGGCAGGCTACCAACCATGTGATATCTTTATCACATCTAATTTCATGGTATACTTATATTGATTTGAAAAAATGTTTTATCCTATAAACATATTAACAAACACACTATAAATTTCATGTGAAGAGCATGAAAATCCACCTTTGTCTTATATTTTAATCAACCAACACTCCCATTTCATAAATATGTTGAATATAATCATAAACAAGAGTTTTTAGTGTTATTTTCATACCTAGAACTAAAATTTTCATGGTGATGTATAGATTTTAAAATATTCCAAATTCACATAGGTTGTGTTATATTGGTAGTGCCATCATCATTTGTTTCTCCCTCTTAAGGGATGCTCCCACTTCTTCTTTTCATAGATTTTTAAATAATCCATGAAAAAATCATCTTATATTTTCACATGCATATAAAACTTATTATAATACTTCAATTACTAGAATATTATAATATATAAATTAAAATAATAGAGAATATGGATGAATCTCTTTATTCCTTATAGGAAACACATAGGCTGAGAGTTTCCTCTCACCCTGGAAATACATTCTCTTCCAAAATCTACACTACTATTCTTATACATTTTCTTAATAGGTTAGTTACTCATCTATTTCCCTTCAACTATTTAATCATGTGAAGTATTTTTCTTTATATCGGAAACCAAGGAATCTTTTTGACTATGTGATTACATCTTCGTTCTTAAAAATTATTTTTGAAGAGTTAGTATTATCATAAAATATTTTAATCCAAGTCTATATTTCACACAAACAAAAAAACAAAAACACACACACTCACACACACACACACCTTCTTATGGTTTTTTAAGTCACTACTCATAGATGAATTATCATGAAATTTACTATATTTTTTATCACCACTTTCTTTCCATTAAACTCAACACTCATTTGTGATTCCTCTATTTGTTTAACCTTGTCCCATTTGTGAGGAAAAACTATTACACGTTTCATTAGGTCACTATAATCTTATTTATGATTCTCATTTTGATTCATTATAGACTTATTAGTGTATGAATTCCCTTTAGAGACATAGAAAAGTTATTTAAGGTGACTAGTCTTGCATTCCAAAGTAAAGTGACATTTTTTAAACATTTTCCCACTATTTTTTTGATATCCAAATTTGTTTTGGTTAGATATATTTAGTGAATATTTGGTCATAAATTACTTTTAATTATTTATAATTGGTTATACACCCAAAAACTACCTTGATTCATGTATCTTCCATAAATATGACATATTAAACTAACAAGTAAATGTTTTATTATTTTACCTTCCATAACCCAACAAATACCTCTAAAATTAGATCTTCTATTTTGATAATAAATATGTCTAGAATTATATAATATTTATACTACTAGAAATGAAGCATCACTCTACCAGAGGGACTATTTTTAATGAATTTTTATTTTCCATTGGTGAGAAATTGCCTCTCTTATCATCCATCTTGGTCTATCACTTCTCAGACCTTCTTTAAACCTATATTATTAGAGAAAATAGTTTTAATTTGAGAATGGCTTGGTGAAAATTTTTCATTCCTGTTGGGATATCTCATTCCACTATCTTGAGGAGACTCTCCTTTAATATCAATATACTTTATAAATTATTTTATGACTTTTTTTATTCTTTTGAGAAATAATATATATAAATTTTTTTCCCCAAGTTCTTCATCTCTTACTACCTTCTTATCATCAATATAATTTACCATCTTCTCTTTATTATCCACCTGTAGGGTGTTTATTATTATCTCATAAATGTATAACAATTACTTCTTAATACAATATACCCTCTAAGAAGCCACATTTTTATTATCATACTCAATATTTCCCTTTTCATTTTGGATCCATCATATCTAATCTATATAGAATTCCAATTTTTTTTTCTTTAGCTTCCACTTGAGCATAGTCATTTACTCTTCATTATCTTAGGTAAGGCTCCCAAAGCCTTTCTCAAACTGGGAAAATAAGTTTAATTCATCATATAAACATCAAGATGAGTTGTATTTATCTTTATTTCTCATAAAACGTATTATTTTTTTCTAAAATTATTCTCCTTATTCTTAAATTTTTTGTGTATTCTTAACTTCCTTGTTAAATTATGATTATTCAACCAAACTCTCTAGATAGTATTTTTTTAATATGACCAATATCATCATAATTATAGTATTTTACAAAATTTCTACCTTTACCTTTCCTTTTTCCACTATTTAATACTTTTATATGATGGGAAAAATATCACTGATCTCTTCATCAACCTAATAATTAGGCTCAACTAATTCAAAATATTCTTATACTCTATCTTTTAGTTTTTTAGGGATTCAAATTCTATCTCATCTTTCACATTATTTTTGAAATCTATTTTATCATCTCATATTTAATGAAAATATTGAAATTTTTTCCCATTATTTAAAATCTAAAACCATGGAATCATGTATTTATATAATTTTTCTCATCATCTTCGTTACCGTGATGTAATCATTTAGTTTCTCACCAAATCCTCAAATATTTCTAATAATTTCATTTACTATGGTGAAGTTTTCATCTATATTCTCATAATTATCTATTTTAATATCCTAAAATTTATTCTCCATACTTATAGCTTGTATTTCATCAACTTGATATTTTATTCATAGTTATTTATCAATTACTTCAATATCTCATTTCTGTTTGAATCCCCTTTACATTTATATAGTATTTTTTATAAAAGTGACATCAAGATTGAATTTTTATCCTTTAAATACAACTTGACATTTATTATATTAACTTGAGTTATATTATCCCATTTATTAGTGATTAAAAAACCAACTATAGTAGCCTATATAACTTCTAAGTTGAGTGAAAGGAAGAGGGTATCATTTTATTCCTCCAAGTATGGTATTTTATGTCAGAGAAGGTATTTATTCCTTTAATATTCACAAAATTTAATTTCACTATTTCTCAATAGCTTCTTTTGGATCTCCAGAGGAACCTCTATCTCGTATAAAGTGTTATTCCTAGTTCTAAATGGATCAAGGAGATGGGGAGGGGTGAATTAAAATTAATTTTTTTTCTTAAGTTCTTCCTTTTTAACCCAACCTTTGGAATTTGTTGAGCTTATCGATCAACTCAATTATTTCTTAGACAACAAATTTTTTTTATAGTAATAGTAATAATTATAAAAAAACATGATATTTATTGAACTTGAATAAAAGGGATACACCTTGAGGGTTTTTTATAAAACCTATCTTGTATTCTCTACTGTCTCCCACAATTATTTACAACATAGATTACACTATGATATCCATAGCTTTTAAAGTCAACTTTATGTTACACCAAATCTTAAAAAATATCCAATATAGAAATACCTATGGTTTTATCCTATAATTCTCTACACCACTAGATTTTAGTACACCCATAGAAGTAGATGGATTATTAGGTTAAAACATATACTCCCCCAATAAGATCGGTAGTAGTGCTAGTCTTGAGGCTTCATCTATATATTTTGTGATAGGGATCTTCCTTAGCCATTAGGAATACCTGGATGAACAATATATCTCATCCTTCCTTAGAACCTGACATTAACTCCTTATCACTCATTTAAAATATTATATAGGGATATCAATATTCTCAAAGATTTAACAATATTGATGAGATCTTAATATTCTCACCAATTATTCCATGTTTAATTTCATATATTTATAATCACATAGAAAAATATCACATGAATATTATTTTCCATATAAAAAATATAGAAACACCATGACATTATATAGGTGTTACTTATTTATTTAAATTAATCAAAAATATTCCTAATTTATTCCTCATTCAAATTATTCTTAATTCCCATTAAAAACATTATTTAAATCCCCAAACAACTCATTCAATTTACTTTTAAATCTATAAAAAAATAAATTTATTTTGAATCATGTGAATTTTCATCATGGATGGATGCATACATCATCACCACATGCAAACTTCTTATTCCATGATTGACTGCACGTGTAGATTGATGATTCCATTTAGATAAGCCATATATCTTGATTAACCAAACATCTTGATCGATAATATGTACAAATTAGACAATAATGTAAATAAATTATCATTGGGTAAATCATAAGAAAACATATTGATCAAACGTATAAATTAACTATTAAACATTATTTATCCAATTAAAGTCTCACTTTACATTGAAATAATGCCTCCTTACCTTTACAAAATGACTAATATTCCACATTTTCTTTACAAAACTTCATCTTTTTTGTTAATACCATTTCATCAATTTTTATTCACCTTTAAGAAAGTAGTGTTATATTTGACTTATCATAACACAAATCATGAAATGCATAGACTACCTATAGGTAGTTATTTTAATCACTCATGTACCTTTACGTGTCATGCCAGAATACCTTTATGTGGGTAATGGAAGTCTCAATGTACTATTATATAGTGTATATGCATATATATTTATCCTTATATAGGTAATGTAATTCAAAATTTTCCTATTCATGGGTATAAATTTTTTCTCAAAATCATTCAATGCCTTCTCAAATAGTTCTAAAACAATTTATTCCTTTATAAATCAATCTGGATTCCTTACAACTTCATCATATGTAATACAAAATACTCTCACCAAAATCAGATGCCTTTAGCTTCAATATCATATCATTAATATTTACACATACTTTTCTACAATGTATTTAACCTATCCACTTGAGTTTATCATGTTGTATCCTCAACGAGTCACTAATTTTTATATAAAACACATATTAACATATTGAAAACATATAAAACCAAAACCCTTTGGGCATAACAAGTATGTATTCACTCAAAAATAATTTAACATGAGGTAAAGAAGATGTTTGGAAATAATAAAATACTATTATTACATAATTCACTATCATCCAGGTAAAGAAAACAAAGTAGAATCCTTAATTATTTGAAAGAATAATGCATAATTAACAATGTTATTTTTAGAGCATGATCTTTTAGTTAATAATTTAATAATATTGGTTAGAAATTTTTCAATTTAAAACATATTCTATTTTAAATAAATCATTATTACAATCATAATTATTTTAAATAATTAATTATTATTAGAAGGAAGATTATAATTTTCAATTGAGGATAAAATTGATATTGGAAGGAAAGATACATGAGTCGAATATTATAAAAGAAGGATTTATAAAATTTTGAAGGAGGTTATGTGTACTGAGTGACTCCCAATTGAAAACATAATTATTAAGTAAGGCCTTATGAACTTTATATTATATTCATCCATGAGGAACAAATATATTTATAGATTTACCATAATACTTTTGGTGAGAAGGAATGAACAAAATTATTATTGATTTTATCTTGAAAAGTTTAATTTGCGAAAATTTTAAAGCTAATTTACAACTACTTATGGAAATAATTTATTCTCATTCAATTATAAAATGGAAATTTGATCTTATATCTATGGATTTAATCATAGGATTACTAAATACATACCAAGTTAATAATGTGATATGAGATATTGTTGATCATTTTATTAAATCCACACATATACTTTCTATTTGAGATAATATTTTTTTGGATCATATTTCTTGAATCTATCTTAAAGGGAATTCAAAATTACATGAAGTTACTATTTATATTGTATATAATAACAATACAAGGTTTTCATCCAATATTTGGAAGGAATTTCATAAGTTCTTAGGTAATAAATTAAAATTTAGAAAAAAAAATATCTTAAAACTAATGGACAATCAATGTGGAAAATTAAAAAATTGGAGGATTCTCTCCATGATTTTTTATTGTATTATTAAGGAGTTTTGGATCAATACCTTTTATTAGAGTAATTTTATTATTATTATTATTTTAATTTAATTATACAATTAAAACCATTTGATTTATTATATGGAAAGTGGTTTCGAAATATAGATTGGTGGGAAAGAATTATGGATATGATGTTATTTGGACTGAAATTGGTTAAAGAGGTGGTTAAAAGAGTGAAACTGATTCAATGATGTATGAGGGAGTATAAAAGAAATAAAAAAAATGAATGTATATAATCCAAGTAAAGAGCACTCATTTATGGTAGTAGATCATGTTTTTATTAAAATAAATCTATGGAAATGGGTGATTCATTTTAGTTTGAAATGAAAATTAGTCTCATGATTTATTAGTGCATATGAAATACTACAGAAAACAAGGTCAGTGACTTACTTATTAGCCTTACATCAATTTTTCTATCTGGTACATAATGTGTTTCATAATTCTTTATTTAATAAATATGTACCCGAATCATCTCATATATTGATCTTTGAAGTATAGTAATGTGAGAAGATTTTTTATGAGAAAAAACTAGTTTAGTTTATTAATCTTAGTGAGAAAGTGTTGAAAAATAAGGTAACATGTTTTTTAATGTATTATGATGAAAATAATATATTAAATGAATAATCATGGGAATATAAAAAATCCATCCAGGAAAAAATATCCCCATTATTTTAAAATGATTAAAAATTATGAAGCCACAATTTATTTAAATGGAGATAATTTAGTATCTTATTATATATTTATATGCTAAATTATGGGTGTTTTAATAAATATTATGGAGTTAAATTTTTTAGAATTGTCCATAAAAAATAATTTTTTTAGATAAAATTTAGATAAAATTTATTATATTATCTAATAAGTTTTTTTAAAAAAGAGTATTTTATTATGATATCTAATGTCTTCAATATATTGGGAAAATATTATAGTATGATATGAAATAGAGATTAGTTTTTAATAAAAATACTTTATTATGAGTTTGAATTAAAAATAAAATATTTAATTGTAATAGAATGTTTTTAACTAAATAATATATTTTTAATAATCATTTCAGAAATAGTATAAAAGTATTTTGTTTAAAATTTATTATTATATAAGACTTGAAATTATGTAGGAAATATAATTTCTAATCTCTTATTTGGAATAACAAATTTATCAAAAGATTATAAATGATATTTTAATTTCAATTTATGTTATTTTATGTTTTAAAGGATTTGTTTTTGATATTTATATTTGAATTTTATGTTATTATAAGTTGTCTAATTCATATGAATTCAAAATGTTGACTCCTTTTAAAATGATAATTTTAGTTTAAATTTATTTTAGATTATTAATTTTTTATTTTTACATAAAAAGATTTAGATTATCCTAGAAACTTATAGAATGTGTGTTGAATTATAACATACTAATTACAGCTTCTAAATAGTACTTTATTGATATAATTTAATTTTTATGTCATTATAAATAAAAAATAATTATTAATACTAACGCAGTGCTTGTACAATTTTAGAAAATTAAAAATAGATGCATTTGGAAAAATATTTTGGTATGTATAAGGAAATGATAAACATGGAAGATAAATGTCATTAATAATCAATGATGTTGATGTAAATTTATGAATTTTAAATTTATATAAAAAATTAGAAATCCAAACATTTACCTACTACTTATGAAAGGTATGAAAAGTCAAAATTATTATCTTAAAATTTTTATACTATAATGAATGGGGAAAAGGTATTTTTGAACCATATTTGATGATAAAATTGATTCATTATAAAATATATTTATGAAATTAGTTTATTTTAAATATTAAGTAATATTATAATTATCCAAAACCCTTAAGTAATGTCTTTTCAGCACTTATAGAAAGTATAGAAATGTCAATACTGGTAGTTTTAAAATATATAAAGTGATAATATTTTGATGAATTATTGTCTTTTACAGTTTTTGGAGATGAAAATAATAGATAAGATATTATTTAAATTATTAAATCTTAATTTCTTAGTTATCTAAATATATTTAAATTCAAATTACAAGAATAACATTGAAAATGAATTTGAGTGGTATTTAATGTTTAAAATGATTTACAAATTAAGAATAAAATAATAATAAAAATATATTAAATAAAATAGGGATATATAATTTTTTATCCTACTATATAATTTCTACTTATTACCCACTTTCCATTTTAAGATTACATTTTTTCCACTAAATAAATAATATTTTTGAAAACTCTATCAAAAGTTTCCTATAAAGTTAACATATTCTAACATTTATAAAACAAATGTCTACATTATTTTTCCACATATATTAATTCATAATATATATATATATATATATATATATTACATTCACAATTATAAGGATCTTATCTATCTAGAAGTCCCTTATCCAAATTATTATGATCCAATCTATAGGCGGTGGTTCAAAGAGAAGGTTAGAAATTAAAATTTATTGTTTCCATTGTTATTTGAAATTATACCCCATAATTTTTTAGACATTCTCATATTTTTAGAACATTATTCAATTATAATTTTATTTAAATCCTTTTTCATCAATGATTATTGATCACCCTTTAATTGTCAATAAACTATTTTCATAATCCGTTACTACCTCAAAATAAGTGTTTTTCCAAAACTATGTCTTTTCATTATTACTCTCCTATTATTGTTTATAAAATTAAATTAATATTTAAAAATAACCATACCATATTAGTTTAATTATAATATTTTTTTAAATTTAAATATTTATTAGGTTTTCTTCCATTTGAACTCTTTTGAAAAACATCACTCACCATAGTGGTTTTATACCGCCCATGTAAACGATGATGTTTTTATAAACATACATCATTCATGAATATTATTAAAAAATTAATTTTGACTCCATATAAAATTAATATTAATTTAATATAACTATTATTATTCTATAATTTTAATATGTACATAATAATAGTGAAATTTAAAATAATTATAGTGGTTTTTAATCGTAAACAACTATCTCATAGTGAAAGATTCTCAGAATGGTAATTATTTCATGACCTATTGGAATTCCTTTTTTGATATCTAGAAACCTCTATAGATAATGGAATAAATTCAAATATATATATGACCTTTATAATTATACGATAGTTATTGTGGATTTATTCAATTAAATGACATAAAAATGACCGACGCGAACAAGACCAAATTTGTAATTTAACGAAATGTGATATTATATAAAATAAATGGAAAAATACAAATTAAATGAACATGAATAATGTTATAAATAAAGTTAATAATTAATAAAATTTTATTATTTTAGATTTTAGAGGACATAGGAGGTGATCCAATACCCAAGGTATGCTGGTTTTTTAATTTATAACTTTAAATGTTTTGAAGTATTTCACTCAATAGACTCTCTCTAATGTTTTTATAACAAATTTATTTAGCATATTATTTGTGACTTTTATCATTATTCTATGTTTCAATTTCATTTTCCTCTTAATTAGGAATTGGTTAATCCAATTTTTTAAAATTATTTTCATTTTTTGGGTTAACATAAGTGTTTGTTTTTATGTATTGAAAAGTATGTTTTTATGATTTTTATTCATTCTATGATTAAATTAAAACACATATTTGTTTTAATCATTTGATGGTTATTGGAAATTATATATAATGATGGATGACCCTAAAATATACCCTAAATTTCAAGGGGCAATGAATTTTTCTATAGATAAATGATACTAGAATTGTGTAATTATAAAGTATTAAAATATGGGTGATTACGAGTGATTATAAATGATGTGAATATGTTGTCCAAAATAACTTTCAGGATTATTTGTTTTTATTTTTTCTTTCTTATGGATTTTTTATTTTTGTATAGGTAATTTGATTTAGGAGTATTTATATTTTTTATGAGCTCAATGTTTATAATTCAAAGAAGAAAATTTTTATTAGGTTATTATTTTTTCAAAGGAATAATGGATTTAATATACTTTTTACACCCATTATGAGAATTTATTTTATTATCCCTTATTTAAAACAATTTTACATGTTCTAATGATTAATAAGAAAAACAAAGGGGTCAATGTTGTAGTTTTGGATATTTTCTTTGAATGAAGAAAATTTATCATTTTAATAACATATTTTTGTTAAAAAATGTACACAATGTGGAGCTATGTGTTTTTTAATGTAATGGGTTTCTTAATACATTATAACTCTAAACTAAAATTTCATGGTGATTAAAGTGACAAAATATTATATTAAAACATTTAATTATAGTTTTATTATCACGAACCATCTCGGGTACCCTGGTAACCTGATAATAGAACCGGTCCTGACATAGCCCGAAGGGCATTTCCAATCCCCATGGGTTGGTGAATAGCACCTGAAATCATACAAAATGATAGTAGGAATGAATTTTCTACTAACAATGTGGAGTCAAGATAACAAGTCACTATGAATATAAAATAAAATCCACTAGGAGATGTGTACCAAAAGTAAAACAGGTATGAAAACCCAATGTATGATAACAAATTACTAGACAAAATAGGAAGATAAACAGCCCATGTCCTAATGGAATTAACTCTCCAAGTCCACAGATTAAAAGCTAGAACCACCTCTAAGTGGTTCATTACCCTTTCTCGAAACTGTAAAGAGATAATCTACAAACACGTGAAGGCAATTATAGAGTGTGAACTAAAATCCCAGTAGGTTCTCATAAAGGATTCCATAACAAATTACAATATTAAATTAACCAAATATATCTTTCAATTTAAAATAATCAGGTACATCATTTCATAAAAATAAATAAAATAATTTATGCTATACTTTTCAAAATATGGAAATACATTAAGAAAAGGATTTACTTTTTAATTGATCTAAAATTTCTAAAACAATAGAACTTTTAATAAATGGTATAAATAAACACTTTTATATAGAACAATTTATATAAATTAGAAGGCATGTCAAACTATTTATAACAATTGAATATATTCATTTGAAATAATAAAAAAAGCGAGCAACATGGTCATATTACTAAGAAGGTACGATAGTTTCAAGATAAGGGACTTTACACACTCAAGGTGACACGATGATATGTACTTATGTCCCTTTAATCTCAGGTCAAACATGACTCATCACTATATCCTAAGGGATATGACATAATACATTTATGTTTTGGAACATTGTAAATCAAAGAGGGGTTTCCAATAACTCACTAACTACCTAGGTCTTCCATGTTCTCTAAAAACAAATCAATGATGTGAAATTTATTTTAATAATTCTTAAAATAAAATTAATACCATTATCCTTTTCCAATATGCCAATTTTTCATTTAAAAACAAAAATCGGATTTTAATAAAAAAAATCATTCATTTTCTGAGATAAAAAAATAAGTATTCTTTCAAAACCATTTTAAATCCATTTTCACAATATAATAATTTGAAATGAATTCAAAATTTAATTTCATAATTCACTTTCACAATTAAATTCTTCAATTTAATTTTCACCAAATTCCAAAAATTTCACAATAAACTCCCAATTCAATGGAATTGGTTTTTTTCATGATTTTCCATCAAATCCATTTCCATAATTAAATTCAAAATTTTAATTAAAACAATTTCCATAAACACACCCCAATTCAATTGAATTTGGGGTTTTCCCAATATAATGCCAAAACCCCATTTTTAAAACCCAAACCCCCAATTCAATGGAATTGATTTTTTCCAACAAACCAATTGAAATTCATTTAATAAAAATCAAATAATTTAATTTAATTCAAAAAATTGAAATTATACATAGAAATTTAGGGTTAACAAGAATTAGGCATCATGACGGGACCACCTACCTCAGGATCAATGGATCTCGATTCACCAAAACCTAATTGGGATTTGTCAATGAAGAAAAAAGATCATGTAATTTGGGTAACAAGGGTCAAACCTAGGATTATAATCCAAATATAGGGTATTAAACCCAAAATTCAATAGAAGTATCCATGAAACCCTTGGGAGGAAAAGATATATCATGTGAGATAAAGATCAGGTTGAGGAAACTAATTGGGAGAAGATCGAAGGGTGTTCTTAAAGCTTTTAAGCACTTATAAGAGGGGTCTGGGGGGATAAAAACTCTTATAGGGAGCTCTAAGGAAGGTAGATATCGATTATGGGTTGTTTTGGTATGTCGGGTACCTAAAAGTAGAGTTTGGAAATTTTTAATCAAAATTTGGATTAATTAAAACTTGTACACATTTTTATCTAGGTAGACCCACATTGTTTGTCCTAACTGTGCATCCTGGTCATTCCCCTATTTAAATTCTACTACTTATTTTCTCCTAATAGGGAACATGGTCTGATAAACCATGCACCAAATGTGTAAAACCCAACTGCCATGGTATTCATAGTTTGTTTTGAGAGGGCAAAAGGTTTTGGAAAACTATGTGTCAACCATGCAGTAGCCTAGAACTTTTAAAAAATTCAAAATTTCTACCCAAACAATCCCAAACAAAACCCAACCAAATAATGATTAAAAATAAGGGTTTATAAATACCTAAAAATCGTAATAGGTTGTTACAACCTCCCCACTATAGTAACTTTTTCCCCCAAAAAGACAACAAGGAAGATTCTATGCCAAAAATATGAGGCCACTACTCTCTCATCAGCACCTCCCTCTACCATGTCTCCTGAGAATCAGAATCATGTTTCCATAACACTTGAAACCATTGTATCATCCTCCCACAAAGAACCTTGGTCTCAGAATCAACAATCCTGATTGACCATTTAGTCATGGATACATTAGGTCCAACCATAAGATAACTCTAGCTCAGAACATGAGATAGATGAGAATGATACTTATGAATTTGAGATACATAAAATATGTTCTTTATCAACATATGATATAGTGGAAGTTCTAGATGGTTTTAGACTTTCCACACTGGTTAAAAACCTTGAAAATGTATCACAAAATGAGGAGAAATTTTCATTTCCTCCTAAGTTGTTGATGAACCAACCGGGGTGAAACATTCAAAAAAACTCAGTCCCCAACTAAAAATTCCATTGATCTATGGAAAATATTAGTAAAAGACTTATATCAGATCTATGTCATCAACATTATATGAAAAATCAACTGAATAATTGTTATTTTATGTTGAACCAAGATTGGTACAAATAATAAACTTTCACCAATCTCTGACCAACACAATGGAGATCTAAAAGTTCAGCCATAGAAGTCCTCAAAAGGATCCATTCTGATCTAGGACATGTAAATATTCTTATAATCAAACGTAACCATCCCCAAATGATCGTCCCAAGCTCCACTAAAGTCGGGAACATAACTGTGAAGCATATCCTCAATAATATGTATAGATATTTTAGTTTGGAAATCCAAATTCGGATAGTATTTTGTGGTCAAACAGACATTAGATCCCAGTTCCACCTGAAGGCCTCTCCAAAAACAAGAAGTAAACCAGGGATCCTTATCAGATTCTATAGTATATGGAACTTAGTGAAACTAAACAATCTATTTCAAAAAGAGATTTACCAACTCCTCAAATTTGGATGTATCACAAATGGGTATAAAGTGAACCAATTTATTCAGAAAATCAATCACAATCCATATCAAATTATTCATTCTCTGGGTATGTGGTAACCCTACCAGAAAGTCTATAGATATCTCATCCCACTTTCTTCTAGGCACTGTAATTCACTAAAGAAAACCTGAAGGTTTCTGGTACTTAGCCTTAACCTTTTGGCATGTATAAAAGTGAGATACAAAATCAGAAATTTCCTCTCTCATACCTGGACACTAGAATTTTCACTTCATGTCATAAAACATCTTAGTGATTCCTGGGTTCATAACCCATTGGAAATTATGGGAACCCCCCATAACATATTTCTTTTCTTATAATGGCACAAAAAAATGTTTCTAAAAGAATATAACAACCTCTTTGGATAATGACCACTCAACAACAGTCTCCCCACCATCAAGATATTATTTAATGATAATGAAATCATCATCAAGGTGTTGATCCTAAAAAATCAACTCAAGAAGGGAGGACATCAACTGAACACTAGAAAAAGAAAAATCATCCCCTGATTACTTGACTCTAATATGAAACTATGAAAATAGATCCATCAAGTTCTACTCTTCTGATGATTCTTTCACTTCCTAGGTTGGAATTTTCTTAATCGAAGAATCTGTAACAACATTCTCTTTTTTTAGAGTATAGGCAATGTTGAAATCGAAAGACTATAGGTATTAATACCAATGACTTTGGTAGAGATTTAAATATTTTTTATAGAATATATAACTCAAGCTCTTGTAGTTAGAAAATATAGTAAACCATTCCCTATAAAAGAAAATCCAGCCAACTCTTATGAGTATTCATCACAAATTCAATTTTAGGGTAATAGTTCAGAAAATTTTTATTGTGTGTCCTAAGCTAACAAGATTCATAGGTAACAATATTTTTACCTTGCATAATTACACATCCCAAACCTGAACCTGATGCATCACAGAAGACCACATATCCCTACCTGGAGTCTGGAAGAGTCAACATCGATGTAGTTATCAAAAGATGTTTCAACTCAACAAAATAATTCATAGATATTTCATCCCAAACAAAATTTACTCCTTTCCACGTTAGAGTAATCATCACAGAATCCAACTTTGAGAAGCATTTAATGAACTAAATATAATAACCAGATAATCCCAAGAATCTCTAAATCTTGAATACATTACGTGTATTCTCCCTTTTCATAATATACTTCACCTCCTCAGGATCAACTATTATCCCATGTTCCAAAACCATGAATCTAAAGAACATCAATTCTTGAATCCAAAAACCACATTTTAAAATCATGGCATAAATTCAGTGAATTCTTTGCAACTCTAGAACTATTATTATATGATTAAGATGTTCCTCCTCATACATAGAGTAAACAAGGATTTCATCCACAAATAATACCTCAAAGGTATCTAGATTATCATGTAAAATACTTTTAATTAAATCCATCAAGACTACATGTGCATTAGTTAGACCAAAGGGCATAACCAGGTAATAATAATGGTTATACCTCCTTTGAAAGGAAGTTTTTTTATTGGAAGATTATATTATCCTCAACTAATAGAAACCAGACTGAAGATTGATCTTCGAGAACCACTTTGACCATTTCAACTAATCAAACCGATCATTAATCCATTGAAACCGATACTTGTTCTTTGCCCTAACTTGATTGAGTTTTTGATAATCAACACATAGGCATAGTTGACCATTAGATATCTTAGAAAAGAGAGATGTCACCGCCCAAGGAAACACACTCAGGCATATAAATCCTATCTCTAGAAGATCATCCAACTGTGACTTCATCACTTTTAGCTCAGCTAGTGCCATGTGGTAAGAGGGAATAAAATATGGTTGAGTACCATGAACTAAATAAATAGAAAAACCTACCTCTATTACTAGTAGAAAACCAGGGAAATCAGAAGAAAACACATCAGAAAACTCAGTGATAATTTGGGGGAGATCACCACTCAAATATTCTATCTCTAGATCAAAATAAAATGTTGATATTACTTTACCCAATTTTAGATAAGAAGTTCTGGCCCTACTCTACCTTGGGTCCCATTCTCCTTGAAAGACATGACACATAGAATTGGTTTTAGTAAAGAAGACCCATCGAAGATAACAATAAATTTGGGATTTTTTGTCAATAAGACAATCCATCAAGAATATGATGTTAGGTTGTTTCATGTCATGAAATATAAAATACAATAAAGATTGAAATATAAGAGAGTGAAAACACAAGATCAACTACGGAAACCCTACTCTATCTTCGTACCAAGTGGTGTAGATATATTCATAAAATTAGATAAAATCTCTATATAAAGATTTAATATAATAAAAACACAATTTGAATTAAATGAATGAGATACATTAGTATTAAATAAAGTAGTCACTAATAATGAAGCTTTAGTGATAGTACCTCTTACGGTTTATGGACCTATATCTACTTCCTTTGGATACTCTTCCACTATGTGAAGAAGCTTCATTACAAATTCTTGTGGATGGAACCCTTTTATCCTTGAATCATTGGATTTCATCACAGTTTTAAGAAGATATGATGATATCATTCCACTACATAGAGTGGAATAAACATGTAAGAATTTATGTAGGTTTATTTAGTATCCATAAAACTACACGCATTGGGTTCCTCAATGCAAACCCTCTTTGAATGTTTTAGCTTTCCACACTAGTATCAAATCGAAGGACCTCTTCCAGACACTTTCGGAGGACTAGAATGACCCTTCTCTTGATAATCACCATTCGAATAATTACACTTCCCATTTCTATTGAAGTAACTAATGCTACCACTGGTAGAGAAACTCATGATAACCTTAACTTTATAGCCATGTCCATTTCAACTATCAATGCTCTATCCCGTACTTTAGTATAAGAAGGAATCTTCAGCATTTAAACTTGAGAACAAATATACTAATGAAGTCCCAACTCAAACCCTAGAGCCTTCATATTCTTATTTGATATGATCTCATTTTCAAAATACACAAGCTTAGTAAAACGGTTTCCATACTCTCTAATAATACCATCAACCTTATCAAGATTGAAGAACTGCATAGTGTTGACCAAAAGAATTGAATCTGGATAGGAATGGCTGGTGAAAAGAACATTTACTTCTTTTCACTCTAAGCACTCATGTTTCCTCAATATCACCATCGTGTCCCACCATCTCCTTCTTTTTCCTTGAACTTAAAGGTGGAAAACATTACCATGTTTTCAACAGGTGACTCCAAGAACCCAAACAAGCACTCCATTATACTCAACTATTCTGTAAAGACCTAGAAATTTCAAGGAAAATTTTTTCTTAAATACTTTGTAATTTTATGAGCCTACATTTTCTGAGGACACTTGATTCTGAGGCCCAATGTGCCCGGAATCAATTTCTGAAGTTTTATTCGGGTACGTTCAGTAAACATACATGCAGGTTTCTCTAACTTCTGAACCGGTGATCAGAATTAAAATATGAGGGCACCGATGAACTCTCAGCGCTGGTATTCTCTTAGGGGGACCTTTACCAAGTTGTGTTTTGTCATATGAGGGAGTTAAAATTTGGGGATTTAGAATAAAATAAATAAAATTCGTAGTACACAAATTTTATTTATGGTTGTTAGTTTTTTCCTACAATGGGGAGTTATATGTGGGGCCCACACCTATATAACCTCCCATGATAGGAATTAGTGTGGTGGGGCCCACACGATCACTAATCCTTTCATCTCCCCTTTAACATCACCTTTATTTAATTTTTTTGACAACCCTATTTAAACCTTTGGACTTCCACTTAAATGTGGAGCCTCACCATCTTCCATACATTAATGTTGCCAACTCAATGACTTAATTAATTCAATTTACATTTTGAATTAATTTGAAAATACATGGAAATGTTATATTGGGGGAGGGACTTATTATTATTTTGGTTGGAAAATATTTGTGGGGAGATTTAGAAAGGGAGAGTTCTTCCACGAAGAACGCGAAGAATGCTCCCCGACTTGAAGGAGGTGAAGTAACTTCTCCAACCTTATTCTTCCTCCACGTAAAGGGAGGAGACACCGCCATGGGGAATGTCACCAACGATGATGGTTCTTTCTTCAACGTTGACGGAGAAACATCATTTTCCGTGACAACGACGAACAAGCCTTGACCGAGGTAGGGGTTTATGTTCAGTTTTTATTGATTAAAATTGTTCTTGTTCTTCGTTAAAAGTTTTGGTTTGTCTAGGGCTGATTGTTACCACCTAACGTGGAGGGCACAGGCCGAAAAAACATGGCCCGACGACCCTCTGTCGTTCCTTGTTTTATTAATTTGCAAAGGGAGGCGGTGGCGAATGGAGGCGACGGTGAGCGAAGGCGGCGGTCGTGCGCCGACCTCATGCAAAGAACCATGGCCTGCAACCGTGGGCCGCTCGGCCGACGAAGAACCGGTCGGCTAAGCCAGCCGGACCAAAGAGACCACAGCGCTGCGCTGCATAGGACCGCGGCCCCCGTTCCGTGGGCCGCTCGGTGAGCAAACTGGCCGGCCGGGATGGGAAGACCCGCGGCGCCAGGAGGGCGCCACACTGAAGGAACTGCGGCCTACCCGTGCGGGCCGCTTGCGCCAGGAAGACCAGCCAGACAGGAGGGTGGCGTCGTTTGGTGTCGCCAGTTCAGGAGACCCCCTGTAGCGCTCGACCACCCAGGCCGAGCCGCTCAACCACCCGGGCCGAGCCACTCGGCCGGCCGAGCTGAGCCGCGGCCAGTAGGGCTGGGCTGCGCCATGTCGGGCCACACCTAGTCGGGTCGGGCCGTGCCGTGTTGGGCCGCGTGCTGCCTGACCACACTGCGCCGTGCCCGGTCACGCCCGGCCAGGCCGCGCGCTTCACCGGGCCGGTCTGACCCTCTGTCGGGATAGACCCGCCGAATCAGGTCGGGCCGACCCGCCACCCCCTGGGCTTAACAGGTCGGGCCCATTTTCACTTAAAAGTGAATAACATAAAGACCGTGCGTCTGATCAATGCGCCGTCTGCGGTATTGGGACCCTCGCGATGAATCGGTCCTTTTACGATACTCTAAGTGAGTTTTGGACGAATTTGGAAAACGACCGAGTTTGGAATGAGCATAATTCTAACTGGGCCCCTGGAATGGAAAAGCCAATATCTCTCAGACTGGGCGTCTAATTGACGTGCCGTCTTTCGCGTTGGGTTCCTTTTGACGAGACGAAACTTCATGATACATCAACTATGGACTTCATGATAGTTGATGTATCAACCCCTTAGCTTGAGGAGCAGACCCTCCCGGAATCGAGCATGTTGTGTGCAGGAACCATAGAGCTGGCTGCGACTGCGATGACTACCATGTTGGGATCCTCCGTGGGTTTGACGATGATGACTACTGTACTTGGATCCTTCGTGGGTTCGGTAGCGATGACTACTGTACTTGGATCCTCTGTGGGTTCGGAAATGATGACTACTATACTTGGATCCTCCGTGGGTTCCGCAGCGATGACTACTATACTTGGATCCTCTGTGGGTTCGGAAGCGACGACTTCTGTACTGGGATCCTACGTGGGTTCGGCAGAGGAGATGATTCAGAGGGTACATCTAATCATCTCCACCCCACTTCATGAGTTTTATACCTGTGTGAGATGAGTCTTAACTTCCAATCATTACCATCGGTGTGATTGACTTCTTTTCTGTTTGGACTGGGTTTTTCTTGGGCTCGAGAGTTGGAGTTTAACTGGAATTGATGACTTAGGTATATGTATGGGCATATACCTAAGTAGATTTGGTTGATACTTCGTGATTGTATCATTTCTTTGTAGTTTATCCTTCATGGATTCTGGGAGAACTTCGGGGGTCTCGGGGTCCCTACTAAGTATTGTTATACTCACCCATGCACAGGCTATGCCTGCACTACATTGTGTTTGATGCAGAAGACGGATAGCACTGATCGTGGTAGAGACTTGTGGAGCTGGATGGTACCCGGTGGTGGACCACTTGGAGGGACGTACACGAAGCAGACGGACAGACCCGAGGTGATGTGGAGACCATCTGTACCCACCCTTCAGGTGGGATTTCCGAAGTACGACTTAGTGGTTGATGCTTTACTTCACTGCGGTTGTACTAGTCTTTCAGTTGTATTATACTCACTATTGGGCTTGTATTTTTGGCCCCTTACTTTTTAGCACTTACTTTTGTATACAGTTTCACTTGTGCTTACTCCAGTTGCGTACTCTGTTGTGTTTCTTTACTTCTATAATGGCAATTCCTTCCCAGTATAGGGATTTATGCCTTTGGTTCTAGTTTCCAGCCCCTGGCCTATAGAAGGTGGGCTTGGAGTAGTCACGGCATGGGCCCCGAGGACGGGTCTTGACAAATTGGTATTAGAGGAGTTGGTTCTACCTCAGAACTCAGGACTCTGATTATTAATTCTCTATAAAGAAATAGTGTTAAGAGTATTGAGTGTGATTATCAGTCCCGGGAGTCCAGTGTTGGTGCAGCGACCGACGTATCCATACACCAGGACCCTAACCACTGTTTTTTGACATAGCGCACAAAAACACTAATTGCGTGTGTGTTTCCTTTGAAAAGTTTTCTATGTGATTACTTTGTGTCAGCTCACCAGGTATACTATTTTGACCGTGGAAAACCTGTTTCTTTTCAGGATGGCCCCACGAAGGCATCCAGCTAGGGTTCTGAGTTACGTGCGAGATGGTAGCCCCCCGAGTGACAAAGCCTCGGTGCAAGGCCCCATCACAGAAGAGGCACTAGCGGTACCACTACCAGCTGAGACACCGATACATCCAACCCTAGAAGCAGAGAGTGCACGCCTCCAGAGTGCGTTGCACGAGTTTCAGCAATAGAGGCCGCCCAGGTTCCGCGGAGAGACGGACCCTCAGGCAGTTGAGGATTGGCTGGAGGCTATTGTCAGAGTCTTTAGGTTTGTAGGGAAACCAGCCGACCTTATGGTGATCCTTGCCGTGAGTCTCCTGCACACAGCATCAGGTAGATGGTGGAGCCTAATGCTCCAGGTGAATGACAAGGCATCTTTACTACGGACAAACTTCGAGAGTCTCCTTCGCTTGGAGTTTGTTCAATCCACCCTTCGTGCGGTGCGGATTCAGGAGTTACTTCATCTACGGTAGGGTAGCATGACAGTAGCTCAGTACTCAGCGAGGTTCACCGACCTCTCATGCTACTCCACAGACATGGTACAGGACCCGTTCTTCAGGGACTGGACTTTCGAGTAAGGACTAAGGCATGAGATCAGGGCTTCGACGATTCCCCTCAACATACCGACGCAGGTGGGGGTGCTGGAGCGAGCCCTTCTAGTGGAGAGTTTTCTCACTGAGCAGTCGCCAGTAGCGAGACCCACCACAGGATGACACATAGAGGAGTCTTCTGTAGCCGGTAGTAGACAATTGACGCATAGGTCTAAGAGAACCATGCCATGAGGTGGGAAACCTCGGGATACTGGTTCGGATGTGCGGGGCACACGAAACAGATCCATCCATACAAGGGGCAGGCAGTGTTATGCATATGGAAGGCAGGGTCACATGGCTCGAGACTGCCCGACCCGCCATGCAGATGAGCAACAAATAGTAGAGGGACCTCCCAGGCATAGGCAGAGGTTCAACCGTGATGGTCAGCTGGGAGCAAGAGGACGAGGCAGAGGAGCTAGCTGAGAAATGGGTGGTGGATAACGTTTCGAGGCTCTAGCACCACCACCACCACCTGGAAGTCCACCCCGACCACAGGGAGCTGGCAGATAGAGGCAGGCTCAGCTCCAGAAAATCGAGGCCTATGACCATGGAACACCTAAAATGATTCGAGGTACTATCTGTTTCTACTCCACCCTTGTTGTTGTACTTATAGACATAGGAGTGATTCATTCTTTTATTGTCGTTTCCCTTGTTCGGAGCTCGGAGATTCTGATGGAGCTGCTGGCTCGATCCTTATGGTTAGAGACTTCTACGGGAGCAGACTCGACGATTATGCACTGGTTCCGGCAGTGTGAGATTAATCTAGGAGGTGAGAGCTTCGACTGGGATCTTCTTGTAGCAGCTTCGAGGCCTTACGACATCATCTTATGTATGGACTGGTTATTTACAGTGCCTGCTCAGATCGACTATATTAGGCGCAAAGTACGGTGTGTCTGCATGGATGGGAGCAGGTTCACCTTCACCGGCAAGAAGGGAGCCTTTGCAATTCAGGATGGACTTACGTAGAGGAGAGGGAAGTCGATCACACATCAGTTGGCTAGTATCATACTTGGAGAAGTTGATGTATGGAGTTTGAGTTTTCCTGTTGTGGTGGATTAGTATGCAGAAGTTTTTCCTGACGACGTTCCAGGACTACCTCCCCACAGAGAGGTAGAATTATACATTGACCTGTACCCCAGGACAACATCAATATCTACTCCAGCATATCAGATGGCTCCCGCTGAGCTTCGTGAGCTATGGGTACAGCTGGAGGAATTATAGGGGAGAGGATTCATCCGACCCAGTGTTTCACCCTGGGCTTCTCCGATTTTGTTCACCAAGAAGGCGGGTGGGAGCTTGCGACTGTGTGTTGACTACCATCACCTGAATTAGGTGACCATGAAGAACAAGTACCCACTCCCAAGGATTGATGACCTCTTTGATCAGCTTAAGGGAGCACGATGGTTATCAAAGATATACCTTAGGTCAGGCTATCATCAGCTCAGAGTTCGAGATGAGGATGTGCAGAAGACGACCTTCAGGTGTTGGTCTGGCCACTATGAGTTCATGGTTATGCCTTTCGGCAAAACCAACACACCAGCAGTGTTCATGAGTCTCATGAACATGATCTTTCAGCCTTACCTCAATCGTTTTGTCATAGTCTTCATCGACGACATACTGCTTTACTCGACTACTGAGGAGGAGCATGGCTACCACTTGCGGGTTGTACTAGACACACTCCGAGAGCACCAGCTTTATGGTAAGCTCTCGAAGTGCCAGTTCTGGATTCTAGAGGTTCAATTTCTAAGATACGTCATCTCAGAGGTGGGATTAGTAGTGGTTCTAGTGAAGATTGAGGCAGTACTTGCTTGGGAGCCACCCAGGAGCATGAAAGAGGTGCAGAGTTTACTGGGTCGGGATGGTTACTATCAGAGATTTGTTCCAGACTTCTACAGAGTTTCAGCACCGCTTTCATCCTTGACAAAGAAGGGGAAACCCTTCATGTGGTTAGTTAGATGTCAGCAGAGATTTCAGAAGTTTAGGTAGAGGTTGACTAGTGAGCCCGTCTTGAGGCTACCAGAGGAGGGTGTTGGGTACATAGTTTACTGCAACGCATCAGGGGCCGGACTCGGGTGTGTCCTGATACAGGAGCTAGCAGTGATCGCATATAGTTCACGGTAGTTGAGATAGCATGAGAAAAACTACACTACCCATGACCTGGAGTTAGTAGCAGTGGTCTTCGCCTTGAAGATGTGGTGGCACTATCTGATGGGCGAGCGCTTTACAGTCAACTCTAACCACCAGAGTCTCAGGTATATCTTCTCCCAGAAGGACCTAAACCTGAGACAGCGGCGATGGATCGAGTTCCTCCAGGACTATGACTTTGAGATATTCTATACTCTTGGGAAGGGGAAAGTTGTAGCTGATTCTCTCAGTAAGAGATCGGGCATTCAGATGCTAGGAGAGGCGATGGAGTAGCTAGACGCATTGCAGATATCCTTTGTGGATAGAGATGGAGAATCCTTTCTACAGTCACTCATAGTCACTCCTCCACTCCTTCAGCGAGTCAGAGAGGCACAACATGGGGACGTTGACTGTGAGACACGACGTGCTCAGATATCCACAGGGAAGGTGCCAGATAGATTTTCTGAAGAAGGGGAACATGTCATCCTCTTCAGGGGATATACTATGGTACCAGTTGCACTGCAGGAGGAAGTGCTGAGGTAGTTTCACACTTCCCCTCTAGTGGTACATCCAGAAGTGGCAAAGATGTACCAGGTCCTTGGACGATAGCATTGGTGGCCGGATATGAAGAAGGTTGTAGTAGAGTTCGTTTCACGATGCCTCACTTGTCAGCAAGTGAAGACGGAGCAACAGGTGCCAGTGGTCTTAGTTCATCCCTTAGAGGTCCTAGAGTGGAAGTGGGATGAGATATCCATGGATTTCGTGATGGGGCTTCCACGTACATCTAGAGGACACGACTCTATCTGGGTGATCATAGACCGACTCACCAAGTCAGCCCACTTATTACCGATCAGAGAGCAGGGCTCAGTAGAGATCTTGGGATGCCTCTATGTTCAGAAGATCGTATGACTTCATGGAGTTCCATCATCAATCATTTCCGATCGAGATGATCATTTCACTTCCCTGCTATGGAAGGGGTTACAAGAGGCTTTTGGGACGCAACTACGTCTGAGAACCGCCTTCCATCATCAGATGGACAGCCATACTGAGAGGACCATTCAGACTCTCGAGGACATGCTCTGTGCATGTGTCCTTGACTTTGGTCGTAGTTGGGAGGATCACCTACCCTTTGTGGAGTTTGTGTACAACAACAAATACCACTCCCCCATCGGGATGGCACCTTATGAGGCACTGTATGATCGACCTTGCATATCACCTCTGTGCTGTACTGACCCTGGGGAGTCAGCACTTGTAGGACCAGAGATGGTTCAGGCTATGACGGAGAAGGTGCAGATCATCCAGGAGCGGATGAAGACTACACAAAGTAGACAGAAGTCCTATGTTGATAGGAGATGGAGACCACTGGAGTTCGAGGATAGTGACCATGTCTTCCTATGGGTCTCACATCGATGAGGTCTATGGATATTTGGCTAGGGTGGTAAGTTATCTCCACGTTTCATCAGACCTTTCTAGGTCCTTAGCAGATTAGGTGAGGTGGATTAACACCTGGCCCTTCCACCTCAGTTGCACCGGGTGCATGAAGTCTTCCACATGTCTTAGCTGAGGAGATACGTGCATGACCTGTCCCACATCATGGACCATATAGAGATGGACATCGATGACGGGTCGTCATTTTCAAAGGTCCCGGTGGAGATCGAGGATCAACAAGAGTGGGTCCTACGTGGGCGGTCGATTCCTCTGGTGCGCATTCGCTGGAAGCACGGGAACCTCCAGGAGAGCACTTGGGAATGGGAGGCTCAGATGCATGTACAGTACCCCCATTTGTTTCCCTAGTGTGTGTTGTAGCTTTACGGGGGTGTAAATCCCTGAGGTGGTAGTAATATAAAGACCTGTAAATTTCAAAGAAATTATTTTCTTAAATACTTTGGAATTTTATGAGTCTGCGGTTTCTGACGGCACTCGATTCAGAGGCCCGGTGTGCCCAGAATCAATTTCTGAAGATTTGTTCGGGTACGTTCAGTAAACGTACGTGCAGGTTTCTTTAACTTTTGAAACGGTGCTTGGAATTGAAATCTGAGGGTATCGATGAACTCACAGCGCCACTATTCTCTTTGGGGGGCCTTTACTGTAGTTCCATTTTGTCGTATGAGGTAGTTAAAATTTGGGGATTTAGAATAAAATAAATAAAATTTGTAGTACACAAATTTTATTTATGGTTGTTAGTTTTTTCATACAATGGGGAGTTAGATGTGGGTCCCACACCCACATAACCTCCCATGAGAGGAATTAGTGTAGTGGGGCCCACACGTGCCCTAATCCTTTCATCTCCCCTTTAACATCCCCTTTATTTAATTTTTTTGACAACCCTCTTTAAACCTTTGGACTTCCACTTAAATGTGGAGCCTCACCATCTTCCATCCATTAATGTTTCCAACTCAATGCCTTAATTAATTAAATTACATTTTGAATTAATTTGAAAATACATGGCAATGTTATATTGGGGGACGGCCTTATTATTGTTTTGGTTGGAAAATATTTTTGGGGAGATTTAGAAAGGGACAGTTCTTCCATGAAGAACGCAAAGAATGCTCCCCGACTTGAAGGACGTGAAGTAACTTCTCCAACCTTCTTATTCCTCCGCATCAATGGAGGAGACACCGTTGTGGGGAACATCGCCAATGACGACAGTTCTTTCTCTGACGTTGACGGAGCAACATCGTTTTCCGCGACAATGATGAATAAGCCTTGATCAAGGTAGGGGGTTTATGTTAAATTTTAATTGATTAAAATTGTTCTTCTTCTTCGTTAAAAGTGTTGGTTTTTCTATGGTTGATTGTTACCTCCTAAAGCGGAGGGCACGGGCCGAACAAACACGGCCCGAAGACCCTCCATAATTTCTTTTTTTATTAATTTGAAAAGGTAGTCGTTGGAGAATGGAAGTGGTAGTGAGTGAAGGAGGTGGCCGCTCGCCGTCCGCGTGCGAAGAACTGCGGCCCGCAACCACGGGCCGCTCGGCCGATGAAGAACCGGCCTGCTAGGCCGACTGGACCGAAGAGACAATGGCACCACCAGGGTTCCGCGCTACGGAGGACCACGGCCTGCGTTCCGTGGGCCGCTCGGCGAGAAAACCGGCTGGCCGGGCTGGGAAGACCCACGGCGCCAGGAGGGCGCCACACTGGAGTAACCGCGGCCCTCCCGTGCGGGCAGCCGGTTCAGGAGACCGCCCCCCCCCCCCCCCCCCCCCGCAGTGCTCAGCCGGCCGGGCGGAGCTACGGCCCTCCGGGCTAAGCCGCATGCTTTACCAGGCCAGTCCAACCCTCTACCAGGCCGGACTCACCGAATCGGGTTTGGCTGACCCGCCATCTCCTGGGCTTAACGGGTCGGGCCTATTTTCACTTAAACGTGAATAACTTAAAGACCGCGCGTCCGATCGACGCACCGTCTGTGGAATTGGGACCCTCGAAACAAAGAGGTACCTTTGAGATAATCTAAGTGAGTTTTGGACAACTTTGGAAAATGTCTAGGTTTGGAACGAGCGTATTTCCAACCAGGTCCCTAGAACGGAAAATCCAATATCTCTCAGACCGGGCGTCCGATTGACGTGTTGTCTATCACGTTGGGTTCCTTTTGACGAGACGGAACTTCGTGATACATCAACTCTGGACTTCGTGATATTTTATGTATCAACCCCTTGGATCGAGGAGCGGACCCTCCTAGAATTGAGTGTGTTGTGTGTGGGAACCTTAGAGCTGGCTGCGACTGCGACGACTACCGTGTTGGGATCCTTCGTGGGTTCGACGACGATGACTGATGTACTTGGATACTCCATGGGTGAAGCAGTGATGACTACTGTACTTGGATCCTACGTGGGTTCGGCAGCGATGACTACTATACTTGGATCCTCCGTGGGTTAGGCAGCAATGACTATTGTACTTGGAACCTCCGTGGATTCGGAAGCAATGACTTCTGTACTAGGATCCTATGTGGGTTCGATAGAGGAGATGATTCAGAGGCTACATCTAATCATCTCCACCCCACTTCGTGAGTTTTATACCAGTGTGAGCTGAGTCTTGACTTCCAATCATTACCATCAGTGTGATTGACTTCTTTCCTGTGTGGACTGGGTTGTGCTTGGGCTCCAGATTTGGAGCCGAACTGGAATTGATGACTTAGGTATATGTATGGGCATATACCTAAGTAGAGTTGGTTGATACTTCATGATTGTATCTTTTCTTTGTAGTTTATCCTTCGTGGATTCTTGGAGATCTTCGGGGGTCTCGGGGTCCCTACTGAGTATTGTTATACTCACCCTTGCACGGGATATGCCCGCACTACATTGTGTTGGATGCAGACGACGGACAGCACTGATCGTGGTAAAGACTTGTGGAGCTGGATGGTACCCGGTGGAGGACTACTCGGCGGGACGTACACGGAGTGGACAGACGGACCCGAGGTGTTGTGGAGAGCATATGTACCCTCCCTTCAGGTGGGATTTCCTGAGGAAGACTCAGTGGTTTCTTCTTTACTTTACTGCTGTTGTACTAGTCTTTCAGTTGTACTATACTCACTGTTGGGATTGTATTTTCGGACCCTTAATTTTTAGCACTTACTTTTGTATACAGTTTTACTTAAGCTTAATTTAGTTGTGTACTCTTTTGTGTTTCTTTACTTCTATAAAATAAATTCCTTCCCAGTATAGGTATTTACGCCTTTGGTTCTAGTCACCAACCCCTGGCCTATGGGAGGCGGGCTTGGGGTAGTCACGGCACAGGCCCTGAGGACGGGTCGTGACACATTACTCATACTCTTTAGGATATTTTGAGCCTTTTAACTATGATGGCTTCTATCAAAGAAACTATTGAGGAAAACTCTTGATAATATACATCTAGGGTTCCATAGTTGGAGCCTCAATGGGAGTTGGTGGTTGTGCATATCCCAGAACATGGATAGTACACACAATCACCTCAACAAGATTCATGTCCACAAGTGGATTTTCTCACTAAGGTTCAGCAGTATCTTACTCCTAGATCCAATTCACAAATCTTCTCAGAGGCATGATGCTACACAACATCATAAGACAACAAAGAATACAACATATTACACTCAAGTAGAGAAAAAAAGGAAAAATTAATCCCAACAGACAAAGAAACTAGATTTGGATTTCAATTTATCCAAATAAAATAAGGAAAAAGACTAGAACTGATCCTCAAGATGTATTTCCCAATCACCCCTAGTGACATAAGGTTTTTTGTTGAGATATGATAAGGAAATCAATCGTAACTACCTCTTAATTCCCTACATGATTACACAAACTGAATTCTGACATCAAGGTAATACGCAAAACCTACACCTTTGATACCACTTTGTCACGAACCATCCTGGGTAGCTTGGTAACTAGATAACCGATCCAGTCAAGAAATGGTTCTAAGGGCATTCCTGATCCCCACAGGTTGGATACAAGCACCTAGAATCATACAAAATTAAAGTGGGAATGACTTTTCCACTAAAAATGCATAAGAAAGTTAAAAAATTAGTTTGTATACAAAAGAAAGTCCACTATGAGATGTGTACCAGAAGTCAAATAGTTATGAAAACCTAAATTACTACTATTAAGTAATAGGAAAATAGAAAGATAAATATCCCAAGTCCCAACATATGAAACTCTCCATATCTATAGATGAACCACTAGAACCACCTCCAAGTGTTTCCATACCCCTACTAGAACTTGGAAGGATATAATCTAAAAACACCTGAAGGAAAAGGTAGGATGTGATCTAAAATCCCAGTAGGTTATCACCAAGTATTCAATAAAATATTACAATATTAAATTACCAAATAAATATTTCAATTTAAAATAAACAGGTTTGGCATTTCATAAGCATAATTATAACAATTCATGCTTTACATTTCAAAAGATGGAAATACATTAAGTAAAGAATTTATTTTTCAATTGATGGAACATTTATAAAACAATGACATTTTTAAAAAATGGATTAAATAATAACTTTTATATAAAATAGGTTTTATAAATTAGGGGGCATGTAAAAAAATTACAACAATGGAATATATTTATTCAAAATACAAACAAGTGAGAAAAATGTCATATTCCTAAGAAGTTATGATAGTTCCAAGATAAGGTACTCCACACACTCACACTAACATGGAAATATGTACAGACGTCCCTTTGATCTTAGGTCAAATAGGACTCACCACAATCACCTAAGGGATGTGATGTGCAACATTTAGGCTTCAGAACATTGTAAATCATAGAGTGATGTCCAATAACTCACTAACTACCTAATTATTACAAGTTATATAATAACAAAGCAATGATGGCAAATTTATTTTAAGAATTATTAAAATTTAATTAATCCCATTATCCATTTCAAATATTCCAATTTTCCATTTAAAAAAAACTAGGTTTTAATCAAAAACATGACTTTCTGAGAAAAAACCCAATGTTTCAATAAAAACAAATTTTAATCCATTTTTATAATATAATAATTTGAAATAAATTCATAATTCACTTTTATAATTTAATTCAACAATTTAATTTTTCACAAAAATTCATCAATTTCAAAATAAACCCCCAAATCAATATAATTGGGGTTTTTTATGATTTCCCTTCAAATCCATTTCCATGTTTAAATTCCAAAATTTAATTGAAATAATTTCTATAAACACACACTAATTTAATGGAATTGCGTGTTTTCCCAATTGCATGCCAAAAACCCATTTTTAAAACCAAAACCCCTAATTAAATGGAATTTAGTTTTTCCAAAAAAAACTAATTGAAATACATTTAATCAAAATCATACAATTTAATTTGATTAAAACAATTTAAATTAAAAAAAATTATGGTTAACATAAATTAGGCATCAAGATGGAACCACCTATATCGGGATCAATGAATCTGAATTCACCAAACCCTAATAGGGATTTATCAATAAAGACTAACAATCATAGAATCCATGTAATAATGATAAAATAAAGTTTTATTATCGAAAATAGAAGGTATTTATACCAAAATTCAATATGAGGATCCACAAAACCCTAAGGAGTAAAAGGGAGATCGTGGAAGATAGAGATCGGGATGAGTAAACCGACCTGGAGAAGATCGAAGGGCATTCCTCAAGATTTGAATCGCTTCCAGGAATGGTATGGGGGGTCAAAAACTATTCGTGGGAGCTAAAAGGAAGGAAGAACTTGATTATGGGTCGTTTGGATCTATCAAGGACCTAAATGGGGGGGGGGAATTTTAATCAAAATTTAGATTAATTAACAACCCGCACGCACGGTTAGCTGGGTAAACCTGCACATTTTGGCCAAACTGTGCATCTTGGACATGAACTTGTTTTAAATGGGTTATATGGTTTCTCCTAAGAGGGAAAATGGTCTGAAAAACCATGTGTCAACCATGAAAATCCCTATTTACTGGGTTTGAATGGTTTTTCTTGAGTAGGCACAAAATTTGGGAAAATGGTGAGCCAATAGTGCACTAGTCTAGAATTTTTAAAACTTTCAAAATTTCAACCCAAACATTCCCAAATGAAACCGAACCAAAGAATGATTAAAAATAGGGGTTTAGGAATACCTAAAAACTATAACAGTATTTTACATTTATTATGTGTGGTTCGTGAGAGGGTTAAAAGGGTAGGCCACACCTCCCTATCTCTATCTTCTTCCAGACTTATGCTTACTATCATGTGGATCTAAAGTCATTTATTTAGTGTTTTGAGGTATGTTCCTCCATTTTCTATTTGGTTATCTATTCTCACCAATTTTTATCTAATTTATTTGGATTATAATTATCATTTTGATATCAATTCAACCATATCATAGTGGAATCAAGTTAGAGAGAAGAGGGTTTGTTTCTCCTTGGCTAGAGGAGGTCCCAGAAGGATGAATGCATGAGATTTTATGAGTTTTATTTTGAGTTAAGTTGAAAATATTTTTTTTAATTTTCATTTTAATAGAACTGATTAATAAATAAGTGTTTGATATTATGGATATCATTAGTAGTGGTCTTAGGGGTGTACTAGGAGAAATTCATTCCCCATTTCTCTATGGTTTTTCATTTTTTCATCATCCAATAATATATATTTCGATTATTACTAATTAAATTAATCATGTAATTAATTGTTTAAAATATTTAAAATTATTAATAATTAATTAGAATGGGTTTTTATGGATTTAGGGCCTTTTGTATGTGGTTGATGGTCAGTGTGGTCTGAAATAACCATTGGTGATGTTGGTCGAGCATTTCTTGAGGGGATAACTCTTTTTTAAGTAGCTGGTCCTTAACTATTTCCTATGATTTAAACATTGTTTCATGAGACATGTGATATTTCTAATTTTAATCACGTTCAATCAATCTAAAACTAGCTTTTTTTGTTTTCCCTTAACCCGTGTGAGTTGAGTTAGGATTTATAGGTTTGTGATGGACTCTCCTATTGCTATAACTTGATGTATTAAATTCTGATGATTGTAGGCTTAACCCCAAGTGTGTGGAATCTATACTGGGAACCTACTAGAGGATTTTGTTGATTTATCTTATAATTAAGAAGTCCTTGATTAGGTTCCTCAACCTCTTTATATATGAGAAGTGTGTGATTGAGAGAGGCTAGTGTGATCATTTATAATGATATTTTCCTTCACCACATTAGAGTGAGTATGTTCCATTATGGATATACTTTGGCATTCATTATAGCATGGACTAATTTTATGGCCACCAAGATCCATGAGTGGAGTTTAAATCAATGGAAATTATGGCATTTATAACTAAGTTTGATTACTCTCTAGTATACCAAAACATAGTAGAACTTGGATTTGTTCCCCCAAACACCCTTAGGTAAGAGATGTTTGAATTTTTTACAATTATCTTGAGTTTTTATATCACATGAATCTTAACACACCTGGTTTAGTTTTTTGGATTATATGATAGATATGTGGGTAAATTATTCCTCCCCCATTTATAATATTATTAATTGAGTGGGTTATACCTTGGTTACGTATTTTAATATTGGTTGGGTGTGTGAGGACCGATCTAGATTTTACTTAATGTGAGTTGGGTGTTATTCCAAACTTATTATTCATTTATTATATAACTTTTCTTAAGAGATTTATTATTCTACTAAATATTTTAGTTATCCTTTTGTATTATAAGTTGTATTATAATTTCTATAAGGAATATGAGATATCCTTTTCTTAATATTTTTTGGGTGTGGGATGACCTGACCAATCAATATATTCTTTCCCATAGCCTGGGTTAAAATACCCATTTATGTTATTGATTTCACAATCATGGGATGAAATTCCAAATGTGATATTGTGATGTTTGGTATGTGATGAATTACCCAAGTAACATATTTTAATGTGCTCATGGTCATTATTCCCTTTATGCTATAAGCTCTTGACTGAGATGTTATTATCATTATTAGGGTACATGGTGGATACTGGGATGTGGAAGAAAATCCCTAGGTGGCATTGATGATGATGTTAATGGAATGAAATTCCCAATAATTTCTCACTACCCTTAGAATTTGGAAATATTTTCCATGATGTGACACATCCATGGAAGGGGATGATACATCCATTTGTGAATAGTTATTATTGGTACTTATCCCATCTCTTATTATGTTCCCTAATTCTAGAGATTCTTGACCAATTGTTTTTTGGGCTATGGATAGGGGTTTTATGGAATATATTTATGTTGAATGGATGACATTAGTTCTTCTTTTATATGATTTCTAGGGATGTAATTCCATCACATGGTATTTTAGTTAGGACGTGAACGCTACTTGATTATGATTTTTCAATAATGTTATTCCCATTATTGTGACTAGGTTATTGGAGTGCACTTACTATATATTTTGATTAATTCATAAAATGGATGTTTTTTACATAATTATGGTTATGTTATTTGTATAGGTTTCCCATATACTCTTCATTAATCTATAATATGGAATTAAGCTAGTTGACTATAAATTTGGATGTAATTCCCAATAATTGGTTATGTGTTATGTTTAGAGACACTGTGATAATAGAAAAAGTAAGTATGATCACACATGAGTGGATCTATAGTACCAATGGTGGTTATTAGTCTCAAAATATTCTTCTGATAATATCATGAAATATATACATCAAAATTTATTGGGTGGAACAAAGTACCGATATGAGAATGTAATATAGTGTCTGAAAATAAGAAGATAGCCAAACCTAATTCAATTCCCTATAATTGGAAAACACTTTTTATAACCATAAGAAATAATTTTTATTAAAAAGGATTCAAATAAATGAAATAAAAATAACAACACAAGATTCCATAGTTCAGACGTGATTCATAATCTATAGTGGGGACTCTTCTATAGTTGTATTTAAGGAAACAAAATATTATTATAGTAGATTGATTCATCCACATTTAAAGTGAGTAACACTACTAAATATAGTGGATTCCATCTAATGAAAGTTGTCACCATATATTCCAATCTCCATGGTGATTACTTCAATGTAGCTCCAATCTTTTCACCTATATTTCCATTCAATAAAAATCTTCCACCATCTCAAAACCATCATCCAATATACTATGCATGATTTGAAAACTATCATAAGTAAAAACATACATTTCTACCCAAAATAGTCTTACATGTTAAATTTTTTAAAATCTAATTAATGGAAAAACATACATACTCTTTAATTAATAAAGCTTTGTGCATGTGTTTTGTGTTTAACACACTGCTTCCATCATACATTATCAATGATAAATTTTGATTATGTCATCCAACTACTGGAATCTAGTTTGTGTAACTTCTAGCCTTCATGATTTTTTTCTACCACTCCAACATTTCTATTAGTGTTTCAAAAAATAGTATTCTATAATTTCTCATTTAATTAATTTGACTATGTCCCTTATCTTAAAAATTGTTTTCATACATTGATAAAACAAAACCTATCCCACTTTAGAATTATTTTGTAGTCTTTATTACTGAATCCTTTATCATCATTAAGAAATAAATTTCACTCCTCAAGGTTTCTTTATAACATTATGGTTCATCCACTACAATTCTGGTCATCCATGTCTAACAAAGTCTTGATATAACCTTAGTACATCTTAGACCACAACCTTTTTTAGGACATGTACCAAATTCAAATCCCTTATTATCATACATTGATCTTGAAATCCATCCTATAATAGTTGTATGATGAATTGATACTTCAAATAAGTATACTTAATACTATAATGAAATATTAGATTTTTGGCTAAGTAAATCACACTCTATGATTCCCAAAATAGCATCCCATTATCTTACTTCCTTTTAATATGTCCCATCACCCATTTAGCTAGATCAAATAATTTCTATATTATATTAATTCAATGAAATATAATCTAATTATAAAGAGTGAAACTACCAGTTAAATTTTTGAAATCTATTTTATAATCATCCCTATGAAGGTGATTATATATACGGAGGTTCTATTTCATGTGTTTGAGTCTCCCCTAAAGTCAAAGTCAGAAAACCCCTAAAATGAGTTATAAATTTTGAAGAAAATTTATAAACTTTCATAACTCTTTATATACTATAGAATCCACTTCACTACCTCATAATGTTATCTTTTGGGATTTTGACATCTATCTTATAACAACACCCATTACTTATGCAATTTTTAGTCAAGCTCAAACCAAGAAATACATTGGGCTTCTAATTATCAGTGTGTAGGGAATATTTTCCATGAACATTACCCCATATTCCATGAAAGTTTCCTTCTCTTGGATCAATTTGAAATTTTTGTCCAAATGCCTTGTCACTGATTTTTCCTTTCTCATATTGAAACACTACAGCACCATCCAGATTTAATTTAATAGATTAAGGTACAAATTACCAAATCATAAGTCCCCCATTACTCGTATCCCTGAGATATTTTTATCTAATTTGAGATCACTAAACTAAAAAAATTAAAATTCAATATTTATCCCATTAATAATATACTTTTCATGACCGATAATAAAAATATAATCCACATATATAAGTATAATTATGAAGTTATATCACCGATAACCTTCCAGTAATAGAAATGGTTATCTTTGATCTAGATGAACTTATATTGCTCCATGAAGGTGAAAATATTATGATTCCACTACCTTAGGGGATAGTTCAAAATAAAAAGGATAAGAATTATCTTTCAAACAAGGTTTAGATTCCAATATTTCATCAGATTTGATGATTGATCCTTATTGCTTTACTCATCAAAGTCTTCATAAAGGAATTTTTTCTTAACATAAAACTATTCTATAGGTATTCTGTCGATGAAAAACAAATATAATGTCACACAAATTTTCATATCTTTAACTAATAGGAAAAATATATCATATAAATCCAAGCCCTCCATTTTTTTAATCAACTTTATAACTAGATATTTATTATACCTCTTTTAACCATCATTTTTCCTCAAGTCGATACATCCATTTGTTTTGAAGAACATTTTTACCATCATTCCATCCCATTATCTCCCATGATATGTACACATTTAGAGAATCAATCCCATCGCACATGCATAAATCACAATGATTTATCATTTTTTATTTTGGGCCTCTTCCTAGTTCTTAGGCTCTAATTCATCTATGAGTAGCAGATAATGCAAAATACTCTTGTGCCTTTGCGCTAGGAAACTCACATTAGTAAACCTATATAACTCACTCTATAACTCAAATAATTACAATACTAAAATTTGTGGATATTTATCTTCTATATACCTTTATTCCAAAAATTTACCCCAAGATTTCACATTCTTATAGATTTATGAAACTTCTATCCTTAGAAAGAAAATTTTAAATTGAATCTCATCCACTGTAACTTATAAATTGTCTAGTGATTCTAGTACTAATTCACTTCTTAAATTCCCTATAATATCAAAATATTTTGGAAATTTATTTAGTTAAAATTCAACCAATGATTATACTTTTAACTCACAATAAAAATAAGATAATTTAAATTCCTTCTATAAAATATATCCATTAAAGATGAAACTTCTAATTTTGGAAACCTTTAGATTACTACTCTCTTATATTCAAAAAAAAAACTCTTTATCACTATATCATACAAAATAACTTTCTCAATACATAGAATCATGCTTTTAAAACTCATTTGAATAAATGTGGACATATTAAAGTTAGATAAAGACTTTAAGATAGGGAAATCATCCTTACTTTATAACCAATAAACTTCTAGTAGTTGGGTCCCCAATAGAGAAGAGGGGCTCATATTGATCAAGTATGCCAAAAAAAATCTCTTCTACCTATAATACCTTGGTGGAAAACATCATGAATTTTCATAATTCATACCATTTCAAATGTCATATTATTTATCCCCTCAATGACTCTTTTATGTTTTAGAGTACTTTGTATAGTCTTCCAAAATCATATTCCTTTCCACTATAAAAACTTCTAGAATTCTAAAATTTTATTCTCCCCACCATTATTAGACCATGGGAACTTTAGCTTTCAACCGATATCATTTTCCACAATGTATCTATGCTATATAATGGTTATAAATAACTAAAAAATGTGCTTTATAAATATTAATCACACATTAAATGTTGCATCATTGATGAAGTTTAAATATAACAATGATCCTCCATGAGAATGAATCAAATTTGTCCCCCATACGTTTGTATATACCAACTCTAAGTTTAGGTTATCTGGGTTTTTAACCTCTATTTGGAATGAAAACGTCCAATTATTTCCAAATATATACACTAATTATGTAATGTATTTCATTCTTCTGACAATTACAATATCTTTAGTGGTGATCATCTTCATCCTTTTTTGACTCAAGTGACCCAGATAGTCATTCTATAATTGTTCCAAAGTTACTTGTATGACATATATCACACCTTTTTGAAATATAATGAGGTAAAAAATTCCATAATTTATTCATTTTTTCACAAACATAAAACCCCATGAAATGTTCTATGACCATACATATATTTTATAAAAAACATTCATCATCTAACTATCTAATATAAATTATATTTTTCCTTAATTATTTTATGTGTTTCACACCATTCAACTCCAGAATAATTATATTACTTTTATATAAAAATATGTTACCCTTTAACATTATCCTTATATCCTTATCATACATAATATAATACTTGGAATCTATTATATAAGTATAGTTCTCCATACCCTCCCTGTCATATGTTCAGTGAAATAAAGATCAAGAATCTATAATACAAGATTCAAGAGAGCTAGGGTATTCAATAATAGACTGGTATTATATTTTGATACAATATTCACATATCCAATTTTTAAAACATATATTTTAAATAGAATTATTTTATTATTTAAATATTTCTTCAGGTGGCCATTATATCCATAATTCAAACACATGCGACCACCATCCACTAAGATACTATTACTCTGACATCTTCTCCCTTTCCCTTTTCTCTAACCTTTCTATGCTAAGAAATTCCCTCTTCCTTCCACACTGAATAATTTTTTATATGATATATGGATGTCATTATAATGAAGTTCCTTATTCTAAAAAATTTCTTTAATATACAAAAAAACAAGTTTAGTCTTTCTAATTGAGTTATCCATTATGGTGACCATCATTTTCTAGGACTCAAGAAGTGATTAACGTTACTATAATACCCACTATGGATCTCAAGAGGTTACCATTTCTCACTCAAAATGACTTTAGACCATATTATAATTGTTTAAATGATCTCTTAAAATTTTAACTTCCAATATCCACATTTTTAACAACTTTGAAAAAAATAACACCTTATTCATTGTTTTTGGATTCTCACATATGTTAGTGAGAGTCTTCATAAGTTTCAATGCATTTACCGCTTCTTGATTATTGTAAACCATATTTATAGAAAATAATATCTGAATAAACCATAGTTATTTATTATACAACCTTTTCCATTCATATTTCTTCACCACATATTTCTTAGAACCCATCAATATAAGATCAAGGTCCTTATATAGTAAAAAATTCAACATCATCAATCCTCAAAATCCGGATTTTTTACATCGAACTTCACTACCTGAACAATAACCTATTTTAATTAGATTTTTCTAAAAATCAATAAACTCCAAATAAATTCTAGAATACTTAAGAGGGATTGTGAAAGTTTTACTAAAAACACTTCTAAAATGAAAAGGGAAAATGATGTTTCTGAACTGTTCTATAAAACACCTTCACCATGGTATGGTAATCTATAACTATTCCAAAACTTGTTTTGATACAAGTTTTTTGGCTCAAAATAACTTCCATTAGTCCCACATAATATATCCAATAGAAATTAAAGGGAAGAATAAAGTACCAGTATGAATTTTTGATAATTTGTTTTGAAAATTTTTGACACAAACACATAAATCAAACACACTGCAATGAAAAAATACTCTATAAAAACACATAAAATAATTTTAGAAGGAAATGATAAAAATAAAATAACTAAAAAATAACAACACTTTTTTCATGGTTTTTATGTGATTCCCAATCCATGGGGGATCTACTTTACTTTTATTTAAGGAAGTAGAATATGACTAATATATAATGATTCATCCATAAAACCAATTGTTCAAACTATTAAATAAATTAATGTTTAGAAAATTAAACTAGTCACCATATCGTTTGATCAAAAAGGTGAGTGATTACACATAGATCCTATTTTCATGGATATCTATTTATTCAATCAATAGCTCCAACTATATCAACTCTATCATCTAGTACACTATAAATGATTTTAATCTCTCATTGGTAAAACAATATGTTTTCTCCCTAAGTAAACATATAAATCCCATTTTAATAATTCAATTAAAAGGAAATGCCTTATGTTTTCTCCAATTAGTAAAAAATCATGTATGTCTATTTCTTTTACCATGATACTTCCATTTGAATATAAACGTGGTGACATCCAAGTTCATCACCAAAGTTACATTATATAGAATGTATAACTTCCAATATTTTTGATTTTATAGTTTTCTCTAAACCATTTCCATCAATGTTCCATAAATTAGTCTTCTAGAATTTATCATTTCTTTGATCTAGGATTAAAATCTTGAAAATGGGTTTCAAAAAATGATAAAACCAAACAATAGTAAATTTCTTATTATTAAAATAATAAATTATTTTTTATTATTTTTTTGAATATAAAAAAATATATGCACTTAATTATACCATACTTTTTTAGGATATTATTAGTGGTGGATTGTTGAGTTATACTCATAACTTTATTAGGATCACCATGTACTAGAGTAGAGTTCTTAGTTATAGGCATTAGTTTAGTTAAGGTCCCTACTTTTTATAGTTTAGCTATGGATCTTCAATGATGCTGGGATATAATACTAATCAAATAATTGGGATTGGTTTGATGAGTGATCATATATTTTTATTTTTCATTTTTTGATTAGTCTTATTTATAACCATCCCTAAAGAAGTCCTTATCAATTCGGTATGACTATATGGAATTAATACTACTAATATTATTATTATTATATGTGTCTTATATTATTTAATAATGGGATGTACCACTATCTATTTATTTTATTTGTCTTATTTTTGATATGATAATTGATAATTATTTCTTTTATTGTGTTTATTGGATAGTTGTAAATGAGAAGGAATAGTCTCCCATATATTAAAAAATGAAAATCTTGTGTCACATTAGTGTATGTTTATATAATATATGGTTAGTGTATCAGACATAGTTAGACCCTAAACAATGGATGGTTGCCTATAGAAAACAGTGAGGTGTGCTTGAGGTATATGGCATCTGATACAATCCTTGTAGAGGTGAACCAGATCGGTGATATAGAGGACTTATCTAGTAGTGTATTCTTAAATACAAATTTTCAAAATCCATGGGAGATTAACTTGTAATTTCCTAATAGTAACTAAAAATATTCCACTAGATATGTAAGGTTTTTCAAAGTCTCATGTAAGTAATTTTCTTTGGATATAGGTATATACGATTTTTGACTTTTCATAGATGGAAAATGGTTTAGTGAACTTCAGTGATGTTTTTTATATATTTATAAAAAGGTAAACCATGTGGAATGTATGGAACTTTATGGGACTAAAAATAATCTACATATATAAATTCTTAAATAAAATAAGGTATTCATCTAATAAGATATCCACAAGGTTTAAGATCCAAGATGAACTGATGAATACTGAATATAATACTTGACCTAGAAGAAAGAATCCATATTCCACATGGAGTTATCACTATAATCATCTAATTCCATGTGGAATAAATCCATACATCCCATAAAAGAAATTCGAGTTCCAATATATAGGGGAGGAGAATACAAAATATGGGATCTAGAATTATTTTCTAGAATAGAGGATAAATTCATGAGATAGATATTGGATATTTACTAAGGGCAAGATAAGATGTCTATGGTGTTGGATAATGTTGTAGGTGATCATTTTCAATAATTTTTATCCAACCATAGTTCCTCATGGGACCCATTATCCATATTCTCTATTTCCCTGCATTTCCATATTTGATGATAATGTTTTTCAAACTATGATGAATTGTATTAACCTAATAATAAAATTTAACTAAATTTCATTTATTTAAATTATTGGAGTGTTTTAGTAATTTCTATGTATCTTAATATTAATGTCTATATTATTCTTATATAGGTAGTTGCAAGACTATATGATAGTGATGAATACAAAGTGGGGATCATATAAATCATGGAGTATTATCACTCTACTGTTAGATAGTTTTATAAGGGTGTAAGGTAAATATGAAAATTAAACCCATAATATATATATATATATATATATATATATTAGAAGAAAACTATTGATCTTGGTTAATGTAGTGTATTGGAGTTAAACTATACACATGAGTGATTGATAAGAACACCTCGTTAGGTCAATCAAACCCAAACTGCAAACCTAAGCTGAGTGGGGAAGTGGTAGAAGAAACTCTATTGAAAAGTGAAATAAATAGCTAAATTAAGAGGATTTAGGAAAAAAAATCAATTAAAACCATTATTGTAATGTCATAATGATATCTTAAAAGTGTATCTATAGGTATATAGTGGTGTTATAACATTTACATTAAATGAAAAATAAGAAGACTTTGGTTTTTTTATTGATTTTCATCCCCCAACAAAACTTAGTCACTTCAAGTTGAAGTAATCCCCTGATTACCAACTATAGAAAAGACAAATTTCTATTATTCCCACCCATACATCCCATTAAAATATTTTTAACACACCATATATTTATCAATTTTGAAAAAAAATCACTAAAATAAACCTGTAATTCCACTGTCGTCTCAATAGAGAGACCTGATACTTTCTGATATTGGGAAATGATGACCTTATGCACTTGTAGTGAATGTATAGTTAACACTACACTTTTTCATCAAGTGGTTAAATTTAATAATACTTTTATTCTGTTAGAAAAACTTCTAGTAGGTGTGATTAGTGTGATATTACCTTCAAAAAATGTCTTAATATACCACTAATGTAGATAAAGAAAAAAAATGAAACTCTAACCCTATTAAGAATAAGTTTAATACAAAAGTGGAAATAATGGTTTTGAAGGACAATAAAGAAACAAAGGATAAAATAATAGATATTATAAAATGATTTCTCATCACATATGACCACCAAAAATAATTCTTAATGGAAATCCAATGGTATGATGCATGGGTTATCACTTTTGGAAATGATGATTCACTCAATGTGAATGCAGTTAGAAGCACAGAAATTAGTGAAAGTAAATTAGTAAAAAAATATAAATTTATTAATATTTATTTATTTATTAAAGTTAATTAAGAAACAAGATAAAAATATATATAATATCTTATATGCATAAATAATTTTTTTAGTACATTCTAGTTTTCAATGGAGGTATTGGTCTCAAATTCTCCTAAAAGTTATTTTTTTTATAATTTTTTATCACCATAATTCTACCATGGTTTTTAAAATTTGGTATTATAGAGATAAGTCCATTTTTTTAATGAATCATAGATATATATTTCTATACCACTGATGGTCTCACCCACAAACTTCAGAACATTGGTATTTTGTAAAATTTAACTATGTTCATGGTCTTTGAACAATTTTTATGGTTTTGAACAATATAACAACTTTAATTTGAATGTTATTAATATAATTGGATAGTGTACAAGTGGAAATCCATTTCATATTTACAATGAAAAAATTTAATTTTTGTATGGCTGTTATAGGATTACTTTACTAATTTTTACCAATAATTGTTAAGAAATAATTATAATAAGATCATTGGATTGCAATATTGGAATACGATCTTAATTTGATTGAGAAGAATGAAACTTGAAATTTTGTTTCATGTTTGAAAGAAAACAATGTTGATTGTTTGTAATGGGTTTTAGAAAAATAATCTCAATGAGAAGGTATATGTAATATAGAATAAAAAATATCATGTTTGCAGAAATTACTATGAAGTCAATGGTATATATTTTGGTAAGGCCTTTTATCTAGTAAGATTCCTTGAATATTTTTATTTTTATTTTTTCATAAAATTATTATAAATTTTTCCAAATAGATTGAAGTTTTCATTTCTAGTTGTATAAATTGAAAAATATTTTTACATTAAACAGCTAGAAAGTTTTTGTACCCACTGGTAATGGTTATAAACTTTATAAGTCAGGGAAAGAAATGTATGGGATTAAATTTTTACCCCAAGAATAGAAATCTAAGTGATAATATAATATAAAGAGCATTAATTTTATTAATGTAAAGGTGGGTAAAAAAATTAATTTCAATGGAGATGATACAAAATAATGCATTATTAATGTGTATATTGATGGAATTATTTTTACCAAAAATGGTGTAAAAACTAATGAGTAATTTACTATCCAAATGAAATATATTTTTGAAATTTCAATTATTACTGAGATGAAATTATTTTATTATTTTGAAGTCCTTAACATAAATTTTTTTCCCATTATATGGTAATAAAATTATGCTCATGTGTAGTTGAGAAGGTTTAGAATAGATGAATTAAGAGATGTATATAATCCTATAACACTTGGGAAAAAGTTATAATTATATTATTATGGAATGAATACAACTCAAAAGGAGTTACATTGGCTTATCAGAAGCAAACTATACTGGAAAATTATTATACAAGATATCATGTTTGTTGTTACTCTTTGTGCATAGTCCCTAAGAAATCCTAAAGAGTTTCACCTTATGGTAATGAAATGAATCTTTTACTATGATAAAGACACTCTAAATTATTTATTATGTTAATTAAAAGATATATTATTAAAGGTTTATGGATTTTATAATGAATAGTGTGCATGAAATGTAGATGATTATAAATAAAAAGTATGGATTCATTCATTATTAGATAAAGATGAATTACTTACAACTCTAAGGATAAAAAATAAATAAATCTAATAAAAATTTATTTTTAGTATTTAATGTAATCTTAAGAATTAGTACAAATGATTTGGATATAATCAAAACATGAAAATATGTGGGTAAAATATTTATACCCATTGATCTTTAGGTGTGATTATTATTGTGAAATAAACAAGTTAAATAATTCAGTGTGGTAATCAAGGATTAATCATACTAATATAATGTACTACAATATCAAGGAGAATTTGAAACTTAAAGATTTTACCTTAGAATATATTTTTATAAAGGGGAATGATTTTAATATCATAATAAATCCCATAATTAAGGATTCCTTCCATCACATGAGAGTGTTTTTTTGAATGTATTCTCTTCCCAAAATATGTATGAGTACTCTAAATTATTTTCCATCATTAATTAATTTAAATTTATTAAATAAGTGGATAAGTAGTGTCAAATAACTCCATGTAAATAGTGTTAGAAAATATAATATTATTGGTGAACAGAAAGTGGTAGAATGAAACACAATTTTCATTCTTTTAGCAAGATACATGAGGTGTTGGTTATTGAATTATGATGAAAATCCTACATTTTAGTCTATTTCAAACAAATACAATGAGGGAGATTCTTGATACCTTTTTTATTAATTAAAATTAATGAATTAAATTAATAAATAGGGATTTTATAATTTATTAATTAAGACATTTTATGTATAATATAGATATCTACAATGATACTTAGAGAACTCTCAAAATCAATATTTTATCAATTAGTGTGGTTTCCAGAGAACTCTAGCATTGGGAGTATTTTACGAATTGACTATTTTGAAGATTAATTATCAGGTTTTAGAGGATTATTAGATATAAGATGAATAAAAAGTAATGAAATATTTTTAAAAGACCATAGGTCTCATCAAGTGTATAATCCTCGATTCAGCTCACATTCACCATAAAAAACCATTTTCTATATATCTAATAAGTACCTACCCATATGATATAGGTTTCCAACTAAAAATGAGGATCTATGTACCAAATTTAGAGAATATACTTTATTAGGTATAACTAACAAAAATTATTTTGAAAACATAATAATAAACCTCAATCACTATAAAAAAATTAATGTGATCATGAAAACTACATTCTATTAATAGGTAAATAAAAAATTCCATGTTATAACAAAATATTGTAGTTATGTCACATAGCCATTAATAAGTAAGGGTATCCCATAATATGAACAAGAAAAGGATACCAAAATAAAACTAAAAAATTAAAGGATTTTACAGTAAAACTAGGTCCCAAGTGTCTACCTGGTCACATTTTTTTAACTCTTTCCAAACCCCACCTACTCAAATCTCTAGTATAGGGCTCTTAACCTTACTTATGACTACATATATAAATAGTTCTTTAGTTGTAAATTTCCCAAGAAGTGTGTAGTATAACACCGCCACCTCTTTCCTTAACAATTCAAGTATAGTCATGTTCAGGTAGAATGTCATATTCTCTTATGTAAAAGTCATACAATGAAGTTAATAGTAGTAAACATGTCATATCCACATGGTAATACAAATAAAATTGTGCATGACTATAATTCCTACTTCTTATGTTGGAAATTATTTGAAAATTTTATATTAAATCTAATGGTTGATGCATATACACATTATCATACATATAATGTGGATAAACAAGCATAAAATACATTCATATACTATAATGTTATATCATTATTCAATACATATCTCAATAATACACAACCAATAACCCTAAAATTTTAGTTTCTTTATAGAGTTCAAACATAATCAACTTATTTAGAAATGTTATTAAGAAATTACCATAAATTTCTTCCCACGTATTACCCTTGTTTTAAATATCCTTCTTATTTCATTCCTTTATATCCAAGGGAAATGGAAACATAATAATGGGTTATATTAGATGATTAGTATGGGTAACATTTGAGATATTAATCTATGACCATAAGTGATCATAATGATAAGAATAAGGGTATGAATACCTAATAATAACTTATGAAAACATATATAGACCAAAAATCAAGAGTCACGATAGAAGTACTTATCATAACAAAATTCAAGATTCATAATATTCTAGAATCATATATATTCAATCACGATCCATTTGATCATGTCATAAGTATAATACATAAGTTGTTTTAATACATAGAAGTATAGAAAATCATTTACTTAGTCAAGGATAACTATTAATATCATCGTAACATAGTGATTATAGTCCTATTTGGATTGGGTTCAATCCCTATTTCCATAAACATAGTTGATAAAGTACCATTATACTGACTCATACTTTTCATACATAGATAATACATCTTATTAGATTAATATTCATTATATAAAATTGTGATCCAAACCAGAACCTTATTGGTTAAGTATCCTTAGAAACATGGGCGCATAAATAACTTGTTCATAAGATTTTTGTATCCTCCCCCATTAATCACTTCATAACTAACACCCTTCTTATACATATCATAACTAAAATCATTCTTCATAACATGGGTAAACGATACATATGAAAGGTTGAGATCAAAATATAGGTAAGGGTAAATAGGGGATATATTAAATACCAACTAATCATAACATGGTAATAAGGGTATGAAAACATGATCTTAACATTTGAAAACCATACCCTACATTTCATAGAGAATAATATTGATTAATGTAATAATTATTGGAAGTTTATAAGAAATTAATTATAATGGAATTTAATATCATGATCCATGAGATCATAAAATTGTCATAAGACATATATTTTTTCCATACACATAATCCCATGAAATCATTTTCATAATATCTAAGGATTATTTACAAGACTTTCATAATGGACTGAATCACTCACCATTCTAATTTATTAGTCAAGGTTCACACCAAAGACTATATAGTGGATAGAGTCTCTTATTGAACTAGGTTAACTCCCAATTCTAGTCCTATTTATCTTAATAAATATACATCTTTACCCAATTCATTAGAGGGATATATAATTTAGGGACCACCCATATCAAAATGAAAATCCTATAGATATGGACCACATGATCCTATAACATTCATCACATCATAACCTATAAAAAATAAATGGTTTAACAAAAATTTCATCATAGAATAACTGATGGAAAAGAATATTGTTGCATAAACATTTTATTGATTACTCATAGCATAACCTTTGGGAAAGAAAAGAGTTGCACAACCATTTTTTCATCATAATCATAAACTATCAAAAGAAATATTAAAGATCGTATCATTCGATTATATCCACTATAAAGAATAGGAAATATTATAAGATTTCATATTGGATTAAAAATACTTTAAAAGATCACATGGAACATTTATTGATGTAAAATACCCTTTTCACTTTGAAATCACTTATTTAAAATCTAAAAATTTCCTAAACATTAATGAAACTAATTTAATATAAAATCACCTTCAGATGTTTTAAAAGACTCTAATAATTATTAATTTATTCATGAAGTTAGGAAATTCTATTCTTTCCATATAAGTTAAAATAAAATATTCTTTTTATACCTTTGTAAAAAAAGGAAAAAAGTACCAAGTTTGGAAAATAAAATGAAGTTTCCTTTTAAACCATTTTTTCGAAATTCAATATTGTGTAGAAATTACTTTACAAATAATAGAATAATACTAAAAACAATATTTAAAAATATTATATAACATGGAAGTGGATAAAAATGATTTTTGACTAATGAGATAAATAAAGTCAGTATTCTTTAAAAAAAATATTATTCCAATCTCTTGAGTTATTAAAAAGTGTAAAATGAATTAAAATATGTAATTTTCCAAAAATAATTATAGGATAATGAAATTAATGAGTTTATTGAGAGGTATTCCATAATATTTCATCATTATAAATTAATCATAAATAATCTAGATAAAACATGAGATTGTAATATAAAATAGTTATCTCATTATTAACATTCAAATAAAAACCTCAAGAAATATAGAAACTTATATCGATATGTATATCCCCATAATTTTTTGGATAAGAATAAAAAAATGAATTCATGGGATTTATATATACCACATATAAGAAATAAGTGGTGAATATGAAATGCGACTCATATAAGTAAAAGTTATATGAAAAACCCTTAAAAGATGTTTGACTTTCTTAAAAAGTGATTTAGAATCATTTATAATAAATTAGATTTTATTATAATTATATAAAAATTTAATTAATATAATATAATATCATATATGATCCACTTATAACATCTCAAAACCCATTTATTAATAAAAGAAAGGTAATTAATATTTTTCCATTTAAGAATTGTTATCATATCATAAATATCATATATATTAAGTAAATCTATCATTGTTACTATCCAATTAAATTAGAAATGAAAAAATAAATATCATCACATCCTTGAGGTTGTAGTCGACACGTGTGCACAAGCGACATTATCATTTTCCAAAAAATTGAAAGGTAAAAAGGTAAATATGATATTATAATTAAAAAATAATATAAATTTCATTAATATAATTTATAAAAATTAAACCCATCATAATACTCATTCATGAAAGATGGTGATGAAAAAAGTAAGTGTATCACTATGTGGGGGTGGTAGTCTCCATGTATGTATGAGCAATACTTTCACATCTCATTTGATTGAAACGATGGTAGATAATATTCATTTCATGATTTTAATAACATTTTTTAATATTTATGATACTTAATTTAATATTTTATGATGATTTTAAAATATTTTAAAGAGTTTGAAAAATAAATAAATTTAAAGAGACTAGGTAAGACGATTACCTATTCTTCCAGAGACCTCCATTAGATCCTTTCTTAAGGATCCTTTTAAAAGCCTTTTTAGAAGACCATAACCAATAATTTTTGGAATTTTATTTTTTAAAAATAATTTAATCTGTTTTTTTATATATATAGATAAAAGTGGTTTAAAGAAAATAGGTAATGGGTATCCTTTTATAAGAGAGGGAAAGGACACACTTGGAATTACTAAATAAATTAAAATATAATTATTTCATTATCAATAAAAATGATTCTAAATGGCTATATATTAGAATAAAAATAATCTAAGGTATAAATACGATCATCCAATGTGATTTAGATAGATTTTGGTTTCATTTTAAACCTTAACTTTTTTATTAAGCCCTTGGTTAAGGAATTTTAACCTTAACCACAGTAATGAATTTTTCAATATTAAAGGGTTATAGATTTAATTATAAGGTTTAAATTGGAACATAAATTTCCTAGGGATAAAATTTCATAACATATATTATCTATATTGTCATATTTCAATATTTTTATGATTTTTAAATAAATTAATAAAATAATTGTTTCCTAAAATATCATAAATATCATTAGTGATATTATACCTTTATTTTGACACTAAAGACACTAAGAAAAATATTGAATTTAAATATAATCCTTTAAAATAAAATTAATATTTCATATTTATCTATTAAATTTTGGTAACACATTAATTAATCCAAATGGTATTACTTTTTATATTTTTGAAATCATTTGTTTTATTTCTTTATTAGTTGAACAAATACTATGTCAGTGTTGCATAAGCTTTAATGTGATTGTTAAATGTCAAAAAATAAATAAATTAATTAATATGATAAAAATAATAATTTATATTTCATATGATCATATATAAAAAAATATCACTCTTCATATACCTATGTAAAACAATTGGAGATATTAATGTCAAGAGAGTGACATTTTGTATTCATTCTTTTTTGAAATTAATATAAATATGATAATAATTGATAAAGGGAACCAAGTGGCCAAATATTTTAGACTTTAATTTACATGGCCGAACTACACCCATATAATTGGATAAATTAAAGTTATATATAATATTTAAAGCCATATCACAATGTTTTAACCATATTTTACTCATTTTTCCCTTCTGAGGTGAAACAAAATTTACTACTATTACAATTCAAATTGACCAAAAAAAAAGGGGACCTATATACAAAATCTGATTATATTAATTCAAAATATATAATATAATTTTAAAATACTAATTTCTATAAGTTGTATAAATTAATTTTAAAATTAGTTCTAAAAATTCGATGAAAAATGAATTTTAGAAAAATATATTTTTAAGTATAAAATAGGATTTATTCATATCACATGTCTATAAAATCAATTAGATACATGTTAAAGCATTTTATTAAATACATAATATTTAAATTTCATTAAAATAATTCACTAATATTGATTAATTTAATTTATTAAGATAAAAAATGCATTGCACGCATAAAAACAATTCTTTTAGAAAAACATCTCTTTTACTTAAAATGAATTTATTTTTATATATAATCAAGTTATAACCAATGAATTTATTTTATACATGGGTAAAATAATTTTATTTCCTAAATTATTTAATCTTATTCATACCTTTTAATATAATAATGACATTATAACGGTATACTATATTATGGTTCCTTTGGGCTTGGTATTTTGTGTACCACATGATATAAAAAAATATTTAAAGAGAAATATATACTAAAATATTGGGGTGTAAAATTTTAACCCCTATAAATTAATTTATCCCTAAATATTCAATCACATGAATATAAAAAATTATGATATATATGTTCATTACGTTCACATGTTCTGAATTAGGTTCTCTAAATTTTTGATTTCTCCAAATAACTTAATCAAGTGAGTAGTCTTTTTTGTAGAACATTATCTCTATGATCCAAGATTTACACCAGTTATTCTACATAAGAAATATCATTCTCCAATGATACGACCATTGATATTAGTATATTCTATTGATCAGGTATTAATTTACACAGCAGTGATATATATAACACATCGTGAACTTGATAGAGGTTCGGTGGAAGCGCCAAGCGATAAACTACCATTCCTAATTGATCAAGAATATCAAAAGGGTCATTTAACCTATGGATCATATTTTACTCTTTAAAATTATCATAGCATTATTCCATATAGAAATTATTAGGAAAAACTTCTCACTAAGTTTTAATTCTAGATTTCATTGATGATTGTCATCAAAACTTTTCTATCGACTCTGAGAAGCTTTGATGTGTTATTGAATGGCTCCAACTTTCTGTGTCATTTCCTCAATAACTCAGGTCCCTATAGTTTTCTTTCTCTAAATTCATACCAAAATGTTGAAGTTTAGAACTAATATCTATAGAGGTATTCATAAGTATCCATATGAATGATTGAGTGAAAAATATTTTTGTAATAAAACTCAACTAAAGGAAGGTGTTGATCCCAACCACCTTTGAAATCCATAAACAAATATATCTACATACCCTCTAAGGTTTTAATCTACCTCTCATACTAACCATATATCTAATTATGATATGTCTTATTGGAACACAACAATAAATCCAAAGCATGCTAAATACTTCATTGGAACTTATAGGTAAACCTTGTATCCTGATAATACATAATTGAATGTGGTACTTCATATTTGATTACAACTACCTTAATGCATATTCTGGAAAGCTTATCAATAGATAAATATTCTCTGATAACAAAGAAGTGTGATGGATTTATAAGGTGTTTGAATATAACCCAAATATAATTATTTTCTTAAGACATTATGGGGAGTCCAATAAGAAAATCCATTATTATGTTCTCCCACTTCCATTCTAGTATATTTAATGGTTATAAAATCACCTTACACTTTTTTATCTTATCCTTAACTTTTTTACATACCAAACAAATAGATACATACTCTACAATATATATCGCCATGTTACCCCACCTTAAGTACTCTATCAAATCTATATACATTTTTGTACTTATAGGACAAATAGAGAATGATGAAATATAAGCCTCATCCAATAACTCCTTTTTAAAAAATTGTATGAAAAGAAAAAATACATGATTATTGAACCTTATAATTTCTTCATAATCAAGGTTGACCTTAGGAACATTTATCACCTTCTTTTTTTCTATATATCTTCATATTTTTCCTATTTAATCTTCACTTTGATAGATTATTGAACACTCATTTGAGAAAGATAATATTTCCCATAGTCTTTCATGATTTCCAGATCTATTCTATGAAAATCCAGAAATATTGGATCTTTTATGATCCTTATAATAGATAAGCTTGCATATCCTTTTGACTTAAATCATTTTCCACCTATTTCACTTTCCTAGAGTAGTAATGTATTGAGAATTCATAATAATTAATCAACTCCAACCATCACATTTTGTGAATATTTAACCCTTTATGATGGAATATATATTTTAATGTTTTATAATATGTATATATTTCACACCTTTCTTTATAAAGATAATATGTTGATATCATTTATTAAAAAATTACTGAAGTAAAATCCAAATCATAAGTTGGTAAATCTTTCTCATGAGAATTCAATCATCATGAGGAATAATATATAATAATTTAATTCTTTATGAAAGTGTATCCCAACCCCTTCTTCAATACATCACTATTGATTATAAATCATTATCCATTGTAGGGTAGTATAATAATAGGTGTGATGTCTAACCATCTCTTTAGTTCCTTAAAATTTTCTCACAACCATCTTCCCAAAAGAATTTGACTCCCTTTTGAGATAAATTAGTAAATAGAGTAGATAGTTGTGAGAAATTCTATATAAAGTTTCAATAATATCTATCCAAACCAATAAAAGTATGGATCTAAACCACATTTATTAGTCTAAGGAAATGTTTTAAATCCACCATCTTTAATTGACCCCAAAAATATAACATCTCTTGAGATTATATAACCTAAAAAAGAAACTTTTTGTATAAAAAATTATCATGTTTTAAATTTTTCATATAAATTATCCTACCTTAATGTCTTTAGTACAATCCTAAAGTGATATTATTGTTATTCTTTTCTCTAGGAATATATAAGAAAATCCTCTATGAATACAACTAAAGACTGATCAAGGTAATATCCAAACACTCTATTCATTAAATCCATGCTGATAGTGGGGGAATTAGTAAGAACAAATGGATTCACTGTAAATTCATAGTGTTAATACCTTATACGAATGGATTTTTTGTATATATCTTCATTTTTACCCTCAATTGATAGTATCCAAATTGATGATCTATCTTGGAAAAGTATTGAACTCCGCATAGTTGATCATGAAAATCATTAATATGTGAAAATGGATACTTATTCATGATTTTGATCTTTTTCACCTCCTAATAATTCATACAGAGTCTTATTGATCCATGTTTTTTCTTAACAAAAAGAACAGATGCATCCCATGGTGATGCACTTGAAAAAATGAATCCTTTTTCAAGATTCTTCTAGAGTGGATTATTCAATACCTACAACTCAATCTGGTCTATCTATATAGAGTATTTAAAATAGTCATAACAACATGTATGAGGTCTATAGAAACTCAATATCACAATTTTGAAGAAGACCAGATAATTCTTCCTAATAGAAAACAATATACTTCCATATAAAATGCATATAATCAATTTTTTGTTTCTCCCCAACCATCTAAGATAAACAATCCATTTTATGGGTATCAAGATGCATAAAATAGATTTAATTTCCATGGTATGTTCACATTTAATACCACACTATTATATGATTATATTTTAGATAAATATATGAAACATTAATTACCTTCCATGGAAATTGATGTGGGATTTATGTAAATAATTTCAATAGATTCCCAAATTAAAACTTAATTCAACTATATAGAGAATAATGAGATTTGTATAAAGAAAATTACCACAAATATAAATTGACCAAAAATTATAGACTTGAGATGCGATCATTATAAAACAAATATTTTTCACTGTTAATTCAATATATAATAGTTGATGTGGTACTATCATGACCTTATAAAATTATTTAGATATAAAAGAGTGGGTAGATCCATAATCAAATAATAAATTAGTAGTTATAGATTTGATTGTATGCGTAAATTTATCGACTTCATTATCCACATAAAAAATAATGATAAAAAGATATTTTACATTGTATTTGTCATTTAGAGGTTTTTGATGTAGATTATCATCATTAACCTTCAGATTTATGCACTGGTCATAATAATACCCATACTCGTTTCATTTGAAATAATTGATTGTGGGTGTTGCATTATAATGTTCCTTTTCTATATCATTAGTTATATTATTCCTATAACCACTTTGTAATTAAATTGTCTAATGATGTTTTTTTCCACACATAAAACATTTACCTATCAAATTAAGTCCATTTATTCCTTTTTATCACCCATAGTTCAATCATAAAGGAATTCTCATCTTCTTCCCTCCATGATTTTTAGAATTTCTTTTTAATCCTATCATTATTTTTTTATCAAAACAATGATATTGATGAGTAACTCTAGTATCCATCTCTACCTTGATAAAACATCAAATGATTTATTCATAGAAACTGATGTATCGTATGGATAAAATCATTCAGATACTTGGTTTTAATCTACTAAATAATTGATCAACCTTACATTTATGATGAATGATTATACAAGAATAATACCTCACAATCCTTGTAAAATTTTCCTCATATGTATTAATAGGTTCATCATCCTTCGATTTCAGATCACGGAATTCCTTCTCTATTTTTATTCAAATAATAATAGGGATGTTCTTGCTGAAAAAATAAGTTTCTAAACTCATCCCAATCCATGGAGTTTATTTCTTCTTATTTCCTCATGTTATTTATAAGTTTCCACCATTGATCTTATTCACCTTCAAAAGTATAGACAACTAAAATAAGTTTTATATGTTCTAAACACAATATAATGGAAAATATATTTATTTGGGTACATATCCATTAGTTAGAAACTATTGGATCTATAAACCCACTAAAATATGGTTGATGATTTCTCATAAAGGAATCAACAGAAATTTTCTCCCTTATTTTCACGATTAGAATCTTAGCATGATTCATGTGTTGAGAAATTTTTGTAAGAATAGAAATTATATTTTTTATTCCTACTCCCCTAACACAAGGTTTCTAAGGAGGAAAATAATTTCATTATCTATACCATTCAGTATTATCATGGTTCCTTTAGTTTCCATTCATTGAATAAAACAATAAAATCGTATTCAGAGAAATATTAACAATATTGGGAAACCTAAAAAATCATTTAAAATAAATCTTCATAAGTCTAAATCATGAAAATAAATCAATCTATGCCACCTTAGTTTTATCCTTGGTTATCCATGATCGTCATATTTTTAAATCCTTTATGATAGTTTGTAAAGAAAATGTGAATTAACTCAATCATAACCTTATATAATTTCATGCCATGTTTTCATTAAGGTAACACTCACCATGCACTAGAATTATGTATGTGATAGACTCTAAGAACTATTTTTGGGGTTAATTACCCATTGATTCATCTGTTTAAAAAAACATCCACTTATAGTATCCAGAAATAGATGTTTTTCTTCGAAAATAATAGTTTTTTTCCTTACCATAATATAAGACATAAGATTATCCCAAGGGTTATTATTATAGTTGTATCATCCTAGTTTCCTATGTTTCTATAATACTTTATCTGATACTAACTATAATGACCCAATCATTTCATAAATAGACATTGCATCATATTAAATGGAGATTTATTTCATAAAATTATAATCCACACTAGAACCATATAAGTTTAGTGTCTTTAGAAACTAGAACACATAAATAACATATTTTTAAGAGTTTTAGATAAACTATAATTATGTTCTTCATAACAAGAACACTTATTAGTCATATCATAATTAAAATAATTCTTCATAACCTTAGGAAAATAATCTTAATAATGGGTGAACTATGATGCACAATAAGGGTAAAAAAGGGAGATATCAAAGATCACTTAATCATGATATGAGAATAATGTTATGGTAACATGATTTTAATATTTAAATATCATACCCTATATATCATGAAGTATAATCTTGAGTCATGGAATAAATCATAGAAGTTCATAACACATGAATCATAAAGGTATAAAATAACACAATCCATAAGAGCGTGCCATTATAATAAGACATTTATTTATAGGATGCACATTAGAATAGAAAATCATTTCCTTAGTAGTAAATTCATACTTCCAATACTTTTATAGTGTATTGGGTTCACTCCACATTCCCTGGTATTAGTCAAGTTTTACTCCCAAGACTATCATAGGGGAAAGAGTTCCTTGCTGAATTTGGTTCACTTCTTATTCTAGTGTCTTTTATCTTATAAAATATCCATATTTACCCATTGAGTTGGAGGGATATTTTATTTTGGTCCAACCCATCTCATAATTAAAATCCTAAAAATGTGTTCCATAAGATCATAAAACATTCATAATATCATAACCTGTGAATAAAACAGGTTTTAAAATAATTTCATCTGGTGTAACCAAAGGAATATAAATGGGTTTTATTAACATTTCCTCAATTACTCATTGCTTAACCCATGGAAAATGAATGGGTTTCATAAGAATCATGTATTCATAATCATAAAATTTCAAAAGAAACAATAAGGATGGTATCATTTGATCATATACCTAATAAATATTAGGTAACATCAAAGGATGTAATCTTATATGAAAAGTTATATTTAAATATCTCTTGTAATGGTACTTGAGGAAAATAATGTTTTCACATTGAAATCACTAATTTAAAATCTAAATTTTTTCAAAAATATTTAAAAAATAATTTTTATTGAAAATTAATGTGGAAAATTTTAATTTAAGTTTCAAATCATTGAGTGGTCATGAAGTATGTAATACTCGGTGATGACATATAATTTAAAGTAAAACATTCCTTTCATACTTTTGAAAAAAAATGTTAAGAAGTACCTCATTCATAAAATTACAAGAAGATTACATTAATTTTTTGGTAAAAACAAAATAATGGATATGAATGAATTTAAACAATAATATAAAAATATTGAAAACATTCTTAAATACATTTTTAAGAAAAATGGATATGGAAAAAAATCAATTGAAGGCAGAATTAATGTTGGTTTTCCTTAAAAATATTATTATTGTATCTTGATTACATAAAAATAGGAAATTAAAGGGAAATATTTAATTTATAGAAATAAACCATTTAGAAGATACTTCCTGAAATTCTTAATAGGTAGACTGAAATATTTCATCATTGAAAATTAATCATAAATAATCCTGATAAATGATGAGATTATAATATAAAGCCCTTAACACTTTTGTAGCATTCAAATAAAAACCTCATGATAGAGAGAAACCAAGATATATTTTTCTATCTAAATAATTTTCATGAGAATCATTATTAAATATATTCATGGGTACTATGTACATCACATGAAATAAATAATTGGGGAATATGGCATGTGTCACACATAAGTAAAAGTAAGACAAAATGACCTTGCCTCATATTAAATTTTCTTCAAAATAAATTTATCCTAATTTATAATAAATTTAAATTTATTATCCTTATATAAAAAAATTAATTAAAATACTTGTAATATCATATATGATCCACTTATAAAATTTTAACACCCATTAGTTAATAATTCCTTAATAAAATAGTTCTTTTTAGTATTAATTGTTTCATTTTTATAAGAATTTTAATTTATATAATTACAGTCCTAGTTCGTTGAACATGGTTACATCATCTTCATAATGTCAATAATTTTATAAATATCATATGTATTCATAATATATATATATTCATTAATAAATTATAGATATATAAAAATGAATTACACAATTCGTGGAGATGGTAGGCCATACATACAAATGATTGTTGTTTTCACCTTTTGACATATAAAAATAATTAAAGGTAAATAATAATTCACCTATAAATAGTAATTATTATACCATATATATCATATATATTCATTAAATCTATCCTTATTACCATCCATGAAAAATGGAAATGAAAAAAAAATCACGTCACTTCATGGAGGTGGCAGTCCACACGTATACACGAGCGACATTATCATTTTCCAACAGATTAGAAGGTAAGAAATTAGAAATGATATTATAAATAAAAATAATATTATTTACATAAATATCATGTATAAATATTAAACCCATTATAATAATCACCCATGAATTACCGTGATGAAAAATTATTTTTATTGCTATGTGGAGGTGGTAGTCCACACGTGTGATACATTCACTTCATATTTGATAGAAAAGAGGGTGTAAAAGAGTTGGTTCATGATATTAATAAATTTTAAATATATTTTTCATAAATAATTTTTTTATGATGAATACCATAGATTTAGAGGATGCAGAAGAAGTAATAAATTGAAAGAGGTTGGGTAAGGTGATTACCTCTTCATGAGGAGACCTCCTTTAGATCCTTTATTCAAGAATCATGGAATGGTCATTAAAGAAGACAAGTACCACTGATTTTCAGATAAAGAATATTGAAATAGAATTGGATAGGATTTAATTGTGTTATATGGATCAAGTTAATGTAAATAATAGAGAGAAGGTTTATCCTGTATATAAGGGTGGAAAATGATACACATGGAATTACCAAAAATGATTAAAATATAATTAATTGATTCCCAAGAAAAATGATACAAAATGGCCATATATTCAAATAAAATATATTATACAGTTGAAATATACACATCAAATTAAATTTAGACATTTTTTGGTGTCATTTTAATCCTTTTATTTTGGATTAACCCAATAGTCAACAAATATTAATCTTAACTGTGGAAATAACTTTTTCAAAATTAAATAGTTACAATTTTACATACAAGGTTAAAATTATCTAATAAATGGATAAGAGGGGTATCTTAGACAATAACTTATCCAACTTTTCCAATTTCAGTATTTTCTGTAATTTTAAAAAATTTAATAATATTTTATTTTCTTAAAATATTATAATTTTTATTTTTGAAATTATTCAATTAATTTGACACAAAAAACACCAAGACAAAGATATAATTATAATATAAAATGTTAACACAATTATAATATGTAATATTTGGATAATAAATTCATGAAACACATTAATTCATCCAAATATTATTAATTATAATAATTTTAAATTTATTTATTTTATTTTTCTATTATTTGAATAAATATTATGTCGGTGTTGCATAAGAATTTAGGTTATTTATTAAATCAATAAAAATTAAAAATAATTTACATTGATAAAATAATAATTAATATTTCACATAATCATTTATAACTAAAATTATCCTCTTTCTATCCTTATGTAAATATTTTATATATATTAAATTCATGATAGTGATATATTTTATTTATTATTCTCTTAAATTAATATAAATTTTATAATAATAAAATGGAACTGAGGGGCCATATATTAGATAATTGGATGTAAATGGATGAACTAAACCCATAAAATTGGATAAATAATTGTTTTAGAAAAGTTTTAAATCCTTATCCAAATGTTTTGACCATATTTTACCTATTTTACCCTTACTGAGGTGAAAAAAATTACTGTGATTACTCTTTATATTGAATAAAAATTAATAGGATCTATTTACCAAATTTGACCATAATACTTCCAAATATGGAATACAATTTTAAAAATTAAATTTCTATAAGTGGAAGAAATTAATTTTAAATTAATCATGCAAAATGCAATGAGAATTGTTTTTGAAAAATATATTTTTAACTGTAAAATAAGATTTATTCTTATCCCATTCCAAGAAAACACAATATATGAATGCAAAAAAAAATTTATTTAATTTATAATATATCAATTTCAATAAATTAAATCATATTTAGTGATTAATTTTATTTATTAAGATAAAAATTAAATTTATCACATAAAAAATATTTTTTTTATGAAAACATATCGATTACATTCAAATTATTTTATGTTTATTTATAATCAATTGATAACTATTGAGTTTATTTTATAAACGTGTAAACAAATTTTGTTTCAAAATTTTTTTATTCCTATTCATAACCACGGATTTAACATTTATGTTAAAACAATATATTATATTATGGTTCATTTAGGCTTGGGGTTATGTGTATCAAAATCTATAAAAATAATTTTTTGAGGTGAAATATATCATAAAATATTAGGGTGATACACTTATATTTCTTTGGTTTAACTCCAAAATAAATTTAATAATATACCATGATATTTAATTATTTAACCAATTAATTGGATTGATATAAATTTTTGTTCGCACTCTTCATATATGTTCTTTTATTTCCTAAAAAGAGATTTAGTCCAGATGATTGATTATGAGAAGCTGATTATGGTTTCATAATCATTCATGTTTGGTTTACTATTTTGTTTTTGAAATAAACTCTTAATAGTTTTCACATCTTTAATAAACTATAGTTCTACTTTCCAAAGGTAATAATTCACTAGAGTTTCATACCAATGACACTTAGGAACTCCCATTGGTCTAGAGGATGGGTGGTTGGGTTCATCACACCCTTTTGAGGGGGATTGTTTCCTACTACGAGACTCTATTGTAGATTTAATATATGTTTTTGAATACTTGCTAAATACTACTATTGGACTAGTTACCCTCATTCCAAGGATATGATTGAAACTATGTGAAAAACCATATGCATTAAAGTTTCTCTGTTTGTATCTTTTTAATTTATAATGCTTTGGTTTATAGTCATAATAGGTAACTATGGAGTTTATTACTATCCAGAAAGATGGTTGGTGTATTGGATTTTGGATTGAACCTTATAAATGAATCCTATATATCCTAAAATAATAGGTATCAAAATCCATATAGTTTTATAAATTTATAAAGGGGGGAATGACATTAGGTTCTTACTATTAAGAGGCATTTTATGTGTCCTAAAAAAGAATAGTAATCAATTCCCATATAGTTTGGTTAAATGGTCAGTTATTACACCTTAAAAGGAGGCCCATATTGAAGTAACTTTCATCATACTGATGGTATGATCATCACAAACTACTATTCCCATGTGAATCATTCTAGGTGTGGGAATCTGGAGATAATAGAAGAGTATACACATTTCATATGAAAATAAGATTACTTTTTAATGGGATATACACACCGAGGAACCATATTATAAATATGGTTAGATGTCCTATAGAGAATATGAATCTTTGAGATAAGTCATGATATTCCACAATAAATATTATAATATTAAAGCTACATGGGGGAATTATGGTCCTAATAAGAAATATAGTTGTGTAGAAATATAGAGAATGGAAATATATTGGATATGGGGAACAATAATTGGAAATCAATCCTATGTATCCTGATTACAATTGGAAATAGAGTCCTCATAGTCCATAAGTTTATGATCCATTTATGGGAAAGGAAAGATAACTAAAATCATACAGATTATTTCCCTGTAGATTAGGGAATATTTAAATATTAGGGACTTACAACATGGGGGATTCCCAATTAGGATTAATCTAAGAGAATCATTTGAGTTTGGACTCATGGTTCATAATGAAGCTGAAAGGATGCATCTCAACTAAAGGCATATTAGGGAAGCCACACAGAGATATCTCAAATTGAGAAAGTATGACAAAACTGAATTTAAACATCTTTAACTAAGGTATTTAACAGAATGGTTGGGTCTTACACCTAGGAGGATGACCGTTTATAGATCCATTCATTGTCCATTGATCAATGTGTAAGGATTATCAAACTGATGGGACGATTTGGCCCTATGATCAAGAAAAATTATTATCTTACAGAAAAATGGATTCCCATATCATATAATCATTCATTTTCCTCTTGATAGTATAATGAATGTGATAATAAAATGTCTACATAACATGATTTTATAGGATTCAAGTCCTCAAGGATCATCCAAATCCTTATTTAAACAGTAATTTTATTTTTAATCAATAATTACTTTTATTTCAATCATAAGGATATTTTTAAGATCAAAGTTTTATAAAATTAGATAATAATTATTATATAATAAACTCATATATTATATTTTGGAAACTTCCTCTTAATATCTCGTTTCCCATAATATATTTTTTTTCAATTAAACATGTTTTCTTTTTATTAAAAAAATTATTTTTTTCAACATTACTTTAATTTTTTTCCAAATCATCCTTAAAAACTATGAAAAACATTTGAAAATGTGGGATGAATGAAAAATTCTTAGTACAATACATATAATATGAAGAAATAACCTATTAGTCCATTTCAAAACCATGAGATTGTAAAAGAGAGTTTACCTTTAAGATAATAATCTTCGAGTTCAAATAATTTTTTACTTACACATGAAATCATAATTACTGCATAAATTATTTCATAAAAACATCATAAGAAAATATGATGGAAAAATAATAACCATTAGGGTTTTTTTTAATGAGAACCCAATAAAATTGTTTTCTTAAAACAAAACTTTTTACCCTTAAAGGGCATAACATTTCCCTGAACAAAATATATTACCTTATGAAATAGAAATATTTCCATGAAAACACATTATAAATAATATAAAATTCATATAGTTTCCTTGGTAAATAATATTAATAGAACCCATACAAGAACCCTTACACATGGAATAACTTATATGGTCAACTTCCAATATAATTATTTGGAAAACATAATCATTACCCAATGAATTGTAGAGCTATATCGGGATCACCCATCATCAGAGCAATATCATTCTCACCCATAATAATAAGTAATTTCCATGAAAAAAATCATGCATGAAACACATAAAAATATTTCATTTTAATCACCATACTCAAAAAATGTACTTTTGAACACAAAAGTCAAAAAATTTTAGATATTTATATTTACTTTAATTTAAAACCAAATTTTCAAAATTAAAATACCATGAAAAAAGGGTGGGAGTGTTTTATAAAAATAAAATATGGAATCATATAATTTAATCAATACTTCAAATAAAAATTTTTATTATGGTAAAACCATTGACATCGTATAAGTTAAAATAGAAAATTTATTTTTTTATTTTGGAAATGTTCCCTATAAAATAAGTAAAAAGAGTATATTTGAAAAACATTGATAGAAATTCAAAGAGATATAAAATTTTCATTATAAATAATTTACATCCATATTAATAATTTTACAATATATTTTTAAGAATATAGATATGGATGAAAATTATTTAGAAAATGGATCTTCAAAACATTTTAAATGAGGTTTTCTTAGTAAAGTGTCTCTTACCTTGAGGCTGACTTGTCACATACATTCTTTATCATATTCAATAATAAAATTATTCTAATTATTTAAAATATTAAGAATTTTTTTAATGTTCATTAAATTATCAATATTCATTTAATATTTTTTTTATGATGTTTTATTTAGTTGGTTTATCAATTCATTTTACATCAAATGTTCTGAGGACATTCAGTTGATAATCCCAAAATAGTTTTTTTAGGATGATCATGATAAAAGGTTATATTATTATATTATACCTAGAATAATAAAAATATATATATTAATTATACTTCTAAAACTAACAATGAAATATTTTTATAAAAGTTAATTATGTTTCAATAATTAAGATGGCAGGCTGTATATACTCATGAGTAGCATTTCCATTTTTTCAATGAACATGATATAATGATGGTGAGTATTATTTTATGTCTAAATAATTATTATTATCATATAAAAATAATAAATTTTAAATAAATGAAATTATATATACTATCTATGTGACAGAGTGATAAAAAATGAATCATATCACTTTATGGAGATGGTAATCACCACGTATGCATAAACAACATTATCGATTTTAAATGGATCCATATGTAAAAAATAGATGATATGTTTTCTTTAAATAATTATAATTATTTCATGAATATCACATATAACCATTAAATCTATCATTATAATCCTCCTTGAATGGTCATGATTTAAAACAAATTACATTAGTTCGCGAGGGGATAGTCCGCTATACAAACTAATGATGGTTTCATTTCCCATTTGATGAAAGAGGATATGGATATATGTTGTGGAAAAAAATGATAAAATAATAGTATATTAGTGATAGTGAAGTTATTATTTCATCATGGATGAAAAATATTTTAGGAGGTATAATAATAAATAAAATGAAAATGTTTGTTTAATAATAATAGCTCTTCTTCAGACAACTTTCTTTGTTTTACACTATAATCCATCAAATGATTGAATCCTTCAAAAAATAAGACCTATATAATTTGAATAGGAATTTTAGGAAGTTATTTGGGTCATGATTTTATAAAATAAAAGTCTCTTTAAGTGTGGAGATAAGAGGAGAGGAGAGGGGGTGTTCTTTAATAATTAGGGGAGGGGACACAAATGGAATTTTTTAAAAGATTCAAATATTTTAATTTATTACTAAATCATAAATGGATCCAAAATATACCATCTCAAAATATTAGATGATATAAGGTATAAATAGGTTAATAAATAGGATTTATACAAGTTTATTGGTCAAATTAACCATTATTAAATTAGCTTAACCACAGGTAAACATGTTTTAAATATAATTGTGGTAATAGATTTTTACTAATTTTACAGTTCAATATGAACCAAAATTAAGTTGAAACAATTAACTAATATTAAATATACAAATTAAAAATATATAATATATTTTATCATATTCAATTCATATAAGGGGAAGAATTTAATTTAAAAATATTCCCACAAAACAAGATGAAACACAATTTTTCCAAAAAAGTTTTTTTTAAGTATAAAAATATTTATAGAAATAAAATCTAGAATAAAATTTATTAAAAATACCTTAATTTTATAATTAATAATATAAATAAACTTATTTTACTTTGAAGCCATTTTGAAACAAATTGAATTTTTGAAAATTTTTGAAACAAAGAGACAATTTTTAATAAAAATCGGTATTTTCTACTATTCTCAGAAAAAACAATTTTTTCATAAAATTACAAAAAATAAATTTAAGATAATTTTAAATTTAAAAATAAAAAAATAATTTCATTTTATTAAATTAAAATTATAAATTTTTAAATAAAACTATTAATATATAATATAATATACCTTATAAAATTTGGTAAGAATAAAAATTATTTCCTTTTTGATTTAAACATTACTTTATATTCTTATTATGAAAATAAATATACAAAATCTCATAAATAAATATTCATAAGTCATGAAAATTATTTATTCTAACATTAAATATGTTGTAACATTCTTCCCTCCCTTTTTGGAAATTGTATCCTCATAATTTTATTCATTACTTAAATAAGCAGCGACATTTTTCTTTTATAACATTTTCATAATCTAATGTTGATTCTTCAATCATATTTATTTTCATTAAAATTTAACAAATTAAATAAAATAATTCTGTAACACATTCTCTCTGTAGACAAGAATCTAAATCATTTATTCCCTATAGTAAATTTTTTAATTTATCTCAACTACTCTGAGGCCCAAAACATTAGATGCATCTGGAACATACTTCCTTAACAATGAAAGATAAAACACATCATATACCTTGGATAGATATGGATGAAATGCCATTAAATAATCAACCAATTCAATATTCTCTATAACTTCATATGTTACAATGAACTATAGAATTAGTTTTCCCTCTTTTATAAATCACATAGCACTTTTCTATGGACATACTTTAAGAAAAACATGATCACCTACCTGGAATGAAAGATCTTTCAAATTGTTATGTGTATAACTTTTCTTATGGATCTTAGTCATCCTAATATATTTTTTAATAATATTCACATTCCCAACCATATCGTTTACCAGTTATAGTTCCATTAACATTATTTTACTTATATAGTCCCAATAAGCTTCAGTCTGACATGACATTCCATATAATTCTTCAAAAGGTTCCATCTATGTACCGAAAGGAAAACCGTTTTTATATGAAAATTCATTTATGAAATATTATGATTCCTACTTCCTTGGTAATCCATTAAATAATCTCAAAAAAAATATTCTAAATAATTATTTTTCTCTATAATTTTCTATAATATTGAGGATGGAATACTATACAAAAATTTAATTCAGTACCCAAATACATTTGAAAATTTTTCTAAAAATTAAATATAAACCTAGGATCATGGTCAAATACAATGGGTATAAGAACTCCATGTAACCTGATTAATTATATAATATATAGTTGAGAAAGTAGATATGAATACATAGTATCTTGAATAGATAGAAAATAAAAAATATTTATCCAATTGTTTAATAAAAACCGACATTGCAATATTACCTTTAGTTTTATTTCAAAATCCGACAATGAAATTTATAAATATATTTTCTTATTTCCACTTTGGAATTTTAAATGGATGAAGCATCTCCTTAAGTAATTTTTATTATTATTTTAATTCATAATAATTAAAATAACTCATGATAAAGCCAGTAACCTCTATTTTCATTCCATCTGACCAGAAACATTCCTGAAGATCTCTATACATCTTAGTGTTAATCGGTTGAATGGAAAATAGATAACTATGATATTCTCTCAAGATTTATCACAAGTAAAACGTAATCTATTTACAAATCTGATAAAAACTTCTTCATCAAAATTAATATCTAAAAAACTTACCTTTTTTGAATGATTCTAAATTTTATTTTAAAACATGATCCTCCTTATAAGCATGACTAATTATTTATGATAAGGATTTCTATATTAAAACCTAAAACAAAAAATATTAAGTTCCATCATACACAATTTATAGACCTAAATTCATCAAATAATTTACCAATGTATCATGATCCAAATTTGGAATAGTTAATGATTCATTATATTGTTCACATAAAGTATCAAATACTCTATTTTCTTTTCCTAGAATATAATAAATCATGTATTCCAAAACCTTAATCAGTTTAAACCAACTTCTATTTTTCATGTTCAACTCTTTATGATTGAATATATACTTTAAAAATTTATGATGAGTGTATATTTCACCATTTACTCAATATAAATGATGTGCCCAAAATTTTAAAGCAAACACTATAACCATCATTTGATGGTGATGTGTAGGTTAATTTGGCTCACAAGGTTTCTATTTTCATAAAGGAAAAGAAATTACCTTATCTTTCTCCATTAGGATACAACTATTTTCCTTTAAATAAGCATCACTATATATAAAAAACTCATCATTTCTATATTCTATGGACAAAATTGGATCATTCAATAATATTATTTTCAGTTCTCAGAAACAATCTTCAGATCCTCTCATCAAGATAAATTTAAATCCTTTTAATTTTAACAAAGTTAGTGAGATATATAATCGGTATTTTTTTATAAAACCTTCCATAATAACCCAATAATATAATGAAAATATTAATATATGTGATATTTTTTTGTCTTGTACACTCAAAAACTATTTTATTTTTTTCTGGATCAAATATTATACCTTCTTTATAAAAATATGTTCAAGGACGTAAATATATCTCAACTAGAATCCACATTTATTATTATTTCCTTATAACTTATTTTAATTTGTGGTTTTTAAAACAACCCTTACATTTTTCTCAATATAATCCTAATGTTTAGAATATATTCAAATTTCATTAATAAAAACAACCAAAAAAATATCCCAAAACTGATTGAAATCTCTATTCATAAGTTCTAAAAATAAAATTGAAGCATCTTTCACACAAAAAAATAAACACAAACTCATAACTACCAAACCTATTATGAATTGATATTTTTGAAATTTCATCATTCATCACCTTCATATACAGGTACCTAAACCTGAGATCAATATTTGAAAAATACTAAGCTCCCTAGAGCTGATCAATTAAGTCATCGATATGAGACAACATATACTTATTGATAAAAGTTATGTTATTTAATACTCTATAATTAATTCAAATCCTTATGAAAGAATATTTATTTTTTAAAAATAATATTTGAGAACTCATGAGGAATATATAGGATTACTAAACACTTTATTATGAAATTATTGTAACAAAATTTTCAATTCTAAAATTTCTAATAGATACATTCAACAAGAAGTTTTAAATATTGGATTAATATTGGGAATTTTGTTAGTAGTAAATTCAATATCCTAGTCAGTTATAATACCAAGAAATGCACAAGAAAATACATCCAAATATTCATTTACTATAGTAAATTCACTAATTTTGATAGTATTCCTCTTCTCAATAATATTTGAAATATAACATTAATTTCAGTTTTAAAAAATTTCCTAGATTATTGATATGTTATCATTGGTATGAATTCATTCTTTTATTCAAACTAAAACTCATTATGAAAACAAATTCTTTATATTTATAATCTATCTTATCAAGATAAATATAAATCAAATCTATACCTAGAATAGTAGAAAACTCTATAAGGGGTAATACAATAAGGATTGAAGGTAGATCCTTTCTACAGAAAATAATAGGAAGATTCTGATTTTTTTTATTAATACACCCCCCATGTGTTTTTACTTAATTTTATGGATTATTTTCATGATTTAAAATTTCCAATTTACCAGTAAATTTATCTAAAATGAAAGAATATATATCCCCCAAATCAAACAAGACAATGACACAAACTGAATAAACTAGTAATCTACCTAACACCACATTGCAATATTTTACAACATTTAATGAAATAGTATTAAATGATTTAGCCACATATTTCTTCTTTTGACCTTGATTACTTCCATCATTTATGCATCTATTCGGAAAAGTACTTACATAATGACCCATTTCATTATAATTAAAACATATTTATCCCACCCATTCATTATTTTCCTGATTATTAATGTGATTCTTTTAATTATATTCATGAGATAAATTTTCAAACATTCCTACTTTGAAACACTTCTAATATTTTTTCTAATACATTCAGCGGGGTTCTTTTTACCACACTTATCACAAGTTGGAATCTTGTTTTTATTACCTTCAGATTTCCTTGATTTATGATTCCCATTTTCTTCCCACCAACGTATCTTTCTTTTCTTATTTTTGTAGTATAAATGATTATAAAAAAAACTCAATTTCTAATTTTTCAATTCATTGGATAAGTTTTTCATAACTTTAAATTTCACTACATGACAATAACCTTCGATGTCATGTATTAAATCGTTAGTAACACTTTTTAAATATTCTATCAGGATCAAAAATATAATTTGGTGTATAACTTTCAAAAAAGGTTAAGTTTTATTTATATGAATCCACTAAAAATTCCTTATTCTATCTAAATTCCAATAATTTCTTTTCCATCCTATGTCGTACAACCTTAGGAAAATATTTATTTTGGAAAATATTATGAAAATCATCACATTCCATGGAATATATCTCTTCTCTTTCTTCGATATTCAAAACCATTAACTACCACTAATTGAATTCACCTTCTGAATGGTATGTTACAAAGGTTACCTTTCGATGTTTTGAAAAACTTGTGACATCAAATATCATCTCCACGGCATTAAACCATCCTAATGTATCATAGGGTCAGATGTTCCACTGATTACTAGAGGGTGATGTTTCATGAAATGTTATACTATAGACATGTTAATCTATGGTGAATTTGGATTCCCTCATGTATAGAAACCGCCACCATTTATATCATATTTTAATTGATCCATCATAGTAAGAAATTTCTTAATTAAAATTCTAACCATTCCAGGTTTTTTAATTTAGAAAGATATTGTCCTCTTGATTCATTCCTGCTTATTCTTCCTTGTTTCCACTATGGTAAAACATTATGAATAGATATAGTTTATATAAATAAACATATTAATATTAAAATAATATATCATTTAAATCTTAAATTATAATCTCTTATGTGTATTTAAATGAATTATTCTAACCTCTAAAATTATCTAACCCTACTCTAATATCAACTATAACGACCTGATCCTAATTCAACCCAAACATTCATTTATAAATAATAATAAATTTTCTTTCACTATAAGAGATATTTTTAGGAATACAGTTTTATATAATTTTTCCAAAATTCTTACAAAATAAACTCAGATATTACTATTTGGAAACTTCCAAATATTATCCAATTTTACCATAAAAAAACTTTATAAAATTAAGCACATTTTCTTTTCATAAAAATCCTTTTGGATATTTAAGCTAACTTCATTGTTGTTCCTACTCATCCTTCATACCTATGAAAAAATTTTAAAATGTGGGATGAGCACAAAAAATCTTAGTATGGTACATGTAAAAATAAAAATAAACTAATTAGTACCTTTCAAAACCATGAGATCATATAAGAGACTTTTCTAGTAACATAATAAAATTTAATCTCAAAATTTTTTTTACTTACACATGAAATCAATTTTACTCCCCAATGTTTTTTTAAAATGATTTATAATAAAACATAATGAAAAAATCCTAATCATGAATGTTTATTACAAAAAATGAGAACCCATGAAAATAATTTTCTTAAAACCATACCAATTTACCCTAAAAGGGAATAATTATTCCATTAACAAAATTTCTTACCATATAAAATAAAAAAAATTCCATGAAAACTTATTAGTAAGAATAGAAAAGTCATGATTATAAGGACTCATCCTTAAAACATTACATAATCTAGAGTTTAATACAATATTATACATTATTACACATTGAGGATCATTTTAGGTTTAGAGTTTTAGAGAATCATGACATAAAACATACATAACATCCCATAATCTTACATGAGGATACTACTAAAACAGTATCCACTTTTTACAAAATATAAAACTTTTCAAATAAAAAATAATTTCCTTGAAAAATCATTTTAACATTTAAATTTTCTTCATTATTTCCTTTAAAAATCTTTATTACCTATGAAAAACATTTAAAAAACTTGGGATGAGAACAAAAAACTCAGTAAGGGATATAAAGAAAGAAATTGTTAGTCAAGTGATAACATAAAACCAAAAAACCCATTTCACAAAAACTCATTAAAATGCATGGAAACATCATGTAGTTGACTTGGTACATATTTACCATATCACTCTAAAAAGCACCCTTACACATGGAATAACCATTTTGTCAAATTCCATCTCCAGAGTACCCAATGCATTAGAGGGATATAATAGGGCTCACCCATCATATCTTGAGATATAATGGGCTCAACCAAACATATATTGAGATATAATGGGATAAAACCAACATAACTATGTAAAAGGAACAAATAATGGTAATAAATCATCATGAAATTAGGATAAACCACTCATTAAATATATATATATAATCTTTTTGAATTTTATTAAAGGGAATTTTAAAGGGATTTCAAAAAGGAAAGATCCTTGAAAATATAATAGGAGTGAGAAATAATATAATGGAATGATTTTTTTTATACACTGTAAATATATATTATACATCATAATATAAACAAAATCATCTCAAAAATAATCGTAATACCACATAATGAATAAAGTAGAAGGTTAACCCAAAGAATAGAAATGTGGTTAAGAATTCCCTTAACTCAGGTTTTTTTTACTTCAAAGGTGATTAAACCTCCTAGATAATGGTTAAAAGAGTCTTATTAATATTTTTAAAAAACATATTCATGTTTATAAAACCTTATATGAGAATTTTATAACATTTTCCCACCCATTTATTAATAATATTTTGTTATTTACATTGTTTCGGGTGCGTTCACTACATAGTTTCCATGGTCGGTTCGTATTAGATCTTCTTATCAAGTGGAAGTGAAACTACAGAAGTAGAATGAGTTGTTATTAATATGTTTCCAAAATATTAAATGATTCCATACATAATTTTAGTTATATTTTATGAGGATGATTCATTAGATAAATCATTCGTGATATTAGTTTAGATCATTTAGGCGGTTCTTCGATAATCATGAACTTGTTTCATCATATACCTTTAATATTATTAATATAAGTTAATTAAAAAAATAATAGAGGTCATATCGTATACTTTAAAATTTATTTCAACCATTATAATTATTTTACAACCATATTTTAAGGAATTAAATAAAATTATAGAGACATTGTCCACAATATCGGTAAATCAACACATCACATACGATGTTTTTATTTTTAGAATAAGAGAGAGAGGAGAAAGAGTATACTGATGAATTATTCCATAAACATGATAAAAATCCAGAATATATATAATTATATATATTCCATTCCTCTTAGATAAGGGTTGGTTAAGAGATTATAATAAATTAATTGAATTGAAAAGAAAACACAAGAAAGTGGAAGAGGGTCTTTACCTCTTGATCTCTTCTCCTTGAGATCCTCATTAAGGACTTTGGTTTTGCCCTTTTGGTGAGACCAATGGGTCTTTGAAGTTGAGAAGAGCCTTGGGAAGGGGATTGGTTAGAACTTAGACAATGAGAAATATCTTGAGAGGTGTTAGATGAAGTGGGGTTGAGGGTGGTATTTATAGTGATTGTGAGGGAGTTTTTAGTTATTTTCAAAGGACACCTCATTAGTGACATTTGAAAAACCATGGGATTAAACATGTTTTTTCCCATGGTATTGTTGCCCATGGTATTTCCCACTTAGGAAACCTCATATAATATTTTAATCCCCAAGAGTTTATCATAATGATTACATCATTATTAAATCATTATGATGTCATTAAACACCTGAAAACATTAAAACTGTATTTTTACTATTCACCGAAAATTCATCTATCTCAGAAAAATTCCAAAAAACACCCTTACCATTTTTCAAAATTTAGAATTCTAAAATGAAGTCAATTTTTTTGAAAATAATTTTCTAAATATGACTAATTTAATTTTTAAATAAAATCATAATTTATTCAAAAAATAACAATTTTAGAACTATAACTCATTTTATATCACCATGAAAAATTAATCAAGATCTCATTATATTACAACCTTAATAAAATAAAATAATAATATAATTTACTATTCATAAGTTCCATATTACTATTTATAAGGGTATGTTACTATTCACCAGAAAAAGTTGGTTCTATCAGACTCCAAATAACCTGCTGATCATAACCATAGATGTCCTTTTTTTTAATTTCAAATCATGGAAGTGGAAAAATTATATTCAATGGCTAGTTTATAGTTATCTAATTAAAAAAATGTTTCATTATGTATAGATCCAGTATTTCATGCAATTCAATTTTTTTTAAACCTTGGGGTGTTAAATTCTCCCCACCTTCTGGAAATTTCATCCTCGCAATTTTATTTACTTATTAAACAAATGAGGGTATCGTTCCCTCATAGAATTTTCATATTCCCATGTTTCTTCTTCAAACATGTGGTTTCTCCAAAAAACTTTTACCTGGTAGATTACCTTATTCCAAAATACTTGTTCTCTTTGATCAAGAATCTGAACAGGTTTCTCTTCATAAGAGAGATTCTCTTCCAGATGAACTACTTTTGGTCTCAAAACATGAGATTAATCTAGCACATACTTTCTAAACATAGAAACATGAAAAATATTGTGTAGCTGAGATAAAATTGGAGGTAATTCTACTCAGTATGCAACTGGTCCAGCTTTCTCCAAGATTTCATAAGGTCCAATGAACTGTGGACTCAACATTCCTTTCTTACCAAAATTCAAAACACTTTTCCATGGTGATATTCTAAGAAAAATATGATCACATAGCTTGAAAGAAAATTATTTTCTCCTATTATCTATATAACATTTTTGTCTTCTCTGATCTTTCCTCATGTGTTTCTGGATCATCTCCACTTTCTCAACCACTTCCTCTACTAATTGTGGTCCTATCAACTTCCTTTCCCCGATATCATCCCAAAAAGCTGGAGTTTGAGACTGCTTCTCATATAATGAATCAAAAGGTGATATCTGTATACCGGAATGAAAAATTTTATTATAAAAAACTCAACTAATGATAGATGTTGATCCCTACTTCCCTGGTAGTCTATTGAACAAGCTCTAATAATTTCTTCTAAAGTCTGAATCATCCGTTCTGACAGCCCATCTGATTGAAGATGAAAAGATGTAATGAAATTCAATTCAATTCCCAACAACTTATAAAGGCCTTTCCAAAAGTTATAAGTGAACCTAGGATCATGGTCAGATACAATGTAAAGTGGAATTCCATGTAACCTAAAAATCTCTTTGAGGTACATTCGAGAAAGTTAATCTAAATACATAGTATCTTGAATATGAAATAAATGCACATATTTAGTCAGTCAATCAATAATAACCCAAATTGCATTTTTTCCTTGATAATTATTTAGTATTCCCACAATGAAGTCCATGGATATATTTTTTCCATTTCCATTCTAGAACTAGTAAAGGCTGAAGCATCCTTTTCAGGGGAAAGGTATAAAATGATTCCCACATAAACATAATAATATTTAAATATATATATTATACTAATGTAATTATCTTATTATGTATAGAATAATTTTTTGGATTTAGATGAATAATGAAAAGAATAAAAATGAAAAAATAGTGATTTTGAATTTTTACCTTACTCCTTTGAACAAGTCCTTTGAAAAATGGATTATGACTTTAATGGGTGGTATATTGATGAGAGAAGAAAATCTATAATTTTTATAGGAGTTTTAATGATGGATTTGGGTATATTTGGCCATTCAAAATTTATTTTGGTGTGAGGATAAGTTGGGTGATGAAGGGATCCTTTATAGTTGAGTGGGTTGACCCTTTTGTGAATCACCATATCTTTATATTAAATACTTGTAACCTTCAAACGAAATTTGATGAAAACATGGAATTTAATGTATAGGGGAGGATTATTGGTCAATGATACATTAATAAATGCATTTTTGAGACATTTTTTAGCATGGGTTAGGTCTTTCACTATTATTTTAACTTTTTTGCATAATTTAATTTTACCATGATAACTCATTTTTTATCCCTGATAACTTGTTTTTATGAATAACAATAAAAGTTCCTTTATAATAAAATTTTTATATTCTGATTTCTAATATTATAACCATTTCATAATATTAAATTTCTATAACTAATAAAAAATTATTTTAAAATAATAAATTCTTAATGGGTAGAAATAGTATTTGAAAATATAAGTTAGGTTCCAAAATGTCAAATTTATGTTTTTAAATTAGACATAATATTTTAAAATGCATATTTTTAACTATTAAATACATATTTATTCAAGAAAAAGTTTTTATAATATATTATTTCATTATTATATACTAATTATTTCATAAATGAAACAATATTTCTAAAAATTTTATTTGGAATTGTTCACCTAAAAATCAATATTTTCAAAAAAATAAAAAACTTTCATTATAAAAAACTTTTGACTCCAAAAATGAAGCTCAATTAATCAAACTAAAATTATAAATTTTATAAATTTATCCATTAAATAACATATATATAATATGCAATAAAAACAATTTTTTTGAACAAAACAATTTATTATATCCATGAATACATAAATTAACTTTCACTACAGAAACATAACTATCACTTGGATGCTATTAATCAATAATTCATTAAATTTAATTAATAAAATCTATTGAAACCAAAATTATATGTCAAGATTTATAATATATGTTTTTATAATAAATCATTTTAATATCATTTTATTTAATTTGGGGTTTTATTATTCTCTTTAATTTTCTTAATGATGTTTCACATTTTAATTTCATAATTTTTTAATATTTAAATTGATTTATAATAATTTAATATTTAAATACTTTTATTTTAGTTTTGTTTCATACAAGCTATCAAATACATAAAAATTTTTAATGAGAAATATATTCTAAAATCTTTGGGTGTCACATTATACTCCCTTATAATAATTTTTCCTTCAAAATTCAGTTATTCTAATGTAAACAAATGGGGATACTTTTTCATCATTATATCCTTATTTTCCCATGTAAATTCATTAAATTTATTGTTTCACCACAAAAAACTAACAAGGTGTGTAGTCTTTTTTAATAGAACTTTATCTCTTTGATCCATAATCACCACCATGTATTATTATAAGAAATATCATACTTCAGTAGTACAACCTTTGTGTTTTGTACATGTGAAAGATCTAGTATGAAATTTCTATTAAGTTATACAAATAACATATCATGAACTTGGGATATGTGTATTGGATGTTCAAAGAGATAAGAAACCACCCCAATAGTATCAATAATATTAATGGGATCAATATGTCTTGGACTCATCTTCCCCTTGTTTCCAAATCTCATAACATTATTCCAAGGAGATATTCATAATAATACCTTTTTAGTAACTTTGAACTATATATGTCATTGATGATTATCAACACAACTCTTTTGTTGATTATAAAATTCCCTAATTATTTTTTGGATGACTCTAACTTTATCTTCAATTTCCTAAGCTAGCTCATGTCCAAATAACTTAAATTATGCAACTTCATCACAACATGTTGATGTTTGAAGTTCCTATTGGATGATGATAATGAAAAGGATGATGATAATGAAATGTTATATTTGTTGTAAATGTACTATAATTAAGTTAATGATTAAACTAAAATTTGAGGTTCCCCATAGGTGTTTTAGATTTAAAAATTTTAAACACATCAGAATTAGGAACACTTAGAGTTTCCTAGATATTGACACTGAGGAATTCAATGAAGTATTTTTTTTAGAATATATAAATAATAATTTTTTTAATGCATTGATAAATGAAATAAGTCAATTTTACATGATGTTCATATAGATATCTCACACATGAAATGGTTAGGATGATTACTCATTAAAATAAAACAATTTCTTATGATACTTTCATATGAAGATAACAATGTTTCATGGGTTATTGATAAAAGTATTAAAAATATTAAAAATATTATAAAATAGATAATTCTATTAATATTATACACATATAATTTTTAATGATTATCATAAGGTGGTACATGTAGACTTCTAGATGAAGAATATTGTATATTGAAAATTATTATAATGGGAAGAATTTTCTTGTACACAAATTCATAAGGATAATTTATGTGGTTTTTTATAACTAATATAAGAATGTTACTATGTGATCTTATGAGTTTTCTATATTAATTTACTATTTGGAGAAAGGATCATAAAAATATTTCCTTTTATTGTATCAGTTCTAGAAGAATAAGGTTGTTCATGAAATATTCATGATAAATAAAGGCCACATATGCATCCATATGGAAGAATCCATTGGAATATTACATAGTGTAACATGAAAAATAAAATACATGAAGAACCTATATAAATTTCATAAAAAATATATTATTTAATGAATTTAATTTTGGTGTATATAGTTCATGATATGGGTTATTTATCAATATAAGGATATTGAACATTTCACTCTTTTGGAAAAGAAGAGTTATGATATTTAAATCATGGTGATTGGAAAATGAGTATATTTTTTAGAAATATGAATCTAATAAATGATTTTCTAGATAGAGATGTTTTATCGAATGATTATTGTGATATTTTTATTCACAAAGTTTTTGAATTTTAGTTTTTTGAAAGATATTCTATCATATGAAGTTGTGTCACTACTCAAATTGAGAATATATCAGATTAAAAAGATAATGGTGTTGAAAAAATTAAATCCCAAGTCTGCTTAAGTATAATTACACCATCATGTTATATAAGAAAACACAATATAAATTGTTGCTTATAATTTAAATAAATTAACCTCATATCAAAATCAGTGTTTCCAAATATAAGAAAGTACATTAATTTCATGTGAAGATTATTAACCAAATATGATTCATGTATTAATACTCCCTTTCCACATAAGAAAAATCAATATCACAACACATCATATTCAATAAAAGAAACCAAACTATAAAAAGAAAAAAAATAACATAAATCTAATCTTTGGTAATCTAGACTTTCCCAATACATTTTTTAATTATGCTTATGATTAAGGCCTATATTAGACTGTGACCACATCTTCTGTCATATTTACCACATCTTATAAAATAATACAAGGGAAAAATAATACTCTGATAACACATTGTTGAATCCTAAATCTAGTTAACCTCCACTATAATAAAAATGAATTACTCATCCCTTAGGTTTACCTTCTCATATAATAGAGGATACTGAATAGCGACGTGGGTCTATAAAATAATTTGGGAGACTATACCCAGTTTATTGTAGATAAAAATAAATCATAGTGAGATTAATAATGATCAAATATTAAATCCCTAATACATATTAAAGTAGACTTCACAAATACATGTGATAAATATGTAAATAAAAATCATCATGTTATAAAAAATATTATTATAAATGTCACATTTTTATACATATGTATTGGTTACCAATACGATAATAATGACCATAATATTGAAAATAAATAATCAAAGTAAAATACTCAATACAAAAATCATGTCTTGAGTCTCTACTTTATCTTGTCTCATAAGTCTATATAGGATCCACATACTCAACCATACATATCTAGATTATTTACCTTACATGTGCATGCAACCATAAATACAACTCAGTTACCAAAGATCCTATGAAGAGTGTGAGTAAAAATCAATATGGAACCACCAATGGTGTCCCTAACAAGTCCAGTATAAAAAGGTGTATGTATAGTGTGATATACTAATAAGTAAAAGATATATAATGGTAGTAATAATGGTAAACATGTCATAAGCACATGTATTACATAATGAATCTGGTGTGACTATACCTACTTTGTCTAGTACTGGTGTGTCTCTGAACATATCATAATATATATTAGGATCAATGGGGTGGTACATTATCATTCATTAATGGTCACATATCAAATTATCTTGATCACAATATTTCAAAACATGGCTATGAGGAAAGTTTTCCCTAACTTATATGGTCTTAATCCTATAGTATCTTGATTCAAGATAAAATTAGAGAAATCCAACACAAAACTAGCTTGTTAATAAATGGATCTCAACCCAATGACATCTCAATCATAAAACCATTGTAAGTAACCAAATGTAGAATCATACACTATCCATTTGGTATCTACCCATTAGCAAATAAACTATTGAATAAAAACACTTGATGTAGGGGAGAGGTTACACCTATCTATATGATCTTATCCCATATTCATATTTTCCAAATATAATGATATAAAACCATGATCTTAATCATAACATATCAACATAATAAGAAGGGGAAAGACCATGTATTTCTATACAATCTCACCCCATGGATATCTTGAACCATATTCCAAAAAATAGTAGGACTAATGTGTATAGGACCAAATTTTAGGACGTTATTTTATCAATAGAATCATGATCTATCTCATAGTAGTAAGAAGACCATAGAAAAGGTGGATCAGGTCCAAAATTATCTTACCCCTATGGAGTCTTAATCTGAAACTTTATTAAAAAAGTACAATAGGTAAAGGTGACCACAACCTATTATGATCTCATATAAAGTGAATCATTATAAATTTAAAAATATATAAAATACCCTAGTAGTGGTATATTTAGTCTATGTTGGTCTCAAACTTCAAGTTTCTTGAATACTCATATTCATTAATTAAGGTTAATATTTCATTGTGATTTAATACAAAAGTTAGGATTGGGAAAACATCCATTCATCTATAATGAAATCCCTATCCAATTGTAACTCACCTACCCCCTTTGATAGTATGAACCCACAATTTAAACACCATGGTCAACTAATATGAAGATGGAGACACACTCAGCTCACATTTAACAAAAATCTCAAGTGGTTGGAATTTCTCAAAAGATTCTCATGAGGTCCACCCAAGGAAACCTCAATGATATACACACAACATCGTGTATGTTTAAGGCTAAAGGAACTTAATGAGATTTTTTATAATAACATAAGAATTAAAGTACCCCATTTTGGATTCAGAGTATAAGGTTCAACCTACCTCAACCTATATCCAAATCCATAACAGAAGTAGAATCCATTTGGTTACCACAATATATAAGGGTGAGTAATACTCACACCTTACATTAGTCATGTCAGTTTAAAAGGAAAGATAATATCATTAATTATAAATTAAAGTTAACCCATATGAAAACTTCATATAATCCACACTTTTCATACCCAAGGAAGGATAAGGGAACCCCCTCTAGGTCTAAAAATATATGGTTTAGTAAGGATCCATCCCACTTAGTTTTATGGAAATATGTCTGAATAATTTACATTTTCTCCATAGACTTTATTAGGACATGGTGTCATGATACATCAAATGAAAGTCCAATAATATTCTTTATATCATGTAATAACTCTCAAGAACTATAAGGAAACAATACCAGAAATTTTTCTTGTCCAAGGATTCTAATCATGGTTCCATGTGTTAAAACATAACTAAAGGGAAGCCCCAAATGAATCTTGAGTATAATTTTACACACATTTGGTCAATCCTTTGAACATTAATAGTTCAATAATCAAAGAATAGAAATAATAGGTTCTATCATGTCCCTATACATCCTTTATGAACTCATATGGGTTAAGTGAAAACATTATAATTTTATTTAATATAAATATCCCATGAAAATAAAGACCATATATCACTTTTCACATGAATCAATGCATTCACCATTATGAATGGTTAAGGGACACCTAACTAATAATGGAGTTAAGCCCTTAGGTGATGCTCGAAACCCATCAACTAAGCTCATAAAAGTTCAACTGAGATCCAATGACCATATTCCATCTATTTGATGTCCAAGATCCAATAAAATAAAATATATAAATTATAAAGAATTATAATTAAATATAAATTTAATTCTATAATTAAATCATTTAGGTATAATCAATATATAACTCACCTAATGGGGAAAAATGTGTAAATATCTTGTAACATGGTGTAAATCACCCTATGAGACTACCATTAACCAAATATCTTATATTTAATATTGATTCATCAATCAAAACCATTCTAAGTTAATGGGAGAACCCAAAATAAATTAGGGAAGCATATTACCTCAATCCAAATACTTTAAACCTTGAGAATTCATCCTCCCAGGACCTCTTCTATACAAGACACACCAAAGAATTATCATATAATCTTAATTTCATCATGCTCTAGTGGAAAAAAATTAATACCCTAATCCCAATCCACCAAAATTAGAGGAAAAAATGGAAATGAGGGCTAGAGGATAAGTAAAGTGGAATAACAAATGTCTTATGACAATAAGAACCACCTCTAATCACTAATTATCAATGGATAATAAGGGGGGAAGTTATGTGTAATATGGGAATCCCCCTTGGGACTTACCCATCATGAAATAAGAAAACCATGAATGGGTTTTAAAATCAATGACACTAATAGACCTTTTTTACACTATTTTGAAAAAATATAATCAAACTACATTGGTTACATGGTGGACCTACATAGACAACATAGTGGTGATAAGAATTGAACAGAAAACCCCATGTACCCTTCTAGGTACCTGATTCCACCCTTTCGAGTACCCATTGTCCCCATACAGCCACCTTCCTACACTATGTGTAACATCCTTTACTTGGTACTTCCTCATGTGACCTAGTCAGGGGTTATGTGACATTAAGATCACCTCCCTATACACTAGTGGCTACTGAATATTTGTGAAGGTGTAAGGAATATAGTGGAGAGACAATATCCCTCTAGTTTAGAGTATAAATGACAGTGTAAAATAAATAAATAAAACAAGAGAACATAGATGAATAAAAAAAATCAAACAAATCTAAATAATAATACATTAATGTGATGATGGGATGAATGTAGATAAATTATGTGTTGAAATTTTAATAATAAAATTGTTAAATAGACTTGATAAAAGACTCTAAAACCCCTATACATAACCCAATGTTATCCCTATATTGAAGATCCAACCCATTAGGTAAATAATCAATCAATTATGGGACCATTTCCCTTTTCCATAATTACATCCATGAAATCTTCCCAATTACCAAAGACTACCTGAACAAGGTATGAGTATATAACTCATCAGGCCACCACCTCTTATGTTTAAAAAAATATAATCCGAGTAAGTTGGGAATTCAATACAAAAATAAACATGGGTATTAATTTAATAAATTAATAATGAAATAGAAATAAACAAATTGAATCTTGAGTTCATGGATGACATTTAGGGGTAGCTAAACCTACTTCAGAATGATCTTTGGTGTCTCTATGAAAGTCATTGAACCTTTCCAGTTATATCCATAACCCTACTATGGTATAACCAAAATATCATCATAGGAGAACTGAGAATAGTTTTATAAACATTACAAATTGTGTGGGTGAAATCCCTTTTAAAATAATTTCAGCATAAGTGGGTGTAGGCCCTTTGTATAAGAATTTCAGAAAAACCGATTGAAATACCTTTATATAAGAATTCCATCATAACCGGGTGTAATCCCTTTATATAATAATTTCATCATAACTAGAAAAAATACCTTTTTATAATCATTTTAGCATAACCAAGCACAATAAAGTTATATAATAATTTTATCATAATCAGGCATAATCCCTTTATATGAGTATTTTATCATATCAAACATGCCAACACATGAAATATTAGTAAAAAATTTCATCATCACATTTCAACCTCTTATTCTGTTGATCAAAACATCAATTATCATCAAAATTAATATGAAACCTTTTTAGGTAATGTGATAGATATTTAATCCAATTTCCCATTTACCATTCCATCCAAAAACTCAATTCCCATTAAAAATAAATAACATAGTTATTCCATGTTCACATATTCAAAACATCTAAAATAAAAGAATTCCCACAAGGGTAGGTTAACCTCTCATGTTCCACATGTATAGTCTCAATATAAAAACACCAAACAGGATATATAGGAAGTCTAAAAATAAAAAATCACACCAAATTAGTAGATTATTTATTTAGGTAGTTCATGAAAATGTTTTTCCAGTGTGACCATAGTTATTTCATAAACTAAAATAATTGAAATAAACATTGGGGAATTATTTTAAACCGCCCAAATTAAAAACAAATAAGACACAGACATGCGTTCAACTTCCCAAGTGGCATTTGGTTATTTTTAAATTCAAAATTTATTCTTGTAAAAAAAGATCTGATAGATATTTTTTTGGTTTGGATATGACTCTTATAGGTTACTTCCAAAAGGATTAGATCTCTACGGATCTATCCTTAGATGTAAGGGGTTAATCTACTTGAAAGGTTCCTTATAATCCTTCAAAAATCACTCTGTGGCGCCTAAGGATTGAGTGGAAGAGATGAGAGATAAAAAAATTGATGGGTTTGGGTTATTTATAGAAATCTTGTAAGATATAAAATCCTGGTGTAGGTTCCCCAACCATTTTGAAAAACATGCTAACATGGCTAAGACTATGACTTATCATAAGGTACCATGCCACAACATGTCTGGTCAAATATCATTTAAAAATAACAAATTTTACAACATCATAAATACTATAAACCCAAGGGATGGAGTAAGACACAACCTAAACCACTACACCTCAAAAATTAGAAAGATGATATTTAGGATATTATGTAGCTAAGCTCCACATCTCTAGTGCAACAGATTTGGAAGAATCGACCAAATCACACCCTGGGTTCATTCAGTCATAGCCATCCTCTCAATACTATAGCTACTTGACTACTACACCAATCCTTCATTAATATTATATCTATGAACATAAATTCATTAGATTGGATTATCCTCCTCTAATGATCTTATCATGCAGCCTTGATCTCCATTCCACAAAGACATAACTTATAGGGTAGTTGAACTCTCTACAGTGCAAAATCCTATGTAGCTCAACTCCCCTCCTTCCTGCATTCTCCTAGAGAAAACCAGTTGTACTAGGACTCAATAACCATGGTTAAAACCAAAATAATAACTCAAAATGTTTTACCAAAACATAAATAACTATGTAGCTAGAAAATGATGGGATCTTATAGTGTCCCCCACTATATAATAGATCATCCTCAAGCTATGATCCAAAGAATCATGATGGGTATTGGTGAACAAGTCAGACCATTGTGTCTACATATGATCTCACCTATCCTAAGCCTCCTTTTTCACATGAACGTTCTTCCACTACACTCCCACAATTGGTATAGTTTTTTCCCAGATATTCTTCTCACTACAGTCCATGATAGAGATCAGATTCTCCACAAAGGATGCATCCACATCTAGATCAACTTCATCAACATCTATTATGTGAGAAGGTTCTGGATGATATCATTGAATATGTGACATGTGAAACATGTCGTGCATGGAATTGTAGAATCGTGGAAGGTATAAATGATATTCCACTAGAAAAAACATTTCCACTATCACAAAACGCCCAAAAAACATTAGTGCTAACTTCGCATGATTCCTAATATGTTGTTTCCCCATCCATTGTGACTCATGAAGAAAAACTTGATGAACAACCTCAAACTATAGATCTCATATATGATTGTAATCCTAGGATTTTTTTTCATCTCTGCATGATCACCAACCACTACTTAGTCAACTTAGAATACTCAAATGTATCCAACACGAGACTATGTCAAGTGAGTGCTGACTAATGGCATAGCGATTCACTATTCAATTCCACCCTTACACTGCTATTTTAAACTGGTTTTGTAATGAATATTAAGAATATTATAATAAATTTAACTTCATGTTTTATTCAATGAATTAATTTTTATCACTGTTTAATAGGGAAATTTTACTTGTTTCAGTATTTACATTATAGGAGGAGGTGATTTGGAGAGCCCGGGATGGAATTCAAGAAAAATAGGCCAAACTGCACAAGTTCCTGAGCACACTTATGGATTTAAATATCTACTGTGGATAATATTTTCATAACATTGAGATAATAATTGGTTTGAATGTGTAAAAACGTGTGGGATACATTTCTTAAGAAGACTCTAGAGCCCAATTCGTCCATTTGGAGTCCCAAAATAGGTCCACATTGTGATGAAATTATGGGCGGCCCAGATTGGACCACCCTTATGTATTTGGGACCTAACTCGGTCCTTATAGATCCAATTGGTATGATTATACCTGCCTCGGATATATTACTCTAAGGAACACCTCTCCACTAAATTTCATGACAATTGAACTCGTTTTGGTTAGTCAACCATTTGGATAAAGAAGGATTAAAAATTCTACCTCGAATAGTCACCTAGACCTTTAGATACTTGACCACTCTTTGTGAAAATTTTGATGTAATTGTCTATAAAATTACTCCCCCAACTCATTCTCTCATGTGTGAAAACCAGGGTTAATGGTGAATCTAACTCGAGAGCTCTCTTTACCCATTTTAGTTCTCTTCTCCATCATGTACTTATAAACCTATTAGTGATCTATTTGGGGTGTCCTTTGTTGTAATCCTGAGCTCCATGATTGTAATATTCATAGGGTAATTGAATTTCCAGGTTTTTTGTCAATTTTTATTCATTTATACATTATTAATTTTTTTTTATTTTGGTATGATAAAATAAAAATCAAAGGAATAATAATCCTCATGCTTCCATGTATAACCCATATCTTGTGATGATTTGAGTGTGGTTGCCTCTTTTCTCACCCTTTCCCTTTCATGAGTGTGCGAATGAATTATGTCAGTTGATAAATTTTAGGAGATTTAACTCATGAATAAGCAAGTTCTTATCTTGTGGAATATTTTATCATTGACACAAATCTGGTCATCTCATCACGTTGTTGATGTGATGCCTTGATTGTGTTCCATTTTTACATTGATTCAAGTTTGTTGATTTTGGGCGGTCGTCGATAATCAATATCATTGGTCGATCAAATCTTAGGTGGTAACCTAGTAAGAACTCACATACCAGTCTGCTTTCAATGTATATAAATCATGAAATTAATGATACTTCCCATTACCTTAAGATAAATGATGGATTTAGCATCAAGGGACACTTACCCAGGTTGATCACGATTTCTCTATCTTATTCTCTCACTTAGTAGTATATTTTCAATTTATGTTTTAAAATAAAAAACCCCAAGTTTTATAAATCCCCGTTCATCTTTTATTTTAATAATCAGAACCTTATTTTAAAATTAATGATCCAAGGCTCCATCAAGATATGACCTAGGGTTGTTGTTATACTATAGAAATTCTAATAAAAACTAACAACTAATTTGACATGCTCGACAATGCGATCACTGACTCACCTAACTCAAAATATAATAGAGTAAAATGAATCAACAAACCATACAAATCCTTAAAAGGATCCATTTGGATTAATTAAAAGAATATGATATTATAATATAACTCCATGGTTACTATATACTTCTCCCAAGAACTATGAGAATCTAGAATATAGGCTCATAACATGTCATCGAGAATCCGAATCATCCATTTAGATTGGCGATCAATCTGAGGATGATTGGTATTACTTAGAAGAAACTTCAATCCTAAATACTTTTTAAGAACATTTTACAAATGATATGTTAAATGAGGGTCTTGATCTAAACTGATACAACTTTAAAAAAACAGCGCAACCAAAATATCTCCCACACATAGAGACTACCCATATAATTGTCAGCGAAGGTATTACTATTAAGAATGAAGTGGGATACATTTGTTAGTCGATCCATGATCACCCACACCACATAATTCTTGTGAGGTTTCTTGGTTAATCCTATAACAAAATTCAAAATGACATCATCTCATTTCCATTCCAAAATGTGTAGATTCTCTAATAACCTAATAAGACTTTAGTATTAGTCCTTCACCGGCTGATAGTTGAAATATACCACCACAAATCTAGCTATATCTTGTTTTATCTTTGGCCCCCATTAATGTTTGTGGTGTTCTGGATGCATCTTTTTTAGACCCAGATATACCTCCCATTTAGAAACATGAAACTCCCTTATCAACTCCTCAAACAAGCCCATAGAAACCAATCCATGGGCATAGACGAGAAGAACATCACTATTTCAAAGAGACGATATAGATGGTGGATCCTCACCATATAAGATGCCTCTAATAGTTAATACCTCCAAATAAAATAAATTTTATATCTTGATTTGATCAAGAATACATGTAATGCATATTTTAAAGTCAGAGTTACTCATCCCTAAGTCTTATGAACATCAAGATGCATGTATGTAGGGAGTTCCATTATCTCCCAATCACCATACAACTCACATGCTTACATTTTATGTGTCTTCTATCTAAACACATGGTTAAAAATGTTTCCCTTTCCTATTGTGTAAGTTAGATCAATGATGAAGGACTATAGATAGTTGACCCACCTCTATTATCGATGGATCATGTCTTGCTGAGAAAAGTTGTACTTGAGGATCTTTTTTACTTTGTAAATTGCAAACCTATCTCCCAACATAAAGTGTCTCCATCATCTCAGGTCATGTACCGCTATAGCTTACACCACATTATGAATAAGGTAATTTCTATTAGGTGTTTATAGGTTTAGGGAGCCATAGGAAACCACTCATTCCTCACGCATCAGAACTACTCTGAGTTTAACTCTGATCACATCATAGTTAAAAAAATATAATTTTCCTAGAATAAGAAAAGTGAGGATAAGTTATTAGGTAAAAATTCTCTTCTTCTCTTAGAAATCTCTCTCATAGTAATCTGAATAGACAAACCTCACCCCCTTCTTGGTCAACCAGGACATCAGTGCTTACAGACCAGATAATTCCTAGATAAAGTAATGATAATAGCCTTATAGGTGCTGGAATGTACAAATTTCAAAGAAATTATTGGGTTTCTACCAAGATACCATGTATTCAACCTTCGCTGGGTCAACTTTCACTCTATAATTTTAGTAAAAAAGTCCTATTAAGTGAACTTTATCCATCCAAAATTTTCATTTATATTTCTTGGAGTAAATTTGATTATATCTTAGTATACTCAGTAAAATATAAGGATTTTGGGATTGATTTTCTATAGACCTAGAGTGAACCAATATTTATTCAAAGTAAAATACCACAAACTGATCTAGGAATGGAAGAAATATCTAATTCATCAAAAATATAAAAACCAAAAGATAATTTTCTTTTAGGGTTAATGGCATTACTATGGACTCATACAAGCCATACATGATCTTAAAACCAGTTTAGCGTATGTCTGTTTGAATCACCCACAAATGATGGTACCCTGAGATAAATTTGATCTTGGAGAATATCCTTTCACCTACCATCTAATTGAATATATCATCTATAAAAGGATGGAGATATAAGTTCTTAACCAACTTCTAGTTCAACTACTGATAGTACATACATAAGTGCAATGTTCTATATTTATTATTGGAAAAAAGAATGAGAGAACCCCAGGGAGAAGTATTAGGCTGCATGAATCCCTTTCCTTCTAAATCATCCAACTAATGTTTCAACTCTTGAATCTCTTCTAGTTTAATTATATAATGAAGGATAAAAATCATCTCATCTCTCAACACCAACTCGGTCGTCTACCTGATCTCCCACACCGGTGGTAAGATGGAGAACTATTCAGGAAAGACATCCTAAAAATAGTTAACAACTATAGGAAAAGTACCCTACAACATTTTACCATCATCATGAAAAGACCTTTTCTATGATCCTTGACAAAATAAAATCTATAATGAATTGATCTGGCATAACCATCATGAAGTTTCCACTCACCTTGGTGAGAATAGCGGCCCTATTCTAGAGTTAGAAAATAAACTCTCCTCTGATAACTGTAGATATGAGCATGGTAAAAAATTAACCAATCCATACCCTGAATCAAATCAAAGTCTATCATTCCCAAAAAAAGATCCCAAATGATATGATAGTGACCAATTTTAGGAGGACATTCATTACCGTGTTTGATATCCTCATACCACACTCCAAATGGTGTGTTTATGGTCACAACACCATCTAAGAAATACATATCCAAAACCAAACCATTTAAAAATTCACCAGATAGAATGGAATGCGATGACCCTATATCAAAAAAATAATAGGAAAGGGTTGATGATACTATAATTGTACCTATGATGGTAGAAGGTCCTACATACAGACTATTCAAAATAGAATACATAGAGTACAGCTAAATCAACCATTTTACTTAGGCTCTAGTTTGACACCCTTGTGCAATTCCCTCTAGATGGTATTTTCAATCCTCCACTGAGGTACCAAATCCTCTTCCTTGGCCTAGAAATCTGGGGGAACTCTAGCTACTAGGCTCTTGAGGGGTAATTGAGTCCTTACCTTACTCTAATGCTTGTTTTAATTTCCTACCACTATTATTGTCATACGGGAACATGAATAACTTCTATAGATGACCCAACCTATTGCAATAATGACACTCCATGGTGGGGTTAGGAAACTGAGGGTACTAATTAATAGCCTTTCTATAGAGATGGAACTATACTAATCTATGACTTTGAGGAATAATTACACTCTCCAGGCTTCTCTTCCCACTACTTCCCTGGTAGTAAAAACCATAGAAATGCTTTCTACTTCTAGATGAAGATATCCCATTTCACCCTAATGAAACTACATGGCTGACACTCAAGGCCTCTCTCATTTTTTCTTCTATGATGATATCTTGGTTCATCACATCTGTAATGATTCTTAGGTGAAGGAAGTTCACCTTTAACCTAATCTCATTACACATCCCATTCAGAAAACATCTCACCCTTATGACATCATCATCTTTCAAATATATAATAAAACATTATAGATTAGTGAAGCATCAAAAATAGTCCATCATTGACATGCCCTCCTATTTCAACTTCAGGAAATAATAATTCCACTCATCACTCAACATATCTAGGTTGATTTTTCACATGAACATCACCAAAAATTATTTCTAGGATAACTCCTCTTATTTCTCAACATTCTCTACAATGTCCCTCCAATTACTAAATGAACCTCAAAACATGTAAGAAAAAATATTCACACTTTTATCTACCTGTGTCTTGAGGTTAGTAAAGAACATCTTGATGTACTAAATCTAGAACTTAGCTATCTAGGGGCCTCACTCTCTGGATAACACAAGTGGGTGCTATAATTGGAAATATCTCATCATCTCAGACATCGATTGAACAATGTGAATAGTATCCATTTCCATGAATCTCATAACCCTCAGGAAGGTATTATATAGCTGATCATCCACTAGATTCTCTAGAGCTGTAGGAAGTTCAAACTCAATTACATTTGGTGTGTACTGATCACCTCTCTCCTGATTCCCAATTCAAAGATGTCATGGAGGAATTTTCTCTAAAATGTTTAACACTCTCCTTAAAGCACTGATTACACAACAAGGTCAACCTCAACATGTTAAAACAATATAGAACCACTATATCAGTGTTTCTCAAAACTTGAGATATCAAGTGAATTGTAATATCATAATAATTTATTTTTTTATTTTTTTCCAGGTCAATCAAGGGATTTCATTTCAAAATTTATATGGGGTTATATTCCAGGTGAAAAAGATATTTAACGATCCTAAATAATGCATGTAAACATATATCCCGACATGTATATCATGATTTATTCACATTCATATCACGACATACAGGTCCATGAATAAATTTTCAATAAATATTAATAGAACATAATGAGTGAATCAATCAAGGTAAAAAAACAACAAAACTGTGACAATAAAACATCATTAAAAAAATTACATTCCTTAGAATTTGGTTATTCCACTAAACATGGTTCAGATACTCTCATGAATGAGCTTATTACCATTCCAAAACATATACAAGTATCCTTTCTATCATTACCAAATAATATTACAATAGGAAATAATCCTCCTTTAAGTGTATCATTGTAATGTCCCCAACTCAGTACTTCGTCACCAGATTGAGCTTGGTGGTTATGTGACATTAGGAACACCTCCCTGTATGCAAGAGGTTTCAAACTAGTAGTGAGGGTGTGTGTAATATAGTGGGGAGAATATACCATCCGGTATAAAGTAGACATAAAGGCATATAACAAAATAAATAAATAACAAGAGAACCCATTTAAATAAAGGAAAAATCAAACAAATCCAAATAATAATATAATCATTCAATGAAAGGATAAATATAACTACATTACATACTAAAATTCAAACAATAAAAGGGATAAATAGTCTCAATAAAATACTCCAAAACCTCAATCCTAAACCACATATTAGTCTCATTTCTAATCTCCAACCCATACAAAAATAAGTCATTCAACAAACGACCCCTTTCCCTTGTCTGTACCTACATACATGAAATCATCCTGAGTAACAAATGATGGACTAAACAGGGTTTAATTACATCTCAGTAAGCCACTACTAATAGTGTTTTATAAATCTAGTCTGAGTAAGTAGTGCATGAAATAATGTGATAAAAAGTGGTGTTAATTTAATAAATTAATACTGTAGAAGAAATAAACCCAATGACCATTGAGTTTTGGGATAACACCCAGAGAAAGCCAAACATACTTCTACATGATAGTGGAAATCTCTATTTATATTATATAACCATGATATCCATATCCATAACACTCCAAGGCTATAACCCAAAAATCTTCACAAGATAATCGAGAAAATCCCTATAATAATCAAAGCATGTATGGGTGAAATCCCTTTATATAATCATTTCAGAATAATTGGGCACAAGCCTTTTATATAATCATTTAATAATAACTAGGTGCAATATCATTTTATAAGCATTTAAAAATAACTATTATAAATTTCATTATATAATAATTTTAGAATAACTTGTTCAAATCCCTTTATAAAAGAATTTTACTATAACTATTAGAAGGACCTTTATATAATCATTTTGGTATATCCAACATGTAAACACATGCCACATTATTAATCCATTTACCATGTCATGAAAAAACTCAATTCACTTTTTAAATGACTCATAATTTTATTCCAAGTTTACATTTTCCAAAATTCCAAAATACAATTTTGTTTGCAAGGGTAGGGTAACCTCTCAGGTGGATGTAGGTCCAATCTCAATGCCAATGAACCCGATGGGATCCATGAGAAGTCAAATTATATGAATTCTCATAAGTGTATTGGATTATCCATTTAGGTACATCATGTTCATGGTGTTCCAACAGGATGGAAATTATTTCATAAATTAGAGTAATTGAAATAGATATTGAGGAAATTTTTTAGACCACCCACCTCAAAAGAGGAGTCATTGTAGAAAAACATTTGACATAATTAGTTGAATTTAATTCATTATACTTTAAAACTCTAGTCTAGATTCTCCATGATATGAAGTATATTTCTTCTGATTTTAATAGGTCACTCATATGTTACCTATGGGAGGATTGGATCTACAAAAATCTATCCATAGAAGGTGGGGTTTGAATTTGATCAAAATAAAATTAAATTCATTCAAATAAAACTCTAGGGTGACTAAGAATAAAATGGATGAGATGGGAGAAAAAGGTTTCGAGGGGTTTGGGGTATTAATATACATTCTATAAAATATAAGACCAAGGAATAACCTCCTAGACTATATCCCATAATAGGTTGGCATGGGAAAGACTATGACATAGCATAAGAAACCATGCCACAGCCTTCCCATTCAAACTATGTCTAAAGATAATATCTAGGAAAATTCCAAATATCCTATAAACCTGGTGGAAGGACTACTACACAGCCTAATAGACCACACCACATAACTCAGAAACATTATATGTAGGTTGCGGCATATCCTATCTCCACACTATAGGGGTATCATATTTGGAAGAACCAACCAAATCCCACCCTGAGGTCCTTGAGATACAACCATCCTATCTATTTCACATCCAATTTAATGTTATACTATGGCCTTCCTCCTTGACTTAGTTATTCCCCAAAAGTCATGAGCATGAATTTCTATCCTCCTAAGACACTACACTGATGAATGGATCTAAACTCTCTAGTGATATACCTTATAATGTAGACAAAGGCTCCACGACATAGAATCTTTTACAAATCACTTAATCCAACCTTAGAAGAACTTGAGGAGTATAATTAGTGATTGATCTACTTACTGACACTTACTTTTATCTTTCTTATAAATGGATTTTATGACCATAATTTATTTTCTCAAACCATTATTAATTGTAAATAATTAGGTAATGAAATGGATATCGGGATTGAAACCATTTGAAACTGAGGATCAGACACTTAATAAAAGGAATGTGTGATTCTTGTAAATATCTTATCTCATGAGTATTATTGATCACTCTTTATATTCATTATTCATCATTTGGTTTAATTTGTTGATCATGATCTCTAACCAATAATGGGATAAATTTATTTTGAGTGTTAGTGATTTTGTAACCATTGATTTACCCCTTTCTCTGTGACCATGTATGTGTTGCCTATATGAATAGGTAAATATATATAATTCATATACAAAAAGTTAATTTTAATAGTTACACTAGAAAAATACCTCGATAAATGATTTAGAAGGCTATAAATAGAGTTTCCTTATTTTCCCATACAATACTATTTGAATATTATTGTCCTATGTTTCATTAAAACAACTCAAAAATTTCATGTGTTTTTAAATTAACCACTAAATAAATTTCTCAAAAAAGAAAATATTCTCACATATAGGTTAACATATGATCTAAATTTTCAACCATCAAACCCAATTGTTGGTCTAGAGTTAAGATATAAAAATATCCAAAAGTGGGGATATGGTCCTAACATTGCTTATTTATGAATCTACACCAAATCAATCATTTCAACCACTTTTTAATATTTTTTATTCATCTCTCATCATTTTAGTGACTACTTTAGTAGATAGGATTAAAATTTCCCATATATCTATGTTCCATTCCATATGGATCGACCCTTCTAATAATTACACCAGTGGGATTTGGTTATTAATTGAATTTTTTATGATATGCAATGTAACTCGGTCATAATTTTGGTGTCATTTCTAGGGAAGGCACATGTTAAGTTTTTAGGGTTTCAAAACAAAAAAAATTATGTTTTAAAAATCAAATAAAAAAAATGTAAATATGCCCTTTGAGTCTAATGCTAATACTAAATTTAAAATATTTCTAATTCTTATGAGTGATTAGCCTTTAATAACTTTACTTTATTTAGCTTTGTTTTACTATTACCATTCAAAGAAAAAATGTTCTCAAATTTTTGTTGATGAATTATAATCTTATTATCATGACCAAAATTTACTACTAAAATTTGTTTCCAGATTATGTTGTTGCTAAAATTATCATTAAATTTATTCTCATGTAAAAATATATCATTATGTAGGAGGAGATCATCAGAATAAAATTTATTATGTTTTCTATGGATATAATACCCACACTACTTGGTGGTATTTCAATAATTGTCCAAAATAACATTTTTTTTAAATTTAATAAATCCAATCCATTTATGAGCCTGAACCAATAGAACAGTTGTCATTTAATTAAATGATAATAAAAATGATTTCTTAATTTGTTTAATATGAATAATTACTTGAATTTAAAATGAAAAATCTACAAACTGGAACAAAGGGGTTAGGCACTAAAATAAAAAATGAAGAGAAATTTGAGTTGAATAGTGACAAAAAAGAATTAGGTTATCATGAGAATAAAATTGCAGTGGAAAGTGAGGATCAATTTATGGAAAAAAACATTGATTTATAAGAATATTAATTTGATGAAGAATAATTTCACAAGATCAACTTACCCAACAAGTCGATCCAGAAGGGAAGCTTCTGACCATTTATTGAGAAGAAATAAAAAAATACATATAAGGTAAACAGGATCAAACAAATATAAATGACCTCATCCGCCTAACAATAGGTCTAAATATCATAATATGACAAATAATTTCCATGATCAGAGTCTCTAGCAGCCTCCCACTCAAATTGTGATTTATCCTGATTGAAAATGTTAAGAATGTCTATGTCCACCTTCCTAGACATCTTTGAAGATGATCTGGTAGACACAATACTAAGAAGGTTAGAATAATCCTTGTATGGTCTCTGCTTTCAAGGAACAGAGGTGAATCCCTCACCATCGGTCATCTTTTCCTTTATGCTCAGGAATACCTCCTTAAAAGATGCATTCCCACCACTTCACGAAGCCTTATTCGAGGTAACATTCCCCCTTAAATCGTCAAAAATGTTCCCCCCATTTATTAGATAATTCAGGAGACTGAAAGAGATTCTGGATTTCTTGGTGATAGTCAACACGCTAATGTGCATCAGTATGGTTGGGGACATCAACCTGAGGGTGATCAAGGATCATCAATCCTGGAGACTGCGCATGGGTTTCCCAGAACAAAGTAACCTCTTTAACCAAATCAACCTGAGGGTCTGAGGGGCCACTATGAGCTCTCTCTGAAGACACATCCTTAGACACCTAAGAGTTAAATTTACTAGAAATCATCATATTAGCTACAATTGAAACTGGCTCCTTGAGTGCTTCATCATTATAAACATTGGGCTTTGACAAAGCTTTATCTTTCATCCTTGATTTCATTATGCAAAGATTTTTTGGATAACCCTTCACTTCACATTCCTCACATGAAACACGCTTCTGACATGTCTCTGGAGCATGTCCAATAGTCATACATTCATTGTGGAAAAGAGGTTTTTTTCATATTCAACATCAATTTCAATTCTATCAAGAGTAGAAAGAGTTGCCTTGTCAATCAAGGTAGATCTGAGGTCAACATCCACCAACATCTTGGAAAAGTGACCAAAATGGACATATGCGGTCTACTTTTCAAGACAAATAAGATTCCCAATTGATGTGGCAATTCCATACAAAATCCTAGGATTACAAAGGACCCAATTGAGCCCATGAAGATGAAACCAGAACTGATAAAATCCATTTCTTGCATGTGATACATTAATGTAAAAATACCATTTGTGAAAGTGAAGCCAACCAGGTTTTAACAGCAGATTCCCAAAGCTCCATGCATGAGGCTTTAAATCATCTGAAGGAAATAGGAAATGAAAAAAATTGTGACCAAGAGAGATTCATTTATAGTTAGAGAAACCCCATAAGGTTGAGGTTTTGCACAACAAATCTTCAAGATTCCATGGTTTTTCACCTTTAGGTAAAACAATGTGTGCGATCAAAGATTGTTTCCCAATTTTCATTCTCTCAAAAAGATTTGTAGGGTTAGTTTCAACGTGAGTTGATAAATCCTTATGAAGTATTCTACCAAGGCATGATTCCTTGAACATACCCAGAGGACGAACTCCCTTCAACTTCAACCTTGAATTTATATTCTTTAAAACATCAGTATAAGATTGAGGAGGAAAAACATTACCACCAGACAAAGTTGGATCCACCCTAGTATCTCGCAGTAAGATATTCTCCTAGATACCAGATGACATCCGTGAATCATCACAGTTTGGAATCACTACATCAGTGGACCTCACATCCATAGATCTAAAGGGAGAATATTGGGGTGCATCATCAGATCTTGGATCTAAAGTCAAATGAGGATAGTATGATATGCTTCTATCCATAGGAAAAAAATTCCATGGGTCTTTCACGAGTCATGGGTCTTCAATGCATCCTTAGGGTTACTAGTCTCAATGAGATACCATGTATCACGAATAGGCATAGCTGAAAATGCAGCACCGCCGATAGGAAGGATATTAAAGATGATGAAGCGAGGGATGGCCATGTACAAACCCTGGAATCCATCGTTGAGGGAGGGAGATCCCGCTTCCCAAAACTCCATCACCACAAGATCAACTTAATTAATGAATAAAACAACATTAAATAATTTAATGAAGATGATTTTTAGAATCAACAAGAACATTAAAAGGATTTATCCTTTTTTTCTTATATCCTATTTCTAAAAATAAATACTATTATATGAGTTTTTAAGGTGTGATTACTCATATTGTGGGAAAATATAAAGGTGTAGATGTAAATTTTTAATACCATTAAAACTTTTTATCAAAACTATTGAATAATAAAAGGCAATTTGATATTGGGATTTTTGGGTAAGAAAATAATAAATTTGTATAATTTTTTCTTGAAATTTTATAATCTATTTTGAAAAGTTATCTTCCCTATTTTGTAACTAAAAATCCATAATTTTTTAATTTATTCTTAAAGAATATGATGAGGGAGTACACTTTGTGTAAATAATTTTTGATGAACTCTCAATAATTTATCATCATACTAATGAACCATCTGAGGATTTTTTAATGAAATTTTAATAAATTTTGATCCTATATGGGAAAATTATTTTAAACAGTAACCACGTGACTCTGATTTTATAAGAAATGAATTAGAATATTTTCCCCCTAAAACATATTTTACTTTAGAGTATTGATTGTTGGATTATAAATATAAAAGAATGATTGATCATAAAAAATATATCCAAATCCCTATTAATTATTTGAAAGGAAATCAAAATTTGTAGATTAATCTTTGGAAGAAAATCACAATTTGATGAAATGTGAATTTTCAATTGAACAAAAATTTATTATTCCAACATTTTAATTACATTTCTCAACTAATTTTCACTACTACAAAAATGGGCAAGGGAAGCGTCGCCCTTTATCAGCACTTTTTTTAATAGCACTAATAAAGGGGGCTTTATCAGTGATTTTTCCTAGCGCTGATAAAATTTATATTTAAAAAAAATCATGAAAAATAATATATTGTTATATAATTATATTTAAATTGAAATAAATATAAGATATATTTTTTAAATATGTTTTAGATGAGTATAAATAGACTATTACATTTAATATATAAGAAATAGAGTGAAAATGGATTTAAAATATTTTATAAAATATTATTAATTAAAAATTTCCTAATTATCATCGATTAATGATCATTTAATTACAATCTGAAGGCACAAAAAATCAAAAAAATGAATAAAAGATCTAAAATAAGTTAAAAATGTAACTCAAACTTCAAATGGCCATAAATTTTGATCCGGGTGTCTGTTTGAGCTCTACAGCATATCAAATCAAATATTGCGATGAGATCTAAGTGCTAGTGACCCATGGGAATCTTCAGTCGCATTTTTCAAGGCCCAGAAGTCCTCCAAAACTGAGTTTTTAATCGAGATACCCTGATTTTTTAACATTGAAATAGGTATAACTTCTGATCCAGATGTTCTCTAGGCCTATACCACATATCATATCGAATATTGTTTCATTTTCTTTGATTTTACTGGTTGTAGAGTTGAAACGGACTTTTGGATTAGAAGTTATGGTCATTTTAACATTTTATGGATTTTCAAATACACAAATATATGTATTTATTCGTAAATATATATGTGTGTGTGTTGTATATATGTATTTATTTATTTATTTATTTATTTATAAACACATATAAAAAATATATTTTATAAATTTATTTAAAACTAATCTTATAAATATATATTAATATACAAATAAATGTATTGATAAAAAATTATAACTAAAAATATATATATAAATAAATATAAATATAAATTAATATTCGAATAAATATATATATACTAATATATGAATAAATATATATGTATTAATATAACTAAATTTATTTATATTAATATTAATCTATATTAATATACGAATAAATATAACTGTATATATATAAATATATATATATATTAATATACGAATAAATATATATTAATAAATGAGTAAATATATATGTATTAATATAACTAAATATATTTATATTTATATGAATCTATATTAATATAAAAATAAATATAACTATACATATATCATTAAATAGAGAAAAAAACAAAATGGCTGAGTGGTAATGGTACAGGCCCGCAAGGGGGGAGGTCGCAGGTTCAAGTTTGGGTGGAAGAAAGGATGGGCGCGCAGGCATGTGGGGGATAGCACGGGCAAGGGCAGCGTGCGGGGGAGTCACAGGGGGTCTGCCTAGCGCTGATAAGGGGGGGGGGGGGGGGTCAAGCGCTGTTAAAAGATTCCCCCCATATTATATATTATTTTTAACTTTTTTTATTTTTATTTTTTTTGATTTTTATCAGTGCTTAAAAAAAGCGCTGATAAAAGGTATCCTTTATCAACGCTGACAAAAGTGCAGATAAAGGACCCCTTTTATCAGAACTTTTTTTCGTGCTGATAAAGGGGTCCCTTTCATCAGTGCTTTTTTGAACGCTGATAAAAGGGCCCCCCCCCCTTATATTCTCTTTGATTAACAACACTTTTTAGCGCTATTAATGCACTTATCTAGCGTTGATAAAATCCATATTTGCAGTAGTTTTTGGATATTAATATCATTTTTATTCTTAAAATTATTTTAAATAGAAATTAATTTTTATTTATAATGATTTATAATTTTCACAAAAACATTTTAAAAACTTATTTATCAAACCATTTTTCAAAATTCATCCCCTCACTACCTTGATTTTTAGAGTTTGAAGATTGTATGTAAGGTGGAATGTTATATAGATCATGTAAAATCCATAGAATCATCCAATTCTCTATTGTCTCTGAATGAATGCTCTAAATTTTTCAATTTTTATATATTTATAGAACTTGAAAAAACTTATGATTCAACTTTCATGAGTCTTCCTATGGATTTGTTATTTATAAATGAGTTTAATATATTCTTGGAAGAGCTTTAGGGAATCTCTTTATGTAAATACCCGGAATTTTCGTGAATTTTTTTTCTCTTAAATACATGGAAATTTTACGAGACCGCGAAAACTAACGGCGCGTGATTCTGAGGCCCAGTGTGCCCGGAATCCATTTCTGAAGTTTTGTCCGGGTATGTTCAGTAAACATACGAGCAGGTTTTTATAACTTTTGAACTTGTGCTCGGAATTGAAATATGAGGGCACCGTTGAAATCGCAGTGCTAGTATTCGTTTAAGAAGGCTTTCACCTCAATAGCAGATGGTCGGAAATGAAAGTTAGTTTTTGGGTTTTATGTGGGAATAATAAAATAAATTAAGTGCTTGTCTTAATTTATTTTTAGTTGGTTAAAACCTCAAAGAGAAGGTTGGAGGTGGGGGACACCACACCTTAACCTCCCATGAGAGGTTATGGTGGTGGGGCCCACATGAGGTCTAAACACCTCTTCTTAATTAATTTGGTGGGGACCACCTGAGGATATAACCCCTTGAACTCCCCAATTATGGTGCCAACCCTCTCAATTAATTAATTGAACACATTAAATTAATTAATTTAAACCTTTGAATTCTATGCCAACAATTTAATAAGATGCCATAATCTATTATTTTGTTAGCATTTGTCTTTTTGGTGGAGCTTGGGAGGAAAAGAACTCTCCAACGAAGAACACTTCTTTCGCTAATGAAGAACGATATTCAACCGGGGCAAGGGGGAAGTGACGTCCTTGAAGAATGTCGATGATGACGTCCTAAACTTCTTCATCTTCTTTCCTGACGTCAACGAATCGATGTGTCACGACCCGTCCTCGGGGCCCGTGTCGTGACTACCCCAAGCCCGCCTTCCATAGGCCAGGGGCTGGCGACTAGCACCAAAGGCGTAAATCCCGATAACTGGGAATACATTGCCTTTATAAAAGTAAACAAACACCACAGAGTACAAGAGGAAGTAGAACACTAAGTACAAAAAAGAGAAGTGTTGAAAAGTAAATGGGCCAGAATACAAACCCAACTGAAGTGCAGCTACAACTGAACAAAGTACAACAGAAAAAGACAACAGCTCGAAGAAAGGAAGCAGCTCCTGGGTCGTCCACCATGGATACTACCTGAAGAGTAGGTATAGATAGCCTCCACAACGCTCTCTCCCGTCAACCTCCTCCGAGTGTCGTCCCTCCATGAAGTCCACCTCCGGATACTGACTCGTTGTGTAGTCCACCTCTGGGTACTGACTCGTTGTGTAGTCCACCTCCGAGTACCATCCAGTCCTCGAACACTCGACCTCCGTCAGCACTGCCCGTCGTCTGCAACCAACACAATGATGTGCGGGCATATCCCATGCAGGGGTGAGTATAACGATACTCATTAGGGACCCCGAGACCCTCAAGGTATCACTAAAACCAACAAGGATAACCACAAAGAAGATCTCAATAGATAACCTCTACTTAGGTATATGTCCATACATATACCAAAGTTATCAAGTAACCCATCTCAATCATGAGGAAACAAAAATATTTTGAACTCAACGGATAACCACTACCCAGGTATATGCCCATACATATACCTAAGTAATCAAGTGACCCATCTCAATCATGAGGCAAACACAAGGTCATAGACTCAGCTCAAACCAGGATTTTTATTATCGAAATTGTAACTGCGGAAGAGCTCCGTCTATGGAGTGTACAGTGGTTCTGTCACGACTCTGAGATACTGCTCACTAACCTAAGACTGCTAGGGTACTCCTCCTGTCAAGTACCGCGGGCCAGCCACCCAAACACAGTAGTGCTTCCCGCCGGGGTATGTCACCCAAACACAGTAGTGCACACCCCCTAGTAGCCTGTTGAGGTACTCTCCGGACGAGTACCGCGGGTCTGCACTGTCACATAGGTAGTGCTCCATCCTCCATGGGTCTGCACCTCACAAAGTAGTGCTCCATCCACTGGGCTAGTCGACTCACTCCAAGTCCAGTTGGTCAAGCAGTCGTCAGGTCTCAGTCGGCTACACGGTCTCTGTACTCCGCATGCTCGTCTTTGGGAGGGTCCGCTCCACGAGCTACAGGTCGATACTCCAAGTATCTCAAAGTCCCATGAAGAATTATCTCAAGGGACCGCCTCATCATAGGGTTCTCAATGCAATAGACGGCGCGTCAATCGGACGCCCGGTCTGTGAGTTACTAGCCTTTTCATCCCAGGGGCCCGGTTGGTTTCGTGTGCGAACCAATCTGGATGTAACTCAACTGAACCCCGAACTCTCATAGGGTATACTCATAGGGACCGTTTCTCAACGTGATCACCAACGCCGCTGACGGTTCGTCAAACGGACGTCCGGTCTGAAAGATATCATCTTTTCCGTTCCAGAGGCCCGGTTGGATTTCGGGTGCAATCCAACCCGGACACTATCCAACTGCAACCAAAACTCGGGCGAAGCATGCCAAAAGTTCCGCCTCATCAAGAGGAATTCAACGAGATAGATGGCGCATCAATCGGACGCCTGGTCTGTGAGTTATTGGATTTTTCGCTCCAGGGGCCCGGTTGGTTTCGTGAGCGAACCAACCCGACCGCACTCCGACGGCATCCAAACCTCGAGCGGAGTAAGCCAAAAGATCCGTCTCACTTAGAGGAATCCATCAAAGTCGACTGCACGTCAATCGGACATCCGGAGCTCAAGATATAAGTGTTTCTGCTCCAAGGTCTCGGTTGGTTTCGTATCCGAACCAACCCGGCCGAACCCAAGGTATTCTGAAACCTTGAGTGTAATATACCAAAATGACCGTCTCGATCCAGAGGTCGCATCGCCGCTGAATTTGCGTCGATCTGAGGTCTACAGTTCAAGATATGAGTGAAAAACCGTGAGGGGTTCGAAAACGGGGGGTCTGGGCCCGGACCGACCCGGCCCGACCGGCCAGTCGCGGCTCGGCCAGCATGGCCGAGCGGAAGCCGCGGGCGGGGTGCGTGGCTCCCCCACCCTCGCCGCTAATTGAAGCCGGCGACAACCACTGCCGCCGGCCCTCCGGCGGCGCGCCGCCAACGCCTTCCGCGGACCACCGGACGCGCTCCGGTGGTCCGTTTCTCCTGCTGTCTTCGCCAACGGTCCTCCCGGGACCCGACCTTCACTGCGAAGGGATTCAAACGCCATAGCGGCCAGATTCGTTGTTGTCTGTTGATCCGCACATCAAATAACAAAACGCGTCGTCTTCATGGTTCTCTGGCGCGACGCGATGGCGTCGCGCCCCTTCGCTGTGGCCCGACTCCGTCCGCAGATGTCTTCGGGTTTCTCCGACGTGGCGCGACTGCATCGTGCCCTTGTTCATTTTCACGATGCGGCGCGACGGCGCCGCGCATTCCTTGCCGCACGTTTCCGCGCGATGCGACGGCACCGTGCCATCCCCATTTCAATCCACAAAAGAAACCCACAAGGATAAGGAGGAGGGTCGGCCGTGTTTGTGCGGTCTGGCCCCCTCTCGTTAGTTGATAGCAAAAGGTCATATTTCACGAAGATCGTCAAGGTAAAAATCACGAACAAATTAAATAATAATCCTCAACATCAATCCGCATGAACGAACGATCCGCGGATCAACCTTGAATTGGTTGGTCCGTGCTCGATGTTCTTTTCTCAAAAGATAATAGAACACCAAAATAAATTCTCCTACCTCAAGCGTCGTCGAGCGAGGGTTCGTCAAGGATTTTCTTATCGCGGAAGAAAGCATCGCGGGAAGGGGATCGTCGATGTCACGTCGTGGGTCGGTGTCACGGAAGAGGATTCATAGACGAAGACAGAGGTTGTCCAAGGTGGGATGGCGTCTCCCTTCCTTTTACGTGGAAAGAAGAACGAGGGATGGCGCGTCGTCGTTCTTCGGAAGAAGGACGTGACGACGTTCTTCGTCGGAGACCGATTCGTTCTTCACGTTCTTCGTCGTTGAAGAAGATGTTCTTCAAGCCTCCCAAATCCTCCCAATGCAACAACACTCTAACCAAAAATAAAATAAGCCCAAGTCTTATTTTATTAACACAAGATAAGAAAATGAATTTCAAAAGAAAAGAAATGAACAATTAATTCAATGAATTAATTGTAACGATTTAACCGCCCAATTAATGAGGCGTTTCTTAACCAGAAAAACGCACGGTTGACTTTCATTAAATAGGGGGGTTGCAGGTGAGTTACTTAGAGGAAAAGAAACGGTGGGGCTCATGTGGGCCCCACCTCACAAATATCCTACCAAGAGGGTAGGATATTTCAGATTGCACCCTATCCGCTTCAACCCAGCTTAAGTGGATTTTAAGTGGATTTAAGTGAAATAAAATAAAGTTGTCGCACCACTTTATTTTATTTCTTAACTTAACCCCAAAAATTAAAAACTACACCCGAGCAAACGCAACTCCGGAAAAGGCGTTTCTAAGCAAATATCGGCGCTGCAATTCCATTGGTGCCCTCGTAATTTGATTCCGAGCACCGGTTCAAAAGTTAGAAAAACCCGCTCATTCGTTCACTAAACGTACCCGAGCTAAACTTTGGATATTAATTCCAGGCACACCGGGCCTCAGAATCAGGTGCCGTTAGAAAATGCGTTCATGTAAAATTCTAAAGAAAATTAGAAAAAAAATTCACTTGAATTTTACGGGTCTTTACATTACTCCCACCTCAGGGCTTTACGTCCTCGTAAATGTTTAAATACAAACTAGGGATACAAAAGCGGTACTGAGCACGAATCTGAGCCTCCCGCTCTCATGTGCTCACCTGGAGGTTCCCGTACTGCCAGTGAAAGTGAACCCGAGGAATAGACCATCCTCGTAGGATCTTCCCCTGTCGATCCTCGATCCCCACTGGAACCTCCGTGAAAGACACCCCACCGCCAATGTCCAGCTCCCCATGGTTGATGATATGCGAAAGGTCGAGCATGTATCTCCTCAGTTGAGATACGTGGAAGTCGTCATGCACCTGGTGCAACTGAGGTGGATGGGTCAAGTGGTAAACCACCCCGCCTACCCAGCTGAAGACCTAAGAAGGTCCGATTAACCTCGGAGATAACTTGCCACCTTGGCCACATCTCCGTAAACCTCGTCAAGGTGAGACACGTATAAGGACGTGACCATCATCCTCGAACTCTAGAGGTCTCCAACTCCTGTTTAGAACTGGAACTCAAAAAGACTGCTTCCATGAGGGTAAGGTTGACTGACTCAAGAGTGATCGGTCGCACCCTCCTGTGCATGAGTTACCCCGTGCTGCCTGGGGTTTCCTTTTTTTTCGCCGACCAAGGAAAAGCCATTCCAACTTCGTAGTTAAACCACAACCTTTTTGACTAATACCATCAATTTTTGTATAAACTGTGATTGCCCAGTCCATACTCAAACCAATGTCGTAAGGCCTCGACGCTGCCACCAATAGATTTCAACCGAAACTCTCGACTCAAGGGTCTGACCACACTGTCGGCGTAAGTGTAATTATCGAGTCTTCTCCCAAGGTATCTCTAGACGTGAGGGTCAAGTCTACGGCTTACCGAAAACTCTAGGTCTGGGACAAGATTTGTGGAAGGAAGGAATGATTCGTATCAACGCCTGTTACTACGGAAGCTAGTAGTGGACATAGACGGTCCCTTGAATCATTTTTAGAGCCATTGGGTCACACTCCTTGACCGCATGCAGCCACACTCTTCCTCCGCCCTCCAACTCCCTGAGCCTGGCGGGGATAACAAAGGCGGGTGGTTGTAGCATGTTAAGATGTACACCACCTCATGCTTCTCTCCTAGCTCTGCCTCCATGTCTGCTGCTTCGCAGACTCATCTCTCCTTAAAGCTTCCTCTTCTTTAAACATTTAACACGCTCGAGTCTCTAAGATTGGAGCTGGTTTCCTGTTTCTTACTGCACTGTGCAGTCTTCATCCGCTCCTGGATGATCTGAAGGAGCTGCTAAAAATTTCTCCTTTGCCGAAAAGAGAAACTTGGTCTCATACCCTAGATGAACCACACCCATTGCCTAATACAGTCAATCCCGACATGAAGGATGCATTCATGCCATGGATGATGTCGTAAGGCCTCGACGTAACTACCAAGAGATCCAACTGTCACTCTCGCCTCCAAGGGTCGAGTCACACTGTCGGCATCAGTGTGAGGTCACTAGGTCTCCTCTAGTATAAATCTCAAAAGTGAGGGTCAAGTTAATAGTCTTAAACAGGACCACTCAGTATCAACTAAACAAAAAGGACAGGAAAGAAAACATCACAAAGATAAGTGTCTTTTTATTATTGCAGCTAATAGTACAAGGACACGAATACAACAGCAACATGGAACTAGAAGTACAAGGGACGTATCCACTAGTTCCGCTCCTGTCCACCTGCTCCCGGAGCTCTACTGCCTTTTCCACTGCTCAGTTGTTGCTCAAGCACCAGCCGCTGCTTCTATCTCGGTGGCTCCTCCAACACCCGTTGATCAACTGTATGAGGAGTTGGACAGTCACGTGCCAGGTGACCCTTCCTGCCGCATTCATAACACTTAATGCTCCTCATACGGCTGTCTCTGGTCCTCTTGGACCTCTACATCATCTGTCTACTACCCAAATATGACTCGACTACTGATCGAAAAACATGCGGCAAAGGCAGCATCTCCTGAACACGCTCGGGGTGTAGAGATACTGGCACAAACTCCACCCTGAAGAAGGTCTCGAAGTCTTCCCATGTGAAGGTCATCCCGTCGCAAAACTGGAACAAGTGGCTCGACCACCTGCATGATTCTTCCTGAAGAAGATTGGCAGCAAAGATCACCATGAAGTCTGAAGGCATCCCCACTAGCCTGAAGACTCTCACCATAGCCTCCAGCCAATCCTCAACTGCTTGCGGGTCCGTCTCTCCCCGGAACCTGGGTGGCCTCTGGCGCTGGAACTCGTGCAGCGCGCTCAAGTGGCATGCATCGCCTACTGCTGGGGCTGGTGGCATCGGTTGCCCAACGTATGGTAGTACCGCTGGTGCCTCCGCTGGTGCATCAACTGCAAGAGGGCCCTATACCGAAGCCTCGTCGCTCGACAGGCTGTCAGTACGCACATCCCTCTAGGCTCTATCTGGTCGTCCGAGAAAAGGAATCCTGAAAGAAACAACGTGACACTGTCAAACGATTATACCTGGTGAGCTGACCTGGTTTGAGCTGACATTTAAAAACATCTGGAAACACACACGCAATCAGTGTTTTCATGCACAAAGTCGGAAATCCGATGTCAGGGTCCTGGTGTATGGATACGTCAGTCGCCCGCACCAACACTGGACTCCCTGAACTAAAAACCACACTCGGTACTCTTAACACTATTTCTTCACAGAAAGAAAATATCAGAGTTATAAGTTATGCGGTAGAAAAGACTCCTCTGATACCAATTTGTCACGACCCATCCTCGGGGCCTGTGCCATGACTACCCCAAGCCCGCCTTCCATAGGCCAGGGGCTGGCGACTAGCACCAAAGGCGTAAATCCCGATAACTGGGAAGACATTGCCTTTATAAAAGTAAACAAACACCATAGAGTACAAGCAAAAGTAAAACACTAAGTACAAAAAGAGAAGTGCTGAAAAGTAAATGGTCCAGAATACAAACCCAACTGAAGTGCAGATACAACTGAACAAAGTACAATAGAAAAAGACAACAGCTGGAAGAAAGGAAGCAGCTCCTGGGTCATCGTCCTCGGATCCTACATGAAGGGTAGGTACAGATGGCATAGCTCCTGGATCGTCCACCACAGATCCTACCTGAAGAGTAGGTACAAATAGCCTCAACAACGCTCTCGCCCATCAACCTCCTCCGAGTGTCGTCTCGTCGTGAAGTCCACCTCCGGATACTGACTCATCGTGTAGTCCACCTCTGGGTACTGACTCGTCGTGTAGTCCACCTCCGGGTACCGTCCAGTCCTCGAACACTCGACCTCCGTCAGCACTGCCCGTCATCTGCAACCAACAGAACGAGGTGCGGGCATAGCCCGTGCAGGGGTGAGTATAACGATACTCAGTAGGGACCCCGAGACCCTCAAGGTATCACTAAAACCAACAAGGATAACCACAAAGAAGATCTCTATAGATAACCTCTACTTAGGTATATTCCCATACATATACCAAAGTTATCAAGTAACCCATCTCAATCATGAGGAAACACAAAGATTATGAACTCAATGGATAACCACTACCCAAGTATATGCCCATACATATACCTAAGTTATCAAGTGACCCATCTCAATCATGAGGTAAACAAAAGGTCATAGACTCAGCTCAAACCAGGATTTTTATTATCGAAACCGTAACTGCTGAAGAGCTCTGTCTCTGGAGTGTACAGTGGTCCTGTCATGACTCCGAGGTACTGCTCACTAACCTAAGACTGCTGAGGTACTCCTCCTGTCGAGTACCGCGGGCCAGCCACCCAAACATAGTAGTACTTCCTGCCGGGGTATGTCACCCAAACACAGTAGTGCACACCCCCTAGTAGCCTACTGAGGTACTCTCTGGACGAGTACCGTGGGTCTGCACTGTCACACAGGTAGTGCTCCGTCCGCCATGGGTCTGCACCTCACAAAGTAGTGCTCCGTCCACTAGGCTAGTCGACTCACTCCAAGTCCAGTCGGTCAAGTAGTTGTCAGGTCTCAGTCGGCTACACGGTCTCCATACTCCACATGCTCGTCTCTGGGAGGGTCCTCTCCACGAGCTACAGGTCGATACTCCAAGTATCTCAAAGTCCCACGAAGAATTATCTCAAGGGACCACCTCGTCATAGGGGTCTCAACGCAATAGACGGCGCGTCAATCGGACTCCCGGTCTGTGAGTTACTGGCCTTTTCATCCCAGGGGCCCGGTTGGTTTGCGTGCGAACCAATCCGGCCGTAACTCAACTGAACCCTGAACTCTCATAGGGTATACTCATAGGAACCGTTTCTCAACGTGATCACCAACGCCGGTGACAGTTCGTCAAATGGACATCTGGTCTGAAAGATATCAGCTTTTTCGTTCCAGGGGCCCGGTTGGATTTCGGGTGCAATCCAACCCGGCCACTATCCAACTGCAACCAAAACTTGGGAGAAGCATGCCAAAAGTTCTATCTCATCAAGAGGAATTCAACGAGACAGACGGCGCGTCAATCGAACGCCCGGTCTGTGAGTTATTGGCTTTTTCGCTCCAGGGGCCCGGTTGGTTTCGTGAGTGAACCAACCCGACCACACTCCGACGGAATCCAAACCTCGAGCGGAGTATGCCAAAAGATCTGTCTCACTTAGAGGAATCCATCAAAGTCGACGGCACGTCAATCGGACATTCGGAGCTCATGATATAAGTGTTTCCGCTCCGAGGGCCCGGTTGGTTTCGTATCCGAACCAACCCGGCCAAATCCAAGGTATTCCGAAACCTTGAGTGTAATATACCGAAACGACCGTCTCAATCCAGACGTCGCGTCTCCGCTAACTGTGCGTCGATCGGAGGTCTACAGCTCAAGATATGAGTGAAAAAACGTGAGGGGTCCGAAAACGGGGGGGTCTGGGCCCGAACCGACCCGGCCCGACCGGCCAGCCGCGGCTCGGCCGGCGTGGCCGAGCGGAAGCCGCGGGCGGGGTGCACGGCTCCCCCACCCTCGCCGCTAATTTAAGCCGGCGAAAACCACCACCGCCTGTCGCCGGCGCCGGCGTGGCACACCGCCACCGCCTTCCGCGGACCACCAGACGCGCTCCGGTGGTCCGTTTCTCCTGCCGTCTTCGCCAACGGTCCCCCCGGGACCCGACCTTCACTGCGAAGGGATTCAAATGCCATAGAGGCTTGCTTCGTCATCGTCTGTTGATCCGCATGTCAATTAACAAAACGCGCCATCTTCGTGGTTCTCTGGTGCAACGCGATGGCGTTGCGCCCCTTCGTTGTGGCCCAACTCCGTCCACGGATGTCTTCGGGTTTCTCCGACGCGGCGCGACGGCGTCGCTCCCTTTTTCATTTTCACGATGCGGCGCGACAGCGCCGCGCATTCCTTGCCGCACGTTTCCGCGCGGTGCGACGGCACCGCGCCATCCCCGTTTCAATCCACAAAAGAAACCCACAAGGATAAGGAGGAGGGTCAGACGTGTTTGTGCAGTCCGGCCCCCTCTCGTTAGTTGATAGCAAAAGGTCATATTTCACGAAGATCTTCAAGGTAAAAATCACGAACAAATTAAATAATAATCCTCAACATCAATCCGCATGAACGAACGATCCACGGATCAACCTGGAATTGGTTGGTCCGCGCTTGACGTTCTTTTCTCAAAAGATAATAGAACACCAAAATAAATTCCCCTACCTCAAGCGTCGTCGAGCGAGGGTTCTTCGCGAATTTTCTCGTCGCGGAAGAAAGCGTCGCGGGAAGGGGATCGTCGATGTCACGTCGCGGTTCAGTGTCGCGGAAGAGGATTCATAGACAAATACTGAGGTTGTCCAAGGTGGAACGGCGTCTCCCTTCCTTTGACGTGGAATGAAGAACGAGGGATGGTGCGTCGTCGTACTTCAGAAGAAGGACGTGACGACGTTCTTCTTCGGAGACCGATTCGTTCTTCACGTTCTTCATCGTTGAAGAAGATGTTCTTCAAGCCTCCCAAATCCTCCCAACATGACAAAACTCTAACCAAAAATAAAATAAGCCCAAGTCTTATTTTATTAACACAAGATAAGAAAATGAATTTCAAAATAAAATAAACGAACAATTAATTCAATGAATTAATTGTAACGATTTAACCACCCAATTAATGTGGCGTTTCTTAACTAGAAAAACACACGGTTGACTTTCATTAAAGAGGGGGGTTGCGGGTGCGTTACTTAGAGGAAAAGAAATGGTGGGGCTCGTGCGGGCCCCACCTCACAAATATCCTACCAAGAGGGTAGGATATTTTAGATTGCACCCTATCCACTTCAACCTAGCTTAAGTGGCTTTTAAGTGGCTTCAAGTGAAATAAAATAAAGTTGTCTCACCACTTTATTTTATTTCTTAACTTAACCCCAAAAATTAAAAACCACACCCGAGCAAACGCAACTCCGGAAAAGGTGTTTCTAATCAAATACCGGCGCTTCAATTCCATCGGTGCCGTCGGAATTCGATTCCGAGAACCGATTAAAAAGTTAGAAAAACCCACTCATTCGTTCACTGAACGTACCCAATCTAAACTTCGGAAATTAATTCCGGGCACACTGGGCCTCAGAATCAGGCGCCGTCAGAAAATGCTTTCATGTAAAATTCCAAAGAAAATTAGAAAAAAATTTCCCTTGAATTTTATCGGTCTTTACATGATGTCTTCCTTTACACGACATCATCAATTAACAATGAACCTGAGGTAGGGGATTTAGGGTTGAATTTGTTCTTGTTCTTCATCTTTCAAATCTTGGTTTACGATTTTCCGATTGATATCACCATAACGCCGAGGGCGCGGGCCGAACGAACATGGCTCGACCCTCCCCCTCGGTTTTTCCTTGCTTTTTTGATGACGGTGGTGGTGCAACGGCGGTCGGCGTTGGGCCGGTCGAGAAGTAAACTGATAGCGCAGGGCCGCCGGGTCCTTGGAAGGGCGCGGCGCCATCGCGCCGTGCAGAGGAAAGAGACGAGGCCCTTAGTCGCAGAGGTCCACACGGGCGGCCGCCAGGCCCCCAGAGGGGCTCGGCGTCATCGCTCCGCACAGAGGAAGAAGTCGCGTCCCCCTATCCACGACGATGGAGTAGAAGAGGTCGGCTGGGTCGGCCGCCGACGGAGAAGACCGGTTGGCCGCTCGGCCAACCGGATGAGGCGGGACCCTCCTAGGTCTCACAAGATACGGAACCGGTGCTAGGCACCCATTCCGTTCGGTAGACGGAAGGGCTTGGAACCCCCCCCCCCCCCCCCCCACGTGGCTAGTGTGGGCTCCGTAGGGTGCTGCCAGCCGCTGGCCAGCGCAGGCCACGCGGGCCGCCAGCCCAAGCCACACGGGCCGCCAGAGCAGGCCACGCGGGCCGCCCGTCTAGGCCATGAGGGCCGCGAGCGCAGGCCACGCGGGCGGCCAACCAGGCCACACGGGTCGAGCCACCCGTGGTCCGGGTCGGACCCCAGTCCGGACCCGGGTCGGGTTGGGTCGGTCTGATTGGGCCGGATCGGACCCGGACCTGTTTGACCCAATTTCACCTTTTTGCCCAAAACGTGGGCTACGGGTGTCTGATTGACGAACCATATACGGCGAAAAAAATCTTGGAGCAAGGCAGTTCTTTTGGTATACCCCACTTGAGATTTGGACTCAGTGGTTTATGGTCGGGTTGGATTAAACCTAAATCCAACCGGGCCCTTGGAACGGAAATGCCAATAACTCTCAGACCAGGAATTCGATTGACGCACCATCTATCGAGTTGAGTTTCTTATGGAAAGACGGATATTTTTGATACATAAACACGGGAATTTGTGTAAGTTTATGTATTGACACTTGGATTGATTAGCGGACCCTCCTGGAATCAAGCGTGCTTTGTGGAAACCCTGTGGCTGGCTATGCACTGTTGACTATTCCTGGATCATGTGTTGGTCTGACAGTTCTGACTTCTGTTCCTGGATCATGTGTCGGTCTGACAGAATAGCTGGTCCTAGATCATGTGTTAGTCAGACAGCTCTGACGACTGTTCCAGGATCATGTGTTGGTCCGACAGTTTTGAATTATGTTCCTGGATCTTGTGTTGGTCCGACAGAATAGCTGGTCCTAGATCATGTGTTTGTCCGACAGCTCTGATGATTTAGTGGCTATATCTGATCATCTCTATCTCTCTACATAAGTTTTATACCTGTGTGAGCTGAGTCAGTAACTTGTGTTTTCCTCATGATTGAGATGGATTACTAGATAACTTAGGTATATGTATGGTCATATACCTAAGTGGGTTTATCTGTTGATTTCATATATTTTAGTTCGTCCTTGTTGGATTTTGTGAGACCTTGAGGGTCTCAGGGTCCCTATTGAGTATCATTATACTCACCCCTTCACGGACTATGTTCTCACCTCATTGTGTTGGATGCAGACGACAGACAGCGCTGACTGAGGCTGAGTAGCAAGACTGGACGGTACCCAGAGGTGGACCTAACGACGAGTCGGTACACAGAGGAGACTAACGGACGTGGAGTGTTGAGGAGGCCATCTTTACCTACCCTTCAGGTAGGAACCCTGGAGGACAACCCAGTATCTGCTTTTATTTTTCAGTTTTTCTTGAACTTTCCAGTTGGGCTTGTATTTCCGACCCCTTTACTTTTCAGCACTCTTTTGTATACAGCTTTACTTATCATTTAATTTCAGCTCATACTCTATTGTGTGTGTGTTTTCAGTTTATAAAGGCAATGCCTTCCCAGTTTTAGGGATTTACGCCTTTGGTGGTAGTTGCCAGCCCCTACCCTATGGAAGGCGAGCTTGGGGTAGTCATGGCACGGGCCCCGGGGGACGGGTAGTGACAAATTGGTATCAGAGGAGTTGGTTCTACCATAGAACTTAGGACTCTAATATTTTTTTTGTGAAGCAATAGTGTTTAGTGTACTGAGTGTGGTTTTTAATCCAGGGAGTCCAGTGTTGGTGCGGCGGCCGACGTATCCATACATTAGGACCCTGACTTCTGATTTCCAACTCAGTGCATGAAAACACTAATTACGTGTATGTTTCAAGAGTTTTATTTGTGATCTCTTTGAGTCAGCTCACCAGGTATAATTTATTGGTTGTGGTGCACCTTTTTCTTTTTAGGATTCCTCCACGCAGACAGCCATCCAGGGTTTTGAGAGTTATACGAGATGACATCCCACCGAGCAATGAGGCCTCGGTGCAGGGCCCTATTACAGCGGAGGCACCAGCGGTATCACTACCCGTTGGGACACCGATACCACCAGCCCCAGTAGCAGAGAGTGCATGCTGCTTGAGCGCGTTGCACGAGTTCCAACGCTAGAGGCCACCCAGGTTTAGGGGGGAGACAGACTCACAGGTAGCTAAGGATTGGCTGGAGGCTGTGGTGAGAGTCTTCAGACTGGTAGGAACACCAGCAGACCTTATGGTGATCCTTATCGTGAGTCTCCTTCAGGAAGTAACAGACAGATGGTGGATCCTGATGCTCCAGGTGCATGATAAGATGACGCTCCTATAGACAAACTTTGAGAGCCTATTTCGGGTGGATTTTTTCCTAGCCACCCTTCATGCGGTACGGATACAAGAGCTACTACATCTACAGTAGGGTGGCATGACGGTGGCACAATACTCAGCGAGGTTCACTGACCTCTCTCATTACTCCACAGATATGGTGTGAGACCCATTCTTCAGGGCCCAGACCTTCAAGTAGGGGCTCAGGTGAGAGATCAGATTTTCGATGATCTCCCTCAGCATCTCAACGCAGGCTGGGGTGTTAGAGAGATCCCTCCTAGTGGAGAGTTTCCTTGCTGATCAGTCACCAGCAGTGAGACCCATCACTAGTCGACATGCAGCGGAGTATTCTGAAGATAGAAGTAGAAAGATATCGCAGAGGTCCAAGCGGACCAGACCATTTGGTGTACAACCTCAAGACATAGGTTCAGTTGTGTGGGGCACACGAGATAGATCCAATCATGCCAGGAGTGGGCAATGCTACTCTTGCGGTGGGCAGGGTCGCATGGCTCATGACTTTCCAACCCATTGTATTGATGATCAGTAGACAGTTGAGGGACCTCCCAGGCAGAGGAAGAGGTTCGATCGAGACAGACCACAGGAAGCAGGCAGACGTGGCAGAGGAGCTGGTCATGCAGCTGGTGGTGGACGACGATTCGAGGTGTTACTTCCACCACCACCAGGAGGTCCACCCCGATCACACGGAGCATGTGTACAGGGGCGAGCTCAGCTCTAGGTAGTTGAGTCATATTATCATGGTGCTTTAGAGATGATTCGAGGTACGATATGTGTCTACTCCACCTTAGCTGCAGTTCTTATAGACACAGGTTCCAGTCACTCATTCATTTCTAGTGCCCTCTTTCAGAGCTCGGAGATTCCGACAGAGCCGTTGGCTCAATACTTATGGATAGAGACTCATACGGGAGCAGACTCGATGATTACGCACTAGTGCTAGCAGTGTGAGCTTACTTTAGGAGGCGAGAGCTTCGGCTAGGATCTCCTCGTAGTGGTGTCGAGGCCTTACGACGTCATCTTGGGTATGGACTGGTTATCTATAGTCCATTCTCATATTGACTGTGTTAGGCAAAAAGTTCAGTGTGTCCGCACGGATGGGATCAGGTTCACCATCACTGACAATAAGGGAGCCTTTGCAGCAAAAGACAAACTTACTCGGAGGAGGGTGCATCCGATCACTCATCAGTTGGCTTGCCTTACCCTCAGATCAGTTGATGTGGAGAGTCTGAGCTATCCTATTGTGGTGGATCAGTACGCAGATGTTTTCCCTAACAATGTTCCAGGACTACCTCCTCACAGAGAGGTGGACTTATACATTGACATGTACCCTGGGATGACACCGATATCTACACCAGCATATCAGATGGATCCCGCTGAGCTTAGTGAGTTGAGGGTATAGCTAGAGGACTTGAAGGGGAAGGGATTCATCCAGCCTAGTGTTTCTCCCTAGGCAGCCCTGATTTTATTCGCCAAGAAGGCGTATAGGAGCTTGAGGCTCCATGTGGACTATCATTTCCTGAATCAGGTGATCGTAAAGAACAAGTACCCACTCCTGAGGATCGAAGACCTCTTTGATCAGTTGAAGGGAGTGCGGTGGTTCTCAAAGATAGACCTTAGATCAGGCTATCACCAGCTCAGAGTTCGAGATGAGGATGTGCAGAAGACGACCTTCAAATGTCAGTACGACCACTAAGAGTTCTTGGTTATTCCTTTCGGCGTAACCAATGCTCCAGTAGTGTTCATGGGACTCATGAACAGGATATTACAACCATACCTTGATCGCTTTGTTGTAGTCTTCATCGACGACATACTGATCTACTCGGCTACTGAGGAGGAGCATGCTTACCATTTGCGGGTAGTTCTGGACACACTCTGAGAGAACCAGCTTTATAGTAAGCACTCGAAGTGCCAGTTATAGATTCGAGAGGTTCACTTTCTGGGTCATGTCATCTCAGAGGCTGGAGTTATAGTGGACCCAGCAAAGATTGAAGCGGTACTTGCTTGAGATCCACCTAGGAGTGTGACAGAGGTACGGAGTTTCCTGGGTTTGGATGGATACTACCATAGGTTCATACCAGACTTCTCCAGTGTTGCAGCACCACTATCAGCCTTGATGAAGAAGGGGAAACCCTTCGTATGGTCGGAGAGATGCCAGTAGAGATTTCAAGAGCTGAGGCTGAGGCTGATTAGTACCCCCATCTTGAGGCTTCCAGAGGAAGGCGTAGGGTATGTAGTTTACTGCGACGCATCAGGGACCAAACTTGGGTGTGTCCTGATGTAGGAGCGAGCAGTGATCACGTATGTTTCTTGGCAGCTAAGAAAACATGAGTAGAACTACGCTAACCATGAACTAGAGTTAGCAGCAGTAGTCTTCACCTTGAAGATGTGGTGACACTATCTTATGGGCAAACATTTTACCATGTACTCTGATCACAAGAGTATCACGTATATATTCTCTCAGAAGGATCTGAACCTGAGACAACACCAATGGCTTGAGTTCCTCCAGGACTACGACTTCAAGATAGCCTATACTCGTGGTAAGGGGAATTTTGTTGCAGATGCACTCAGCAGGAGGTCTAGTATAGAGCTTCTAGGAAAGGCGACGGAGCAGCTAGCTACCTTACAGATATCCTTTGGGGATAGAGACGGAACAACCTTTCTATAGTCTCTTACAGTCACTCCCCCACTCCTTCAGTGAGTCAGGGAAGCACAACATGGCGATGTTGACTGCGAGACACGACATGCTCAGATATCCACAGGGTAGGCACCTGATGGATTTTTTGAAGGTGGGGAGCACATCATCCTCTTTAGAGGACGTACTATGGTACCAGTGTCACTTCAAGAGGAAGTGTTGAGGGAGTTCCACACATCCCCTTTAGTGGTGCATCTAGGAGTGGCGAAGATGTATCAGGACCTCAGACGACAGCACTGGTGGCCAGGTATGAAAAAGGCGGTAGTAGAGTTTGTCTCTCGATGCCTCACTTGTCAGCAAGTGAAAGAGAAGCACCTGGTACCAGCAGGCTTGGTTCAGCCATTAGAGGTCCCATAGTGGAAGTGGGATGGGATATACATGGACTTCGTGATGGGTCTTCCACATACATCCATGGGTCACGACTCGATTTGGGTGATCGTTGACCGACTCACCAAGTCGGCCCACTTCCTACCGATTAGAGAGCTGGGTTTAGTAGAGAGTTTGGGACACCTCTACGTGCAGGAGATTGTGTGAATGCATAGATTACCTTCTTCTATTGTCTCCTATCATGACGCACGGTTTACTTCCCAGCTATGGAAGGGGTTGCAGGAGGCTTTCGGGATGCAGCTTCGTCTGAGCACCGCCTTCCATCCTCAGACGGATGGTCAGACTGAGCGGGCCATTCATACCCTCAAGGGCATGCTCTGTGCATGTATCCTCGACTTCGGTCATAGTTGGGAGGATCACTTACCTTTGGTGGAGTTTTCCTACAACAACATTTATCACTCCACCATAGGGATGACACCTTTCGAGGTGTTGTACGGGCGACCTTTCATGTCACCCTTGTGCTGGACAGACCCTGGGGAGTCAGCACTGGTGGGACCAGAGATGGTACGAGCTACCATGAAAAAGGTGAAGATCATCCAAGAGTGGATAAAGACTGCACAGAGCAGGCAGAAGTCATATTCTGATAGGAGACGTAGGCCTCTGGAGTTCTAAGATAGTGACTATGTCTTTCTACGGGTCTCACCTCGATGAGGCCTATGGAGATTTGGCCGAGGCGACAAGTTATCTCTAAGATTCATCGGACCTTTCCAGGTCCTTAGCAGAGTAGGCGAGGTGGATTACCGCTTACCTCTTCCACCTCAGTTGCATTGGGTGCACGACGTCTTCCACCTATCTCAGCTGAGGAGATACGTGCATGACCCTTCCCACATCATCGACCATGGAGAGCTGGACATCGATGATGGGGAGACTTTTATGGAGGTTCTAGTGGAGATTGAGGATCAACAAGATCAGGTCCTACGTGGATGTTCGATACCTCTGGTGTGTGTTTTCTGGTAGCATGGCAACCTCCAGGAGAGCACATGGGAGCGGGAGGCTCATATGCATGCTCAGTACCCCCATTTGTTCTCATAGTTCGAGTTGTAGCTTATGGGGACGTAAATCCCTGAGGTGGGGAGAATGAAAAGACCCATAATTTCTGTGGAATTTTTTTTCTTAAATACATGGGAATTTTACGAGATCGTGAAAAGTGACGACGCGTGATTCCAAGACTCGATGTTCCCATAATCAATTTCTGAAGTTTTGTTCGGATATGTTCAGTAAACGTACGAGCGGGTTTTTATAAATTTTGAACTGGTGCTTGGAATTGAAATCTGAGGGCACCGTTGAACTCGTAGCACTGGTATTCGCTTAAGAAGGCTTTCACCTCGACGACAGATGGTCGGGAATGAAAGTTAGTTTTTGGGTTTTACATGGGAATAATAAAATAAATTAACTGTTTGTCTTAATTTATTTTATTTGGTTAAAACCTCCAAGAGGATGTTGGAGGTGGGTACCACCACAACTTAACCTCTAATGAGAGGTTATGGTGGTGGGGCCCACTCGAGGTCTAAACACCTCTTCTTAATTAATTTGGTGGGGACCACCCGAGGATATAACCCATTGAACTCCCCAGTTATGGTGCCAACCCTCTTTATTAATTAATTTAACACATTCAATTAATTAATTTAAACCTTTGAATTCTAGGCCAACAATTTAATAAGATGTAATAATCTCTTATTTTGTTAGCATTTGTCTTTTTGGTGGATCTTGGGAGGAAAAGAACTCTCCAACGAAGAACACTTCTTTCGCCAACGAAGAATGATCTTCAACCGGGGAAAGGGGGGAAGTGTCGTCCTTGAAGAACACTGACGACGACGTCCTTGAATTCTTCATATTCTTTCTTGACGTCAACGAATCGATGTCCGCCTTTTTGCAACATCATCAACGAACAACGAACCTGAGGTAGGGGATTTAAGTTTGAATTTGTTCCCGTTCTTCATCATTCAAATCTTGGTTTACGATTTGCCGATTGATATCACCATAATTTGGAGGGCGTGGGACAAACGAACATGGCCTAACCCTCCCCCTTTGCTTTCCCTCGCTTGTTGATGATGGTGTCGGTGCAACGGCGGCCGGCGTCGGGCCGACCGAGAAGGAAACCGGCGGCGCAGGTCCGCCGGGTTGCTGGAAGGGTGTGACACCATCGCGCCACGCGGAGGAAAGAGTCACAACCCCTGGTCATGGTGGTGCACACGGGCGGCCTCCAGGCCACTGGAGGGGTGCGGAACAGTCGCGTCGTGCAGAGGAAGAAGCCGCAGCCCCCTGGTCGCGATGCTGGAGCAGAAGCGGTCGGCCGGGCCGACACCGACGGAGCAGACCGGCTCGCCGCTCGGCCAGCTGGATGAGGCGGGACCCTTCTGTGTACCGCGGGCTACTGAACCGGTGCCAGGTTCCAGTTATGTTTGGGAGACGGGGGGTATGACACCCCCCCCCCCTTACGCGGCTAAGGCGGGCCACGCGGGCTGCCAGCGCAGGCCATGCGGACCTCCAGCGCAGGCCACGCGGGCCGCCCCCGCGGGCTGGGCCACCCCCTCAGGTCAGGTCGGACCCGCGGGCCGGGTCAGACCCACAGACCAGGTCGGACCCCATTCCGGACCCGATTTGGGTTGGGTCGGTCCGACTGGGCCGGACCGAACCCGGACCCGTTTGACCCGATTTCACCTTTTCACCCATAACTTAGGCTACGGGTGTCAGATTGACGAACCATCTACGGTGATAGAAATCTTGGAGAAAGGATGTTCATTTGGTATACCCCACTTTAGGTTTGGATGCAGTGTTGTGTGGTCAAGATGGATTGAACCTAAATCCAATCGGGCCCTCGGAACGGAAATGCCAATAACTCTCAGACCGGGTGTCCGATTGACGCATCGTCTATCACGTTGAGTTTATTATGGAAAGACAGATCTTTTGAATACATCAACATGGGAATTAGTTGCAGTTGATGTATTGACACTTGGCTTGAGGATCGGACCATCTCGTAATCAAGCATGCTTTGTGGAAACCTTGTGGTTGGCTATGCACTGTTTATTGTTCCTTGATCATGTGTTGGTCCGACAGTTCTGATGATTGTTCCTGAATCATGTGTTGGTCCGACAGTCTTGAATTTTGTTCCTGGATCATGTCTTTTTCTGACAGAATAGCTGGTCCTGGATCATGTGTTGTTCTGACAGCTCTGACGATTGTTCCTGGATCATGTGTTGGTCTGACAGTTTTGACTTCTATTCCTGGATCATGTGTTGGTCCGACAACATAGCTGGTCTTGGATCATGTGTTGGTCCGACAGCTCTGATGATTCAGTGGCTATGTCTTATCATCTCTATCTCTCTATATAAGTTGTATACCTATGTGAGCAGAGTCAGTAACTTGTTTTTTCCTCATGATTGAGATGGATTACTAGATAACATAGGTATATGTATGGGCATATACCTAAGTGGGGTTATTTGTTGATTTCATTTATTGTGGTTTATAGTTGTTGAATTTTTGTGAGACCTTGATGGTATTAGGGTCCATACTGAGTATCATTATACTAACCCCTGCACGGGCTTTGCCCGCACCTCATTGTGTTGGATGCAGACGACGGACATCACTGACTGAGGCTGAGTAGCAGGACTGGACGGTACCCAGAGGTGGACCTTATGACGAGTCGGTACACGAAGGATACTGACGGACGTGGAGTGTTGAGGATTCCATCTATACCTACCCTTCAGGTAGAAACCCCGAAGGATGACCCAGTAGCTTCTTTTCTTTTTCAGTTGTACTTGCACTTTCCAGTTGGGCTTGTATTTCCGACCCCTTTACTTTTCAACACTCTTTTGTATACATCTTTACTTAGCATTTACTTTCAACTCGTACTCTATTGTGTTTGTGTTTTCAGTTTATAAAGACAATGTCTTCCCAGTTTTAGGGATTTACACCTTTGGTGCTAGTCACCAGCCCCTATCCTATGGAAGGCGGGCTTGGGGTAGTCACGGTACGGGCCCTGGGGGACGGGTCGTGACACTTTATTTCACCTATTCTTGATGGTATTGAAACCAATAAGTAAGTGTATCATTTGTATATTCCTACCACGCTACTAGAAGACATATTTGAGAAATTTATTGATCATAAAGGGTAATCCCACTAGTGTTTTATATCTATTAAGGAGTTTTTTGTTTTTTCTAAATGTCATGAGGACCATAAAAAATATTTTTTCACTTATAAATTCATAGGCAATACAAATATAGTGGTTAATACATAGGAAACCACACTCTCATAGTGATTATGTTTAGTTTCTTAGTAATTTATGGTTGGGGACATCAAATCTAGTGCTACTTTTAAGGAAACACAGGGTTGTTCTTCTTGTTTGTTTTTTCATTAAAATAATATTCCCTTAACCTTTTTCTATTTTGTTGTATCATCTAATTATTGAAATCCCTATCCTATTTTTCTCAGAATATGGTTTAAAAATTTTTGATACAAATACATGGAAGCCTCATTACTATATAATTTTCTTAATTTTATGCTTGGTTTCCTATTTTTATATTTTAGAGATTGTAATATAATTTTGATCTCTTTTACCTTTCTAGGATACTCAATTAATAGTAAAAGTGAAATTTAAAATTTGTAGGGGAGTGAAATCTTTGGTTTTAAAATGGGGAAACAAAAAACCAAATATCATGGGATTAATATTCTCAATCGTTACATTCTGTTTTGAGATTTTAGTTTTTTTTGTTTCCACACTCCCCAAAAAAGTTGTCATAATTTTTTTGTTATTTTTTTTCAAATATGGCCATTTCTAAAATTTAAGTTTCTCTGTGGGGGGATTTTTTTAGTTTCACATACTATTTGTGTTTAATTTTATTAAAAAATGAATGATAAAAAAAGAAAAAACATTATTGGTGTCACACTATTATTAATATATGTTTTTGAAAAGTTTAAATTTGAGTTATAATCTTATTTAGATCCATTAAATGTCTCTTTTATATTCAGAAATTTTTTAAGAAATTTTGAAATACTATTATATAATTGATTAATTATTTAAACATGCTTTATTTTAGAGTCTCTAATAAATTTATTTTATTTAATCAATTTTTAGAAATTAAGTTAAATTAAAAATCTTTTTTTGAAAATTATTTTTATAGTGCATAAAATATTATGTTTATTTAAATTCCTTTTAACCATTGAACAAGATTTTTCAATATTGAATTGAAAAATATTTTTCAGTAAAACTATTTTAATTGTTTCCTCCATATTAAGATTCAACATTGGGGATAATGTTGGGTTTTAATTGTGGGGGAGTGGTCATAAATGTTGTTAAATGTGTTTTATTAATTTAATATAAAAAATAATTCATTTTTTCAAATAGTTACCTTTTTATGCCTAAATTCATTGGTTCATTACTCGATTTTTTTATATTTAATGATTTTTTTACCACTTAGAGAGGATAATCTTTTTTATTTCTCCATAGATTTAATTGGGTATATTATTTTCATTCCCCGCTTGATAATTCATTCCATTAGTAAAATTTTGGGGGTATTTCTTACAATTTTAATTAGATTCAAACCTTTTGATTTGAATTAAACTCATAAGATATGAATATAAATAGTCTATGAAATAAAAATCATAATCTAGTTGGATCCTTTTATCCATTATTATTTTACTGATAGATGAATTAATTATTCATTCTTTTTAATTATTATACTTTATCATCCATTTAGTAGTAGTCGTTTAATCATGGTTAAATTATGTTTTTCTATTCACCTTGAGGTAAATAGTAGTTTGGAAATTTATTTAGATATAAATTCAATTATGTTTAATTTTTATAAAAAATTTCACAGTCAATCATTTTTTAAAAATAGGAAGCAATTTTTTCACTAAAACCATATAATTTCTTAAAGGGAAATAAATTTGAAAAAATGAGATAGTACATGGGGGAAAATATTTTTCAAAAACAAATTCTTTGTTTTACATTAGTTTTTTACTCTTGTAATCTATTTTATTCCAATGATTTTGACCAATTAAAAGCCTATGGGAAAAAATATATTACATTTTTGGGAATTTTATGTGGAATTAATTTTATATTTTTTTCCACATCTATTTGATGAAATAATTTTCTTTTTGATATCGAAATTATATTAAATTAGATATTTAATAAACTTTGGTCAATTATAGTGTAAATTTAATTCAATGAATATTATTTTAGAATTTGTTTTTGATGAATTGATTAAAAAGTTATTTTATTAAATTTTCATATATCCTATATACATATTTATTGGTGTTATTGATTTTAATATTAAGTTTTAAGAATTAATTGTAAATGATGTTCAGATGATAGAGTTTGATGTCTTATGTTTCATGTTCCAATTTTAAATATTCTTTGATGGAATAATTTTAATCATGTTTGTTAAGGTGTTTAATCTCACAATTCAATCTGATGATAGGTTTCAATCAAGTTTTTGAAAAAAATTTATTTCAATGATTTTTCATTGCTTTTTTAGGAATATGATGTTTTAAAATCATTTAAAGGAATTTTTGGTTGGGTGTTTCAGAGGTTAGGGGCCATATTAAGATTATTCCCCACATTACTTCATAAGAGACATTTTTTATTTGGAAGTATTCATAATATATTTTTTATGTAATCCCAGATGTTACATTAAGTATATGACTGTAAGATAATAATTACAATACTCCCATAAGGAATTTGAAATTGTATCACTGTACATAACCTAATATGTTTTCTCATACACATCATAAAATAATTTATCCTACCAAATTCCAAACCGTTATCTCTAGAGAATCAATGATGATTCCAAGCCCATATTCAGATATTTGATCAAAAGAGGAATATATGAAATTCTACCCCAAAAAGATCCATCCTAAATAAACAATAGTCTAAATCTAGATGAACCAAAGTAATATTTGGGTTATATGAGTTCGATGAATCAAAAGGATTGAGTCTTTAGATATGATAAATCTATTTTTGGAAGAAAATTGAGTAATAAAACAGTGTTTTTTATATGAATTGTATCGAGCTAATCCAATAAACAAAACCACTCACCTAGAAGATGGAAGTAAATTATTGAGTCCTCTATTATAGGTTGTTCCTTGATCCTACGAAAACATTTCGAGTTTGATGATCCTGAAACATCTTTAATTTAATGATGGTTTTTTATAAATATTTGATAGATAATTAGTTGATCTAGATAGAGGCCATTGTTTTGGTTAATATTTTTTATAGGTAAATTTGATAAATTAATGGGGCATTGATCATCATAAATTTTTTGGCCTCAGTATTGAGCAATTTCTCATTCTAGTGTTTGAATTATTGTATAATGAGGTGTGTATTATGAACTTAAGTAGTGATCATTTTATTGATTGGATGACTTGATTTTCTTACATGATTGAGTGTCCTCGTGCATACGTGATGTTCGTGAATCTATGGGATAACTGATCTTTTTCTAGTCATCACTTTGTATATGAGATTTTTTTTGAATGTAGAAAAAATTTGGCAGAATATCCACTTCCTATTGATGAGAAAATTGTTTAATCACTAAATAATATTAGTGGCTTGAAGTTAATGTTTTGATGATAATGATTATACTTATGAATAAATGTTTAAATATATATAGAGATGGTGTATAGTATATGAAATTATTTTTTTGAAGCATAAATAAATATTCCAGGTGTTAATTAAAGATATAAAATTATAAAACCAAGAATATTGAGGTTTAGTATAGGAGGGGGTGAGCGTATTTTTTGTGGGTATCTTTTTGAGATCATCATTTTCAATGTTTGTATGTAGGAAATGTAGTGATCTATGGTGAAGGAAATTTATTATAGGATGGGGAACTGGAAGGAGATAGAATGTTTTCCTATATACCTTCTTATCTATAGAATAACTGGAAGCATGTGAGGGTGGTGATTTGTTAAATGAAGAAATATAAAATCACTTACCTCTGAGTTTCAAGTGAGCTAAAGGACTAGTAAGGAGTCTCCATAAGGAACCATGACTAGGAGAGGAATTCTAGATGACCTAAAAATATAAATTTTTCATTCTCTAAGATTATGAGAGGTAAGCATTCACATACCCATTTTGGTACTCAAACAAACCTCCGAAGGTGAGAAAAAGAATTATTTGGGAGTGCAAGAATGAGCTTCAATGAATGATAATGAATTAGAGATTAAGAATGTATAGTAAAAATTTGTCTCATCATATAATATTTTCTTTTCTCATTGTTTTTTATTATGCTATATTTCAATTATCTATGCATCTTATTTCCTTCAATTATTTATCCATTGTACTTAATTGATCAAGGTAAATAAAATTATTGTAGCTTATACTTTTTTCAAGCTCTTGATATATTCCTTTTTAGCTACAACTCATTATACATGGCCATTTAATTTATAAATTATTTTTTTACTTTGGATGACTTATTAAGGGAAGAAAATCTATATTTCTAGTGAACTAGTTTACTTGTTGAGTTGAATAATTTCTATTGAATATTTATCTTCAATAAGTTCATCAGTTTTAATTTCTCTTGATAATCATGTTTACTTGTTTATTATACTTACTTATTTTAGTTCTAAATCTCTAACACCTCACTCATTTCAACAACTATTTCTTATTTTTCATTCATATCTCATCATTTCAGTATCTTTTTTAGATAATATCAAAATTTTACTTATATTATCACCTCCTTCCATGTGGATCAAACCTAATCACCACTAAATATGTGAAAGTTGGTTATAAATTAACATTTTTTTGAGCTACAACTAACCTCAATCACTTAGTCTTGGTTTAAGATAAATCAATATTTATAGATTCTTATTTATGTAGCTATAATAATAAATTCATGTAATTTAATATTGAATTAATGTATTTATACTACAATTGTGAACATATTATTAATTTTGAATAATTTGATAATTTCTTCTATTTTAATTCTATTTAGATTAACTCAATTATTTATATTGGTTTTATAAACTAGTATGAGGAAATTCACATTTCATTTCACCTTTTTATTTGTTGAAAAAAAATCGTACTCTATTAGATCATGATTTTTGTATACGGACTGTCATGTCAAAAACACATGAAATAATTAGTATTAGATCCAAATTGAGAATAATTTTATGTTATATAATTTAGAATCAATTTATTTTTTTCTTAGGATATTTGTTTGTGACTATTATATTACAGCATTAATTGATGTCTATTTATCTAGAATTTTTAATCTATATGGATGTAATTTTGATCTATTTTTTTATAAATGCTTCTTTTATAGTTTCTTCTATTTATATTACTATCTTTATATCAGTAGAGACCTTATATTTTTTCTTGGTGTGTCTCCTAGTTTCTAGTGTAGGAGGTGATTGTGTCGAGATGGATTGTGTGAGAGGTGGTGTCTTGTAGTATACGATATCTGGTAGGGGTTTTATGTTTGTTGTTTTATCTAATGTTATATCTATTTTACCTAGAATTTAGGCAGTTTTTTATCTCTATTTTTTTTATATTTAATTTTCTATATTTCAAGTGTCTTCAAGTTTTTACTAATTGTGAGGGGTGATTGGGCTCGGTCTACTTGGGTATAATCAGTATTTATTTTTTGTTGGAAACCTATCTTCTAGAAATTACTAATTGAACCCTTTAGTGCCTTAGTATAGGTTTCTTATGAATTAAGAGCCTTGAATCACTAGGATGTCTAGAGTAGATTATGGTTTTCCTTAGAATGTAGCTATCATTTCATGGAACATTAGTGTACCACTTGGTTTAGATCTTGTCCTTAGGACCCTTTGGAATAGTTATAGGAAGTTTCTAATTATATAGAGATCTTTTATACTTATTTTCTAAACTTGGTAGGTTTCTTGAATCATTATTCTTCCTCTTATGTGGTGTTTTCCTTGAGTGTCGCCACTTGATCCGATGGATTGAAATGTTTCAGTCTTTTTTTCTGTGCTCAGGTGAAGACTCTTTTGGTTTTACAGTTTAATTTGCTATGATTTTGACATGTTTATTCATTTACTATACATTTCATGATTACACTATTTTTCAAAGTTATTTAATTATGTATTTTCTATAATTATTCTATAATAGGTTTGGATGATAGGTATTTCATAATTTTATATGTGTTTTGTTTTTTGTATCGGTTAGTAGTCTAAGACTTCCTTGATAGAACTATATCAGGGGAAAACTTAGGTATATTTAGATATGGTTTTACTAATAAATTTCAATCTGATTGTTTAAAATTTTATAATGATTTAGAAATATTATAGTATCACCAATTTCTGTGGTATATCTCATGTTGATACAAGTTAAGGTGAAAACACGGTTGTTTTACCCTTCATTCATATCCAATTTAGTATTTTTATGGATTAATAAGGTGGTGTGAAATCATCATGACATTAGGGATTAAATTTTCATGGTGGAGATTATGTGGTAATATTGAATATAAAATTATTTCATTCAATTTAATTACCAATGTGGGAATTGTGAATTGTGAATTAATTTTTATAGCTAATTAAATTGTTTATATTTTTTGATTTAATACGATGGATTTTATATAATGGGAGTCCCTATACCCTACTTATATGTAATACTTATGATTTGTTTGAAATTTATGCCTTGGCACTCCTCCAATAAACATATGTCTTGGGTAACATGCCTCTTTCCATGTATATCATTTTCTATCTGACTTGTTTGATTCTTTCATATCATGTGATATAGTTTATGTGGCCCCCTTTTTTAGAGGTCATTATCTGAAGTGATATTTTTGTTTTGGGAGTTTTTCATGCTAACCAAGAGATATAGTGAATAGAGGGTTTTTGGATTCAGTATCTCTAGTTCACTGAGAGAAATGAGATACCCAAGTTGCAGGTTTCTTATTCGCAATGAATTAGTAGCAGTGGATTCTGATGTCATCATCATCCTTGACTATAGAAAGTGCTTCAATAAGATATTTGTGTTCTTATGTTTCTACACCTGAGAATAAACCATAGAGATTAATCTCTTCTTGTTCCTAAACCTGAAGAGTAATGATAATCAATTGCAATTGACCTAAAAAACACTGTTAGACTCAAAAAATAGTGATGAACTCAAACAAAGGTGAAAAAACTACTTTGTAGCAATGTACTATGAGGGATAACCTTGATTAATTTACAATGATGATTAAAAAATTTACATCTACCTTCCCTATTGAAAGGTTTAGACCAATCCCTGGTAAGGGGTCTTGATCATGTTTATATCAATGGTTTTTTTTATTTTTATAGGTTTCATTCTTGCTAGTTGTATGGACCCAACCTTAAACATTTCATAATATTGTGTTTTAACTAAATAATTCATTCTATTACATTTAAATTTATTTTCTTGTTTATAGTTTTATACAATTAGTTTATAACTCATACATTAAAAATAATATATATATATATATATATATAAAGTGGACACTTCCATTCAGTATCCATTTTCCGCATAATATAAAACATTCAATAAATCATGACTTCATTTCATGAAAAATATTCAAAACTTTCAACTTGACTACTTGTTTTTCTTTACACATCATTATACCATATGATAAAAATTTTAAAAATGTGTGATTAGAAAAAAAATATCATTAATGAATATCAAAATGAGAAAGACTTTATTCTAGCCAAACACATGAAAACTAATGAAAAAAATTATTAAAAAAACAAACCTTTTTACCCAAAAAGGGAAGCACCTTTTGCAATAATATCATTATATTACCTTAAGATATAATAATATTTCTGTAAAAATACATAGATATTATCTATAAATCAAGTATATTACTTGCTACATAGTTTCCATATTGCTCCTACAATCAATCTTATAAATGGAATGGTCATACGGTCAACTTTCATACCGAATGCATTGGAAGGAAATCACAGACCCACCCATAATTAGTTTATCTTGGAACCACCCATAATGGGTTAATAAAATAACCACATGTTCATGGTTTATAATGGAATAAACCATTATCATAACAATTTTCAACAACCATAATATAATCATATAACATAAAATATTTCAATTTCATCATTACTCCCATAAAATAAACTTGAGGTCAATAAATATTCCATTTTGAAATAACATATTAAGAAATAATGAAATTTTAAATGAAATAATTATATTTCTAAAGAATATTTTAAACTTGTAATAGAAGCTTCAAATAATTGAGGAATAATGATGGTGTGAGATTTGGTTCATTTTGTATAAGTTAAAAAATTCTTTTCACACTTTTTTTGGAAAAGTCACAAAGTACCGTGTTTGGAAAATGAAAAAAATATTTCTTTCAAACCATTTTGTAAAAATTTAGACCTAGTAAAAATTTAAATTAATAAATAATAAGAGAATAGTAAAATACTTCTTTAATAAATTATCTATATGGAATAAAAATTGAGTTTTAATGGAAATTTGAAAAAAAAAGATTTGTAACAGAAATGCCCCTACCACTTAGGAAACATTTGAATCGTAAACCCCATGAAAGAATATAATTAAAAAAAATATCATGATATTATATAAATTAAAGATATTAAATGTCAAATAGGTTTTATATACACCTCATAATAGAATATAAGTTCATCAAATCAAAAAATTCCTCAATAAAAAGAAAATTGAGACAATATCCCTTACCTTCAGTCCAACCCGTCACGTATGTTATTTGTCATATAAAATAATCAAATTATATTAATTTGTATACTTTATTAAGAAAAAATTTCATGTTTATTATTCCATTTATATCACTAATTACTATGTTTTATACAATTACATAATCAGTTTGGTTCACACTGGACGTTTTGATGAAATTCAGTTTACAAGTCCGAAATGACTTTGGTGTGTTGACTATTGTCAAAGTGGTCATTGCTAAACCATACCCAGATTAATAATCATGTAAAAATTGAAATTTATATACATAAATTATACTTTTAAAACCAATTAATAATTATGTTTATGAAAAATAAATTATTTCATGATCATAGAGATGGTACGTTGTACGTATGTATGAGTAACGTTTCCATTTTTTAGTGATCGTTATGAATAAAAGATAATTATTATTTTAACTTTATTGAATGATAATAATATTAATAAATATAAAATTAATCTTTTAAATATAATTATACATGTGAACCATTTGATATGGTGATGAAAAATGAATCACATCGCTTCATGAAGGTGGTAGTCTACACATACGCATGGACAATGTTGTCATTTTTTAGTGAATGGAAAGGTAAGAAGTTAAATGATATATTATATTTTTAGAGTGATAAAAGATTCATTAATATCATATATAAAATTTAATTCCATCATTAAAAACTCACATGTGATATGGTGATGAAAGATGAACTATATCCATTTGCAAGGTATTAGTCCCCCATACACACGAATGATGGTTTTGTTTCCCATTTGAGGGAGTAGGAGATGAATATAGGTTGTGAAATTAATATAAAAACACTTAATTATATGTAATATACTGTTTTTTTTACTTTAATACTCACTGGGATAATATGAAATATTTTGACGAAGAAATAATAATAAAACATGTGGTTGCAAACTATACCTCATCCTTGGGAAGTCTCCATCAAAAAACACCTTAAGCCCAATAGGGTGGGTATTCTTCCTAAACCAAGACCTCTAGAATGAGGGAAGGGATTATAAAAAGGAATTTTATTAGGTATTAGATGAAACAAATGGGTTTTTAATTGTGGAGGATTGAGAAGAAGAGGTTCCCTTTTATATGAGAGGGGAGGGGCACACTTGAAATTTCTCTAAATATTAAATTATTATATTTTTTTAATTAAAATAGATCAAAATGATTTATTTAAAATATATTATGGAAATTTTTCTATATAATCTTCTTTTCTACGATTTTACCCTTATCATTTAGTTTTAACCCCTCATTAACCCTTTTAAAACTTGTCGTGACAACAATGATTTTTACTCTTTGATGGTCAATATAGTTACTATAAATGGAAAAAAGACCCATAAATTGAATATGGGTGATATTTACAACCATATCCTATTGAATTGGCCTTATATAATATTTTAATAAATTTTAAACCATTTCATAAAATTTTAGTTATTATTAAATATCAATAATGTCAGTATTTATAACTATTCATTACATTGACTTTAATAATATCAAGATAGATCTTATAAATCAAAACAGTTATTTTAAAATGTCTAAAATATTTCATGTTAATATTAAAAATTCTTGTATCACATTGATTATGTCAAATGATTAAACTTTTAACATATTTATTATCAATTATTTTATTTTTATTAATTAATTAAGTAATTACTACATCGACATTGTGCAAAAATTTAAGTTAACTATTTCAACAATAAAAATTACAAATAAATTACCATTATAAAGATAAATATTTTATATTTCATAATATTCTTTATATTTAAACATTTCATATGGATAAACCCATATTAAAAATATTATATTTGTTTAAAACAATAGTGTGACATGTTTGACTTTTCTTAAAATAAAATATTATAAAATTCACAATCACATAAAAAAGAAACAAATGTTCATATATTTGACCTTTGGAAGATTATGAATGAAATATAATCATCCAATAAAATTTATAAATGTGTTAGGGTCATTTTATAATCCTTTTAATTTTATTTTTAACATTAATTGCCTAATTTACCCATTACCATGGTTGCAAAAATTTCTTAGGTTACAATTCATATTGACAAAAAATAAAATGGTAATATCAACTAAATTTATACCCACTAATTAAAAATATATAATCCATTTTTCAAAATTCAAACTACATTTGTGTGGTAATTAAATTTAAAATTAAACACAAAAAAATGAAAATGGATTTTTTGAAAAATGTATTTTTAAGTATAAAATGTTTTTACACTAAATTCAAATATAAAATTTATTTAAAAATAATAATAATTGAATTTTTTGATTAACTAATTAACTTTTAAAAATAATCCAAAATATAATTTTAATTTTTAAATACATTAAATCAAAAATACATTTTTTAATAAAAACATTATTTTTCACTAATAATTGGAAAATCAATATTTTAATAAAATTATAAAAAATTAATCCTAACATAATTTTAACATGATGAAATAAAAAATAAATTTTTTAAATAAATTTTCTAAAACTTCTTGAAATTAAATATAATTTTCACTCATAAAAAACAAGAAAACCCATTTTTGAAGAAAAAACATTTCTGGAAAATAAAATGAATTTACAAAATAATTGAGTTATTATTTTAAAAGAAATTTTAAATAAATTTATATTGAGTAGGAAATTTATATTTATTTCATAAATCAGGTAATACAATACATAACCACCAATTTAATAGCTAAGTTAAAAAGGTCACACTAGAATAATAATATTTAGTTATTCCTTTAAGTTCAGTGTGGAATAGCTTGCATGCTATCAAACATAGTCTCTCAATTTAAAATCTTAGGATATAACATTCCTCCCCCCTTTTAGAAATTTTTTCCTCGTAATTTTAACTCGATCTGGTTTACCAGGGTTTGAATGTTCAAAATACCTTTATCAAAATCACACATTGTAAAAAGGATTCGTAAAACATCCATTTTATTAGAGAAAAAAGGTAACTATGAAGGTCAGCTAAAATAAAAAAAAAATCGTTTTCCAGGTGGGAAAACATTGGTGGAATGTAAAACGTAGACATGGAAGAAAAACTTACCTTCCATGGAATGATACGAAGTGATAGAGAATATGGTGAAGAGACATTTAACCATCAGAAACCCATAAATATATGATGTGTTAAAAGGTAATTAATTTCTCGATAAGAAAAATAAATAGATAAAATTTTTGTTATCAAAATAATTTTTCTAAATCTGAGGAACTATTTTACTCACATGATTAATAACATAATGAAATATACTTAAAATCTATAATTTCATCCTTTAATCAATTCCCACAACAATCTCATATTTTTTTCCAAATGATGAGTGTTCAAGATGATTTTTTCATGTCTAAAGCACTAGAGTCAACTTTTAATAGATCTCGTAATCCCAAAATGGAAAACAATATGTGTTTCTAGTATATAGAAGTTAACCAAAACCAAAATTTTTTGCACAAGGTAATATAATTACTAAAATTAATAAAACTTCAAATAAATAAAAATTAATTTAATCTATAAAATTCAGTAGTAATACTACATTTCATCTTAGATCATTTAATAAACAAATATCCTTAAAATTAATAAAAAAATATTATAGACTAATATTTAAAACCAAAAATAAAAAGGATTTGATCACATATTGTTATAATATTAATTTTAATATTTATCTTTAAATAATATCAATTACTCTTAAAGTCACATAAAAGCTATAATTTCCCTTATCAAGTAATCTCCAAGATATGATAATAATTTCTATAACATGAATAAAAATATAGATAAAATAAAATCATATATTCTTCCAAAATAAAATTCAACATTTATTCCCTAAATAATTATCCCATAGTATTTTGTTTAAGCCAATCTAGTAATTCTCTAAAATATTATATTAATATTATTCTAAAATAACATTAGTCACTTAATAAATAAATCAATTTTCAATCTCATGGTTATCTATACGCTAAAAAATATGTTCCTAAAATGAACTTATATGTTATCTATAAGATCATTTAAATAAAGAAAAATAATTCCATACTAACTAGGACTTCACATAGGATAGTGGTAGGTGGTTCACCCTAGTCACCATTAGTTATGGCTTTAAGCCTCATGGAATTTCTAGATGTGATGTTTTTTCATCCATCCTAGTGGTTTTCCATTATATAAAACTATTATACTTATAACATTCATTGAAATGGTATAAACAACCTAAAAATAACCATAACATATTCATCATTATAGAAATTTTTTAACCTCAAATTTTATCTCATAAATTCATTTTTCATCCCAAAATGTAATAATCCATAATTACCTTAAATTATTAATTCATGAATAATTTTATATCCCATTAATTTAAATTTTAACTCCCTTTAATTTAAATAAAACTATTCCAAGACAAAAAAAAATAAAGTAGGAAATATCTTGATCATGGTGTCCACATAATTTCACTATTGTTTTATTTATGTAGATAGAAGGTCCACACATTGCAAAAATTATTTAATGCTTCTTCAAATTAAATTTCCTCCTTTTTTCAAAATAACCTTATAAAATTTGGTTCATATAGATGTTGTCAGATAAATAGTTCTGAAAAATATTTTTGTATAACATATAATTTCAAAACATCTGATAAAACATGATTTTTTTTAAACATTCAGGCTAGGTTTTTTTTGAAAATTTTAATCAATGGTCTTTTTAAAATACTAAAATTATAACCCAAAAGACTATAATTCGGTATGAAATATAAATAGGTTGGGAGAGGATCTCTATTGTTTTTACCTATAGTAAAATCAATTTATTCTTCAAATTCCTATCATAGGGTAAAATATTTTAATTTTCCTTGATGATATTTACCTTTATGTGAAAGATGAGAAAATTGAGAATTTAGTATTTGACTAAAAACATCACATAAACCATGGTGGTATCATGTTACAAATGAGGTGTTCGATATTTTATAAAACTCTTTTCATGATATTTGTATGTTAGAAAAATTTTCAAAATTATAAGGACAATAATTTAAAATAATTATTATAATAAATTCATCAGGGATAGATATGAATATTGTTTTGGATCCTCCTTTGTCCATTTGTAACTAATTTTCCTTGATGAGAAGAAGATAAAAAAAAATATTTTAATAAAATAATATACTGAGAAACATAAATTATACATAACCCGAATTCCAAATCTCCAATGTTTTCTAACCCCTGATATGATATCAACTATAAAGAAGATGCCTTAAACATTACATAATCTTGAGCTTTAAGTCAATAATTAATTATCTTACATTTATGGATTTTTTAAATTTATAGATTTAGAGAATTATATCATAACTCATGCATTAAATAATCATATATATTTGTGGACACATCGATTCATTATCCATTTTTTCAATACTATAAAACTTTTAAAATAAAAGTTGATTTATTTTCATGAAAAATCATCACAACATTCAAATTATATTCTTTATTTTCTCTACCCATCCTTACAACATGTGAAAAAATCTCAAAAGTGTAATGAGAAAAAAATCAAAATAAGGGTCATAAAAATAAGGAAGTCATTAGTCCAATTAAAAACATTAAAATTCATTAAAAAACATTTAAAAACATACTTTTTACCCAAAAAGGGAACAAAATATTTCAAAAAGATCACATCATACCTTGAGAAATAATAACATTCCCATAAAAACCTTTAGAAATCATGGATAAAATATATAGTTTACTTAGGAAATTATTTAAATATCACTCGTACAATCACTCTTAAAAATTTAATAACCATACGGTCGATATCTATACTCAATGCATTGGTGGGATATCAAGGACCCACCCATCCTTGGTTTATCATAAAACTACTCATAAATGGTTAATAATATAACAACCCATCCATTATTTATAATATAAACAACCATCATTATAAAAATTCTCAATAACCATAATATAATCACAACACATAAAATCTTTCAATTTCATTATTACACTCATAAAATAATCTTGAGGAAAATAAACTTACAATTTTGAAAACATATAGTAAGTAACTAAACAATTATAAATGAAAACATTTTCATTGAATATAACCTTTGGGAATTTTAAAGGAATCTTTAAATAATTTTTGAATAATGACAGTGATAAATTCTGTTCATGCCATATAAGTTAAAAAACATCCCTTCCATACCTTTGTTGAAAAAGTCATAAATTACCTTATTTATGAAATAGTAGAAAGATTCCATTAAAAATATTTTATAAAAAGTAAAACCTTAAATAGACATAAAAATTATAAGATCATAGTAAAAACCTTCTTTAATAAATTTTTAGAAAACAGTGATATGGAAGAAAAATAGATTTTTAAGGGAAATTTAAAAATAATATTATTAAAAGAAAGTCCCCTACCACTTTAGAAACATTTTAATTGTAAACCATCTGAAATAATAACATTAAAAAACTCTTTAAATATCATTATAAAATATATATTCATGATATACCATCTAAAAAAGTTTTTATATAAACCTAATAAAATAATATATCTGAATAACATTGAAATATTCCTCAACGAAAAGAAATTGGGATGAAGTACCTTAGCTTGAGTCAGAATCCTCATGAATGTTCTTTGTTTTAATAAATAATATAGTTATGTTAATTTTATACTTAAAAATAATTTTAATGTTTATTATTAATTTATATCACTTATTAACTTTTTTATATATAATTACTTAATCATTTTAGTTCACACTAGATGTTTTGACAATATTAGGTTCAGAAGACCAAAATGACTTAGGTATGTTGACTATGGTCAAAGTGATCATTACTCCACCATAGAAAGAATAATAATCATGATATAATTATCATTTTTATATTTAAATTATACTTTTAAAACCAATCATTAATTATGTTTATGAAAAATTAACTACATTAAAATCATAGACACGGTTTGTCGTACGTGCACATGCGTAACATTTCCATTTTTCAAAGATCAATATGGAAAAAATGTAAGTATTATTTTATCTTTACAGAAAGATATTTATGTTAATAAATTATATATTACTTCTTTATATATACTTATATATATTATCCTTGTTATTTGGTGATGAAAAATGAATCACATTGCTTCATGGAGGTGGTAGTCCACACGTACGCATTGACGACATTATCATTTTTCATTGAATGGAAAGGTAAATAGGTAAATGATATATTATCATTTAAGAATGATAAATATTTCATTAAAATAATATATAAACATTAATTCCATCATTACAACCTTTATTGTGATATGGTTATGGAAAAAAATCACATCGGCTCGTGAGGCGATAGTCTGTCAAACACACGAATAGCGGTTTCGTGTCCCATTTAATGGAAGTGGAGATGGTTATATGTTTCTAAATTAACCTAAAAATATTAATTATATTGAATATATTATTTTTTTATATAATCATGGTTAGGTAATATTTTAAGGTGGTGGAATAAGAAATAAAACTAAAACATGTGGTTAAAAACTATACCCCTTATTTCGAAAGTCTCATTTGATTAACACCTTAATCCATCTAAGGTGAAAATAATGCCTAAAATAAGACCACTATAATGTGGTTAGTGATTCTAGGAATTGATTTGGGTAGTTATATGCTGAACCAAATTTTTTTTAAGTGTGAAGGATTGAGAAGAAGATTTTTCATTTTTAAAAAGTGGGAAGAGGCACTTTTGGAATTTCTAAAAATATTAAATTAATATTATTAAATTTTTAATTAAAAATGGATCTAAACTAATTTTGTATTATAGGATGATGATATGTCAAACTTCTCTCATAATATATTAATTATAAAAGTTTTTTAAATTTTTTTACCATTCTATTTTGGTTTAAACACCTCGTTAACCGTTTTAAAACTTACCATGACAATAATGATTTTTATGATTTGAGGATGAATATAGTTACAATAAATAGATAAGAGACCCATAAATATACCATGGATTATATATAAATAATATCCTATTTACTCTTATGAATATAATATTTTTAGGAATTTTATATCATTTAATTAAATATTAATTATTACAAAATATCAATACATTAAATTTTTAGAACTATTCAATTCTTTGAATTTAATAATATCAATATAACACTTATAATTAGAAAAAATTATTTTATAACATCCCAAATATGTCATTTTAAACTATAAATGTTTTGGATCACATTAATTATCTCAAATTACTACACTTTTAATATTTTTATTATCATTTATTTGATTCTTTAATTAATTAAATAATTGATGCATTAGTGTTATTTAGTAATTTAAAGTAATTATTTATTCACTAAAAATTATAAATAAATTACGATGATGAATATAATAATTTTATATTTTAAAATACTATTAAAATTCTAACATACCCTCTATATAACACCATGTTAAAAATAATCTAATTATTTAAAACAAGGGAGTGACACGTTTTACTTTTCTTGAAATAAAATATTGTAGAAGATGCAATAACTTACAAGTGGTAAAAAAGGTCATATATTCTAAATTTATATATTTATGAATGAAATAAAATCATAAAATAATATTTATTCAAGTTTTATGATCATATTTTATTTTTTCATTTTATTTTTAACTTTCATTACATGATTTAACCTTTACTGTGGTAATAAAAAATACTAAGTTTATTATTCATGTTTCCCAAAAATAAAAGGAAACATTTAAGAAATTCAAACCCAGTAATTACAACTATGGAATAAAATTTTCAAAATTCATAACATATAATTGTTAGCTAGGCAAACTCAACGAAAAATAGTTTTTCAAAAAAATTACCTTTTAAAATATAAAACGTGTTTATAAAAAAATTAAACTATAAAATTTATTTCAAAAACCATAATTGTATTATTTTAAATTAAAATTAACTAATTAAATTTTAAAATTAATCTAAAATTTAATTATAATTTATAAATTCTTTAATGAAAAATTCAATTTTTAATAAAAATCAGTATTTTTCACTATTTGTTGAAAAATCAATATTTCTCTAAAATTGTTTAAAAATTAATCCTTAGATAATTTTGATATTCTAAAATAAAAAATGAAATTAATATTGTAAAATAAGTTTTATATAACTTCTAAAAATTAATTTTATTATTCATTCATAGAAAAAAAATAAGAAAACCCATTTGTAAAGAAAACATATTTTTAAAGAATAAAATGAATTTACTGAAAAAGTTGAGTTATTATTTGATAAGAATATTTTAATACATTTATATTGAGTAATACCATTATATTTATTTCATAAATTAGTTAATAAAATTCATACATTCCTGTTTAATATCTAGGTTATAAAAGTCACATTTAAATGATAATATTTAGTTGTCCATTTAAGATTAGTGTTTTATATCTTATTCTCTATAAAAATTATATGTCCTTAAAAATATTAGGATATTACACAGATTTTTTTCATCATGTTTGTAATTTATTTTTTCTCCTTGTACAATTTTTTCATGTCACTTTCTTCTTGTACTATCATTATTTCTATACAGTGAAAACCTATGATTGTCTCACTGAATGGTTTTGTTAGAGTCTGCTAAAAATTAATATATAAAGAAGAATAAATTTAAACCCTTTTCTAATGATATCTCATTCATGAAATATGAAAAGTATATATAAAAATAAATGAATAAATACTATAAATATAGACTTTTATACATTGAAGATAATATGCAATAGCCTTGATCTCCATCACATTGTCTTAAGAGTGATTACTAATGTAGAAACAAAATCTTCACACCTCAGTGGTGTATCCAAATGGTACATTGAATCATATAATGTTCAAAATGTATTATTCTTATATTCATGATATGCTAACATCTCATACAAAAAGAAGGAGTCATAGAAAGCTTCGGGTTCTTGGGAAGTTCAACCAAGCGTGAATCGATTTCACACACAGATACAACCATCATATGGTTATATTATTTATAATATTCAAGGATTCTACTTGGGATGTTTCATTTACCTATACATTTATAATTCATGATTAAATTCTAATTTGAAAAGATTAGGTATAGTATACAATAATGTAACTCCAAATCCTTTCATATAATGAAACTGTATAATAAATTATAGCATTGGTGTAAGACTCACCCAAATTATAATTTTTTATCATTATTCATCCATGGATGGATCCTATATGAAATATATACTCTTATAATCCATTAAAGTAATAATTTTCATGCAAAACAATATAGCTTAGATAATATATATATATATATATATATATTAAATTTGGTCATATATCCTTCAATGTTCTAATTGTAATAAATCATAAATGTCTTTGTACCATTTCACTTTATATTGTATCATATAAAATATCTACTGAAATCATATCCATAAGTTAGTTTGAATATGTTATAAAACACTTTTGGAAAAAAATCATTAACTTTACCTCATATTAAATATTATGAAATACCTTGTGAATAACCGTCAGTTTTTTTATCAACTCTAAAATAGATTTATCGTAGCTCTCCAAGTCAAAACTCAATCCCCATTGAGTTAGTAAAAATATGTGATACCATGGGATTTATGTCATTCAAAAAAAATATAAATAACCAGATCCATATGTTTATGAAAAGTGAGGCCTCCAAAAAATAATCAATGGTACTTAACTAAAAAGGGGATCTAGTGTGATCTCTATCAAAAACATGTATTTATATACATGTGTCAACTAATTTGCATCATAAACTAACATGAATTCTTATATTTTACCTATGAGAAAGATATTGAGTGACCATGGGACACAGAATTTTCTAATCCCAAATATCCCACACATTTGTAATCTATTCTCATAGTACATACTGACTTGGTCGGTGAATATATCACATTTCATTTACCTTTATGGATAATCACATCACATGCCCCTTATATAAATATATTATAATATAATATATACTATCTAGGTGTATTTACGCACTCCAAATTTTATATCAATGGAGGTCCTATATTTTATAATTAACATATGAGAGGACAAATCCTATTTTGGTTGAGCTCTAACCAACGATATGATCAAAAGCATACCCAAACTCCCTCATATTATCTAAGTCAATATCTAGACATGCGTAAGTAGATTATAAAGTTTTGAAGTTTCTCATACTCAGTATCTCACCAACACTAGGTAGTGAGGAATAAAATATGATCCATACACATTTATTATACCAAATACATCTATTATGACACTCCATGTGGTATACATAAATTTTCATCCACTATACACAAAGAATAATATTCTTTTTTTGTATCATGATAGTATTATGCATCTCTATATATGAATCCTACTTCTTCTAACCAAACCATTTCACCAAAACCTATAATACCCCATGATGAACATAAGTTTGCAATAACTCAATGACATTCCATGGAAGGATATTTATCATTAAACCTCACAAAGTATATATACATACATACATATATATATATATATATATATCTAATGTGAATGAATAATATGGTGGATATTTCATTTCAATATGATACATTTTAATATTCATAAATATATTTAAAAAAAAATAATGAACCATGCATAACTTCCTTTCTATCATATCATATATAAAAGGATTCCAGATTATCCTTATGCATTCTATACATTCTGGGGTTTTGTTAATATATAACATCATATGTAATCATTTTCACATATCTATATAATCATTTGATAAAACCCTCTCACTGAACTCCTTAGTGAGGAATATCTATGTAATAATCTTGTTTGAATAATGGTGTATTTTAGGAATAATGTTCATAACTATTCAAATACTTAAACATATTCAGTATTCTTGACTTCACAACATAAAATTTTATGACACTATGTATTTTTTTCTACTTAGAACTATTTTAAAGTGTTTCATAATCATTATTGGAACACTATTACATCATAACTTTTTGTTGAATTTTTTTCAAAAAATGAAACATTAATATAATTACATTACCAACATATCCTAAAACATTTTAGGATAATGTGTCATTTACTCTATTTTAATAACAAATGTTACTCTTTATATTTCTCTTTACCACCATATACTCAACTCTTTTAGGATGTAAAATGTAATTAAATTTATAATTTTAATTTTATAATCTTATAGAAAATACTGATGTTCATGTATTCATGAAAACTAAATGTATCTCTTTAAATTTTTCTTTATCATCATATATATTAAACTCTTTTAGGATATTGAGTGAAAATAACCTTAATATTTTATTGGTTCAATCCTTTATTTATTATATTTGAAATTCTATATGTTAAAAAACACTCCCACTAGCCACTTAAAAACTATATTCTTATCACAATATCATGATAAGATAAAAAAATCCATTGTTTTTTGGAAATAACACTTATTTCCTTTTATATGAATATTTAATAAATAATCTAAAAAATAATATATAGAATTATATGTGTTTTGGAATATTTTTCCTTTTAGAAGAAGTCTTTATTATAATATATCATCGATGGGAGGGAATAACATTCTCTCATATATTAAAAAATATAAGGATAAGCAATTTATCATGGATAAACATTTTTATCCTTATCTTATGATCGAAACATGTTAAAGAATCATGATGAATTATAAACCATGTATATACAATTAATTATCTCATTTATTTCATAAAAAATATTTATTAACCAAAAAAATCATATCACATAATAGAAATGAGATGAAGATACACATCCTAAATTTAGATTTCTCTGATCTTGGTTGATTATTTATATTAAATCTTTTTATTTAACAAATCTTTTCTTGATTACTAAAAACAACAAGCTTATAAAATTCATCCTCTTATTTTGAACTCTTATATATATTTTCAAAACTTTTAAAATACAAATTCAGTATCATATACCTTTCTAAATAAAAAATAATAATTTCTATAACATCCATACCTAACATGTATATTCTATGTAGTTTCTAAATTATCTCAACTATTATGAATTATCCCCTAAAATGGAATTATTTTTCCTCTTTACTGAAAACCCTATATTTAAATGACCTTGACTATATTCATGAAGGAACATTATTATACATTATAATAAATTTTACTTATCTACATTTAAAAATTTACCCACTAATACTAACCATAAAACACATTAAACCAACACCTTATTTGTTCCATTCATCAATCCTTAATAACTAGATAATATATGATAAACCTTTATTGAAATAATTCACATTATCCAAACATTTCCATAATTACAATAGGATTGATTGTATAACTAAAATAATCCATTTTATTCTCCCTTAAATATTGTTATATAATTAAAGAAATTGTGGCTAGGTGTATCAAGAACACCACATCACAGTTTGTTAAAAAAGAATTGTTTACATTCTCTTCTCAAGAGAAAAATAATATTACACACATCTTATGACAAGTTCATCAAATTTTTAAGCATCCATGTTATCAATAACTCAAATCCATTTCTCTATTCCATCAAACTCCCATTTTTTAATTCTTTTCACTTTTTTCATTCTATATATTTAATTTTTTTTAAAATCATAAAGTTTATATTATAATGAATTTCATTTTTCATATGTAATCATATTGAATATATGAGACTAAAATTATGTAAATTAATGATATACCAAATAATATTGAGTACATACATAGAGGATATAGTTTCTTTTGTAAATTTCCATCCAATTCTTTTTAAAACCACAAGTGAATGACATTATGTTTCTATAAGAATCAAGATTCACTTATTGAATAATGTTAAACATGGTTACTCAAAAAGAAATATTTCTTACACATAGATTTATTACATGATAATATTTTTTTATATTACTAGTCATAGGAGTATATTACATTAATCTTATCCTTATAGGTATTAATCTCAGTGTTTAATTTGATGGTGATGATTTTATTAATCTATAATAAAACATTTTATCACAAGAGTATCTTGTTTTATAGTAATTTAAAATGGTATTTTATTAAATTTTATGCCACAAAAATGATGATACCTTTTGAATTATTCACATCTAATAGTGGTATAATATCTATAATTCATTAAGTAATGATTTCACAAGGGTGTTCCTATTACTACTTAATTATTTTAGTAGGTAAAACATCACAATCACAATAATTTTTACTCTTTGATCATTGAGTTCATAAATATTTAAATAAATCCATCATATAGATTAAGTAAACTAATTTCCTCTAATATCCTTCATAAGGGTTTCCCAACTAAGTATTACCCAATGAAAATTTAAAGACTAGACTGATAAAATAAAATCCAGAGGCACCCTTCTTGGGAAGAACCTACCTGGTTGAATGATTAAGGTCTTGAAATGTTTCTATTTGTATGGTATATCACACTTAGTTTGTGAATGGGATTTTATTCTTACTATCATATTTCATGTTATTTTGTTTTATAAATGAATTATTGTAGTGATTTAGGTTGGAATAATATTTCCTCCACCAAACTAATATTTTGAAACCATATTTATGTATATGTCTTTAAAAAACCTATAAGATTTTGTTACTCACCCAAAATTAGAAGTCAATTATATTCATAAAAATATTAAAGAATCATATGCATTTTTTATATGATCATTTAATGTAAGGGAATAAAGTTATATGATATTGATAATATCCACTTGAGTAAGCCCTATGTGATAGATAGACAACCCCATTCACCATTCTCGATAAGGCATAATTTCCCAGATAGATAATTGGTCCAACCCCAAGTCCCTCTACATTGGGAGACTTTACACAAAAAAAAATTAATTCATGATAATTATAACACTTAATATGAATAAACTATATTAAACAACTAAATTCATGTCCATAACATCAATTACCAACTGATGTCAAGGTATAAGAAAAAATAAATTCATTTTCTTACCTAGAATGTAATACAAGGCTCTATCTAGAAGAAGTTTAACAAATAATATTAACCATTCACAATATTCACATTTCATAAAAAAATTAGAAGCCATAAATATAACCGGAATAACACATAAATAAATGAACAATTCAAATATATAAACATGAGATAATAATTTAGGTTCAAATCATAAATAAAATCAAACTATAAACATTTTAGAATCATACAAATCATTATGGAAATTCTATAATTTTAAACATAAACATTTTATATTCATTCTAATATGAACACTTTCATATTCCCCATTATATGTAATTTTATGAAATTTTATGAATTATAGAATATTTATAACCTAATTTCTATTACATAAACATTTTTTATAATCTAATACCATATAAAACTCTTATTTCATAATTTATGACTCTTTATATATAATTTCGTACAATTTATAAAAAAACATTTTATTTATAGATCATAAGACATTCCATGTATTTTGTTTAAATTATATTTAAATAACAAAATTTAATATTTTTGGAACAAAAATCAGAAACATTTAATTAATTATAAAAAAATATGATTATTTTTTATAAAAATGGTTTATTAATTAAAATATCCCTAAATACCTTTTATAATAATTTATGAAATTTTTTAAACCATTAAAATCATTAAATGTTTTCAAAACATTTATTTACAAAAAACATTACCCTGACAACGGAACTATATTTAATATAGGGCTAACCCCCACTACCCTTACATAAATAGTTTACCTATGGGTAAATTTATATGAATCTTTTATAGATCATACTATGTAAGGGTATTTGGGTTTTATCCATATATATATTTATTTATGTAAAGTTAATTATGTATGAACCATACAAAGACACCTATATACATTGATAAGTTAGTATATAACCCTTATGTAGACCACTCTACATAAGGCTAAGTGTGAATAACCCTTTTATAAACCACATTAAACAAGGTTTTGGTGAGGTAACCCTTATGTAGTATGTGATGTATAAGGATATGGCTGGATAAACCATATATATATAGTTCTATATATTGGTAATTCATGATGACCCGTACATAGAATGATTCTTCATAAGGGTAATCCAAGTTAACCTTTACATGAACCATAATATGAAAAAGTAAACATGAAGGGACATTACACATGTAGGGGTTTCTATGTATAGGTAAACTATTTTCTATAGTTTTTTCAGTGTTTCATTTTTTTCCAATTCTTCTTCATTTCATGTAAGATTTAATAATCTAGATATGTAAATGGCTATAATACTTCAGAAGGGATTTTAGAGTCTAATAACACTTATTTAATAAAGAAAAATTGATTTAAACACATGTATGAGGATCTCCCAATCTTTAAAAATGAATGATAAATATAAATATAAATAATTAAATACTTTAAATATGAAATAAGATATAGTAAAAAACATATATAATAGTATTTATCACCATATAATGGCCTTAAGATTGATTACTAAACAAGAAAACAAAATCTTCCCACCTTTGTGGTGTATTCAAGGGATATGTTGAATCATTCAATGATCAAATGGGATTATTCTTGTATCCATGGTGTTCAATGATCTTATATGAATGATAAAAGAAGGGAAATCATTAGCTTATATATAAATTATAACAAGTTTGAATTCTTTTTACACATATAAAACCTTCATATGGTTATATTATTTATAAGCCTCAAGGATACTCCTTGGATTATTTCATTTACTCATGCTTATATAATACCAGAGTAAATGTTTCTTCCACCAGATCATATATCCTATATATGAATGTAGCTCCTAATCCTTTAAAGAAAGGAAGTGGTATAATAAATGATATCATAGGAGTAAGAATCACTAGAATGATAATCGTTTATCATTCGACAATGAAGGATGTATCTTTCTTGAAATGATATACACTTATAATTTATAAAAATAATAATTTCCATGCAAAACAATACAAGTCATATATATATATATATATGAGCTTGGGGAACATCTTTGTATTCCTTCCTATGTTTATAGACTAATTGATAAAATCATATAAAACATTATGTTATTTAACACTTTCCATATATTTTTAGTTTTTCTTTTAATTGATGAATATTAATTTTTTTTGTTGATTTTATACCCAACTTATTTTTTCTTTTAATTTTTTTGATTATATAAAACCTTTTTATCTACTTTGTTTTTTATAATCCAATTAAATCTACTTTGTTTTTTTAAAACTTTTTATGCTTCAAATAGGAATGTTTGAGTCTATTTTCCAGTTTTACAAATATGGATATGTGTCTACCAATTTTAATGGGTCTATTTTTCTCATTATATTCATTATTAGATGCTACATCAAATATTTCTTTTTTTTTGTTTCTTTTTTTTGTATTCTCATGATCTTGGTCGTAGTTTTAAATTAGTAAGTCTATACATATTCTATATTTATTTTTTTATTATACTTAATTATAGCTATTTTAGATCAATTTTTTGTATTTACACTATTCAGGTTCATTTTTCACTACATTTGAATAATTTGAAAATTCCTTTTATTGTAATTATTTTTAGATTAATTTGGTTCTATTTATCTATTTTATAAACTGGTATAATAAAAATTATACTTTATTTTTTCTTTGTTACAAACCAAAATTCATACCCAACTGGATCATTGGTATTGTGTGCCCACAACTACATCAACACATCCTATAACACCTTCATTGATCCACACAATAAAAAATAAAAAATATACTTCTATATTTTATACCACTATTAGAGCATGAAACTATTTCATGAATGTGATTTTCATACTGTGTATATGATGATTCACATTAACTATCAACATGGATGTTTTTAGATTCACCATAGAGGAATCTATATATTCATAATTACTACCAACTTCCACAATACTGGAGAATTATCTCTTCTTTTTTGTATTGACTAATTTTATCCCTATATTTAATTATGATCATAAATTCAAAAAATATAGCAACATTGGAACTTTACGACAACCCTTTTTATCATGAGTGAGGGTAGTTAAATGTTTTATGAACTCCAATAATAGATGATGATTATCATAATACAAAATTGTGAATTGTTTCTCCCAACTAGTGTTATCCACATTTCAATTTCTATACAACATGTCCTTTAAATAAAACATATTACTCCATGACTATCTTTATGCATCACAAGTCTACTATATGTAGTTAGTTGGGCACCCATTAGGACTCTATCCATTTTTTTATTTTAAAAAAATTAATGTAGAATGGTGACTCATTATTATGAGGATGAGGGTTTTTCATTCCCTTCTATGAATATATAGATTGTATAATATGCAGAATATATGGAGCTTAAAGATGATGAAATGGTAGTCAAATTATGTTTAATCTACATAGAAAAAATGGTATACTGGTATTGCATATATAAATTGATGCACAATGTTGGTATTTTTTGGCTCCGCGTATCCACTACATCTATAACACAATGAGATTTTATGGGATATTTTTCTTCTAATAAATTAAATTTATTTTATAGATTGAGATGCATGAAAAATTGAGTTTAAATCAACTAAAATATAGTATAATATTATAACCAATCTATTAAATTAGAGTTATGAATAGTAATAATAAATTTTAAAAAAAATGAAAAAAAAATTATATAATGAAAATATATTAATAAATTAGTTTTCAGTTTTCAGAAAAGTCTTTATATGCTTCAAATTTTCATTTTTCCTTAAATATGGTTTTTATTTATTTTTGTGAAAAAATAATATAATTAATATTTCCCCACTTAAAGAAAATTTATTTGAGGAAACAAAATTCATTTTTGAAATCATTTTGTTCAACTTATCTTAGGGTGAAATATTTGGAACTTTCTCAAAAGATTGATTTTTCAGTGAATAGTGAAAATATCGATATCTATCAAAAACTGTAATTTTATTTAAAGAAATTAATTTTTTCAATTTTTTTGTAAAATTATTTCATATTAAAATTAGTTAAATTTAATTATTTATAGTCCAATTATGGTCATTGGAATCAATTTTTTTGGTATTTTCATAAAAAACCTTCTTATACTTAGGAAACCATTTTTCTAGAAAACTCATTTGTATTTCGTTTTGTGAGTTTAATTTTAAATTAAATTACCAAAATTATGTTAATTGAATTTTATAAAATGGTTTCAATACTTGGATTCAAAATAATTAATATTATATATTATTTTCAACTAATTTATTGGTCATTATGAATAGTAACTGATGTAAAAAAATTACCATGGTTACTGTTAAAACAGGTTTACCATGGGTTAAAATAAGAGATAATGGTATTATTGAAAAGTAATAATATTTAAATACTATTTTATTTCAATATTATGACCTCATATTATCCCAAATTTTATTATCATTCCATTTAGAAGCATTTTCCTTAGATTATGACATTATTATATTTTAATCTTTTAGAAAATTTCTAGTGTGTTCGCCCCCCAACTTATAAATGGAAACCCCTATTTTCTCTTCTTTACACAACATTGAGCCTTATATATACACCAAAACCTTACCCATTCACTTAAAAACATCTATATACATGAATTATGGTTTTTATTCCTCTTATAATATCATTCCAACAGTCTTAATGATATGATCAAATGGAGGCCTACTATAGAAGAGGTAATCATCCTACTGAACCTCTTTAAATTTGTTTGTGCTTATTAATCCTCTAAATCAATGGTATTAATAATTTAATAATAACTTTATTATCCTAAATTTTATAAAATTTTATTAAAATTTTGTATCTTCCATTATTCACCATTTATTCCATTAAATTTGAAGTGAAAGTATCACTCATGTGTACATGTGTCCTAACACCTGCATGTAGTGATATAATTAATACTCAATCACAATTTTTCATCGATATTTTTTTATGATAGGTTTAAAGATAATATATGATATTTATGATATATCTATTATTATGTAATTATAATATCATATCCACCTTCTTACCTTACAATCCATATGAAAATGATAACATCGCTCATGTGTATGTGTGGACAACCACATCCACAAAGTAATGTGAATTGTCTTTAATTTCCATTTTACATGGATAGTAATAAGGATAAATTATATATATATATATATATATATATTATACACTATATAATAATTTTTCTAAGATGATAAAATAATATCTATCATTATTTTATTCATTTCATTAGAAAATTAAAATAGTGTTCTTACGTATGTACAACTTGTTGTATCCATGAACGATGTAAATCATTTTTTTATCAATAAAATTTATGGATGACTATAAAAATAAATATACTAAATATATATATGATATCTACATCAATAATAATAGTATTGAGATTATGGAACCATGATCAAATTATAAGGACTATAACCTCTAAACCGAAACTCTCCTAAAAACGAAATAGTTAAAACCTAGAACCGAAGAATTTAATATTTAATTACTAATAAATGGGTGTTAAAATGTACTATATGGTCCATATATGATATTATAAGTATGTAAATGAATATTGTATAGAATTATAATAAATTTATTTTTATTATATAGATTTTCAGTGTGACTTTGATGAAAGTACATCTTGAGAGAAGGGTTCTATATTATAATGTCATTTTTTAGTGAGATTATTTATGATTAAGCTTACAATAATGAAATTTCATGATATTACATTAAAAAATATGAGTTATTTTATTATCCTTTATTAATTCATGGAATTTTCTGACAATAGTAACATTTTCTTTTTTTTGGTACTGAAATTATTCAAGATTTTTTATTCTTGAATTTCCATTGAATGAAATTATAAGATATTTATTTCATAAACCCATTTCACTTTATTATCTTCTAGTTATTCATGGAATTTTCAAGTAATATTATAATTTTATTCTCTTTGGTAGTTAAAATTATTGAGAAAATGATTTTTATGAAAAACATAAGTAATTTATTCTTTGGCCAAGAATCCTTTTATTCCCTATCTATGTTTTATAAAATGTTTCCAATAATTTTTTTACTAATATCCAATGATTGTTTAAATCATTTTTACCAATTTTTGAATTTTTAAATTTTTTTTGAAAAAAAATATTCTTTTCATTTTCTAAATGAGGTACTCTTTTATTTTCTTCCAAAAATGTGAATGGGATTTTGGTTTTAACATGCCCAACATGAATAAAATTTCCCATCGTCATGACTTCTCAAAGTTGTGAATCTTATTTTTTAAATTTTCAATATTCATTTCAATGAAAATGGTTTTCTTAATATTTGGGATAATTTTATATTTTGAATAATTGATTTACATTTGAAAAGGGTATTTTCCTTAAGACATACTCTTTTTTCTATTTTAATAGTAACGTCCTTTGAAGTTACTTATGATTTACTGAAGATATGATCTAATGATATCATCTTTTTTATAAAATTTCTATTTTTTATATGTAATGGTTAGAAATATATCTAGTAATATTTTTAGAGCCAGGTTCTGATATGGAGTGATATTCTAAGGCCTGGTGAGTCAAGAATTGATATTTTAGAGATATTAAAAATATTATTATCATGTGTGTGGACTTTTACTAAAAAAGTGGAATAAAACTAGAATGGAGGCTCAAATTTGAAATATGATTCCACTGCTGATTTTAGATCATGGGTTGTACCCTAGGTGAGACATAATTCTTGTATGAATCAGGAATTTTTTTAAATGTTTCTACAGGTGAAAATAATAAGTAAATAAATCCATTTATTTATTTTTTTATGTTCAGAAACATCAACTTAGTCCTATACTATTTAAGCCCTATTATAGACAATTCATTAGGTTATCCGTATAACCTTGAGAATTGAAATAATATCTCAGAGGAGATCATTGGAATATGATAATATATCCAATGATTGGATCAATAATAAAGGTGTCATTTACACCAACATAGTTTGTGGATTTCACCAATGACTGCATTACAGGATCATTATCTACTAGTGACTGATAAAAACCTGAGTTTTTACATTTGATTTATGTGGATTTTTCCCTATTTATTTATCCAATTTCAAATATGTTTCAATTATACTAACAATAATTGATCCTAAAATAAATGGTTGATATTTTGGATATTTTCTAATGTTGTGTTTTTTATTAATCTTCATTAGTAAATTCTAAGATAATGGATTGAGGATGGAACAAACAACAACCATGGTTTATTCCTCACAGGATAATTTTATGGATTTCTCCCTTTCTTATATGAATATTCATCACAACAAATCTCTTTGTACCACAATTCAATGAATATCAAGTATTCAATTGATGTGTGACAATTATTCGATGCAATGGATCGACACCATTGGTGCAGTTTATGATCAATATAGCAATCGATGTGCGATAATGATTTTAGGAGACTAAGGGAGGATCATGACCAGATTGTTGGATCCCATTATGCATTTTGGAATATGGTGATGTTATGAAAAATGATGTGTGGTGATTTTTGACAGAATAATTTGTTGAATTCTTATCAATGATGATGGTAGGAACCTAGGATCCTAGATCCTCAACTCATGATAGATTTGGCAGTATATCCATAGGTGATGGAAGCATGGGCGTGAATTGATAGGGAACCACAAGTTTTTTAAAAAACCACATTACACAACTTGTAATCTAGAGCTGTACATTGTGTGGGTCCCTGGATATAGAGCTAGGGTTCCCACGGAAAGTTGAGGATCACATGTCGTGTTGTCCCCACCACATTCCATGTGACTAGTGTTAGTGTCTTGTTTTATATCAAAGAGGATACATTGGCACATGCACAACCAGGCACAATGGTAAGCCTAGTGTATATGAGTAGATCTATTTACTTGGACACAACCAAGTACATGGGCACAAACACATGTACATGGGAATAACCTGAGGTACACAAGAAAGTGGATGGTATTTTCCAACCTCTACATGTTGCGTTCTCCTAAGTGACACTCTATGTATGTGGAGTTTTTTATGCCATGTGAGATGGCAATACATGGGAAGATGAGTGGTTGGAAAGACAAAATGTGTACCCCTAGTACTCATCATGTTCTCCCTATGAGGGTGTTTGGAGCCCTTTTTTCCAAAATTTAGTCCATGATCAGTTGAGTGTGATTCCCTAGTCCCTTCCCATGAGAGTACAATGTGGAATTATTTCCTGTGAATAGAATTGTGACCCCCTCGATGGGTTCAATTTTAGATAGAGTTTGGTGTATCCATGTGGAGGACTAGGGTGGGACCCTCTATCATTCATAGGTTGGGTTTGGGGTATTTTAATGACTATCATGCATAGTTCATAAATCCTATATCTATTAGGCTAATCCAGTAGGGTTCGTGGTGTCCCCCAGTAGCCTTTGTTGTGATCTCCTACTCATTTGGTGATATGATAGAGACCAAGTGAGTACTTCACAGGTAGGGCAGACAATCTTTTACTCTTTTATGAGCATCTTAAGTGATATAATGGCTTGTGGAGTGAGTATTCCTAGAACAAGAATTACCTAAAAGACTATTATAATTATATGGCTGGAAGTATTGGTTTAGACCACCTAAGATTGGTATTTTGTTATGAGTATATATGGGATTTTTTATTGTAATGCTGTTATGAGATAACTACTCTTGATGCTTTATATTTTGTCATTTAAGGGTGTTATCATATGTATTTTTTTACTCACACCTTACTGGGATATTTTTGCATGTATTTTTTCTTATGAAAATGATTGAATTTTTGAAGGATTCCTAGGATGATCGAGAGTAGCTGAAGCATAGTTTTGGGCTCAACAGACTAAGATGTTTATAAGGATTTTCATTTGTTAGTATTCCCCTCTTTCCAAGTAGATTGGAATCATTTTTTGTTTTGGTTTGGCTTATATTTTGTACCTTTTGGTAAAATATCCTTCAAGGTATCATTGAATCATTTTTTAGGTGATTTTTTTATTGACAAAGCAGGCCTCCATGTTGTGTTTGTTGACAAAGCAAACCACGATGTTCAATTTTTTGAAAAAAGGGTGGTTTACATGGTGATTTGTTGAGTTCAAGAGGTGTTTTTGACAATACATGATTTACAGAAGAACCTAGACAAAGGAATGGATGATCTGGAGGTGGTACAAAAAGAATATAAATAAGGTGGAACTGTTTTCTAGTGTTTTCCAAATTTTTGGGCCTCAAAATCGACAAATGGAGAAAATTGTTTTTGGAAAAGGGACTTACGCACTAGTTTATTAGAGGCTTGGAAATTTTTACACCATATGTTTTTCAAGATAAGAACATCAATATATGGAAAAGGAAATAGGGGTGCCCAAGTTTTTTTTTGGGCACGCAAGGTGACTAGGGCGACAGAGGCTCAGGCGGTTGGACTTGCGCCCTAGGAGGAAACTTGCGCACAGTGCTCAGGGTGCCCAAAATGCATATAAATAGAGGTATACCCCTCCTCATTTTGCTTGAAGATTAAAAATTAAATAAAATTTTAGCTTCAGTCATGCAAGTAGGTTTGGGCGTGAAATTGTTGGTTTGGGCACGCAAGTATACAGTTATTCATAAGTTGTGCACCAATTGATAATTGCACACCAATATTGGTTTGGACGTAAAAGGGTGTGAGTCGCCCAATTTTTGAGTTAAATAAGGGAGTGTCATGCAAGTGGTTTGGTGACACTTGAACACCAGGCTTGGAGAAGCATGTCGGTTATTTTAGGGTTGCGCAAAGATTTCTCAATACACTTGTGGTAAAGGGGTATTCATCAGTGGATAAAAATTGGACTTCATCAGAGCATCTACATACATTGTAGGATGCATTCAATATAGATAATGAAGGGACCTAAAAATACATAAATTGTGAGTGGATCCTTTCTAGAGCAGTGAGTAAAGGAAGAGGAATAAGGTGATCCTCTCCACCGGCAGTGATCCATAGAGAGACACATAGGGAGTGACCCTTGGGAAAGAAGTGATCTGACCCTAAACTTTATAAAGGTAGTGAGTATGGGCATAGAAGTGATATAGCTCGAACATTGAAAATTTTCAATGAGATTTATTGGATTTTATACATCGGCACATCATCGTTTTATGCTCTTTGGACGTAGCCTAGTAAGGGTGAACCAAGTAAAAATATTTGTGTCTGCCTGCTTGCTTCTCTAAATTGCATTCAAAGCATCGTCATTAGATAAAGAAGAAAATAATATGGTCTGTATAAACACTTATGTGAAAAAAAGTGACCCTTATAACAAAGAGGTAAAGATCTAGTGTGTAAGGAAGAATAATTTGGAAAAGAATATTCATACCTTGATTCACCCCCCATATTAGGGTATCTAGGACCCTTTTGGTCCTAAAAAATGGTATCAAAGCATAGGTTTCTTTTATCAGATTTTTTTCTATAACTTGGTTTAGTAGATTTGTGTGGTTAAAGATTCATTCTTCTCTTATCTTGGTGTTCTATGGAAAATGGAAAGACATCAAAGAAGAATCAAAAGTCGGACAGTATTCCTCAGTGTGGAAGTTTTTATGGAAAAAGTGTGATTCAACTAAAGGAATCAAATATCTTTCTGAAGGAAGGATTGGATGAATCAAATAGGGAAAATATAAATTCACTTAATAATGATGTAGGAACGAGTGAATTACTTGAAATTCAAAGTGATTTTGAAACTACAAATGATGAGGAAGTTTCAAGAAGACCACTAGTAGATGATGTCAACATGAAAAAGGAATTAGATCGAAAATTGGAGGAAGATGTTAAATCTAAAGATATATGGATACAAGTACTAGAAATTGAGTTCAACAAGCTAAGAGGCTTAAATCAAAGGCTTATTGATGTGGCTATTGACCTAAGGGAGAAAAATGATTCCCAAGCTGAAGAACTGCAAGAGATGTCTTCAAAAAGAGATAAATACAAAGATGATGATAAGGGAAAGAATCTAAACTCAAATGACATTAAAAATTTGAAATCCAGAAATAATGATATTGATACATAGCTAATGGAACTAGTTCAGAAGAATTAGAGACTACAACAGGAGAGTGCATGCTATGTTGATTCTATTGCTCAAGAAAAATTGAAAGTAAAGGAGAAATGTGACATGGTGGATAAGCTCACACATGAGTTAGAGGATGTGATGAGTAGAAGGAAGGATCTCGAGAGAGAACACAATTCTCAACTTGAAGCAAGGGATATAAAGATTCAAAAGTTGGAAGAAGATCTAGAGTTAGTAAAGAAAGAAGTGGAGAAATCTAATACCAAAGGAAAGCCTAAAATGAAGGATACCTTGCACTTACTATTTGATTATCCTTCGTTAAGTGATGATAAAATGGAAAACAAATATGTTATTTATAAAGAGAAAAAACAACATATTTTCTCATCTCAAAGACCATACAGTTTGGGAAAAACTGTTATTGGATTTGATGAATCCCCTCTCGTGCATAACAGAAATAGAGCTATGAACAGTTCCAGAAATAGAGAAAATTTTGTAGGTGTTGGAGATAGACCTAAGAGGAGATTTACAATAAGTAGTGACAATATGTGCTATTTCTATGGGATTCATGGCCACACATCAAGATTTTGTTCAGAGGATTTGGAATATATTTCATGCTTTGAAGATAGAAATTTTTCTAAATCTGAGAATAAGAAGAAGTGTCATGAGAAATATGAATGAAGAGTATCTCAGAAGAAAGTATCCATGAAGTGCTTGTATTGTGGAATAATGGGACACACCATGAGTATGTGTCAGGAATCTAATGAGATCAATGTCAGAATAAGAACTCAAGTTGCATCAATATCTCAGCTAAGAAATTATGAGATGAGGTATGCCTTTAATGGAAGATGTTTCATATGTTCGGATCATGGACATTTAGCCAAACATTTCAGCAAGAAGAATATAGGAAATGAAAAGGAATCCATAAGGAGATCCCCATCATAGGCAGTAGACAATGAATAAGACTATACTGGAAGACAACACGGTAAGATGAAAAATAGGTTTACAGTCTTAATAGAATCACAAGGAGCTCAATGAAAGTTGTATCAATCACCTCCTTTATTACACTCACAAAAACTTTCCTAGAATGGATGTGGACAATCCTATAAGATAAAGGGAGGAGATTCTCCCATTTTGATTAAGAAGAATGAAAAGTTAGTGGAAGACTCAACCCCAACAAGAAAAGGTGGTGTGACTCAAACATTTGATAAAAGAAATATGACTAATGAATTTCCTAGAAAATTCACATGCCATGCCACATACCGATAAGTGAAGGTAAGAGAAAGGACATTCCAATAGAGGAAGAAGAAAGAGTTGATGACTAGTGGAAAGATTACTGCTCAAGGAAAGGGTCATGAAAAATGGCATATTGGTGGAGAATAAAATAAGGAAATCTCTACTAATGGGATTAATTCACAAATCATTAAAAAGGCAAAGCATCTAGAATCTAAATATCATAAGAAGACTTAGAATGTGGGTAAAGAATGCCTGGTTGTATGTCCAGAACAGTTGAAGTTGTATAGGTGGTTGGAGCAGGTACGGAAAGAGTGTGATGCTTTGCAAGAAAGAATCAAAGGGTTGACCCATCAGGATATACCACAATCCTCTTCTTGATGATTCCAAAAATTCCCCTCTACCTATGTGTTTAGATGCTATTAACTGATGTTCTGGTGTTTTTGGGTTTAAGGGGAGATACGATCCAAGGGGAATTGTCATCAAGATATGAAAAGTGGTGAATTTATGTTCTCCATATTTTCAACTAATTCAAATCAATTATCATAATTGAAGATGAATGAAAGTAATTGTGTAAAATTTATAGTGATGGTGTTATTAACTCTATCTAGTGTTTCCTATATTGAGTTCCTACTCAGTAGTCTTTGAGTTTTTGTTTATGGATCATTGTTAAGAGGTGAATTCACACGATAAAGATCTCATTAATGTAATTGAGTTGGAGAAGTTTCTCAAATCTACAGTCACATGTGAAGAAATGATGTAGGAGAAGAAGAATTTTTATTTGTCTAAATAGTGGGCCTAACAACATATAGTGTTGCATAACATAGGGGGGAATTCAATATAATAGTTAGATGAAAAAGCTATCAAAGAAATAATTGGATGACCCAGTTCAGGTTTTAGTTGCCCATCGAGAGAAGACATATTATGGGAGAAGTAGCAACATTTGTGTATTTCATGCTCATCTATTTTTTTCTAATATTATTGTATCAGTTGACTATTTTTTGGATACCAAGAATATGTGAGAGAATATAAACAGTGTTTCAAAAAGGATTTGATAAAAATTAGTTGAGATAAATGATGTCAATATCGTATAAAATGAACATAATCATCAACAACATAGTGAACAACTTCCTGATGAAATTGATGAGGAGGTAAGAGACTGAGTGGGAGTAGAAGTGGTAGATTATGATTCAGAAGAAGATAATAATTATGGGAAGGAAGAATTAAAATCCATATTTGCAAATAATTTAAAGAGTCAAGATGAAATTGATAAGAAAAATATCATTGGTGATCAGATAGTGTTTATCCATATAAGAAGAATGAAGTCACTGCAGCAGACATCCTTCTTATCTCAGGTAGAGCTGAAATGTTTTGCTGATGTAGCTGAAGATGAAAACTAGGTTCAGGCTATGAATGAAGATCTAGATAAGATTGAGAAGAATCAGATGTGGGATATTGTTTTGAGACCAATAGATAATAATTTCATCGGAACTAAATACATCTTTCACAACAAAATGATTGAATATGGCTCAGTGATTTGAAAAAAAGAATGACTAGTGTGCAAAGGATACTCCCAAATATAAGGTATAGATGTTGATGAGACATTTTCACCAGTCTCAAATCTGAATACAATCATATTATTCCTATACATTGTAGTGAAACATAAGTTAAATGTGTTCTATATGGACATAAAATCCATATTTTTTTAATGGGGTTCTGGAGGATGAAGTTTATATTGAGTATCCAGATGGTTTTCTCATTCATGAAGATGAGAACAAAGTTTGTCGATTGACAAAATCCCTATATGGGATGAAATAAGAACCAAGAGAATGGTACTCGAGGCTTGATCAGTATTTGAAGAACCTTGGCTTTCATCATGGTGGATTTTATTATATTCTCTATTTCAACAATGACAGTAATCAAAGGAAAATAGTGCTTGTTTATGTCAATGAAATAATATTTGGTAGATCAAATGAAGCTCAGTGCAGATAGTTTTCCGAATTCATGAAAAGTGAGTTCTAAATGTCAATGATTGTAGAGATGAAGTTTTTACATGGTTTAAAGGTGACACAAGGAAGGAATGGAACTTTAATTTCTTAATCCAAATATGCCATGGAGGTTCTGAAAATATTTGGAATGGAAAATTCCAAGGATATAAAGTCTCTGGTTGCAACCCCGATGAAATTATCAAAAGATGATAATGGAAAGACATTTAATGTAAAATAATATAGCATGATATCAAAGAAATTCTAAGGAAAGCCACATGCTTACAGTAAAAAAGAATACTTCGATGCAGATTGGGCCAGTTCAACAGATGACAGGAAATCAACGTCAAGAGATGATTTCTATCTTGGTGGATTGTGTATTTCTTAGCTATGTAAGAAGAAATATTTCATTTCATTAAGCACCACAGAAGTTGAGTATATTGTATCCACTCAAGCATGCACATAGTTATTGTGGATGAAGCAGTAGCTTGATGATATGGGAGTTGAATTGAAGTCTCCAATTGGAATCCAGTAAGATAACTCAAGTGATATAAATCTCAAAAAAAAAATCTATTCCATCACTCATGGACAAAGAACATTGAGATAAAGTATAATTTTATCAAGAAGAAAGTTTATTAAGGAATATTGAAGTTGTAATATGTTCTTATAGAGCTATGGGTTGCAGAAATTCTGACAAATGCCTTACCCAAAGAAGCTTTTGAGAGGCATCGACTGACTCTAGGAGTCCAGTTGACTCCTCGCACTTAAAAAAGTGTGGATGTGAACACCCCCTATCCCCGAGGTATGATGAGTTTTTTTCTAATGTATTGATCTATTTTTTTACCCTATTCTAGACCAAAAAGGAGTGACCTTTGGGTTTATTGACAAAGGGAGATAAAATGTGCATGTTCAAGGAGGGAGAAAATGTTCAAAGTGGGAGAAAATGTATTTGTCAAGACACAGGAAGAAGTTTATAGGTGGAGTAGCAAGATAGGTGGAGCAGTAAGATAGGGGGAAAATCCTTCGGTGTTCAACGTGATCATTTAGATCTTAGCTTGGACATCACAAGAATTGAGAAGGGAAGGATTTGGAGTAGCAAATCTGACAATGCTAGAAGTGATCGATCAATGATTATATATCATGAAAGCTAAGGTTCGTGATGAAATCACTAAGGTTCTTGATGAAAGTAGTTTATTGATATCAGTATGGTATCAATGCTTGGTGTCATAAATGAAGTGATTAATTGATGAACTTTTCATTATACTCTTGTTTTTCATGCCGATCATTGCTCATGTGATCTTAGAGTATGTATTGAGTAAATCTTTGATTGCTATCTGAATTATAAGAGGTGAATGGTGGTAGCGGTTGGAAGAATCATTAATGAGGTATCAAAGTGTAAAGAATCATTATGAGAAGAGTTGTTAACAAACCCAAAGGGGGATATTGTAGGGAAAAAATCTCCCAAGGTATCACTGAATCATTTTTGAGATGATTGTGTTTGTTGAAAAAGCAGGAATCCATGTTGTGTTTGTTGACAAAGCAAACCACAATGTTCAATTTATTGAGAAAATGGTGGTTTACATGGTGAGTTGTCGAGTTCAAGATATTTTGTTGAAAATCCATGATTTTCAGAAGAATCTTGAAAAAGTAATTGATGATATAGAGGGGGTACAAAAAGAACAGATATAAGGTGGCGCCGTTTTCTAGTGTTTGCCAATTTTTTTTGCCTCAAAATCAATAAATGGAAAAAAGTGTTTTTGGAAACGGGACTTGTGCACCAGTTTATTAGAGTCATGGAAATTTTCACACCATATGTTTTTCAATATCATAAAATCAAAATATAGAAAAGGAAATAGGGTCTCCCAAGTTTTGTTTTGGGCGCGCAAGGTGACTAAGGCGACAGAGGCTCAGGCGTCTATACTTGCACGTCAGGAGGAAACTTCTGTGCGGCACTCAGGGTGCCCAAAATACCTATAAATAGAGGGCTAAACCACCTCGTTTTTCATGAAGCTAAACAATTAGAGAAAATTATAGCTCTGATCATGCAAGTAGGTTTGGGTGCACAAGTGGTGGTTTGGGTGTGCAAGTATACAGTTATTCATAATTTGTGATCCAATTGATAGTTTCACGCCAATTGATAATTGTGTTCCAATATTGGTTTGGGCATAAATGGGTGTGAGTCACCCAAGTTTTGAGTTAAATAAGGGAGTGTTACGCAAGTGTTTTGGTGAAACTTGCACGCCAGGCTTAGAGAAGTGTGCCGGTCATTTTAGGGTTGCACAAAAGTTGGAAGATTTCCCAGTACACCTGCGGTAAAGGGGTATTCATCAGTGGATGAAAATTGGACTTCACTAGAGCATCTACATACAGTGTAGGATGCATTCATTAGAGATAATTAAGGGACCTAAAAGTCCATAAACTATGAGTGGATCCTTTCCAGAGTAGTGATTAAAGGAAGAGGTAGAAGTTGATCCTCTACACCAGCAGTAATACAGAGAGAGACATGTAGGGAGTGACCCTTGGGAAAGAAGTTAGATAACCCTAAACTCTATAAAGGAAGTAAGCCTAGGCATAGAAGTGATCTATCCTGAACATTGAAAATTTTTAGTGAGCCTTAGTGGATTTGGTACATCGGCACATCGTCATTGTATGCTCCTTGTACATAGCCCCGTGAGAGTGAACCAAGTAAAAATCTATGTCTTTGCCTGCTTGCTTCTCTACATTGCATTCAAAGCATCATCATCAGATAAAGAAGAAAATAATATGATCTGCATAAACACTTATGTGCAAACAAAGTGACCCTTATAACAAAGAGGTCAAGATCTAGTGGAGAGGGAAGAATAAGTTATAAAATAATATCCATACCCTAATTCACCCCCCCCCCCCTCTTATGGTATTTAGGCCCCTTTTGGCCCTAACATTACCCTTACTCATTTTATTGCTTATTTATATACTCTGATGTGGTATATATTTTAGGCATTGATTTATGTTATTAGATTTTTTATTTTCTCAACATTATATGGTCTTGGAGATGTGTGTGTGTGTGTGTGTGTGTGTGTGTGTAGTTACTTTAGACAAATGCCTCCCATATGTAGTATATTACTACTTGGTTCTAGTTACTAGTACCTACCCTATTAGAGGTTGGATTGGGGTGCTCACACTCGACTCATCACTATCCAGGAGGGATCCAGTGAGTCGGGTCATGAAAGTGTGGTAACAGAGGAGTCATTTCTACCTTAGGATGCATTCATATATTTTTATCTAACTATGTGGTTGTTTTGGGATTTTTGGAAAAAAATTAAAATATTTTGAGTTTATCATTCAAGATAGGTACTCTGATGATAATGTAGTTCCTAACATAACCATTCACTAAGACTCTGATAATCTTCTTTTTGAATCAATTCATGAAGAGAAAAGTTTCCAGGAAAAATGTGTACATGAATCATATAGGAATGGGTTGTGGTTTCCATGTCTGTTTGGAGTTATATCACTAGATATACTCATTACCCATGGTGTATCTTATTTATTTCATGATTCCTCTACAAAGATATAAAACCATGATTACCCTATGTGATCACAAGGTTGATCTCCTAAGTGATGATTCTTTAGTATAGTGGCCTATACAGAAGATATTATCACTAGGTGGGTTACCAATTATGCCATTGTCTGCTGAGTAGCAAATTACACAAGAAGTACTGGATGAGGGTGCACAAAGGATTAGTGTGTTTCGTGAGTTTCATATATAGAGACCTACTAGGTTTTAAGATGATCCATTTCCCCGTATAATTGAGTAATGGGTAGAGGTAGTTACTCAAGTTTTCCACCTCATGGGTACACCTACAGACCATATGGCAGTCCACATGCCACATCTCAATTAGGGCTCAATTGGGAAATGGTGGAGTCTTATGACTCAGTCACATGACGAGATATCTCTATCCTAGTAATATGTTGAGGGTACCTTTAGGTAATAGTTTTATCTATCCATGTTGTGATCAATTTTCATCTAGGATCTTCTGCATTTACAATAGGGCAGTACAATCATGATGGAGTATCCAATGAGGTTTACTGACCTCTTATAGTACTCTTTGGATTTGGTGTAAGATCTTTTCTTTAGGGTATGAACCTTCAAGTAGGTATTATGATGAGATATCAGGGCTTCAATGATATCTCTTTTCATTCCCACCTTGGTTAGAGTAATTGAGTGGGCCTTAGTAGTGAAGAAATTTCTGGTAGAGAAGGCACTAATAGTGGGTGATAGTAGTGGGAATATAGAATCTGAGACACTGGAAGAAGGTAGATAATGGTAGTCACATATATCTATGCATTCAAGAAACTATAGGGGACAATACCAGGATAAATTATTGGTATTTTAGGTCTCTCATGATTGAATGAGTCAACCGAGAGAGAGGCGGTTATTTTCATGCAATGGTCAGGGACACCTTTCTAAAGATTATCCAGTCTACCATACAAATGATAAGGATACAGTCAAAAGAAAAAATATATAGTGATAGGGGAAGGATTAGGGAGGTTCACATGGATGAAATGTGGTAGAGGATAAGGTATAGTAGTAGGAGGTGGTAGATAGTTTGACTAATTTCCACCACTACTCGTAGATGATCCATGCCAGGATTAGGAGTTGTTGGTCATAGAAGGGGACAATTGTTAGAAGTAGAAGTCTATATCGAAGAGGCTAATGACATGATTTTTAGTAAGATATATATCTTCTCTACATTATATATAGTATTTATAGGTATGGTTGTGATCCACTCATTCCTTGCTACTTCTCTGATTCATGATTTAGAGATTATGGTGGAGCCCTTTGCTCAACCATTATGCTTAGAGACTCTAACTAGATGTGAATATGTGATCACATAGTTTTTCTAATATTGTAACCTAATTTTTTGAGGCGATAGTATCACATGATATCTATTTGTATTATTGATGAGACCTTATGATGTCATCATAGATATGGATTGGATATCCATAATTCATGCCCAGGTTGACTATTTCAGGTGAATGGTGTGGTGTACATATAGTGATGGATCGATTTTTTATATTGTATGTGAGAAAGAAACTCTGGAAAAGTAGGATAGGCTATTGTGTAGGATCATATAGATGTTTACTCAGTGGTTTTATAGTATTTCCCTTAGAGAAAAAGATGTTATGGTATTTCCATTCACTACATTGGTGGAAGAGTATGTAGATGTCCTTCCCGAGGATGTTCAAGGCCTACATCCCATTTATGATATAAACTTCTATATTGAGTTACACCCTAATATATACCTGATATCTAAAAAAGCATATAGTATGCCTGTTTTAAAGTTTTGAGTATCAAGGGTGATGTTGTAGTACTTGCATAGGAAGAGCTTCGTGATAACTAGTGTTTCCCCCAAGGTAGCCCCAATGTTGTTCTCCATGAAGGAGGATGGGAGCTTGAGGTTGTGTATAGATTATCATTACCTGAACCAAGTAGTTTTGAAGAATAATTATCCACCACCATGGATCAAATAAATCTTCAATTAGTTGATATGGGCATGATGGTTCTTGAAAATTGACCTAAGATCAGGCTATCACCAGTAGTGAGTATGGGATGAGGATATACTAAACATGGTATTTAGATGTCTCTATGGTCACTATGAGTCCTTGGTGATTCCTTTCATTGGTAAGAACAACCTATAAGTTTTTTTGGGACTCATGAATTAGATATTTCTATATTTCTTAGACTAGTTTATGGTGGTCTTCTTTAATGATATTCTAGTCTACCCAGCTTCTAATAAGTAGCATAAGAGACACTTGAAAATGGTCTTATAAATTCTATGAGATTACAAGTTTTATAGGAAGCTCTCAAAGTGTAAGTTTTGAATCCAAGAGTTCCAATTTTTTGGTATTTATCATCTTGGATGATGGTTTAGAAGTAGGCTTAGTGAACGTTGAGGAATTCTTAGCATGGGAACCACCCAAGATCCCAATGGAGGTGAGAATCTTCCTTAGGTTGGAAAGATACTATAGGATATTCATGCCAGATTTCGCTAGGATATCAACACATTTTACTTCATTGACTTGAAATTTGAATCCTTTCATGCAGATAGAGAGGTTCCAGAAATATTTTCAGGAGTTAAGTTAGAGGTTGATGAGCACCCCTAACTTGATATTTCTTAAGGCAGGTTTCAAGTACATGGTATTATGTGATTCTTCAAGGAACAAACCTGGTTGTTTTCTAATGTATAGGCATTCTATGGTCTCATATGGGTCTTGTTAGTTAAGACTGTATGAGAATAACTATACAACCCATGGTCTTTTGTTGGTATTGGTAGTCTTCACCTTGAATGGGTTGAGACACTACATTATGTGTGAGGATTTTATCATCTACTATCACCACAAGAGTCACACATATATCTTCTCTTGGAACAATATTAACTTGATATAGAGGTTATGAATAGTATTCATACATGGTTATGAATTAGAGATAGTTTATATATATGGGAAGGGTAAGGTGGTAGCAGATGCTCTCAACAAGAGATCTTACTCTCAACTGTTGAAAATGGCTTTAGAGTAGTTAGCCTCATTGCAGTTTATCTTAATAAACAAGGATGATTATTCACATATACTATCTATGGTTGTTACCCCACAACTTATACTATGTGTTAGGGAGGATCATCATGGATATACTGACTATAAGACCTTTCATACACATATAATCACTGGAGGTTCTATTGAGGAATTTTCTAAAGGTAGGGAGAACGTTGTACTTTTTATAGGATTAACTATAGCACCGATGACATTATGGGAGGATTTGATGATGGGGTTTCATACATACCTTTTGGAGATACATCCCAGTGTGTAAAATATATACCAAGACCTTAAATGTCATTTTTATAGACTAGGTATGAAGAAATGTATAGAGGATTTTATCTCTTGATGCCCCACTTGTCAGCAAGTGAAGGATGAGCACCAGGTTCGGGTATGTTTGGATCAACCCCTTGAGGTGATAGAGTGGAAGTGGGATGAGATATATATGGAATTTGTGATGGGGATACCATATACGTCTAGAGAACATGATTCCATCTGGGTGATCATAGACCAACTTACTATGTCATCCCACTTCCTACATATCTGAGAGTAGAGTTTAGTATAGATCATGGGATAACTTTATGTTCATAAGATAGTATAGCTCCAAAAATTTCCCTCAATAATCATTTTAGACCATGATACTCTCTTCACATTATGATTATAGTAAGGATTTTTTTAGTCTAGTTACAATTAGTTGTGTTTGAGCATGAAGTTTCACCCCTAGACTGATGGTGTAACTATATAGATTGTCCAGGTTCTGGAGGAAATGCTACGGGAATTCATGTTAGACTTGCACCGTAATATGGAGGATCACCTACACTTAGAGGAGTTAGTGTAAAATAATATTTAACATTCCACCATTAGTACAGAACCATTCATTTCCATGTATGGGAAACACTTTAGGTCACCATTGTATTGGACTAACCTAGGAGAGTCAATTCTCATAGTCCTAGAGTTGGTACAAGATATGATAATGAAAATAAAGATCATTCTGGAGAGGATGATCACTACATAAATACCTTATATGTCCTATCTAGAGTGAAAATAGGGGCTTTTAGAGTTCATGTATTGAGACCATGTGTTCCTAAGGGTCTCACATCTATATGGACAATGGATATTTGGCATGGGCGAAAAGTTATCTCTAAGGTTCATTGGACCATTCCAGACACTGCATAGAGTTAGTGGGGTGGAATTTTGCTTTGATAAACCTCTATAGTTAAACATGGTACATAATTTCTCCCATTTGTTAAGGCTTAGGATTCACATGCATGACCCATCATATGATATCGACTAGGGATAGATAGAAATTGAGGATGCAACATCCTTACCAGAGTACCCGGTGGATATCAAGGATCGGTAAGAGAGGATTCTCCATGGGTGAGTGATTCCATTACTATGTTTCTGGTAGTAGCATGATGGTCTTTAAGAGAGAACCTAGGATCGATAGACTAATATGTGAGCTTATTACCCACATCTTTTGGAGTATTCATTTTCTACATCAGGATATTGTGAAAATGTTTTACCTGGAACAAATAAAAAATATGTTAATAAATTAATTTATTTTGTTATGTGTTAGCATAGTTACCTATATGTCTCCTAATTAAACCCCAATAAACCTTATTCATAGGTCTAGCTACATAACCTTTAGAATTTAGCGGAGAGATTGGTGGATATTTTTGGTGGGAGATAATGAATCGGAGGATTGGATCGATACCAAAGGTTTCATCTACGCCAATGGAGTTCATAGATTTTGGTAATGACTATGATTCATGATCATTCTTCTCTGTGATTGATCCCCACTCAAGGTAGGGTGTTTTAATTATGTGTATTTATCCCTATTTGTTTATCCCATGTTGAACATGGTTTAATTCCAATAACATGACATGATCTATAATCGATGGTTGATATTGTGGGTATTGTTTTGATGTTTCATTGTTTATTACAATTTGATTCATAAATTATACAAAAAAATATAGATGTCAAAATAAAAAAATGGACAAGTTTCATTACCCACATGATTCTTATGGATTTCTCCCATGCTTCTACACATGTTCATCATAAGAAATATCTTTGTTCCATGGTTCGATGAATACTTGGTATTTGATTATTGTCCAAACATTGTGTGAAAAATTTGATAGATATCAAATGTTTGGTTCATGATAAATAGAGAAATCAAGGTGGGATAACAATTTTGAGTGATTGAGGAAGGATTAAGACTGTATCGGTGGATCACGTTGCTATTTTTAGTGTGTAGTGATGGTATAAAAAATGAAGGGTAGCGATTTCTAGGTGGATCAGAGGCCAGAATCCAGTCACTGGCATTGTCAAGACCTTATGATCTAGGATACATGACTCAAAGAGGATTTTTCAGTAGATCTATAGGTAATGGTGGAATGGTCATATGTGGATAAGTAATTGTAGCTTTCTTGAAATCCCACATTATATGGAATTTAATTAGGAGTTACACTCCATGTGGGGCCCTGGATGTGGCATTATGGTTTATGTGGTAAGTTGATGATTAGATTCTATGTGTTCCCCACCACACACCAATTTACCATTGTTTGAAGCTTGGTGTATATCCTAGAGTATAAAAGCAAATGGGCATCACTAGACACATGGGTAAGCCATGTGTACACGGGCAGTGTTGTGTACTCTAACACAGCCAAGTATAGGGGCAGAACCACATATACATGGGAATGGAACAAGGTTCATGGGAAAAGGAATATGGAACGAGTAGGGTTCTAGCTAACCACTACATGTTGGGTACCCCTAAGGGACATTCCATGCATGTGGAGGTTTATAACCTATGTGAGATGGAAATACATCGGTAGAATAGAGGATGGAAAGACACGTTGTGTATCCTTAGTAAACACCATGTACTCCCGATGTAGGTTATTAGATTCGTTTATTTCATCAATTTAGACTAGAATCAGTTGAGTATGATTCCTTGGTCCCATTATCCAAGGGTATAGTGTAGAATTTTATCATGGGAATTGGATTGTGTTCCCCTTGATGGGGTTATTTTTAGATAGAGTTTTCTGCATCACCCTATAGGATTAGGGTGGGATCCTCTATCATTCCTAGGTGGGTTTCATGGTATCATCATGGACACCATGAACAGGGATATGGTCCTAAATCTAGTATGCTAATATAGTATTTTTTGTGTCATCCCCCTTTGGAACTAGGTGTGATCCCCTTCTCGAATGATGAGATCTTTAGAGATCCATTGAGTACATCATGGGTGGGTCCTGATGATCATGACCTATTTGATGATCTTCTTCATTGATTTAATGAATCATGGAATGAGTACCAACATAATGAGAGTTACCTAGAATCCTTGAGAAGAGTCATGTTAATGGTAGTAATACTTGAGACCACTAGAGACTGGTTATCTATTATAATTATATCTGGGATTATTTATTATATTGCTGCTATGAGACGAATACTCTTGATGCTTTATGTTTGGTTATATTGGGGTGTCCTACTATGTATTTTAATACTAACCCCTACATGGGTTCTGACCACATGTTTCATATCTTATGAAGATGATCAAATTTTTGACAAAGTCCTAAGAGGACCAAGAACAGGAGGATCATAGTTTTAGGCCAGATAGACCTAGGTGTTTTTCGAGTGTTTCATTTGACATTAGTCCCCTCATTCTGAGTATGTTGGAATCCTTTTATATATTTTTTTGTCTTGTATTTGGCCCTGTTATCAGTTTTAGTACTTATTGTCATACTGTGATGTGGGGTAGATGTTATGCATTAATTTATGGCATCATTTGTTTTATTTTTTATACATAGTATGATCTTGGAGGTGTGTGTGTGTGTGTGTAAGTAAAATTGTATAATGATTCCATTATGTTGGATATTCATACTCAGTGATAGTTTATTTCCAATGGAATATTATAAACAGGATTGGGGTTATCGTACGTGGATTATCACTGACCAAGTGGGACTCGGTGGGTTAGTTTTTGACACATATTCTTTCTCTGGATAGTTTTTTATTATGATGATGATATTTTTTTTGTAACCCTTTTATTTTTCATAGGATGCATTGTGACGAAATGATGAAATGTTTTTTAAACCCATTTAATTTTCATGGGTTATAATATATGATCTATGATCTATGATCTTGTGTAACAAATATGAATGGATTATTATTGTGTAATGGGTGGGCCTATAATTTTATATCCTTCCAATTCCTTAGGAGATGATGGATATCTCATGAGATAATATGGATTGGAATGGGGAGTGAACCTAGTTTAGAAAGGGACTTGGTCCACTTTGATATTCTTGGGAGTGAACCCCGGCTAAAGATTAAATTGATTAAGGAGTGGACCCAATCCACTATGATAGTCTTAGAAATGAGAATCAAATAATGAAAATATTTTTGGTGCTTATATGTATGTCACAAACTTACATTTTATGCCAATATTATTCTCTCATGGATCATGTTCTTTGATTCCATTATGATTCATGTCTTATGAACTATCATGATTTTTAGCATGATTTGTGATTATGTTCTATGATATGAGTTGAATGGATTTTAAAATGTTAATCTCATTCTCTCATACCCTTATGATCTTGACATGTTTAAGTGATCATTGTTATCTCATTTTTTACCCTTCCTAAGAATTTTTTCTCAACCTTTTTTATATTTCCATTCCCAGGTTATAAATAGAGGCTTTATGAATGTTATATTTAGGAAGATTACTAAGTGGTAAGATCTTTGTGGGAGATGTTGAAAATCATTCTTAAAATAAAAATATTTTTTATATAGTCTCCAAAGACATAAAACCTTTATAGTCCCCTTGGATTCATTTTTAAAACATATTAAATATTCATATTTTAATATGTAATATATGTATGAATGAAAATTATGAATCTCCATAGTTGGTATCATAAGAAGGTTTAGTCAATATTTCAAGATTAGGAATAGTGTACTTTGGTGAAAACCCTAGGGATAAGTGTAATTATAAGATAACAACCTAATGTTTTGTTAAGTAAATGATTATGTAATTTTCCCAATAGTACATCCCATTATAGATACTAAAAGTGGGTGTGGTTTTGGTATAGATTCATCTATGGGTAATAACCAAAAAAAGATTTTGTTGAGTATATCTCAACCATCATTCAAGGGCATGGTGAGTGATCCCTTACTGAACACATGGTTTGAAACTCCTAGAGGATAGGGTTAACTCACATTTATTTATAGACCATTATGAAGGAATCAAATAGATTTTGTCCATGAATGACATATTTTAAAAATAAGGTATCATATATTGGAAAGAAGGTATCATGTTTTAGAAAACCTGTAATGATTTTTCATGATTTTGTGGTTTAATACTATGATTATTATCTCTCAAATGATTTTTTTTGTTTTAGTAAAGGAATATAGCCTAAAAGAACCATGTTAATGATAAATGTTATAGACAATTGAATTATTTTCCTCCTAAAAAACCAAATGTTATTGGTGATAGAATACAAAATCTAGTTTCTATGCTTACAAAATTTTCTCAATTAATGAATTATCTTCAATTTTTAAATAATAAAATGAGGGAACCACATTATATTGAGTCACTTATGAGAAAAAATCATCCTTTTTTTAGTTGTTCCAATGATCTAGTAGTTATAGATTAATTCATCAGTACCATGGATAATATATTGTCCATTCCCCAGTGTTCAAAACATGAAAAATCTATTTTTTATCTTTATCATTTTTAAGGAGAAGTAGATCAATGGCAGGATCTTATAAAGAACTTGAGGTAATGATAAGAAATTGACTCTATTGATTGGAATTATATTAGATGGTTATTTTTCAATAATTAATTACCAGTTATACTTCATGTGAAAATGGTGATGTAATTCCTTGTTCTAAAGTAGAAGGATAATGATCCCATTGGTAACTATGAGAAAAATTTGGAAAGACTTATGTGGTATTCTTCTGGTGTTACCATCCAACATGATAGTAAGATTGGTTTATTCTTCAGTGTCTTAAAAACAAGTCTCCAAAGAGAGTTATCCATAATGGAATTTAGTAGCTATGAAGAAATAATTTGATGTGATATCAAGGTGGAAATGGATATTGGAGTTACCCATTAGTCACATAGTTTTTGATAATAAATGATTGATGGAATTTAAATAAGATTTAAATAATAAAATTTATGGAGAGTGGAATATCACATTTTCTTTATACTCAAAGTTTGTGAGGAAACATGGAGGAAATTTTATTAAGGGTTTTCAATGTGGAAAGGAATATCATTAGGAAATTGAATGTTAAAGTGATGGGAAGAATAAATTAGCTAATTATGGATAGAAATATCCAAAAAATGTACCACCATAATTATGTGATTCAAATTCAAGAAGTATGCACATTATTCTAGATAGTGATTAAATACAAAGGAGAATTATGATGATCAATTTTAGAAACCTCTTAAGACTGGAGACAAAGGGAAATATCAGGTGATTATTATGGGTGATGTAGATAATGAGGGGATGAATGGTACACTTACCATTCACTCTAGAACTGTTAATGTCTTAGATGATTCTGGATCTATCCACTCTATTTTATCTGAATCATTTTCTAAGGGTATTATAGTACCACCATAATAATTAGATATTGAATTAGTAGTGAAAATTTATAATGGTGTGATGATCACATCTAAAGTCTATTATTCTTCTCTAGTATAGTTTTTTGGTAATTTTATTCATAAAAATCTTGATATTATCCATCTAGTTTAATTCTATGTTATTATGGATTTATTTATATATATCCAATATCAAATGATGAGGAAGGTAAGTCACATTTGATATTTATATATAAAATATGATTGTCTATTAGTGTGATGATAAATATGAACATCCAATGAAAATTTACATTCGTTTTATAGGTCTTGATTACTATTAAAAGGGGTGTTATCTAAGACAGTATGGGAGAAGCTCACCATCGAATATATGCCTATTGTATGAGAATTTTTTGATATTTTTATAGAAATTTTTCCTAGTATTCCTCATAATCATGATATTGATTTTTTAATAAAATTCATTACTAGTGCCACAAATATTTCAAAAAATCATTACAGAATAACTTCAGTTTTGTTTCAAGAGTTAAAGAAGAACCTCTATAAGAATCTTGATAAGGGATTCATTTACCCAGATGTGTAACCATGGGGTGCACCTATTTTTTGTTAAGAATAAATATGGATCAATGCGACTCTTTATTTTTTATCAAGAATTGAACATGATTACAATCAAGAATAAATATCCTCTTTATCCTATGGAAGATTTGGTTGATCAATTATGATGAGATCTATATATTTCCAAATATTGATCTTGGATCTATATATAACTAATTAAGGTTCGAAAGTGAATACATATCCAAGAAAATATCTTATAATAGGAATGAACACTATAAATTTATAATATTGTAATTTTTTATTACTTATGTTCCCATTATCTTCATGGATTTAGTGACCAGAGTCTTTAGATATTACCTTGATTAGTTTTTGGTATTATTTATATACAGTATTCTTATTGTTGGACTCCCCCTGTTTTAATCATGTTTTAATGATCACAAATCCTATACATCCTTTAAAACTTATTAATCCTATTTAATCTTTCTCAAATCATGTGTACAGATGGTTGGTTTCTTTATGCTTTAAATAAACCTATCCGAAATCTTAATTGATATAAATTAAGTTTTATTATTGTAAACTATATTTAACTTTGGTCTATAATGATTTATTTGATCAAGGATTAAGTCTAATTCATTCTGTTAATATTAATGCTCAAGTATATATATAGATATTTGGCTAAGTCTGAGAAACCATGAGTCTGCCACCGGTTCTATTTTTCTAGAAAAGGACCTAGACACTGTGATCAGATGCCATGACCCAGACACCATGACAAGACACTGTGACCCAGACACCGTGACCCAGACACCGTGACCCAGACACCATGACCGAGACACTGTGACCAGACACCATGACTAGACACTGTGACCCAGACACCGTGACCAGACACTGTGACCCTAACACCGTATCTATGCTACCAGTTCATGATCTCTATACAACCATGCCATCATAATTGTCTCACCACTCAAAGTAAAAGAATAAGTCACTGTTTTGTGGTGACACCATTTCCAAGTGACACCATTTCTAGACAGACGGAGACACCATTCTTTAATCTATTTTTTCATTTTCAATTTAATTTCTAACAATAATATTTGAGTCTTTTAAATACAATAACATAATTAATATTTCTTTGTATACATGTTACCTGACAGTACGAGGTACGAGGTGTAGAATACATGCATCCTTTTGGCTCTAACACATGCACTCCAAGAATAAAAAGAAAAGTGTGGCCCAGAAACTAGGAAGCAAGATAGAAAAGAAGTGTGAGAACTCTTGAGAAAAGAACCTACACATAAAACAATATACATCTGAAGAACACATGGGGAATTCACTAATCCACAAATCTAGGATACCGTAGATCAGATTCAAGAGAATCTTTGCAATACCAAATCAACGAAGAAAGTGAACTAGATCTAACTGTAAACCAGATCACCAGACTTACAATACTCTATTTCTCACAAGAGGACTTGATACTTACATCTTCTTTGTCCTAGAAGTCCAGAGCTGCATAGAATAACACTCAGAGCACTTCTAACCTTATCTCATCATCTTTGATCTGTTGTGTATTGTTTTTATCTTTTGAGCAGTGTGTGTGTGTCTGTATAAAAACACACACTACATCCTTCACTAAACTAAATGATACAAGATATCCTTCCTCTCGTATCTTTTTACACTTGTTTACTCCCACGGATTAGTGTGGAATAGGTCCTTGTGTGACCTATTGTTTTATACCCACGAAGAACTATGGAAGAGGTTGTGTGACCAGGAAAGTCCTTTGCACTATTGTTTACCCTGATCCAGGGTGTGGATCATGTTTATTAATATAAACTGCTTGGTGGCAGGTGGTCACCAAGTGGAGTGGACTAGGTCTCAGCTTGAGACTAAACCACTTGTTTTATATACGCTGTGTTGTTTATTTAGTTTTATTTGTTTTACTATATAATTCATAAATCACTAGATTTACTTTGATAGTTAATCTTGGATAGAAGTTTTAATTTTTTTTATTAGGATATCTTCAAAAGTAATATCAATAATCACTACAAAAAAAACCGGCCCCTAGCGGCGGTTTTTTTTTTCATTTGGCGGCGGTTTAAACCGCCGCTATAGGGTTTGGCGGCGGTTTACAAAAACCGCCGCGAAATTGGGCGTTGGCAATCTATTAGCGGTGGTTTTTACTATTTCGCGGCGGTTTAAGAAAAGCGTCATAGATGCCTCTTTTCGCGATGGTTTTTGACCATTTCGCGGTGGTTTTATGCGTAGATGATACTTTTTTTTCGCGGCGGTTTTAACCGCCGCTATATTCTGGACTTTGATGCGCCTATGTCGCGGCGGTGAAAACTGACGCTAAATGTAAACATAATACATTTAGCGGCAGTTATAACCGCTACTAAATAATGACCAATAAGGCATTAGCGGCGGTTATAACTGCCGCTAAATGCTGACCAGTAAGGCATTAGCGGCGGTTAAAACCGCCGTGAAATGTTGACCTGGAAAAAAAATAATTCTGCTCCTACCACACCACTGCCCTGAAAAACAAATCAAACTAGAATATTGAACAGGAGACACCATACAAACAAATAACATGGTAGTATTCATTGAAAAATAGGATATGAGAAAATGTTGTATGTTATGGAGTCCAACCTAAGGAAAGGTATGTATCACAATTTGGTGAGTAACCAATCCATGTGACCCCCAAGATGTATATGTGTTTTTAGCTTCTTTAATTTCTTATGTGTTTTAAGAAGGGTTGATTTATATTATATGGATACTAATACTCTATATAATAAATAGTTATGAATTTTGATACAATTTATGTGATCATGCTAACCATGGTGATGTGTAATGATATGTAATTGGTTATGCTCTAAGTTGGCCGATATAACATCCATGGGTGGATTGTGATATGGGTTGGGTTTTTTTAACAATGGATTTGTGTTATGGGATAGAACAAATTATGTTTATATGGGTATAGAATTTGTTCCAAAGATGGATGTTTGAGTAGTTATAGAATGTATGTTATGGTATGGTTTGTTGTGTGTTTTGGGTTGGTTGTTAATGCCTACTATAGAAAATGGGTAACTTGTGAATTGGCGTGTGTTTTAGGTTGGACAACATGCTAACCGTGCATGGTGCTTGAGAGAGTATGGTTAATGATCTTGTAGGTTATACATGATTCCTATTGAGGATTTGAGTTATTTCATTGGATATGAGATAAGAGTTTCATGTATACATCCCAAGATGGTCATCATGTTGCAGGTTGGATGGGATGCATCATGATATAGTTGTTATTGACTTCGTTAAAGAAAATAGGTTTGAGTTTTTTAAAATTTCAACAACTTATCTAATGTTTTCCTAAATACCTTATTGGTGGAATTATACTTAACCAAACCAAATGATATTGATTTTTCACAATAGTTATTATCATAAGATAATGTCATTAATATATATGTGCATGTATGTGATCTTTATCCTTCAGGGGAAGTATGGTGTGTCGATTTCTAGTTAGGATTAGTAACCTAGATTTCATAGTTGGATTGGGTATGGGATTTGTGATATGCATGAGAACCCTCGAGTGGGTATATTGGCCTATGATTTTCCTCGTGATATTTGAGATGGGTTCATAGATGCTTCTCCATGAGTTTTATCCTATATAGGACGTGACATGTGAACTAGGGTTGAGAGAGACTAGTAATATTGAGATGTATCTTGGGATATTGGTGATTGGAGTGTTCTAATCAAGTGAAATAGTGATTCTCATTTCCACCTGATGATGGTTTTCTTGTATGTATGTAATCCAAGAGAGGACTTATCCTAGGTCTATGAGTTCATTAAAAAAATGAAAGTAAGTTTAGACACTTTGTTCTATAGTGATGGTATATAGGTGGATTTTGGTTTGGTATTCAGTTAGTAATATCATTGTATTTGGTATTGTGAATGTAAAAGCATGGGTAGTGCTTGTGTTTTGTTAAGTCTAACATGAATAATTGACATGGTTATTTGGGGGATAAGTTAAGTTAAACTATGATTATTTGGATGTTATTGTAATGATGCATATTAGGTGTTTTAATAGAGTGTATACATGCTTAGATTCAAGTTATACTGATAACGGTTAAATTTAGTTATTGTGGGAGGCTTCCAAGATACACTCTTTCCATGTCAGTAAGAGCATGAGTTCTTTATCAGCATAATTGGTATGTTGGTTGTATAGTCTAAGATTAGCCTGTCAGGTGGGAATTTCTTCATGCCTGTGTAATGTGTTGTGGCTCATTGGGCCTTGATAGTGATGGTATGAATTGGGCTTACACAGCTAGGATACCCAGGTGCTGCTATGGAGCAACAATGATATGAATGGGACTTACACAGTTGGAATGCCTAGGTACTTCTATGAATCAGTTATGGTATGAATCGAGCTTACACAATGGGGCTACCTGAATGCTGCTATATAGTAGAAATGGTATGAATATGGGTTACATATATGGTATTCTCAATGGATGTGGTACCAATTCAAACACAGACCTAAATGGAATGATTTATACCACACTCGAGAAATCAAGAAATAAAATGAAACATCATAAATAAATAAAATTCATAGAAGTAAACATGAGAAATCAAAAAAATGTTAGGACATGGAAATGTTTGGTGGCAACTATGTGCCATATACATGTTACATATATAAAACAACCGTTCTCATACTTGTTCAACACATCAACAACACTACTACTCATCATCTGATGCTGTATCGTCACCCTCTCCACCTTCATCTCCACTACCTGCTGCCACCTATAAGAACATTATATTGAAAATTAAATATTGTTGCATATTTATAATTAAACTTAAAACCAATAAAAGTGTTCAAAATAAATGATTTTGATTTTTTTGTGATTTACCTGCTCACCACTAGCCGATGCACTACCACCGGGGGAATATCTGATCATATACTGACGTATTTCAAGCAACTCTTTCTGCAAAGCAGATATCTGATCCCCCTGCTGGTGAACTGTGTTTCGTAGAGAATACATCTCCCTCTAAGTATCTTCAGGTATGAAATGACTACAACTAGGAGTAGATGTATCTGAAATCCCTGATGGCCTGCCAAAGACCTCAGATGGTACGGGTCCAAAACCCATCCCGCGCACTCTACCAGGATACTTCTTCCCAAGGACTTTACCAACCGGGTCATCCTGGGAGACAGAGTAGGATTTCTCAGGATTGACATCCCATATTTCTTTAATTTTTACCTGTAAATAAAATATCAATATATATTAACACAGTAAAAACTGATAATAAGTTATTATAATAAATAATTGACTTCATACCCCAACTTCTCTGGCAGGTTCATTAACAAAACTTCCATCTGTTTTTTTATGAACATCCAGCCACAGTTCTGTTCGGGATGCTTCATGCCCTAAACTCTGTGACTGCATTAAAAAAAGATAAATCAACAGTTAAATATGTTAAATAGATAATATTTTCTTATAAATATTTAAACTAATTAAAAGATTACCAATGACATTCGTCTTATAGAAAATCTTTTTGAGCCCGCAGTGTGCGGGATGACTTGTTTTGCCCGGTTTGATGCATTCTGTCTTGAGAGATCCTGAAATAAATAAAATTCAATTTAACAGTAATGTATTAAATGTCTATATCCTCTTCATGTACATGTATAAATGTAAAATGAGGATAATATAATAATATATATTTCAATACCATCTGCTTCTCATCACGATGGCTATCGACAAAAACTTTCCACTGTTCTTTCGGTACCCCACTGGGTAGCTTCTCATACATCTGTTGCACGGTCAACAAAGTATCATTGGCATCACACCACAACCTCCATTTGAAATATTTCCATTTTTTTCCAAGATTTTTCAATGTCCACTTTCATGCTATCACATCAGCAATGGTAAAGTGGAAGAACATCTCTATACAGAAATTCATTTTGAATATATTAGTAACATGACATTCAATTAAACCATAAAGTAATAAAATTACCTTTATCTAAGAATCAAAAACTTCATTTTTCCAGTTTGGAGTCATATGCCTCCAATCATCATATGAAATAGGCAGGGAAATGGGCTCCGCTGCCAGCTGACCTATAATCTGACCAAGTAAACCTGCGGCGTCATCCGTCGGGACCCCATAAGAATCAAATGGCACCACTATCTTCTCGCCATTCATGTTCCAAACATCAGAACTTTTTAAGTGTTTTTTCACGGTTGCATTTTTTTCATCTGCAATTATCAAACAATTACTATAAACAAAATGCAATAAATTAATTTAATTAAAATTTGTACCTATGACTGTGACCCTCCAGAATGTCCGTGATGAACTGGAAGGGGCGTGTCGCTGCCCCGCTGCTAAGGCTCCTGTAGGGGGAGGCGATGACTCATCCTCTAATGAGACATCCACTGACGGTGTCAGAGATGGTGCAGGGGGAGATGATACAGGGATGTAGGCAGCTGCTGCCTCAGATGTCGTGGGGACAGACGGATCGTCATCTGTCGCAGAAGTAGATGAAATGGTGTACCGCTTCTTCCTTGGCATTCCTGTCATTTAATCAAATAAAATTAAGTTCAGAATAAATATTTCAAAAAAATTATGCAGAAAAAAAATTAAAAATGATAATAGATGCTCAGAACTAACAAACAAAATATATATAACAATGATAATGAATGACTACAGAAATGAAACAAGTGGTTGTTGAATGAATACATAATTGTACATACAATCATTTTCCCCTTCAATAATGTTTCCTGCTCCATTGCTTCATCCAATTCATTCATCCTTGCAAGACTAATATTTTCAATATCATGATGGACAAATAATTCTACTTCCTGTTGTTGATGAAATTCAATTGCAGAGGTCAAATCTTCCACTTCATCACCCATATCATAAAAATCTCTTTGTATTACGTGAGTAACTACACTCCACCCTTCATCCACAACATCATTCACATAATATACCATTTTTGCCTACGATGCTAAGATATATGGATCATTCAGTTCATGATCACCAACATTTATCAAGCGAGAGAAGTTTACAGAAGTAAATTGCAAGGAATCTCTTTTAACACCTATGATAATATCGACCCATTTGCATTTGAATAAAACAACAGAAAAATGCCCGTGGTAGTTTAATTAAATAATATCATGCAACTTTCCATAGTATTCCACTTTAGCAAATGTAAATATACAACTATTCTGTGTTTTCAAACCCATTTCTCGATCGACTGTACGAAATCTAAAACCATTCACATTATAAGCGTCGAACTTTCTAACTTGTTTTATAGGACCTCTAGAAAGAAACTTCAAATATTCTGACAAGTATGCTCGAGTATCAGTATTCAGGATCTGAAGAATAAAAATATAATTTAATAGATTTGTAAATTGTATGTGTCAAACTAATATTCGTATTTATTACAATATTTATAAACTTACACGTCGTGCAAACCATTCTACCAGCTCTTTATTCACAGCTTTCGTTATATCTTTTTCATTTCGTGTTCGGACTCTCATTCGTCTCTTTTTTTGTATCCTCAACTCTTCAATAAATGGATCTGCAATTTCACTATTCAGTATCACATATCTATGTGCCTGTAATAACTCCAATTCTGTCAGTGTCGCGTATGAGGTCCTCCCAACTGATCGGCCAATAGCAGGAAATATTTTTGATTTCTGATGCATTTGAGATTGAGTTGATGTGTCGTCAACACGTCCAACTCGATTAAATATTGTCTCAATATCATCCAAATATCTGGAACAAAAGGTGAGACACTCCTCGTCCAAATAGCCTTCATCAATAGAGCCTTCTGGTTGAGCTTTATTTCTCACGTATGCTTTCAAATGCCCAAGATATCTGTGAAAAATAATAATAATAATATGCATTTATTTAAATTCCAAATATTGTTTACTTAACTGGAAACATATAAATAAAATACCTCTCAATTGGATACATCCATCGATAATGAACGGGGCCTCCTAATTTAGCTTCGTCAACCAAATGCACAGTTAAATGCATCATGACAGTAAAAAACGATGGAGGAAAGATCATCTCCATTGCACAAAGGTTCAATACAAACCTCTCCTCTAGGTTGTAAAGCAGTAAAGGATGTAGAGTTTTCTCACATAATTGCCTGAAAAATGTACAGAATTGCAGTACAACAGCAGTAACTTTTTCAGGTAATAATGTACGCAATGCCAATGGTAGTAATTGTTGTAACAAAACATGTGAATCGTGACTTTTCAATCCATATAACTTACGATTATTCAAATCAACACATCTCGAGATGTTACTCGAATACCCATAAGATACCTTCACATTCTTTAAAATTCTAAGGAACGCATCTTTATCCCTATTTTTCATTGAAAAAATGGTAGGAGCATACTTTTCATTCTCATCTGGCCAGAGATCACGTTTTAGGTTCATTACTTGTAAGTCTTTGCGAGCATTGAGATGATCCTTTGACTTTCCATGCTCATTAAGTAATGTGAAAATCAAATTATCACATACATTCTTCTCAATATGCATCACATCAAGATTGTGGCACAAAGAATTAAATTCCCAATACGGAAGTTTGAAGAATATACTTTTTTTCTTCCATTGCTGTGTTCTGATTTCACTTGACGATGAACTTCGCACTCGTTTTCTGCTATCAGTCAAATGATGAACCTTCCCAAATTCTATTTTAACATTTTCAAGTTGTGTCAATATTTCAGAACCGGTTAACAACTTTGGAGGTGGTCTACGATCAATGGAACCATTAAATTTTGATTTGTTCAGCCGAAATCTATGAGATGCATCAAGAAATCTTCGATGGCACAAGAATCACCATTTTCTACTGTGAGGTAGCAGTTTGGGATTGAAATCAAAGTTACAAACAGGACAAGCCAAACCCGTATAAGTGTTCCAACCAGATAAATTCCCAAGCCCAGGGAAGTCACTAATGGTCCACATTAAAGCAGCATGCATTTTGAACATTGTTTTAGAAGAAACATCAAATGTCTCAACACCGTTTCTCCATAACTCCTACAATTCTTCAATCAAAGGCTGCAGGTATACATCAATATCATTTCCAGGCATTTGTTTTCCAGGAATAATCATCGAAATGATAAAAGATTTTTGTTGCATACACATCCACGGAGGCAGATTATAAGGGATCAAAACAACTGGCCAAATGCTATAACTCGTACTCAAAGTCCCAAATGGGTTGAATCCATCGGCAGCCAATCCCAATCGAACATTCCTAGGATCAGCTGAGAAATCTGGATGTAATGAATCAAATTTCTTCCACGATTGGGAATCTCGTGGATGTATCATTAACCTATCATTGTTATTATCTACAGAATTCCACTTCATGTGTTCGGCGGTTTTTGATGACCTGAATAATCTTTGCAATCGAGGATTCAAAGGAAAGTAACGCAAAACTTTTGCAGGTGTGTTCCTTTTCTTCTTCTCTATGAAATTATGTTCATTCATACTTCCAACATCACCTTTTACCTCCCATCTAGAAGAATAACATTTCTTACAATTTTGTCTACTTGAATCCTCTCCCCAGTAAAGCATACAATCATTGGGACACGCATGTATTTTTGTATAATTCAGACCAAGCTTGTTTACAACTTTTTTCATCTCATAAAACGATTCTGGGATTTTTGCTTCAGGAAATGCATCACGAATCAATTCCAATAACATGGACATTGCCTTATTTGTAATTCCATATAAACATTTGATATGGTACAACTTCATCAGAAATGAAATCTTTGAATATTTCAAACACCCACTATACAACTCTTGATTTCCATCGTCAAATAAATCATGAAATGCATTTTCCTCACTGAAGTTTTCCCTTACATTTGGCTCCACAGAATCAAGAGGAGGATCCAATGATATGTTACAATCTTGATCTGCTTGTGTTACAGTCTCAAAAACATCACTTGTCACGTTGCAATTTGTAGCACCCTCTTCTGGTTGTTCTGATATGTTTTGATGCTCATAGTGGTGTCTTGCAGTGCCGAATGCATCATTTATGAGGTTTTTCATTTCATTTTCCATTGGCGACAAACTTGGGACCTCATTATGTGGATTAACATCAGTCCTCAATCTTTCTGTATTGTTTGATTCTCCATGCCAAATCCAACACAAATATTGATCAGGGAATTGCTTCAGTATTAAATGTTCATAAACTTCATCTCTCTTCAACCATGTTCTAAATTTACATTTAGGACATGGAAATCTTATTCTCCCTTCAACGGATCGATTAGAAATTGCAAAATCTAAAAACTCATTCAAACCCTTAACATATTGAGGTGTGTTCCTAGGTAATGTGATCCAGCTTTTATCCATGTATATCACAATGTGCCTACACAAAATATACGATAGTGTAAGATTACAGAAACATAATATAATAAAGATGAACCATTGATCATAAAGTATGCATAATATAATAAAGATGGTTCATTGATCACATTTACCACTTCAGACCAACCGAACAAGTTTGGTCCATAAGAGACAGCGTCAACACCTCATTGAGGAGAAATAAGAATATCGGGTTACACACTTATCATAACACTATCTACCCAACTATTTTTTATGGTTTCCAATGGGATATGTTTACAGAACATAAAGCACCTAATTAATTCATTATCCATGATAAGACATGTCGTTATGGACCAAATTTACAAGGGAGAGAAGTCACATGTATTTTTGTAAAATAAACCATTGGAATTGAAATTGGTCTATAGGATGGGATTTAATCTATTGAACATATCTATATTCTTGGAAAGAGTTGAGGTGTAAATAATATTAAGTGATATCCCAAAGGAACCAACTTATCAATATAAATTCCAAGAAATTACTCAAATTGTGGATGGATATTCTCACTTTTAATAATGAATACATGAATAGATGTAAGAGAAATATATAAACCACAAAAATAAATAATCCACAATTACTATGCATGACTTATCTGTCGTTTATGAGAAGCAATCAAAGAATCAAGGAAGAACTAAAAATTACCAAAGTTGAAAGGGGTCGCGGGGGGCGTCGGGGGGTGCAGGGGTCGCCGGAGGCCACGGGGGGCGTGGGGGTGTCGGGGTCAATAAAAAAATTACACCCATGAAAATACAATAGAGAATTCTCACTAAGCATATACCTAGGTATGAAATCCATACTATAAAACCATTCATGGAAAACCCAATACACATAATATGAAATCATACCTTCTTTAAATAAAAAAATAAAGATAAAGTGATGGTCAAGGTTTCTATAATGACATGACCTTTATAATTAACTACATCATGATGAATCTCTGAGAAAAGTAATATAAATTTACATTCATCTTTCGACGTAAAAACTACATGCACTTGATAATTTATACTTAGAGCATCAATAATGAAATTTCACTTTCTTGGAGTATAATTAAAATCCAAATAAAATGACTAAATATATTCATCCCATATCCTCTATCATAAATTTTTATCCCTATGATAAAATATTTACTACATGTTTTTTTATTTGTAAATGCCACAAAATTCTCATTGAATAACTAATTTCATAAACATTGGAGGGCATGCATAACCATGACTAACTCAATATCATGAGTTGGATAATTGTTATCATTTATTATAAGTTTCAAGACCCATTTACTAAAACTCATTCCTCCATATCAACATAAATCTTAACATCACATTGGAGGCCTAATTATTGACCTTATAATTCATCCTTGGCTTTGGTCAAATAAGAATAGGTCTAGATGTCAATATATTTTTTATCTCATAAAATGAATCTTTTTATTTATCATCCCACTAAAAATTCACTCCATTCCAAGTCAATACTATATTTTTAATGAATATGTGATAAAACTCCAAGATAATGCAAGAATAAGAAACCACATGACCAATGAAAATATGAATCTCAGCAATATTAGTATGAATCTATTAAGAAATTATAGATTCTACTTTCTCAATATCCCCTAATATCCTAGATTTAGAGAACTCACGACCAAAAAATGTCACCTATTGATTATAGAAATAACATTTCAATATATTGGAATATAAATGATGATATCTCAATGTGTCTAAGAACATAACCAACTATTCTTCATGCTCCTCATAGGATCATTATCATACCGATATATCATTGATAAATATAGTCCCGAATGAAAAAAAAGGATAAAAAATGGTTTATCAAAGTTATAAATACATATGGTTTCTCCATTACCCTAAATAGAATTACCAAAAACACAAAATTACTATATAGTGTTTGAAATTATATCTTGGACACACCTTTAGCTCAAACCTTTAACCGCTGATAACCTAATCGATGAACAATCTTCAAAATCCATAAAGAACCTCTAAACTGATTGAATAAATCATAAATTCATAGAAAAGGATACCAATTATTAAGAGTAACATGATTTAATTTATAATAGATAATATAAAATCAATAACTCACTCTTGCAATATTGGTAAAAAGAAATGGATAACCCTATGTAGACACACTCAGATTAATAAATCCATTGGATTAAAGATCTCCCAACTAAATATTTATCTATCTAAGAATCAAAGAATAACAAAAAATTACCAAAGTCGAAAGGGGTCGCGGGGGGCATCGGGGGTGCGGGGGTCGCCGGAGGCCACGGGGGGTGTGGGGGGTGTCAGGGTCGCCGGATGGCACAGGGGGCATGGGGGGCGCGGGGGTCGTCGGTGGTCGAGGGGGGAGCCGGGGGGTGCGGGTTTCGCCGGAGGGCGCGGGGAGTGTGGGGGGTGCGGGGGTCGCCGGAGGGTGTGGGGGGCACAGTGGTCGCCGAGGACGGGGGGGATCGGGGAGGGTTTGGGGAACACGTCGGGGAGGGGTAAAGGGTCGTGGTGTTTCTAAAAAAATTTGGGTTTCGTGGCGGTTTATTAAAAACCGCCGTGAAACCTTCACCGAAAATGTTTAGCGTCGGTTTTGTGAACCGCCGCCAAAAAACCGCCGCTAAACCCAGTTTTTTTTGTAGTGAATTGATATTGAGATTACTGATAATTAATCAATCTTCAGAGAAGTTATTTGAATAGTCACACTTTCATAGCCGTATTACCTTGATTAACTAGGTTGTACTTATTTTTATTAGGGAACCCTTTAAGAAAACATTGTAAACAGAAATTTTTATAGATACTCAATTCACCCCCCCCCCCATCTTGACTACTCTACTCTGACCAACATTTGGTATCAAAAGAGTTTATTAAGACTCTATTTTTGAAACTATTCAACTGTTATTTTTGTCATACTTTAAAGATCTATAAATTTCTTTTAATTATAAATTTCTATCTCTTTAAAAGTTTTTTATTATGGATAATATACTAGAAGGTGTTGCAACAAACAAAACACTATTCTTTAATGGAACCAATTATTCCCAATGGAAAATTAAAATGAAAATGCATTTAGAAAGTATGGGTTTTGAAATTTGTTCTTCAATTATAGATGAGTATAAGATTCGTGATACTGATAGAATCACTTGGGATAACCCAACCAAGACTAACTACAATAACAATTGCAAATCCATGAATTCTTTATATTTCTACTTATAATATGAGTAATTTAATAGAATTTCTGCACGTAAAACTACCCATGAAATTTGGGATACTTTTTCTGTTTCACATGAAGGAACTTCTAGTGTGAAAGAAATGAGACTTAAAACTTATACTATTAAATATGATAACTTTAAAATGAAACCTGATGAGCCTATTTCTGACATGTATCTTAGGTTCAATGAAATTTTCAACACAATTATTTCTCTTGGAAGAGAAGTTAATGCCAAAGAACAAATCATGAGGATTCTTATATGCCTACCTGATAGATGGAGAGGAACCTCTGTCTCTATTATAGAGTCATGAAACATCATAAAGTTACCTATAAAAGAACTCATTGGGAAAATAATGATGTATGAAGAGGATATTAAAGTCAACAAGGAAGATGAGGATGAACCCAAAAGAAAATTTATTTCATTTAAGACCCCCACCTCTAAACACAAAAATAAAGGGAAATTGGAAGTCTCTATAGAAAGTTACAGTAGTGAAAAATAATCACTTAACAATGATGAGGATATGGCTCAATTTGATAGAAGGTTTAAGAGATTTTACAAGAAGAATAAATTTTTTAGAAAGCCTAACTTCAAAGGAAGATATGATCAAAAAGGAAGATGGAAGAAATATTAGAAAAGAAGTGACAAGTCTAATGAGATAGTATGCTATGAATGTAAACGAAAGGGACATGTAAAGGCTGACTGTCCCAAGCTCAAGTACAAAAATAAATATGAGGAAAAAGATAGAAAGTATAAAAAGGCAATGAAAGAAATGTGGGGTGCTTATGAGGACAGTTCAAGTGACTCGGAATCTTCACATGATGTACAGGACAACAAATCCAATATGTGTTTTATAATAAAAACATCTGAGGTAGCATTGGAATCTCCTGTACACAATTCCTATTATTCTGGAGATGAAAGTGATTCTGAGAATATGTCTAATGAAGAAATGTATGAGTAATGTAATATGCTTGAAGAGACATGTAATGAACTAAATGACAAATATAAATCTTTAAAGAAACAGCATGCTCTTACCTCAACTATTAAATATGAACTTATTGTATAAAGAGAGAAAAATGTTCAATTACTCAAATAAAACAATGAACTAAATCTGTCTAATGATAAATTGAAAAAGGACCTTGAATGGTTTACTAATGGTAAATATACTTTAGTAAAAATTCTAGGTAAATATATTTCTCCTAAATATACCACCAGTATTGGCTATTAACCTGGTAAAAGAAATTTTGGAAGAACTAATTTTGTTTCTTAATCTAGGACATACAACTTTACTTCTATTTCTAGAAAACATTCAGCTAGTTCAAATTATGATACACTCTCTACTATTTCAAATTTTTCTGGACCAAATAGAGTTTATTTTTCAAGCACTTTACATAATTCTTATAGGAAACCTATGAGGTAGATGTGGGTTCCTAAAGAACTAGTCACTAATATTACTGGACCTAAACAAATATGGGTACCAAAATCTGTTTTTATTTGACTATTTTGTAGGAAAGTTTCTTAAAGTGCTCCTGTAAAATCTTATAGTACTTGGAAATTGGTTGTTCAAGACACATGATAGGGTACTATTCATGCTTCAAGAACTTAATAAAAATTGATGGTGGACATGTCACCGTTGGTGACAATGTCAAAGGAAAAATCATTGGCCTTGGCGAAATCGGTAACTCTAACTCAGTTTTAATTTCCAAAGTAATTTTTGTTGATGAATTAAAATATAATCTTCTTAGTATCTCACAACTATGTGATGATGGATTTCATGTTGAATTTGAAAATTATTCTTCTAATGTTTTTAATTCTAAAAGTGAATTAGTGTTTTCTACATTAATAAATGAAAATGTATACTCTGTTAACTTAGATTCTTTAGTTTCTCAAAATGCTTCATGTTTGGTTGTATTTCACAAAGAGTCTTGGCTTTGTAATAGGAGATAGGGACACTATAATATTCACTCTCATAGAAATCTAACCAGAAAAAATATTACTCAAAGATCTACCCAAACTTGAGTTTCCAAATGACAAAGTGTGTGATCCTTGTCAAAGGGTAAAGCAACACAAAATTTATTTCAAACCAAAGAAAGAAGTCTCAACTTCTCAACCTCTCGAATTGGTTCACATGGATTTTTTTAGACCATCTAGAGTCTCTATTTTAAATGGGAAGCACTGTGTTTATGTTCTTGTAGATGAATTTTCTATATATACTTGGATTTTCTTTTTGTCTCACAAAAGAGAAGCCTACTCTCATTTCACCAAATATGCAAAAATTGTAGAAAATCTTAGTGGACTTAGAATTAAATTCTTAAGAAGTGATCACGGCCATGAGTTTGAAAATAAAGAGTTTGAATCCTTTTGTTTACAAAATGGCTATAGTCATAATTTCTCTGCCCCTAGAACACCTCAACAGAATTGAGTTGTAGAAAGAAAAAATAGAACCTTGCAAGAGATTTATAGAACCATGCTTAGTGAATATGACTTACCTATTTATTTTTGGGTTGAAGATTTAAATAAAGCATGCTATATTATTAATAGAGTATTGATTAGAACCATTCTTAAAAGAACTCCATATGATTTATAGAATAATATAAAACCCAAAGTAAGATATTTCAAAGTATTTGGTTGAAAAGTCTATATCCTTAATACTACGGATAATCTTGAAAATTTTGCATCCAAGAGTTATGAAGGAATATTTCTTGGATATTCAATCTCTTGTAAAACCTATAGAGTGTTTAATAAAAGAACTAAATGTGTGGAAGAATCTGTCCATCTCAAATTTGATGAAACAGATCCACATCAGCCTAAGATCACTCTAGAGAACCTGGAGGATGATGTGTCAAATCTGGACATCAATTCAAAATCCTATAAAAATATTGTAAAGGAATCTATGAAAACCTCTAATTCTGTAAATTCTTCAGATTTAAGTCATAATGAACCTGAACCTATTGAAGAACCTGAAATCACTAGTCCTTCTTTTTCTAGAGCTATTAGAACCCTTAAGAATCATCCTTTTAGATGTTGTTGTAGGAGATATAAATAAAGAAACTCAAACTAGAGCTTCTCTTAGAAATCAGGTTGAACATTAAGTCTTCTTGTCACAACTTGAACCTAAAAACATTAACGATTCTATTAATTATGAATTTTGGGCGATGTTTATGCAAGAAGAACTTAATCAGTTTGAAAGGAACAAATTTTGGAAACTTGTTGATAGACCCAAAGACACAGTTACCATAGTAACTAAGTGGGTGTTTAGAAATAAGTTTGATGAAGCTGGTAACATAGTTAGAAACAATGATAGATTGGTTACACAAGGCTATGGTCAAGAAGATGTAATTGAATATGAAGAGACCTTTGCACCAGTAGCTAAACTTGAATCCATCAAAATTATGCTTTCTTATGTTGCACATCTAAATTTCAAACTATATCAAATGGATTTTAAAAATGAATTCCTAAATGGGTATATAGCTGAGGATGTATTTGTTGAGAAACCCCCTAGTTTTACAAATTCTCACTTTCCAAATCATGTTTTTAAATTATCAAAAGTTTTATGTGGTTTAAAACAAGCTCTAATAGCTTGGTATGATAGATTAAGTACATTTCTTATTTCCAAAGGTTTTACAAAAGGAATAGTTGATCCTACCCTTTTTATAAAATGAATTTCCAATGATGTTTTAGTAGTTCAAATTTTTGTAGATGATATTATCTTTGGATCTTCAAAAAATTCTTTATGTATTGAATTTTCTAAAATGATGAAAAATGAATTTGATGTGCAACATAAGAAATAGCGATTCCCATTTCCACCTGATGAGGGTTTTCTTGTATGTATGTAATCCAAGAGAGGACTTATCCTAGGTCTATGAGTTCATTAAAAAAATGAAAGTAAGTTTAGACACTTTGTTCTATAGTGATGGTATATAGGTGGATTGTGGTTTGGTATTCAGTTAGTAATATCATTGTATTTGGTATTGTGAATGTAAAAGCATGGGTAGTGCTTGTGTTTTGTTAAGTCTAACATGAATAATTGACATGGTTATTTGGGGGATAAGTTAAGTTAAACTATGATTATTTGGATGTTATTGTAATGATGCATATTAGGTGTTTTAATAGAGTGTATACATGCTTAGATTCATGTTATACTGATAACGGTTAAATTTAGGTATTGTGGGGGGATTCCAAGATACACATTTTCCATGTCAGTAAGAGCGTGAGTTCTTTATCAGCATAATTGGTATGTTGGTTGTATAGTCTAAGATTAGCCTGTCAGGTGGGAATTTCTTCATGCCTGTGTAATGTGTTGTGGCTCATTGGGCCTTGATAGTGATGGTATGAATTGGGCTTACACAGCTAGGATAATCAGGTGCTGCTATGGAGCAACAATGATATGAATGGGACTTACACAGTTGGACTGCCTAGGTACTTCTATGAATCAGTTATGGTATGAATCGAGCTTACACAATGGGGATACCCGAATGCTGCTATATAGTAGAAATGGTATGAATATGGGTTACATATATGGTATTCTCATTGGATGTGGTACCAATTCAAACACAGGCCTAAATGGAATGATGTATACCACACTCGAGAAATCAAGACATAAAATGAAACATCATAAATAAATAAAATGCATAGAAGTAAACATGAGAAATCAAAAAAATGTTAGGACATGGAAATTTTTGGTGGCAACTATGTGCCATATACATGTTACATATACAAAACAATTGTTCTCATACTTGTTCAACACATCAACAACACTACTACTCATCATCTGATGCTGCATCTTCACCCTCTCCACCTTCATCTCCACTACCTGCTTCCACCTATAAGAACATTATATTGAAAATTAAATATTGTTGCATATTTATAATTAAACTTAAAACCAATAAAAGTGTGAAAACTAAATGATTTTGATTTTTTTGTGATTTACCTGCTCACCACTAGCCGATTCACTACCACCGGGGTCATATCTGCTCATATGCTGACGTATTTCAAGCAACTCTTTCTGCAAAGCAGATATCTGATCCCCCTGCTGGTGAAATGTGTTTCGTAGAGAAGACATATCCCTCTGAGTATCTTCAGGTATGAAATGACTATAACTAGGAGTAGATGTAGCTGAAATCCCTGATGGTCTGCCAAAGACCTCAGATGGTACGGGTCCAAAACCCATCCCGCGCACTCTACCAGGATGCTCCTTCCCAAGGACTTTACCAATCGGGTCATCCTGGGAGACAGAGTAGGATTGCTCAGGATTGACATCCCATATTTCTATAATTTTTACCTATAAATCAAATATCAATATATATTAACACAGTAAAAACTGATAATAAGTTATTATAATAAATAATTGACTTCATACCCCAACTTCTCTGGCAGGTTCATTAACAAAACTTCCATCTGTTTTTTTATGAACATCCAGCCACAGTTCTGTTCGGGATGCTTCATGCCCTAAACTCTGTGACTGCATTAAAAAAAGATAAATCAACAGTTAAATATGTTAAATAGATAATATTTTCTTATAAATATTTAAACTAATTAAAAGATTACCAATGACATTCGGCTTCTAGAAAAGCTTTTTGAGCCCGCAGTGTGCGGGATGACTTGTTTTGCCCGGTTTGATGCATTCTATCTTGAGAGATCCTGAAATAAATAAAATTCAATTTAAAAGTAATGTATTCAATGTCTATCTCCTCTTCATGTACATGTATAAATTTAAAATGAGGATAATATAATAATATATATTTCAATACCATCCGCTTCTCATCACAATGGCTATCGACAAAAACTTTCCACTGTTCTTTCGGTACCCCACTGGGTAGCTTCTCATACATCTGTTGCACGGTCAACGAAGTATCATTGGCATCACACCACAACCTCCATTTGAAATCTTTCCATTTTTTTCCAAGATTTTTCAATGTCCACTTCCGTGCTATCACATCAGCAATGGTAAAGTGGAAGAACATCTGTATACAGAAATTCATTTTGAATATATTAGTAACATGACATTCAATTAAACCATAAAGTAATAAAATTACCTTTATCTGAGAATAAAAAACTTAATTTTTCCAGTTTGGAGGCATATGCCTCCAATCATCATATGAAATAGGTAGGGAAATGGGCTCTGCTGCCAGCTGACCTATAATCTGACCAAGTAAACCTGCGGCGTCATCCGTCGGGACCCCATAAGAATCAAATGGCACCACTATCTTCTCGCCATTCATGTTCCAAACATTAGAACTTTTTAAGTGTTTTTCCATGATTGCATTTTTTTCATCTGCAATTATCAAACAATTACTATAAACAAAATGCAATAAATTAATTTAATTAAAATTTGTACCTATGACTATGACCCTCTAGAATGTCCGTGATGAACTGGAAGGGGTGTGTCGCTGCCCCACTACTGAGGCTCCTATAGGGAGAGGCGATGACTCATCCTCTAATGAGACATCCACTGACGGTGTCAGAGATGGTGCAGGGGGAGATGATGCAGGGATGTAGGCAGCTGCTGCCTCAGATGCCGTGGGGACAAACGGATCGTCATCTGTCGCAGAAGTAGATGAAATGGTGTACTGCTTCTTCCTTGGCATTCCTATCATTTAATCAAATAAAATTAAGTTCAGAATATATTTTTCAAAAAATTTATGCAGAAAAAAAATTAAAAATGATAATAGATGCTCAGTACTAACAAACAAAATATATATAACAATGATAATGAATGACTAAAAAAATGAAACAAGTGGTTGCTGAATGAATACATAATTGCACATACAATCATTTTCCCCTTCAATCATGTCGGTTTCCTGCTCCATTTCTTCATCCACTTCATTCATCCTTGCTAGACTAATATTTTCAATATCATGATGGAAAAATAATTCTGCTTCCTGTTGTTGATGAAATTCAATTGCAGAGGTCAAATCTTCCACTTCATCACCCATATCATACAAATCTCTTTGTATTACGTGAGTAAATACACTCCACCCTTCATCCACAACATCATTCACATAATATACCATTTTTTCCAACGATGCTAAGATATATGGATCATGCAATTCACGATCACCAACATTTATCAAGCGAGAGAAGTTTACAGAAGTAAATTGCAAGGAATCTCTTTTAACACCTCTGATAATATCGACCCATTTGCATTTGAATAAAACAACAGAAAAATGCCCGTGGTAGTTTAATTCAATAATATCATGCAACTTTCTATAGTATTCCACTTCAGCAAATGTAAATATACCACTATTCTGTGTTTTCAAACCCATTTCTCGATCGAATGTACGAAATCTAAAACCATTCACATTATAAGCGTCAAACTTTCTAACTTGTTTTATAGGACCTCTAGCAAGAAAATTCAAATCTTCTGACAAGTCTGATCGAGTATCAGTATTCATGATCTGAAGAATAAAAATATAATTTAATAGATTTGTAAATTGTATGTGTCAAACTAATATTCATATTTATTGCAATATTTATAAATTTACACGTCGTGCAAACCATTATACCAGCTCTTTATTCACAGCTTTCGTTATATCTTTTTCATTTTGTGTTTGGCCTCTCATTTGTCTCTTTTTTTGTACCCTCAACTCTTCAATAAATGGATCTGCAATTTCACTATTCAGTATCACATATCTATGTGCCTGTAATAACTCCAATTCTGTCAGTGTCGCATATGAGGTCCTCCCAACTGATCGGCCAATAGCAGGAAATATTTTTGATTTCTGATGCATTTGAGATTGATTTGATGTGTTGTCAACACGTCCAACTCGATTAAATATTGTCTCAATATCATCCAAATATCTGGAACAAAAGGTGAGACACTCCTCGGCCAAATAGCCTTCAGCAATAGAGCCTTCTGGTTGAGATTTATTTCTCACGTATGCTTTCAAATTCCCAAGATATCTGTAAAAAAAAATAATAATATTATGCATTTATTTAAATTCCAAATATTGTTTACTTAACTGGAAATATATAAATTAAATACCTCTCAATTGGATACATCCATCGATAATGAACGGGGCCTCCTAATTTAGCTTCGTCAACCAAATGCACAGTTAAATGCATCATGACAGTAAAAAACGATGGAGGAAAGATCATCTCCATTGCACAAAGGGTCAATACAAACCTCTCCTGTAGGTTGTCAAGCTGTAAAGGATGTAGAGTTTTCTCACATAATTGCCTGAAAAATGTGCAGAATTGCAGTACAGCAGTAGTAACTTTTTCAGGTAATAATGTACGCAATGCCAATGGTATTAACTGTTGTAACAAAACATGTGAATCGTGACTTTTCAATCCATATAACTTACGATTCTTCAAATCAACACATCTCGAGATGTTACTCGAATACCCATCAGATACCTTCAAATTCTTTAAAATTCGAAGGAACGCATCTTTATCCCTATTTTTCATTGAAAAAATGGCAGGAGAATACTTTTCATTCTCATCTGGCCAGACATCACGTTTTATGTTCATTACTTGTAAGTCTTTGTGAGCATTGAGATGATCCTTTGACTTTTCATGCTCATTAAGTAATGTGAAAATAAAATTATCACATACATTCTTCTCAATATGCATCACATCAAGATTGTGGTGCAAAGAATTAAATTCCCAATACGGAAGTTTGAAGAATATACTTTTTTTCTTCCATTGTTGCGTTCTGATTTCACTTGACGATGCACTTCGCACTCGTTTTCGCTATCAGTCAAATGATGAACCTTCCCAAATTCTGTTTTAACATTTTCAAGCTGTGTCAATATTTCAGAACCGGTTAACAACTTTGGAGGTGGTTTACGATCAATGGAACCATTAAATTTTGATTTGTTCAGCCAAAATCTATGAGATGCATCAAGAAATCTTCGATGGCACAAGAAGCACCATTTTCTACTGTGAGGTAGCCGTTTGGGCTCGAAATCAAACTTACAAACAGGACAAGCCAAACCCATATAAGTGTTCCAACTATATAAATTCCCAAGCCCAGGGAAGTCACTAATGGTCCACATTAAAGCAGAATGCATTTTGAACATTGTGTTAGAAGAAACATCAAATGTCTCAACACCGTTGCTCCATAACTCCTTCAATTCTTCAATCAAAGGCTGCAGGTATACATCAATATCATTTCCAGGCATTTGTTTTCTAGGAATAATCATCGAAATGATAAAAGATGTTTGTTGCATACACATCCACGGAGGCAGATTATAAGGGATCAAAACAACTGGCCAAATGCTATAACTCGTACTCAAAGTCCCAAATGGGTTGAATCCATCGGCAGCCAATCCCAATCAAACATTCCTAGGATCAGCTGAGAAATCTGGATGTAATGAATCAAATGTCTTCCACGATTGGGAATCTCATGGATGTCTCATTAACCCATCATTGTTATTATCTACAGAATGCCACTTCATGTGTTCGGCGGTTTTTGATGACCTGAATAATCTTTGCAATCGAGGCTTCAAAGAAAAGTAACGCAAAACTTTTGCAGGTGTGTTCCTTTTCTTCTTCTCCATGAAATTATGTTCAGTCATACTTCCAACATCACCTTTTGACTGCCATCTAGAAGAAGAACATTTCTTACAATTCTGTCTACTTGAATCCTCTCCCCAGTAAAGCATACAATCATTGGGACACGCATGTATTTTTGTATAATTCAGACCAAGCTTGTTTACAACTTTTTTCATCTCATAAAATGATTCTGGGATTTTTGCTTCAGTAAATACATCACGAATCAATTCCAATAACATGGAAATTGCCTTATTTGTAATTCCATATAGACATTTGATATGGTACAACTTCAGCAGAAATGAAAGCTTTGAATATTTCAAACACCCACTATACAACTCTTGATTTCCATCGTCAAATAAATCATGAAACGCATTTTCCTCACTGAAGTTTTCCCTTACATTTGGCTCCATAGAATAAAGAGGAGGATCCAATGATATGTTACAATCTTGATATGATTGTGTTACAGTCTCAAAAACATCACTTGTCACGTTGCAATTTGTAGCACCCTCTTCTGGTTGTTCTGATATGTTTTGATGCTCATAGTGGTGTCTTGCAGTGCCGAATGCATCATTTATGAGGTTTTTCATTTCATTTTCCATTGGCGACAAACTTGGGACCTCATTCTGTGGATTAACATCAGTCCTCAATATTTCTATATTGTTTGATTCTCCATGCCAAATCCAACACAAATATTGATCAGGGAATTGCTTCAGTATTAAATGTTCATAAACTTCATCTCTCTTCAACCATGTTCAAAATTTACATTTAGGATAGGGAAAAATTATTCTCCCTTCAACGGATCGATTAGAAATTGCAAAATCTAAAAACTCATTCAAACCCTTAACATATTGAGGTGTGTTCCTTGGTAATGTGATCCAGCTTTTATCCATGTATATCACAATATGCCTACACAAAATATACGATAGTGTAAGATTATAGAAACATAATATAATAAAGATGAACCATTTATCATAAAGTATGAATAATATAATAAAGATGGTTCATTGATCACATTTACCACTTCAGACCAACTGAACAAGTCTGGTTCATAAGAGACAACGTCAACACCTCATTGAGGAGAAATAAGAATATCGGGTTACACACTTATCATAACACTATCTACCCAACTATTTTTTATGGCTTCCAATGGGATATGTTTACATAACATGAAGCACCTAATTAATTCATTATCCATGATAAGACATGTCGTTATGGACCAAATTTACAAGGGAGAGAAGTCACATGGATTTTTGTAAAATAAACCATTGGAATTGAAATTGGTCTATAGGATGGGATTTAATGTATTGAACATATCTATATTCTTGGAAAGAGTTGAGGTGTAAATAATATTAAGTGATATCCCAAAGGAACCAACTACTCAATATAAATTCCAAGAAATTACTCAAATTGTGGATGGATATTCTCACTTTTAGTAATGAATACATGAATAAATGTAGGAGAAATATATAAACCACAAAAATAAATAATCCACAATTACTATGCATGACTTATCCGTCTTTTATGAGAAGCAATCAAAGAATCAAGGAAGAATTAAAAATTACCAAAGTCGAAAGGGGTCGCGGGGGGCACCGGGGGGTGCGGGGGTCGCCGGAGGCCACGGGGGGCATGGGGGGTGTCGGGGTCAATAAAAAAATTACATCCATGAAAATACAATAGAGAATTCTCACTAAGCATATACCTATGTATGAAATCCATACTATAAAACCATTCATGGAAAACCCAATACACATAATATGAAATCATACCTTCTTTAAATAAAAAAATAAAGATAAAGTGATGGTCAAGGTTTCTATAATGACATGACCTTTATAATTAACTACATCATGACGAATCTCTGAGAAAAGTAATATAAATTTACATTCATCTTTCGACGTAAAAACTATATGCACTTGATAATTTATACTTAGAGCATCAATAATGAAATTTCACTTTCTGGGAGTATAATTAAAATCCAAATAAAATGACTAAATATATTCATCCCATATCCTCTATCATAAATTTTTATCCCTATGATAAAATATTTACTACATGTTTTTTTATTTGTAAATGCCACAAAATTCTCATTGAATAACTAATTTCATAAACATTGGAGGGCATGCATAACCATGACTAACTCAATATCATGAGTTGTATAATTGTTATCATTTATTATAAGTTTCAAGACCCATTTACTAAAACTCATTCCTCCATATCAACATAAATCTTAACATCACATTGGAGGCCTAATTATTGACCTTATAATTCATCCTTGGCTTTGGTCAAATAAGAATAGGTGTAGATGTCAATATATTTTTTATCTCATAAAATGAATCTTTTTATTTATCATCCCACTAAAAATTCACTCCATTCCAAGTCAATACTATATTTTTAATGAATATGTGATAAAACTCCAAGATAATGCAAGAATAAGAAACCACATGACCAATGAAAATATGAATCTCAACAATATTAGTATGAATCTTTTAAGAAATTATAGATTCTACTTTCTCAATATCCCCTAATATCCTAGATTTAGAGAACTCACGACCAAAAAATGTCACCTATTGATTATAGAAATAACATTTCAATATATTGGCATATAAATGATGATATCTCAATGTGTCTAAGAACATAACCAACTATTCTTCATTCTCCTCATAGGATCATGATCATAACGATATATCATTGATAAATATAGTCCCGAATGAAAAAAAAAAGGATAAAAAATGGTTTATCAAAGTTATAAATACATATGGTTTCTCCATTACCCTAAATAGAATTACCAAAAACACAAAATTACTATATAGTGTTTGAAATTCTATCTTGGACACACCTTTAGATCAAACCTTTAACCGCTGATAACCTAATCGATGAACAATCTTCAAAATCCATAAAGAACCTATAAACTGATTGAATAAATCATAAATTCATAGAAAAGGATACCAATTATTAAGAGTAACATGATTTAATTTATAATAGATAATATAAAATCAATAACTCACTCTTGCAATATTGGTAAAAAGAAATGGATAACCCTATGTAGACACACTCAGATTAATAAATCCATTGGATTAAAGATCTCCCAACTAAATGTTTATCTATCTAAGAATCAAAGAATAACTAAAAATTACCAAAGTCGAAAGGGGTCGCAGGGGGCGCCGGGGGGTGCGGGGGTCGCTGGAGGCCATGGGGGGTGTCGGGGGTGTCGGGGTCGCCAGATGGAATAGGGGGCACAGGGGGCGCGGGGGTCGCCGGTGGTCGAGGGGGGTGTCGGGGGGTGCGGGTTTCGCCGGAGGGCGCGGGGCGTGCGGGGGGTGCGGGGGTCGCCGGAGGGTGTGGGGGGCGCAGTGTTCGCCGAGGACGGGGGGGATCATGGAGGGTTTGGGGAATGCGTCGGGGAGGGGTAAAGGGTCGTGGTGTTTTTAAAAAAATTTGGGTTTCGTGGCGGTTTATTAAAAACCGCAGTGAAACCTTCACCGAAAATGTTTAGCGGCGGTTTTGTGAACCGCCGCCAAAAAACCGCCGCTAAACCCAGTTTTTTTTGTAGTGAATTGATATTGAGATTACTGATAATTAATCAATATTCAGAGAAGTTATTTGAATAGTCACACTTCCATAGCCGTATTACCTTGATTAACTAGGTTGTACTTATTTTTATTATGGAACCTTTTAAGAAAACATTGTAAACAGAAACTTTTATAGATACTCAATTCACCCCCCCCCCATCTTGACTACTCTACTCTGACCAAAATTTGGTATCAAAGGAGTTTATTAAACTCTATTTTTGAAACTATTCAACTGTGATTTTTGTCATACTTTAAAGATCTATAAATTTCTTTTAATTATAAATTTATATCTCTTTAAAAGTTTTTTTATTATGGATAATATACTAGAAGGTGTTGCAACCAACAAAACACTATTCTTTAATGGAACCAATTATTCCCAATGGAAAATTAAAATGAAAATGCATTTAGAAAGTATGGGTTTTGAAATTTGTTCTTCAATTATAGATGAGTATAAGATTCGTGATACTGATAGAATCACTTGGGATAACCCAACCAAGACTAACTACAATAAAAATTGCAAATCCATGAATGCTTTATATTTCTCCTTATAATATGAGGAATTTAATAGAATTTCTGCATGTAAAACTGCCCATGAAATTTGGGATACTTTTTCTGTTTCACATGAAGGAACTTCTAGTGTGAAAGAAATGAGACTTAATACTTATACTATTAAATATGATAACTTTAAAATGAAACCTGATGAGCCTATTTCCGACATGTATCTTAGGTTCAACGAAATTTTCAACACAATGATTTCTCTTGGAAGAGAAGTTAAAGCTAAAGAACAAATCATGAGGATTCTTATATGCCTACCTGATAGATGGAGAGGAACCTCTGTCTCTATTAGAGAGTCATGAAACATCATAAAGTTACCTATAAAAGAACTCATTGGGAAAATAATGATGTATGAAGAGGATCTTAAAGTCAACAAGGAAGATGAGGATGAACCCAAAAGAAAATTTATTTCATTTAAGACCACCACCTATAAACACAAAAAGAAAGGGAAATTGGAAGTCTCTATAGAAAGTTACAGTAGTGAAAAATAATCACCTAACAATGATGAGGAGATGGCTCAATTTGCTAGAAGGTTTAAGAGATTTTACAAGAAGAATAAATTTTTTAGAAAGCCTAACTTCAAAGGAAGATATGATCAAAAAGGAAGATGGAAGAAATATTAGAAAAGAAGTGACAAGTCTAATGAGATAGTATGCTATGAATGTAAGCGAAAGGGACATGTAAAGGCTGACTGTCCCAAGCTCAAGTACAAAAATAAATATGAGGAAAAAGATAGAAAGTATAAAAAGGAAATGAAAGAAATGTGGAGTGCTTCTGAGGACAGTTCAAGTGACTCAGAATCTTCACATGATGTACAGGACAACAAATCCAATATGTTTTTTATAATAAAAACATCTGAGGTAGCATTGGAATCTCCTGTACACAATTCCTATTATTCTAGAGATGAAAGTGATTCTGAGAATATGTCTAATGAAGAAATGTATGAGTAATTTAATATTCTTGAAGAGACATGTAATGAACTAAATGACAAATACAAATCTTTAAAGAAACAACATGCTCTTACCTCAACTATTAAATATGAACTTATTGTATAAAGAGAGAAAAATGTTCAATTACTCAAATAAAACAATGAACTAAATCTGTCTAATGATAAATTGAAAAAGGACCTTGAATGGTTTACTAATGGTAAATATACTTTAGTACAAATTCTAGGTAAATAGATTGCTCCTAAATATACCACCGGTATTTTCTATCAACCTGGTAAAAGAAATTTTGGAAGAACTAATTTTGTTTCTAAATCTAGGACATACAACTTTACATCTAGTTCTAGAAAACATTCAGCTAGTTCAAATTATGATACACTCTCTACTATTTCAAATTTTTCTGGACCAAATAGAGTTTAATTTTCAAGCACTTTACATAATTCTTATAGGAAACCTATGAGGTAGATGTGGGTTCCTAAAGAACTAGTCACTAATATTACTGGACCCAAACAAATATGGGTACCAAAATCTGTTTTTATTTGACTATTTTGTAGGAAAGTTGCTTAAAGTGATCCTGTAAAATCTTATGGTACTTGGAAATTGGGTGTTCAAGACACATGATAGGGGACTATTCATTCTTCAAGAACTTAATAAAAATTGATGGTGGACATGTCACCGTTGGTGACAATGCCAAAGGAAAAATCATTGGCCTTGGTGAAATCGGTAACTCTAACTCAGTTTTAATTTCCAAAGTAATTTTTGTTGATGAATTAAAATATAATCTTCTTAGTATCTCACAACTATGTGATGATGGATTTCATGTTGAATTTGAAAATTATGCTTCTAATGTTTTTAATTCTAAAAGTGAATTAGTGTTTTCTACATTAATAAATGAAAATGTATACTCTGTTAACTTAGATTCTTTAGTTTCTCAAAATGCTTCATGTTTGGTTGTATTTCACAAAGAGTCTTGGCTTTGTAATAGGAGATAGGGACACTATAATATTCACTCTCTTAGAAATCTAACCAGAAAAAATATTAGTCAAAGATCTACCCAAACTTGAGTTTCCAAATGACAAAGTGTGTGATCCTTGTCAAAGGGTAAAGCAACACAAAATTTATTTCAAACCAAAGAAAGAAGTGTCAACTTCTCAACCTCTCGAATTGGTTCACATGGATTTTTTTAGAACATCTAGAGTCTCTATTTTAAATGGGAAGCACTATGTTTATGTTCTTGTAGATGACTTTTCTATATATACTTGGATTTTCTTTTTGGCTCACAAAAGAGAAGCCTACTCTCATTTCACCAAATATGCCAAAACTGTAGAAAATCTTAGTGGACTTAGAATTAAATTCTTAACAAGTGATCATGGCCATGAGTTTGAAAATCAAGAGTTTGAATCCTTTTGTTTAAAAAATGGCTATAGTCATAATTTCTCTGCCCCTAGAACACCTCAAAAGAATAGAGTTGTAGAAAGAAAAAATAGAACCTTGCAAGAGATTTATAGAACTATGCTTAGTGAATATGACTTACCTATTTATTTTTGGGTTGAAGATTTAAATAAAGCATGCAATATTATTAATAGAGTGTTGATTAGAACCATTCTTAAAAGAACTCCATATGAGTTATAGAACAATATAAAACCCAAAGTAAGATATTTCAAAGTATTTGGTTGCAAAGTCTATATCCTTAATACTACGGATAATCTTGAAAATTTTGTATCCAAGAGTGATGAAGGAATATTTCTTGGATATTAAATCTCTAGTAAAACCTATAGAGTGTTTAATAAAAGAACTAAATGTGTGGAAGAATCTGTCCATGTCAAATTTGATGAAACAGATCCACATCAGCCTAAGATCACTCTAGAGAACCTGGAGGATGATGTGTAAAATCTGGACATCAATTCAAAATCCTATAAAAATATTGTAAAGGAATCTATGAAAACCTCTAATTCTGGAAATTCTTCATATTTAAGTCATAATGAACCTGAACCTATTGAAGAACCTGAAATCACTAGTCCTTCTTTTTCTAGAGCTATTAAAACCCTTAAGAATCATCCTTTTAGATGTTTTTGTAGGAGATATAAATAAAGAAACTCAAACTAGAGCTTCTCTTAGAAATCAGGTTGAACATTAAGTCTTCTTGTCACAACTTGAACCTAAAAACATTAACGATTCTATTAATTATGAATTTTGGGCGATGTTTATGCAAGAAGAACTTAATCAGTTTGAAAGGAACAAATTTTGGAAACTTGTTGATAGACCCAAAGACACAGTTACCATAGTAACTAAGTGGGTGTTTAGAAATAAGGTTGATGAAGCTGGTAACATAGTTAGAAACAATGATAGATTGGTTACACAAGTCTATGGTCAAGAAGAGGTAATTGACTATGAAGAGACCTTTTCACCAGTAGCTAAACTTGAATCCATCAAAATTATGCTTTCTTATGTTGCACATCTAAATTTCAAACTATATCAAATGGATTTTAAAAATGAATTCCTAAATGGGTATATAGCTGAGGATGTATTTGTTGATAAACCCCCTAGTTTTACAAATTCTCACTTTCCAAATCATGTTTTTAAATTATCAAAAGTTTTATGTGGTTTAAAACAAGCTCCAATAGCTTGGTATGATATATTAAGTACATTTCTTATTTCCAAAGGTTTTACAAAAGGAATAGTTGATCCTACCCTTTTTATAAAATGAATTTCCAATGATGTTTTAGTAGTTCAAATTTATGTAGATGATATTATCTTTGGATCTTCAAAAAATTCTTTATGTATTGAATTTTCTAAAATGATAAAAAATGAATTTTAAATGAGTTTAATGGGTGAACTAAAATTCTTTCTTGGATTTCAAATCTTCCAAATAATGATGGTATTGTTTTAAATCAAATAAAATATACTAGGGGTCTTCTAAAACGTTTTAGCTTGGATAGCACTAAAAGTAGTGACACTCCAATGAGTACTACTTGTAAGTTGGATCTTGATGAAGATGGAAAATCTGTTGATCAAACCATTTATAGAGGAATGATTGGAAGACTAATCTACTTAACTGCTAGCCAACCTGACATTATGTTTAGTGTATGTATGTATGCTCGTTTTCAAGAAAACCCTAAGGAATCTCATTTAAATATAGTTAAGAGAATTTTCAAATACCTCAAGCATACACCCAATCTAGGACTATTCTATCCTAGAGGACAGTCATTTGAGTTAGTTAGTAATTCTGATGCTAATTTCAGTGGTTGTAAGTTAGAAATAAAAATAACTCTTAGAACATGTCACTTTTTAGTCAAGTCACTAGAATCATGTTGTAGTAAGAAACAAAACTATGTTGCATTATCTACTGCTGAAGCTGAATATATAGTTATTGGTAGCTACTATACACAAATTTTGTGGATGAAACACACATTACTATATTATGGATATCAATTCAGGAATTACCCATAAATTGTGATAATACAAGTTCTATTAACATCTAAAAAAGCTTTTTTCACACTCTTGGACAAAACATATTGATGTAAGACATCACTTTTTGAGAGACCATTATCAAAAAGGTGATATCGCTTTGGAATTCATTGGAACCAAATATCATATCGCTGATATATTCACCAAAACATTAAATTATGAAAGAATAGATTACATTATACATGAATTGGGAATGATAAATATTAAGTAGTAAGTGTATTGCTTCACAACTTACTGTTCCACAGTTTACGGTCTTGCAAGTCACTGTCTTAAGATTACTGTGTAACTCTTACAGTTCTATAGTTTGCTATCTTAAAAGTTGTTGTTTCATGTTTACAGTCTCTCTCGGTTACTGTCTGACACATATTGTTTCAAACAATACGGTCACATAGTTTTGAAGTCATGCAGTAGAGATGTTATCGTGAAAGTCTGTTATGGTATCATCTTGAAAACCTGTTACGGTCTCACTGTGAAAACCTGTTATGGTCTCACCATGAAAGTCTATTTCGGTCTCACCATAAAGACACTTTATCATTTTATTTACATATTATAACTCGTATCTCTGTAATTAATTATTTTATTCTTTTACATTCCTGTGCTTTTTAATTTGCAATGCTTGATATCCCTAAATGATAAAAATGAAAGAAGTTTCAATCCTATCTTCACTCAAGCCTTATTCTCTCAACTCGAAACCTCTCTCTCTCTCTCTTGAACCTTAGTTGAATGCCCAAGATGAAATTCCCATCCTCATCAACCCTTTATAATTAAAGATCAAATAATAAGATGAAAATAGCACTGAAGATAGTGCTTGAAGGTCCTTTGAATCTAAACCTGGTGAACAGAATAGTGGTGCCTAAAAATGAAATCTTCTCCAAGTTGTTGTTGTCAAGTAAGTATTTAGTATTAAAAGTACTAAAAGAGAAAGGATGGATGGATTGGTTCACAAAATAGGAAATACCAATTTACCCAAATCTAGTTGATCGGTTTTATCAATTCATTCAATTCTCATTTGATATAGAAGATGGTTTTGTTCTGAGAAGTTGGATCAATTGCCAAAGATGTACTTTTTCTTCAAGGTTATGGGATTCCTTCCTAAGGATACCTCATGAGGGAATTTTTTAGAACTACCAGAGAGGTCCTCCTCCTCTAAGTGAGATCTTTATTTTAGAAAAATCCTTGGGAAGGTTGACTGGAAATGAAACAAAAAGAAGAGTTAGTGCTGCTGAGCTAGATGGTGAAACCATAATTTTGTTTAAGTTTGTTCAAAATCTGATTAGTCCAAGAAAAGGAGATTTTGTTACACTCAAGTATCAGGATGTATTTTTGATACATCTTATGAAGAATGTACACAAGATTAACCTATTCAAGTATGTTATATTTCATATGTGTGAGTTGATAAAGACAACCTCAAAGTCAACCTCCATGTTCTACTCAAGGTTAATCTCAGTTATGCTTCATGCTAAAGGGTTGGTTGGACCGGATGAAGAAGCCATTTAAGGACTATGAATTTTTTATCTCAAATTTTACAATCAAAAGGATGAAAATCAGTTGTAATCTATGGAGAAAATCATGGGTAGAGGATAATGATAGGGTTTATGAAAAGTTCAACCCGGTTGAGCATTCTTCAAGACGTAAGGACATTTCTGATCCTAGTTTAGAACCAAATGATATTTCTGACTATCCTATTGAGGAGGAAGAGGAATATTTTGTTTCACCTACTGGGGAAATTTTCCTGGATAAGGAACATAGTGGACCTGCTCCTCAAGTCTTAATTGAGAAGTAAGTACTTATTCCTGAATAAATTGTTGTTTTGGAAGAAGAAGAATCTACTTATAAAGAAGAATCTATTGTTAATGTAAGGGAAAAGGCTATTCTAGAAAAGCATATAGAAGAAGATCTTTATCCTAATAAAGAAGATACTTTTGAGGAACACTTATAGGAACAATCTGTTCCTGAGATTATCCCATATTATAAGGAAATAATGGATAAAACCTTTCAGTTTTCTAGAAAAGAAATGGGTGAGGCTATTAGGGATGAAATCTTGGAAATAGATCAAAGAACTAAATCTATTAGTCCTGTAAGAGATGAACTTGTTTAGGGGGAGAAACACCCTAATTTGGAAAGTGTTGATATTCCTAATCCAATTTATCCAAGATTTGTGAATATATGGTATAAATTCCCTGGCTACTTTGATGTGAATGATTCCCAAGAAGACTCAATTAAAGGTATATATTTGTCTACTGTGTTTCAATTGAAACCAGTATCTACTCTTAAAGATATCTCTACAAAGTAACCTGATACTGTCTCAACTCATATTCCTAAACCTTCACAAGAACCTTCTACCTTAGTGAGTAAGGATTATTTGACAGCCTTTAGAGCTACCTTATTGTCTAGAGTTGAAAAGATAATGAACACTCAACCTGCTCCTATAACCAACTTGAGTGAAAGAGATGTTGCCCTATTGTTAGAAAAGATCATATGGTAGATTCAGACAAAAATGCTTCATGAAATTCAAGAGGTCAGAGTTGAGAACAAACAGCTAAGTGATGAAGTTAAGTCTCTCAGATCTATGTTTGAAGATATGCAGAGAGTTCTGAAATCTAGACCATATCCTATTTTCCATCCTATTAAGGCTGTTGGTAGTCAGATTCCATAGGAATTTGCCTCCCTTATTCAACCTAACCTATCTTCCTTAGCTGACAAGGTGTTTGAAAGAAACAATCAAATATTTCAAGAAATACATGAGCTTGTTATTGGTCTCAACAAATTAATTGAAGAGTATAAGGTCTATCTCCAAAAAGTTATGAATCAACTAAAGTCCCTTACTTAAGCTGTTATAGCTTTTAGTACCTCTGGACCATCATCTCAACCCTCCTTGGATAGTGATCTGTTCTAAATAGTTGTTAAAGAAGAACTTCAATCAGTGCTCAGTGATTTTGACAAAGAGTCTCTATCTGTGGTTTTCAAGAATAGTGATAGAGTTCTTGATTTGGTAATAATTCATTCCAATATTTCCAATGATTCTCAAGAAGAAATTACTAAGAAGGTGGATTTCTACTTCAATAGTATTTTCTCTAAGAATGGTATGACAAACCATTTCAAGTGCCTTGTAGAGAATCTGAAAATCCATCTTGTCACTCAAGCTTTCAAAACTCAATTTAAAAAGATGAAGGATTCCACTCCTTTGTTGGACAAGTTCATGGAGAACAAATATGACTTTGATAAAGCAATGTAGTATGGTGGTGAGATTATTGTTGACTTCATCAAGTTATTGAGGCCTTATCTTCATGTGTAGAAAATTGCTATTGTGGATCCTACAGTTGTACCCTTGCGACCTAGTTTGCCTCCTTCCTCATTCTCTGCCTTTGGATCTACCTCTATATTTGTCTCTCAGGCTCTGAGTTAGATCATACCTATTATCCTTGACCAACAATTACCACGGTCTTCTACAAAACCTACCTTGGCCCCTTAAATTTTTTTAAGGACTCACTCTTCCTTCTCTGACAGGTGGTTCACTTCCTTATTCAACTTCTACCTCTGCTCCTATGGATTCTCCTGATGTTGCTGCCAAGGGAAAAGAGAAGATGGTCAGTGCTGTAGAAAAGTGAACATTGTCTTTTGATAGGGATATTTTTGTATTTTTTTTTCTTACTGATTATAATGAAACATCTTTCTCAATATAATGCATTGTGACCTTTTATTGTCTCCTCTCCTATTTATTTTTTCACTCTTTTTGATAATCCCAAAAGGGGGAGGGACATGCACTCTAAATGCACACTAAGGGAGAGACACATCCACTAAGAACAGATATCTCACTCACATGATTTGTGATAATAAAAAGGGGGGATATTGTTGGACTCCTCCTGTTTTAATCATGTTTTAATGATCACAAATCCTATACATCTTGTAAAACTTGTTAATCTTGTTTAATCTCTCTCAAATCATGTGTACAGATGGTTGGTTTAGTTATGATTTAAATAAAGCTATAAAAGATCTTAATTTCTATAAATTAAGTTTTATTATTGTAAATTATATTTAAATTTGGTCTATAAGGATTTATTTGATGAATGATTAATTCTAATTCATTCTATGAATATTACTGCTCAAGTCTATATATAGATATTTGGCTAAGTCTGAGAAACTATGAGTCTAACACCAGTTCTATTTTTCTAGAAAAGGACCCAAACACCGTGATCATACACCATGACCCAGACACCGTGACCAGACATTGTGACCCATACACCGTGACCCAGACACCATAACCCAAACACTGTGACCAAACACCGTGACCTGACACCATGACCCAGACATCATGACCAGACACCATGATCCTAACACCATATTTGTGCTACCGATTCCTAAACTCTATACAACCATGCCATCATAACTATCTCACCGCTCAAAGGTAAAGAATAATACATTGTTTTTTGGTGACACCATTTCCAAGTGACATTGTTTCCAGACTGACTGAGACACCATTCTTTAATCTATTTTATCGTTTTCAATTTAATTTCTAACGGTCATATTTGAGTCTTTTAAATACACTAAAATAATTAATATTTCTTTGTAGACATGTTACCTAACAGTACGAGCTATGAGGTGCAGAATACATGCATCATGTCGGCTCCAACACATGAACTCCAAGAATAAAAAGAAAAGTGTGGCCTAGAAACTAGGAAACGAGATAGAAAAGAAGTGTGAGCACTCTTGAGAAAAGAACCTACACATGCAACAAGACACATCTGAAGAAAAAATGAAGCATTTACAAATCCACAAAACTGGGATAAAATATACCAAAGTCAATAACATCTTTGCAAAACTAACTCCACGAAGAACACGAACCAGATCTAACTAGAAACCAGAGCGTGAGACTTGTGATACTCTGTTTCTCACAAGAGGAATCGATACTTACATCTGCTTCATCCTAGAAGTCTAGAGGTGCATAGAATAACACTCAAAGTACTTATAACCTTATCTCATCATCTTTGCTTTGTTGTGTATTGTTTTTAGATTTTGAGCAGTGTGTGTGTCTGTATAAAAACACACATTGTCTCCTTCACTAAACTAAAGGATATAAGATATCCTTCCTCTCATATATTTTTACACTTGTTTAATCCCATGGATAAGTGTGGAAGAGGTCCATGTGTGACCTGTTGGTTTATACCCACGAAGAACTGTGGAAGAGTTCGTGTGACCTGGACAGTCCTGTGCACTTTTTTTTACCCCGATCCAGAGTGTGGATCATGTTTATTAATATAAAATTCTTGGTGGAAGGTGATCACCAAGTGGAGTGGAATAGGTCTTAGCTGGAGACTAAACCACTTGTTTTATATATGTTGTGTTGTTTAATTTAGTTTTCTCTATTTTACTGTATAATTCAGAAATCACTAGATTTACTTTTATAGTTAATCTTGGACATAAGTTATAAATGTTTTCCCTTATTATGATATCTTTAAAATTAATATCAATAATTGATATTGAGATTATTGAAAATTAATCAATCTTCAGAGAAGTTATTTGAATAGTCAAACTTTCATAACTGTATTAACTTGATTAACTGGGTTGCACTTATTTTTATTGGGTAACATTTTAATAAAACTTTTTAAACAAAAAAATTTATAGATACTCAATTCACCCTCCCCCCCTCTTGAGTACTCTACTTAGAATGAACACACTCATCAATTAAAGCACAAAATTTACACTTTTCAAAACCCACGCAACACTCAAAACATGAATCAAAACTCAAATCATCCAAGGGTAAAGAAAAGGAAAATGAATCAGAATTTGGGTTGAGGATAGAATTGTGTGTGTGTGCATAATTTGATAGCACTTCCATCGAATAGACAGGAAGAGTGGAATGCTCTTCAATGGGGTGTTTTATAGCCTCAAGGATGTTAAAACTGACCTTTTCTCCTCTTAATTCAATGGACAATGTTCCATTATGAATGTTGATGATTGTCTTTGTTGTTTTGAGTAATTTCCTCCCAAGTATGAGAGGAGCATGTCCTTAGGTTTAGGTATCTTCCATCTCAAGAATGTAGAAATCAGCAGGGAAGATGAGATTATTCACTCTTACAAGGATATCCTCAATCACTCCTATTGGATACGTAGTACTTCGGTTGGAAAGTTGTACGAAAATTCCCATTGGTTGAATCTCTCCAACCTGCAGAGAAGTGTACATGGAGTGAGGAATTACATTAATGGAAGCACCTAAATCTAGCATAGCATCAGAAAATAAAGTCTCTCCTATGGTACACGGTATTGTGAATGTGACTGGATCCTTGCATTTGGTTGGAATTTCTGGTTGAATCAAGGCCGAGACATTCCTCCCCAATTTAACTCTCTCATTCCCCTACAGCCTTCGTCTATGGGTGCAAAGTTCTTTAAGAAATTTGGCATAACGTGGAATTTTCTTGACTGCATCCAACAATGGAATATTAACTTGAACTTTTTTAAATGTATCCATTATTTCATTTTCGATCTCATTATCAAAGTTTTTCTTAGATTTATAGAGTCTTTGAGGAAAATTAAGATGAATGGATTTTTCATGGGAATCCTTAATTAGAATTTGATTTCCCTTTTTATTTTCTTTTTCTTCATTGGAATATTTTATGGGTGGAGAAAGAGTGTTTTCAAGAGGGGGACATACCTGTTGCGTAGAATCAGTAGAAAGAGAAACTTATTTACCACTATGAAGTGTAATTGCACATACATTTTCTTTATCCTTTGGATTGGAAATGGTTTGGGATGGTAGTTGTCCAGAACCTTGCATCTTAAGCTCACCGATGGTGTTCTACAATTGCCCCACTTGAGTTATTAGGTCTTGAATTACCAATTGTGTGGTATGTTGGAACTGGGGGTTCTGGGTTGCCATTTTCTTCACCATATCCTCTAGGCTTGGTTCATATTTGGGAGGAGGAGGATGATTGTTTTGAGAAGTTGAATGATAAGAAGGTTTCATACCTTGGCCATGTTGATACCAATTATACTCGGGGTAGCCTGAGTTTCCTCCTTGTCGGTACTGGGGTTGTGATTGCCACCCTGGATTTGGATTTGGCATAAATTGTTCTTGATTGAAGGGAGGTTCTTATTGGAATGGGAACCCTAGAAACATGGCTACACAAGACTCGGGTGAATCCTGAAGTTGTGGTCACTGGTCAGAAAAATGAGAATTTTTAGAACAAATACCATAGTGTAATAGAACAGGAGGAGATTGTGAGTTACCTTGTGGTTGAGCTAATTTCCTTATAATGGTATGCATCTCATCAAGCTTGTTATCTACCTTTTTTCTAGAGATGAATGAGTTACCACATGAACTCCTTGATTTGGTGCAATATCTCATGTACCAAATTATTGTGCATTTTGAGACATGTTGGCTATTAATTCATGAGCGGCAGAAGGAGTTTTATCAACCAAGGAACCACCAGTTGATGCATCAATCATTCCATGATCCATGGGGATAAGTCCCTCATAAAAGTATTGGATTAATAGTTGTTCACTAATCTGGTGGTGGGGGCAGCTTGAGTAGAGTCATTTGAATCTCTCCCAGTATTCATGAAGGGTCTCTCCTTATGATTACCTAATGCCACAGATTTATTTCCTAATAGATGCAGTTTGGGAGGTAGGGAAGAAATTCTCTAGAAAGAGTCTTTTTAGGTCATTCTAGCCCCCAATTGTGGTAGGCAAATAGTATATCCAATCTTTGGCTACACCATCAAGGGAGAAAGGGAAGACCCTAAACTTAATTAAGTCCTCAGACACATTTTTGGGGTTTCATGGTGGAGCACACTATATGAAATTCCTTAAGGTTTTTATGAGGTTCCTCACCAAGAAGACCCTGGAATTTAAGAAGAAGGGGTATGAGGCCTGATCTCAGTTCAAAGTTGTCTTCTTCCTCGAGATATTTGATGTACGCAGGTTGGTACTCCACATCCGAGGTAGTTAGTTCTTTTAAGGTTCTATTATTTACAGCCATGTTTTCTTGGATAAGATTGGGTTCAATTTTTTATTGGTTTATGAACACTTGAGGTTCCACAATGGGTTCCTTAGTGTTACTTTATTTACCTTCTTCATATGCCTTGATTTTTGTGTGAAGTGTCTTTTCAATTTCCGGGTCAAATTTAAGCAGTTTTTCTTTTTCTAATCAGGTCATGAAAATAAGTTGTGAAGTTTTTTTTTTAATATGGATAAAATAAATTAATAAGGGTGAAAAGAGAATATAATTTTATAATACATAATTATAGAGAGGTAGATGGAGAAGAATAATATGAGAGAGAGAGAGAGAAAGAACGCACAAAAAAAAGCAAAAATAAAGACAAAAACCCAAAACAAAAACAATCAGATGGGGGTGGGGTATTTAAAGGAGTAATAATTAAGAAGTAAAATAAATAAATAAAAGTAAATAAAGAAAATAAATGTTCTTGACTCCCCGAAAATGGCACCAAAATTTGATTGTGTTGTCAAATTAGTTGTTTAATTTTGACTAGAATTTCTATAGTACATCAGCAACCCTAGGTCGTCTCTCGATGGAGCATTAGATCATTAATTTAAAAAGAGGGTTTTGATTATGAAATTAGAAAGTTACATGGGGTTTATTAAAACTTGGTTTTGATGATAAAATATGACAATATAAAATGAAAACGATAAAACAAAGTAGGAGTAAACAAGATTGATTAAATGTGATCAACCCGGGGTACTCTCATAATGTTCATCCTTCACTGCTTCATGATATAGGGTTATGATATTTTAATACCTAGTTTTTAACACCTAGAACCATAATGTTAATAATTTTATACTATGATACCTCCTAGTATTCAGTTTAATACACACAATGATTCACCAGACACCACCGATGATTGGGTGATTTGTGTTCGACATCATAACTGAAACTCACCAAGGAAACACACGAAGAACTCGATGTGTTGTCCAAGTTTGTATGTTATTTAATTGTGATACCATGAAATAAATGTACATGATCTTGATAGTATTTATGTGAGTTAAATTGATCAATATGAACCACCCAAACACTACAATTGAAAGGGGGGGGAGGAAGTGGTGAACGGTGTGTGAAACATCACATGAATGGGTATCCCAAAACATGATCATATGAGTTGATCATGACATACCAGTACATAACACAATAAAATAATAATATAGGATGATTAAAAACAACATAAAAACCTGGAATTAAAAATATCATTCAATTATTACAATCATGAAGCTTGGGATTACATCACGTTCCTCCCCGGGTGATCACAAGGGGTTTAGAAATCCATGGGAGGGGAGGAAGAAGAAGATGTTGAAGTAGTACTTCCCATAGCCTCCATAACTTCTATTTATGATGAAAAAACCTCTTTGGGACTAAAAAATTGCAGCACCTTTCCTCTGATTAGAACTCCCAAATGGGGTGCCCAAGGTGCCAATTTATAGGCAAAGTGGGAAGGTGGTTTAAGGCACACATATTTCTTCAACCCACTTCTACCACTTGTTTCGGCCTCCAGACAGTATTATCTCGCTTTGGAGAAAATAAAAAAGTTGTATACCCACCTCTTTACTATCTCTACCGAAAGTTTGGCAGCCTTTGGACACATACTTCTCGATATATAGATAAAATACAGAACACCACATCTGACTTTGTGCAGATTTGATTCCTTGGATAGATCAGTTCAGATGGGAATCGTAGAGGCCTAATGAGACTTTTATTACTTAATATAAAATGTATCCCATTAAATTTTGGACCAACCCACAAAATATGAGACCATTGGAATGAACATAATTTTCTACACAGGAACAACAATGGACAGGTCTTCATGGATCCATTCAATTTTGGCCCATTTTTCTTTCACTTCATCAAGGGCCCTCCAAATCATGTCCTCCTAAATTGAAATAATAAAAACAAGTAACATTGCACATTTTAATAGTGATTAATATTAATTCATTGATTAAAACATAAAGTTAAATTTATTATTATATTTGGAATATTCATTACAAAACCAGTTTAAAACAGCAGTGTAAGGGTGGATTTGAATAGTGAATCGTTGTGTGATCAGCCACCACCAACATTGTCTACAAAGTAGATAGTCTAAAAATATAGTGCATTAAAGTAAAAATTAAATATAATGATAAAAAAAAAAGACAACTTGGGTTCTATTAGGTAACAATATTTACTTTATCTTATTTCGTCATTTTTTTCGTGGGTTAGGAATTTACATCATTTACACAATAGCTCAAGCCAATCAATTAGCAATCATAAGTAATAAGTCATGTTCCCTATCTCCCTAAGGAAATAAATTTCACAATAATTTAAATCACACTTACCTCAGAGAATCAATCTAGTTATTTTCATCCAATTCAACCATTAGGTCCTAGAGGTTCAATCTGGCACCCTAACTCGTGCATTCCAGGGGTGGGTTAGAGCATCAGTCCAACCCAACCCATGAGAGGAGCCTCAGTCCTTTATCCCACACCACCAAGCTATGTTCAAATGATTATTCATCCATTTATCATATATACCATATAAAAAACTATACAAAATCAATAAACATAACATTTTGATCTTAATAATAATTCAACAGGTAAATCATCATCAAGATTTAACCCATTAGCATGTTTACCATTTACTTAGCATAGCCCATTTAATCAATTTATCTTTATGTAACATAACCTATTTATAAAGATCAAAATATCATCATACATTATCTCATTTAACATATTATTAATATTCCCAAGAATTATCCCATTTAACACATTTATCATTTTATATGACTTAACCCTTTTATGCACTTATATTACCATTTCATAAGCCATTTGGAAAATTCACAGTAATCCATTTAACCCTTTCTCACCTCATGAAAACAATTCTCTATGCCATTTCTAAAAACTATACATAACCCCCCTTGGTTCCCCTATTTGGTTTATACTACTTAACATCATGTTAACAATGGGTACTACTACATCTCAAAAAAATACTAGTGTTAACATCACAAATCTCCATGTTTGGGAATTCTAGAACACCTCATGGGTGTCCCTAAATTGGTCTAATCAACCTCAATGCATCTGATGGGGATCATGAGGGGTTTAATTCATCATTTATCCACCCATTTTACCAAATATTACTAATGGAATCAAATTCACAACATGAGGGAAGAAAATGTACGACCATGAAATTAAAAATCAACATCAAGACTATGGAATATAACTTTTAGACCACCTACCTAAAATTCAAAGATGAGCGCACCCTGAACCTTAGCCTTAGATCCAGATTCAAGAAAAAATTTATTCCCAAACCTAATATCCACATAAAAATGAGGGTTTTAGGGATTCTTAAGAAGATGAATTAAACCACAGTATCTACTCAGGAAAAGAGAATCAAGAGGAGCATTAAAATTACCTGGAGCTTCGATTCACAACCAAGGGCACTCCAAACAGTCGATAATCAAAGGAGATCCACCCTTGGTAAGATTTGGGAGATTGATTATGTCACTAGTGTTAGAGGTTAAGAGTTTTAAACCAAAATTTACACAATTAAATACCTCCATAAAGTCCAAAATATTACACAAATGCTCAGTAAAGATAAACATATGTATTAAAAATTTAATTTCATTAGTAAGAATAAGATAAGAATAATGGTATTATAACATAATCAAAGTGCATGAGAATAACATAATTGGATTTATACCCATCAAGATTTGGATCATAAATCATGTGAAATGGAATTAAGAATTAACATAATACTAGAGTCCAATAAGTCAACAACCATAAGACATGTGATGTCAATATTTATCATAGGAACGCTTAAAAATTCATTGCAATCGTACATAAAATGTGTTGGTATCTTTGAACATTATCATCATAAATTGTGTTCACTCAAGTTAGAATCAACCACATCCCTACTAAAACCATAGTATAAACCTACCTGGTTAACTCCAACCTTATTACCTTTAAAGATAAGAATAACTACCCAATGCATTGGAGATATATATCAATATATACTATCATATAAAAACTACCAGACCCACCTGTTTTATAAGCTATATCGGGATCACCCATATTATAATATATATTGGCCTCACGCATCATATTAGATGTATCAAGATCACCCATCATATAAGTTTTATCAGGCCCATCAATCATCATTAATAATTTCCAAATAACATACATGAATATAACACATGTAAGTTTGCATCAACAATTTTTTTAAAAAAACATTCCTTCCAGGATATCATGATTTACCTATGTAAAAGAAATGTGTTTCTTGATAATATCATTAAAATAATAATCATAATACATATAGTGAGTGATGATGGATGGTATCATAATATCATATTCCCAATGAAGTTGGTAAATCATTAAAGGATATTGAAATAGATGAAAATACATTTAAAATAATATTTAAAACATTTCATTGAAAATATGGGAAAATACATATTTATTTTTATAATATTTGAAAAAAAATATAGATTTTTGAGAAAAATAATTTATTTTAAAATAAACATAGAAACATATAAAGGAAGATTCAATGAAAATAATAGACATGGAATCTAGAAATTCTGTTCATATCCTAAAGGTTAAACATAAATATTCTTTTAAAACTTTTGTAAAGAGAGTCCAAAGTGACCCATGCATAAAACGTTAACAAATTTCCTTTTAGGACCATTTAAAAAATGTTCCATGACTGTGAAAAAATACCTTAATGAATCATATATGTTTATAAAACAACATTATAGAAATAATATTAAGAATATAGATGATGATTTTGGTTAAAATCCTTTAAAAACATAAAAAACTTTTAAATAAAAATCCATTTTCATCCATTTAAAAAACTCATTTGAATAAAGAACAAAAAATGGAACATAAAATACCATGAGTATAATAAGATCAATGATATTATATGTCAATAGTATGTGTACTCACCATATAAAGTAATATTGTGGAATCAATCAAAACATGTCATGAATAAGGAATTTTGAGACAAGAAACCCTTTCATCATGGGTAATTATTGAATAAAAAAATCCATTGAATGAAAGAACATAACAAAATTATGTAAAACCCATATTTTCCATGAAATAATATTTGAAAACACATTATTGGGCTAGTAATTACTCCATATAAAATAAATCATACTACATAACATGAATTATGTCTCAAATAATTGAAATTGAGATAATGAAAACCCTTGAAACTTTTATAACATTTGAATCAATATCTCGTGAAAGAGAGAACATAAAAGGGGAATTAAATATAATTTTAAAATATTAATTCTTTATATTAATATCTCAATATTTATTATATACACATTATAAAAGGATTCAATTGTATAATACAATACATGTCTTAAAGAAATAAAATTGAGATGAATAATACTTACAATGATCCTATCGTTGAGGTTAAAATTTAATCAATAAAGTGATTATGTGTAAAAATTGTAAAACTAAAAAAAGTTCAAATATAGTTTAATACAATTATATTTCATTGAAAAAGTTTTCCTGTCATAACATAGTCAATGAATTATAAGTGTGACCTGATGAATGAAAATTAGGTTATGAAACACCTTACCTCAATTCAAGAATCAATACATACAATATTTAAATATTCTATAATAAAATATATTTATTAATTTATTCATTTAAGGAACATTTACATATTTTTTCAATTATCATTAAACCTTTTAATTAATTTACTTAAATTTTATTTATAATTAATTAATCAGTTAATTCCACATTGTGTGTTTTGAGGATGTTTGATTCATATTTTCAAAACGACCTTGGTATGTTGACCATGGGTAAAAATTTAATTTTTTCTTCTTCTGTAAAATAATTGTAATGAAATTTTTATCATTTTTATTAATTAAATAAAATTTTAGAAACTCCCATTAAATGTGTTCATGAAAAAAACACATCGTTGCATGGGGTGGTAGTCCACATGTACACCAGAACATTGTAATCATTTTCCTATTAATGGATGGTTATGAAAATAGATGATTTATTATCTATCAATAATTATAATAATTTCAAAAATATAATATATATAAAATTATTTAATCTTTATAAACATTCATTTTAGTCGGTGATGGAAATCAAAACACATCACTTTTTGGAAGGGTTAATCCACATGTATGCATGAGCAATGTTTTTCTCTTCCCATAGGATGGAAGATGATATAATTTTTTTTATAAATAATTATTATAAAATATTAGTTTATGGAAGATATAGATGTTATTATTTCAACATGGTTAAAGAAAATTTGAAGAAAGTTGAAGAAGAAATATACATGAAATAGGTCGGTTAGGACTTATACCTTCTTTGCAGATAACCCCATTGGGTTACACCTTAAGGCTTCTACGTTATGTATTTTGGTGAGAACATGAGTGATATGACAAGGTAGATAGTTTTTGTGAGAGACTTGGTCATGGATTTTCTAAACTAGAGCTCTCGAAATGTCTGATTAATAAATGAGAGGAGGGGCTATTTTATAAGTGAGTGGAGGGTCACTTTTGGAAGTACATAAATTTTTAAAGTAATATAAATAAATGTTTATGGAAAAGTGGATCAAAATTGATATATTTATAATATAAGATTATTTTATTTTAAATACTCACATTCTATTAAAATTTTAAAAATTTAGGTGATGTTTTATTCCTTATCTCTTAGTCTTAACCCCCATTAACAATTTTTTATGATTACCGTGATATCAAAGTTTTTTACAATTTAGGGGTCAAGAAAGTTATTATAAAATGACAAGTGACACATAAGTGTACCATGGATGATATAATTGAACATATTTCATTATCTTGGATTATGGTAATATTTTATGATTTTTTAATCATTAGATAAACTATTATTTAACATAATGTACCATTATAGTCAATGGCTTGCTACTTGGCTGTGTAAAATAATGTGCTTCATGTACCCTATGAGTTTTAAATTTTTTTGACTATTGTCCCTTTGGATAACCAAGATTTGTTATAGATTTTGGCCCCAAAGACCTTCGATTCTAGTTTTTATCCCTCAATCACTAGTCCTCCCCCAGCTCAGGATCCCCTGGCTCCCTTCCTAGGCTTCATCATCTTGATTTATCCTTTAAGGATGCTTTATACTGCTCATCCTGAGATCCTCAGTAGTCCTGCTTTTTGGATGTTCATCCTGTTTCTCCACTGGTGTCAAGGGAAGGATCATGTCTATCGATGAAGGTTCCTATTGTGGCCTTTGATGATTTAGTTACCTATTTAAAGTGGACCCTCATGAATTTTTTTAGATCTAAGAAGCCACCTCTTCCAATATTTAAGTGTTTTATGGACTCTTGGGGTCAACAATATCTAGATAAAATATCATATGTCCATTGAAACTCCTTCTACCTAGCCCTATCATCGAAATTGAACTTTTTCCAAGAATGATGCAAAGCTCCCCAGCTCATGGGTTGTTGGCGCTTCAATCTGGCTCGGTGGTTGTTGTATGTTCACAAGGGGAAGGAGAGATCTCGTGCTGCTGTTTGGATCAGCCTTCCTAGTCTCTCACTGCCCTTCCAGAATGGTGCCTTCCTTAAAGCCATTGGTGACTTCCTAGGAGGATTTCTTTGTGTGGATGACCATACCTAGTGTTGCGAGGAAACATTAGTGGCCAGAATTTGTGTCAATTTAGGATTATCTATCCTTATTTAGGATAGGATTTTTTTGAAGGTGCAGGAGTTGATTGTTTGGAACCAATATATCATCTCCCCTATGTTCCCCAGGTACTGATCCTTTTGTCTACTCAAGGGAAATTCTATACAAGTGTGTAAGAAATGCCATCATGGATTCTATCACCAAGCTCACAGAGACACCCCTAGAAGAGACTCCTTCCTCCTACCGAAGTATGGAAACATATTTGTTCCTGATCAAGTTCTAAATCATGCAGATTCCCCAACCCTTGTTGAATCCCAACCAGTTCCACCCACTCCAGCATGAGAGACTCCACCTCTCCCTCCTATAGTCTGTGATGCTCCAAATTACTCGGTGTCAGTTCCTCTTTATTGTATACCCATCCCTTTATAAATGCCTTCATCAAACATTATTAAAATCCTCATCAAGTATTTACCAAAGGTGGAATCTTGTAAAACTTTATGAGTTGTCCTATTAGAATCCTAAAACCCCTGACACTACCTCCCCTTAGAACAGAGCCACCCCCCCAGTAAAACAGATCGGCAGGAGAACTCTATGGTAGGTGTTCAGGTGGAATGTATCTCCTCTACAGAAGGTTCTCACTCTAAAGATATTATCAAAACCGCTCCGCATGGAGAACCAGGCTCTCTAGGAGTCCAGAAACCTAGAAAGTGTGGCTTAATGATTCAGTCTATGCCAAACACTATGAGAGGGAATACCCTCAAACTGAGCTCTCTATTTAACTCTTCAAAAAAATCCCTCTACTATGAGTCTGGGTATATTCATGAGATTGAGATCAAAACATATTTGGGAGTTCTCTCCCTACCACCTGAAAGAGACCATGGTACCTGGGGCCATAGTCGGGTCATTCTCTAATCAAGGATACTCATCCTAATTTGTAACTCCTGTGGCCTAAGTGCACAGGTTAAAACTAACTTCATCTCTTTAGAGATCAAAAAAACAAGGCTAACATTATCAAGATCCTTGAACATAATCAGAATATTACTAAATTAAATGAGTTCACTCACAAAATCAACCTGCATGTGTCTATGAATGTATACCCAATTAACCGACATATATGGATCTTTTGGAATAAGGATATCTTGGTGGATCTGGCTCAAGCAGAAGATCAATATATTACTAAGAAAGTTACTATTGGTATGATCACCCTTTTTGTATCCTTTGTATATGGAAGTTGGGATACTCAAAAAAGGGAATTACTATGGAAAGATCTTAGTGTGTTTAACACTGGGGAATCATCATGGATCATTGCTAGAGATTTCAATGTTATCACAGAACCATCAGAGAAGAAGGAAAGATGAGATTTCTCTCGGAAGTCTAGCTTGGACATTGTCCAATTCATGGTGAGAAAAGGATTATTGGATATAGGGCACTCTAGTGATCACTTTACATGGTGAAACAACCATAGAGGGAGCAGATGATGTCGGAGTCATTTCGGTCGTTTCATATCCAACATTCATGCCATCACCATGTTTCCCAATTCTAAGGTAAATCACCTTGTTTGTGGTATTTCTGATCACTTTCCATTGATGGTATCTTTTTCCCCTAAGTAGGAAACTCATGAAATATTCAGGTATTATGATCATTAGATATGTTTTCCTAGCTATCAACATTTGGGAAGTGATCTATGGGGAGATCCGGACCAAGGTCACACATGGGTAGCTCTTAACAATAAGTTGAGGTGGCTTAAATAAGGGCTACATGCATGGCTAAGGACCTCCCTCCCATCGACCAAAACATGGATGATCTCAAATAGGATATTGATCATATATAATCCATCCTAGAGGAGATGTTTAATGACATGGTATTTGGTGACCTCTCTAATAAGAATAACAACTTGGTGGAAATAATTCTCAAACATTAACGTAAATCACAGGAGAGATCGAGGATAAAATGGCTATATGAGGGAGACAAGAACATTGAAAATTTACAAGAATGCATAAGAGAGTAGAGAGGTCCAATAAAACCCAATATAATGCTACAATATGGTACTTACATAAATGACAGAGATGTGGTTGGGGGTTTGGTGCATACATTATTTAAATATCTCCTTGCATGATCGAACATGAGTATGCCTAATGGATACCGGAGAGAAAATGTTGAGATTTGGGGAGTGATCCCTCATCAAGTTTCTACTCAGGACAGTGGATCACTGGAAGTGTTTCCTAAAGAGGAAGAAATCCATGTGTCCATGATGAACCTCAACCCTAAGAGTGTGCTAGGCCCTGATAGCTTCACTGGATCATTTTATAGGGGATCGTGTGAGGTGGTCAAGAGAGATATTATTACATATATACAAGACTTCTTTCATGGAGGAAACCTCCCATGGATTTACTATGCTAAAACCCATGTGCTCATACCAAAGATTATAGATCCCTCCTCCCTCCTTCACTGTAGACCAGTGAGCATGTGTAATTTTCCCTCTAAGATTCTAGAGAGTATCATCAACTTGAGATTTTCCGTACAGCTTCCCTAGTAGATCTCTATTGAAAATAATGGCTTTGTGAAGGGGTGCTCAATCCAAGGAGCTATAGATCTGTCGCAGAAAATGTTGAGATATATTGACACTAAGACTCACAGATCAAACATGGAAATCAAGTTGGACATGAATAAGGTGTATGATATAATTAAATGGGGATTCATTAACATGGTGATAAATGGAATGGGTATCTCTTCATGGGCCTCTGATATGATATTTAGATACTTTAGATCATTATGGGTGGTTGTTTCATTAATGGGAAGAACTCATGGCTTCTTCAATGAGACTGGCATATTATGGCAAGGTGACCCAATCTCTATGAGAATATACATTCTAATGCAAGATACTCTCGTCTGCCTTCTCAAAATAGGCATTTATAATATAGAAATACTTCCTTATCACATAAAATTGAACTTTCCTTCCATTCCCCATTTTATGTTTATGGACGACACTATCATCTTCACTAATTTAGGCAAGAGGTCAGTCTTTAGTATCAACAGGATTCTTGAAGAGTATTATTACTAGAGTGGATAGGTTATCAATAAATTAAATAGTAACCTCTATATATCAAATAATTGTGCTTCTAGTCGGGCTACTTCCTTATGAAGTAGATTGGATATGTAGAAAGGCACCTTCCTAATGGAATACCTCGATACTCCAATATCCTCAAGAATAATGCACATTCGAGACTTTTATCTTATAGTGAGCAAGATAACGGGTCGAGTTCTTAAGTGGAAAACCATTTATTATCCGTTGGGGATCATATTTCCTTGGTTAACAGTGTCCTACTAGCTATCATGATTCATTTCCCTAGATTCCACCAAAGTTTCAAAAGGTTTCATTAAAACCATTGACAAGATTTTGTCTGGTTTCATCTGGGATTCTCTCTCAGAAGGTAAGAGGCATTGGGTCTCATGGGGTAGGATGGAAAATCTCATTCATGATAGAGGGATCAACTTAAGGACCTTAGCTGACACAATCCACTACATGCATGTGAAACTCTCATGGAATATTATAGAATAATGCACAATCTAGGGGAATATCGTGTCCCATAAATGTGGTGTAAATTCAAAAGATACTAGTTCTCAGGGCTATCCCTTTCAGTCCATGCTTTACCCCCTCATCTTGAACCTTCAACAGCACTCATGGTGGATAGTATGGGAAAGTAACATCCTATTTTGGAAACATAATTTGTAAGGATATGTGATTGGTTTCCTAGGGTTTCATGCCCAAACTATCTCATTTAAGGATGTGATCCTATATCTAATGTTCATCATGGACATTCTGTACAAGAACTAGGAAGACATATTTGATCTCATTTTCATCAATTTGGAACCAAAAAAATGTGGGTTCACTCCATCCAACTCAGGGAAATTCACTAAAAGGGACTTCTGAAGGATATTGACATCTCAGTATCATTGATATATATTTAATACAATGGTTTGGTGCAATAAAATTACAAAACAAATACAACCTTCTCACCTGAAGTATTATAAATCAAGAAGTACCAACAAATAATAATATTAAAAAGGTGGGCATTATCTTGGAATCCAGATACCACTATTGTAAAAATCAGTGGGAGGAGAGCACGAACCACCTTTTCTTTGAAGGAGAATGGGATCAAGATGTGTGTAGGTTCTTTGATGAATTTACTACATTCTTTTCTTAAGACCTTCATGATGCCTCGTTCTTGGAGAGATGGTTCTAGGGGATAAATGATATAGGCATGGAAAAGATAGAGAGATCAATCATACTCAGTGTTGGATGTTGGTGTTTATGGAAAGCTATAAATCAGGCTATATATGAGGGGTATCTCTCTATAGGGAGGTACATTATTGCAAGAACAAAGAGACTACTAGTCGAGATGGTCACTCTTATCAGTAATTAGAGGGAATATCCTTCTCTGATATCACTACAAGTTATCTCTACATCAGATCGACCTCCCATCACCAGACTATAGGGACAATGGGTATGTTGTCATCCACCAACAATAGGTTTCAAGCTCAATACATATGGTTCATGCACCTTGTGTGACATTTGAGGAGGAGGGGTTGTTTTTTGACACTTGAGGGAGTGTTTTTCTAGCCTATATGGGTCATTATGGTAGTGGAAATTCTCTTCAGGTGGAGGCCAAAGTAGTGATCATTGCCTTAACCTATGAAAATAGGAAAATATTGACCTCACTCAAGTGGAAACTAACTCTATGATCATACATGACTCATTGCATGGAAAATGCTCCACCCCTTGGTCGATATCTTACATTATCCAGAAATGAAGAGCCCTCCTCAACAACAATATACATGTAACCCACACATGGAGAGAGGGTAACAAGGATGCAGACCACCTTTCATCTCTAGCAGATCATGGCTCCAATTTCACATGTTTTTCAAATATAAACTACAAAAACCCTGAGGGGGTTAATTTGATTCGAGGGGATGCCCCCGGCCTTCACTATTTTAGGTCTCCCTATGATTTGGTATTCCCTGTTTCTTTTATAACCCTCTTCCTTGAATAAAATATGATGATGATGATGATATAACACATGTTTGATAAATGTTAAATTAAAAAATCAAACAACATTCAATTATTCCTAATATACCATTATAGTCATTTTTTGGGAAAATTCACATAGTTTTACTTTAATGAAATCAAGATATTAATGGAATTAGAATATAAACATTTAAAAAATCCATAATATGTTATATTTATTTAAAAAAAATCATGTAACATTATAAGTCACCCAAAATATATTACATTTAGTGTTTTTAAAATCATCTACATTATTTTTCTCTTGCTCTCATAAGCACTGTGTCGATGTTATGCTGGCATTTAAAGAAATTATTTCATAACTAAAAATTAAAAATTAATTACCATGATAAAAAATAATAATTTGTAATTTAGAAAAACATTTATAAATAAAAATAATTTTTTATCATGGTCAAAAAATAATATATATATATATATATATATATATTAAAATAAATTGAGTGACTTTTTTAACATTATCTTTTACCTAAAATAATATAAATTTTATAATGTAATTAATGTTGAAAGAAATTAAAAAAAATTAAAATATTCAATGGTAATGGTCAAAAAACACTTATCTTATAAAATAAAATCCTCTATTAATGAAATTCATAGGCTTTATCCAACAGTTTTAACTAAGTTTTACCTATTTTACCCTTGCTGAGTTGATGAATAATTACTATGATTACTATTAATAATGACCCAATATAAAATAAATGTATTAAAAAAATTTTAAGCTCCTAATTCCAAACATGAAACCCATTTTTAATATTTAATATCATTAAGTGTGTGAAATTAATTTAAATATAAATACTTAAAGTGTAATGAAAAAGTGATTTTTTTAAAAAAACTTTTTAATCCTAAATATGAACTTACACAATAATAAAATATAATTATGATTAATATGTAATTAATTTATATATATCTAATTAAATGATACTTATGTTATTTTAATACAAAATATTACATTAAAATTTAATTATTTAATAAAAATAAAGGACAGTTTTTTAAAAATCAATGTTTGTCACTATTAAGTGAAAAGTCAATATTTTCATAAAAATCCCAAAAATATGATCCTAAGATAATTTTGATATGATGATTTTAAAAATTATATAAATTTTATAAAATATTGTTTCTAAAAGTAAATTAATTATAATATTTGGTCACAAAAATAAATAAAAACCATTTTTTTATGAAAATGAATTTTTGAAAAATGAAATTAATTTATTAAAAAATTACATAATTATTCCCAATAATTAATCAATATATTTTTATTGAGTAGAACTAATATATATTTCATAATTTGGTTACTCCTATTTATATCCTCCAATTTAACTACCAGGTTATTATAGTCGTATTTAAATTATAATATTTCCTAGTTTGTTTAAGATCGGTGTACATATATTGTATACTATCAAACATAGAATTATTTTTAAAATCTATGGGTGTTACATGCTATAAGTATAATTCTAAAATTTAAATGTAAATGATATTTTTCTATTAATGTGGAATTTTCATGGGTCACTTTGAGTTTAATAATCATAGTTGTAGCTACCCACAGTTTGTAGTGTTTTATTATATAAGTAGTTTTCGGTAAAAAAAAGTTTAGTTTTAAAGGTAAAAATTTTCATTGGTTCTTTATTTTGTGTTTTTAGGTTCTATATTTATCAATTAAAATTTTATAGGTGATCTTGTAGTATAAAATGATTTTTTGGATCTTCGAGAAGCAAAACACCCATGGTGGTGGTCGTATTGGAGGTCGTGGTTTGGTTCATTTTATAACTATTCTAGTGAGAACTGACCATCATGATGCATGGTGAACCATGAGGTGTGAAACATGCATATTATAGTGCATGGTTTTTGAGGGGGTGGAGATTTCACTAATATACTTGTGAACCATAATAAGGTTTAAAATAACCATTTTTTGTGGGATTATCACCTTGAGTGTTTCCTTTTGTGAAATGAGGAGAGTGAAATAACTATTTTGGTGTATATGGTGGTGTTAATTCAATGTGTTTTAGAATTTATGAGTGTACTATAAATGGGAAGGATGAATCCTCTATTCCATTTTCTTAGTTTTGGTGTGTTCAAAACATCGATGGAATTCACTCCACATTCAGGTAGGTCTCAGTTAAGAGATGGGTTGGTGGGTTCCACTACCACCTTTGGTTCCAACACACTATTGTGTTGTTCAATCGCATTTTTAAAATTAAAAAAATAAGCACCAGGATTAAAAGGAGATATTTATACCATGAATTTGAGTATTTTACTATTATGATGTGGAAATTGAATTTTTAGGAACCTCCTTTGAACATATTTCCATGAAATTCTCCTCGATATTATAGAATTTTAAAAAGTACACTGATTTTTAAATTGGGTAAATACATAACATATTCTTCAAAATATTTTATGTTTTATGTGAACATATTGAAATCCATTTATTCCTTTTTATTTCTACCTAGGAAGGTGGAAGAAATAATAAAACACTCACTAGATTTGGTTGAGTTCCTTATAGATTCACTGATGCATCAATATAGCTTCCATGATATGGGGTTTAATTAGATTCATTAAGGTAAATTATTTCTAAAATTCTTTAATAATTTAAAATTACATGTTTCTTTATATGATATAGAACCTCTGAGTTACAATTTATGAACATGGTTCCCTTAGATTGTTATCCCCATTGAATTGAATGACTATAATTACCATCATTCCTTTTTTATTGTTATCCCTTCACAACAATTCCTATAAATTCTTTCATTATATTTTTTTTAAACCCACTAATTGAATTCTATGAATATTTATTGTTTGTTCCACTTAAACCATTAATGATCAACCCATATGAAAATACCTTTAGACATAGAAACCTATTATTCTCCACTTAGTCTCATTGGATATGGTCTGGTCCATGGGTGGGGGGTTTATTACTTATGAATTTTATTAATTACTCTTCTCTAAAGCCCCACATAATTTTTTAGTCCAAGGGAAAGGGTTAAATTATGTCAACTCTTCTTTTTTCCACTCCCTTCTCTTGATCTTGGTTTTTTGAGTTTTAGTCTTTTATAATGGAATATTGTATTCTTTCTATTTTTCATTACTTACGGTCAATTGTTCCATTAATATTATTATTTATTTATTAATTGTTTTTAATTATTCACTAGTATTATAGGTTATGATTTCATATATGTATCTCCTATGAAATCTATTTTATATTGTCCTGAATGAGAATATGAAATATAATGGGAAAGGTGATAATATTTATTTTTATCCTCCTTATTACATTATTGATTTACTGAATGGTTAATTTATATTGGAGTATATTATTGCATATATATGGTTAAAATTGGGTAGGAATATGAAATGAAAATGGAAAAGGGGATAAGCATGTAAATATGGAATTGAATTAATAAAATAAAAAGATTATTCAGATTGGAAATATTAATGTATGGTAATATATAATTAATTTTTATTGATATGAATACATATTCTAGTATATAAATTGTGTTCTTATAGTATTGGGGTGTCCCCATGGATGAGTAGGCACATGTCTCCTTATAACATGTTGTTTTTGGTGGAGTTTGGGTTTTGGTTTATAAATAAAGGGTTAGTTCCATCCTTTTATGCTGATAGTTATGTAGGGGTTGTAATAAAATATAAGGGAGATGAGGTTACTATTGATAATCTATTTGGGGAAAGTTTCATACTTTTTCATCTTTCCTTTCCTTAGGATGATATATTGAACCGTGGGAGTTTTAGTGAGATTCTGAAGGTATTTTAGAGAAGATGGTATCGTATTCATTTTAATGTTGGTGCTGATATTTATTATTGGATACATATTTTTGTGAGATTACATCATATAGGAGTCATGTATAGGTGATTTGTTTTGGGGGGATTAGTATTTATAGTTATAAGGTTTTTGAAGTAAGGTTAGTGGGGATACTTCTTAGTATTTTATGGGTTATTTGGGCATGGAAATTCTCATTGTTATTTGTATGGTTTATAGGTTTCCTTATAAATTTTAAATAAGGGTCACATATATGTTTTAGTCCTTAGAAGTTTTGGTTTTATGCTTAAATTTACCTAACAAATATAGGAGGAGGTAACTTAAAGGATTGACATCTTTACTCAATATAATAAATGAAGAGGTAACAAGAATTTGGATTATAATATTGTTATTAATTTTAAGGATTCATTATTAGGTTGGGTTTTATTATTAATAAATTGAGTAAATTATTGTAAATCCCCACAAGGGGTTTAATTATGAATATGAATAATGATAATTACTTAAACAGTCAGGCTATTTTAAATATGAACTTTCTTGGAATGTAAAATGATAACAGGGTGAATTACTATTAAGTATTGAAATCAATATGTTATGATTAATTGTATAGGAAGATAAAATCTTAGGTTTGGATGGTATTTCCTTTATTATGATATATATTAATATATAGATGGTTTTCTTTTACTTTTTTTCATGAGTTTAAAGGATGAGGAGAGTGAGGTGATCTTATAGAGCTAGAGTATTAGTATGAGATCTTGGTTTGGGATACTCAATGTGTCATATGTTGGGAGAGTTTATCTATTTCTATTTTAATATTATAGACCATTATCAATATAGTTGTCCCGAGGGGCATCATGATTCACAATATTCAGTGAGTAGTAAGTTGTGGCTTGGAAGATGAATTGTGTTATAGGATAGTGTAAATAGTAAATTTGTTTTATTTAAGAGGCATCTCTCCAAGGATATTATTCATTTTTATTGTCCTATTCTAGGATATTTTTAAATTATTTGGGTTTGAATCATTTTATTATAATTTAAGGCTTGGGTGCCCCAATTCCTTTAATGGGGATCAATTTCCCTATTTCCAATAGTTTTTTGACTATTGAGGATGAGAATCATTTGAGAGGTATCTAATGTAAAGTGTATAATTTTCCTTTGGTCTTTGATTTTTTATTTTACAAGGTTTGGGTGTATATAGAGGGAATTTAAATGTTGTATAGAGGTGGAGAATGATGTTTTATATCTATGAGATTCAAAACGGTCATGGATGTAGCCATGATTCTTTTTGTGGTATAGGTTGTTTTTTATATGTGGCCATGGTAGCTGGTTTTTGTGTTTAATAGTAAACCATGGGGTGAGAAATTCCTCTTTTTAGGGGTGTGTTTTATGGGTGGTGTTCAATGAGATCTATTTGAAAAATGTGGAGGGGAGATATTACCATTTTGTTGGTGTGGAACTAGGAGAGTTTCCTTACAGAAAAAAACTGAGAAGAATGACCATGTTATTGGTTATGGTGGTGGTGTATCGAGGTGTGGCTAAGTTCATGGATATGTTGGAAATAAGGAGGATGAATCCTATTCCCCATGGTATCATAAATGATGAATTATAAAATTAAATGGAAATAACTCCATGATATGGTATGTCTCTATGGGAATATGTAGTCGAGGGAACCATGACCTTATTGGGTACCAACACAACATGGTGTTGGTTAGTCTCATTTATTAAATGACTAAAATTTCCACCATGATTAGGGGAGATATTTGTGTCATGAATTTGAGTTTTTAAATATTAATACATGTAATTAAATTGTTAATTATAATTCTTAAAACATATCTCTATGAATTTCACCTCGATCATATCAAATTTAAAAATGGTATAATATAGTTTAAATGGAAAAAACACATGACCCATGCTTAGAACATTTTTTATTCTAGTTTCCATTCCCAACATCCCATAATTACTTTTTATAATTATTATAGTGAATTTTAAAGTAATAGTATATGCATTAGAAGATTCAATAGAGTGCCTCATGGATTCACTTATATGTCGTTATAGCTTCCACGACTTGGGGATTCAGTAGCTTTATTATGGTAGGGTATTTCTAAACATTGTTATATATTTGAAAATTTTATATTTATTGACATATTGTGGAACCTATGATTTATTCTTGATTATCTGAGAACACTTATATTATTATCCCCCTTGAATCAAATGATTGGGATAACTATAATTATTTTTAAATTAATTTCCCTCTTTATGAGTGATTAGAACTTTCCTCATTCTCTCGAATGAAACCCCCTTATGAATTATACAATCCATCAGTGTTTTTAGAACTTAAACCATTGAAAATAAACTGACACATTAAATTTCATCATAAATAGTAAGATGGTACTCTCCCCATGGGCTCTATGGAGATGGATTGTTCAAGCGAGATGGGCTATTATTTACTTATGAATTTTTTTATTAACTCTTTACTCAAGACTATTATTACACTTTCAGTTAAGGGGAAGGGGTTATTGTATGAAAACTCTTCCTTTGCTACTTATTTCTCTCAAGCTCAGTGTTGCAGATTTTATTTTGAGGTAAGGGTATATAGAATACATCCTCTTTTTAAATACTTGTGATCAATTTTTCCATCATTATAATGATTCCTATCTAAATTGTTTTAAATTCTTCCCTGGTATAAAAATGTTATGATATTACATATACTATTTTTATGAAATATTTTTTATATGATACATGAATGAGAACTAGGCCCAAAAATGGAATGGTGATCATGCTGATTTACTTTATCCTTATTCTGTTGTTTATATATAAAATAATTAATTTATATTTGAGTATGATGATGCATATATATGGTTAAAACTAGGATAAAATATACATGGGAAATAGAAAAATGGAAGATCTTGTAAATCTAGAATTGAATTAATAAAATGGGAAGTATCCTGAGATTGGGAATATAAACTGAAGTTAATATAGTGTTAATGTTAACTAATATTAATACTGATTCAATTATTTAAATGGGGAACTTATATTATTGGGGTTTTTTGAGGTCGATAAGGTACATATCTCTTTGTAATTTAGTGAGAATGTAGAGTCTCTTTAGATAAGGAGGTATATTTTTCCTTTATACGATGGTGTTTCTAGTTAATGTATGAATCCTAGTTGTGTGATCTTCCAACATAGAATAGAGATGTGTAAGTGTTTTATTATGTGAGGATAGGTTCTTAGAGTTTGAAGGTATTATAAGTAAGTTTTAGTGGGGTTGATTCTTATTATTTGATGGGTTACATGGGATTAGGGAGTCTCCTAGATATAGGTCTAATTTGGGGGTCTTATTAGAAATAACAAGTAAGGGTTAATTTTAAGTCATGGTCCTTCAAAGGTGTGGTTTGACACATAAATTAACCTAAAAAACTATAATGGGGATAACTAAATAAGTTTATTTCATTGCTGAATATAATAAATGAAGAGTTAATGAGACTATGGATTGAAATATTAATGGTATGTCTAAGGATTAATTATTAAGATGGTTTTATTGATGTTGGAATTAAGTAAATGATGGGTAATCTAGTCATGGTGTTTAATTAGTGATATGATGAATGATTAATAATTTGGCGGTTAATCTATTTTAAATAAGAACATTCTAGGGACACTTAATGATAATAATATGATTTATGATTATGTAATGAAATGAGTAATTTATGAGTAGTTAGATAAGTATAAAACTTCCTTTTTTGATGGAATCTACTTACTTGTGATATCTACTCATATAACAATGGTTTTTTCTGATTTGACCATAATATTTATGGATTTTTTAAAACTTCTTACTCATCATTATAAAGACTTTATTTTTTTATGGATTTATACATGATTTGATGAACTACATGAATTTTTGATAGAGTTCATATTTTTATCACTTTTATATTGTATTTTAAGGAATAAATTCACACAATTTTTTCATTTTTACAGAAGTTACATCATTTTGAGGGTTTAGGAATAAATTGGGTCAAATTATGTAAATTTATTAATTCTTATATTCTGGGTTTTTAGGGTTTTTTATTCAATGATGGAATTAATTGAAAATCCATAATTTTTTATTTTTGTTTTTGATATGATAAGTCGTTTTTAAAGAAAAATAAACAATTTTATCCTAGTACTATAATGAATATGGTTTTTTTGAACTACATGGTTCATGGGTAATATATTTGGATTAATAAATAATATTTTTCTGGATATATGTATCATACTTTTTAATCATAACATATTTTTATACATTGAAAATATAATTTTCCTTAATAAAATGATATGTAAAAGATTGTGTTTGAAAACCTAGTAATACATAACATATTTTCTAGAGGAAAAATGATGTATAACATATTTTTAAATGTAGAAAGTTGATACTTATTATGTTGATTCAAAATGATAATTTTCCAATGTATCACATTGTATGTATTGGCCAGAATTATCTTATGTATAAAATAGAATTGAATTTTTAGAAAATTGAATCATCTTATGCACTAGTGTAAATTGATGAATATATAATGTATCAATAAAAAAACATAAGTATCATCAAAACCCAAAAAAATAAAAGGATAAAATCATAATATTAGTTGTTTTATGTTGATTTTTCTATCCAAAGGAATTGGTGTGAGGTTTTATACATTATGAAATTATAGAAACACTATATTACACCACAAGTCGATCTATTACACCATGAAGAGACATTTCCTAACTCTGATTCCACTTCTATGTATGATATTCTCACACTATGGATATTTCAATTATTCATTGGAATAAATATTGGTAATTTTAGGAATTTATAACACTTTCAGAATACTCTTTTGATCAAATCTTGATAGAAAGAATTTATAATGTGGGTTAACAAGGAACCTAGAATCAAAAGATGATATTCAGATTCAATGGGAAACAATCTTAAATGGTATAATGATATTGAAGAATAAAATCTATAAAAATAGAAATATTATGAGGAATGCGTGAGTTCAGTTCAGCATGTGTTGGTGTTGGAGTTTTCTAAGTTTAATTTTTTACTTTCTATTATTACTGTAATTCTATATTCCTTGTCCTATCATTATTTTCATCCCTCTAATTTATGGTGCAGAACCTTATGGTGATTTGGGAAGGGAATGATATCCTCTTGTAGTGATTGAATTTTCAATTTAATAAAAAAAACTCTTATTTGTTGATTTATTTTAGAATTTAGTGGTAGTTACTAACTTTAATTGAAATTGTATTTGAATTATTTAATCTACTCATTATTTACTACTTAAATTGATGATTCAAAATTCTCCACCCATATATTTTAGTTTTTAAATTATTGAATAGGATAAGAAGATTATGGAATATCTATATATTATTTCCATGTATGTGATGCAACACCCCAAGCTTCCATGGTACGCTTCTCTTTGAATAATACAATAGCTTGCGCTTTACGCATCTTCGAGTTCTAGCACACCACGACCAATCAAACTAGCCGCTTAAAAGTAGTTATGAATAGTAATACCCACTTTTTAAAATTTTATAAATTTTATTTTTTTCAAAATGGACTTCTTTTTTGGATTCAGAATATCAAAATTAGCTTAGGGTGAATTTTTAGAATTTTTCTGAAAACCTTCAATTTTTGATGAATAGTGAAAAACACGGCATTATTGTTTAAAAACAACTTTTTATTTAAATAATTATTTTTAATTTAAATTTATTTTAAATTAAAAATAGATACATAATATGTATATTAGTTCAATATAATTCATTAGCGTCATTTTATAATAAGATTAGACATATAAAATTTTATTGAACTTTTTAACGTCTTTTACCCACCTTCTAAGCACATTTGCAAATTTGCATAAAACATAATTTTACCGCTTCTATGAACTAAATTTCAAAAATCCGATAGGTATGGTTGTCATCAGTAAGTAAAATTTGGTTCAATAGGATGAAAATAATTTTTGGTGAATAGTAACTTTTGATTTTTATTTACCACGGTTAAAAGTAAATAGGGTGATTAAAGGTAAAAAATAATATTATAATATTATAAAATTACCCCAACACATGTCCTAATTCTATTGAATAAGTGATTTTCGACCAAAATAAACCTTATTATAAAAATATGATCTTTTTTTATCCAATCGGGTTAGATTAGAACATTTATTATATTTTATTTAAAGTAGAGTTAAAAGTGTTAAATTCAAACTTTAATAACTAAACCATTTATAATATAGAATTATACATAAGATAAATTAGACTATAAATATTAATTATAAATAAAAAATATTTCCTACATCATGGTATTTTATTTATATTTTTTATACATTAAATAATTAAATTTATTTATGATGCAATGATGATACAGTAATTACCTTATTAATGAAAGGTTAAAATAATTGATATTATAAATATTAAAATAAATGTAAATAGAAACTTTTGATGCCATAAACAATTTTTTTATGTGAATATGACATTTTAGGGTTGATTCAATGTATTTTTTTCAAAGTAATAAAGTTTTTATGACTTTCAAAAAAACAAATACTAAATAGTGTCAAAATTGACATAAATGGGTTTTTAAAACAAATATTGTTTTATTAAATGATATAATATTCCTAAAAATCTATTATTCAGAAAAAGGACTTATATAATGTTATATATTTCATTAATGAACCACTTGAGGTTCTCTTGGTATTTTATAGTAACTATATTAACCATGTAGTATAAAAATACAAGAAGACATGGTAAAAGTTAAACTATTTAACTAAGAGTTAAATCTAAAATATAAGGTTAATATGGTGACCTAAACTTGTCTAAAACATATTGGTTGAGATGATTTTGACCCATACCCAACTTATCCTATAAATAAATCCATTTTTAGTTATTAGAAACTGAAAATCATTTTATAATAAATTAATATTTCAAGCTTTTCCTAAAGTGCCCCTCACCTCTCTTATAAAAGGGCACTTCCCATTATCTTAAATTCACACCTCCAAAGCCATTTGTCTCGGCCAAACCCTGGTCAAATATCTTCCCAACTACCCTCACTTTAAACTAGAGTCCTTAATTTGATCATAAATCTAACCTAAGGATCCCTTTTGTTCAAATCAAAAGGAAGCACCCGAAGAAGAGGTAATTATTTTATCACCTCTTCCAAAGTTCTTTTCTTCTTCCACTTCCTCTTTCTTTGTTGTTTCCATACTAAAATAATAACTCCAGTACCTTATACATACTTATATGTTATTATAAATATGGTATAACCATATTTATTATTCTCTCCATCCTATGAATGACAAAGTAACCATACATGCGTACGTACGGATTACCGTCTCCACGTCGTGGTGTAGTTTGTTATTTAACACTTAATTATTTGGATGGGTATAATAATGAGTATAATTGATGTAAATAATAGATATAACATGTTAATTATTCTGTATATATAATATTCCATTTAATTTCATACTATTTCACCATCAATATAATGATATTGTCGCTCGTGCATACGTACGGCTTACCGTCTCCACGACGCGATGAGATTTTGTTCCCCGTCGTAACCATTCAAGAATACTTTTCATTTGATGATTAAAAAATAATATTTAATAACTTTATATCATTATTTATATGAATCAAATACATCCTATCCATAACAAACATTATTTATGTAACAAAATATATAAAGTAAAATGAAATAGTTAACACCCAAAATAATGATACTACTGAAATATTATTAACAAAACAATATTAGAGGATCATATATGATATCATATTTATGTATATAGTTCTTTTATAATTTAATAACAATGATTTAACCATTATACAGAAGGTTAACTTACCCTCTATTGATGAAAATTACAAGGTAAGGGTTAATTTTACAATCTCTTTATTATCCGAGGTTGTTTATACGTAAGTATCTACTAGGACTTCTTTATCATCCACATCCATGTTTCTTAAAAATGTATTTCAGAACATTTTTACTATTTCCTAGACTATAGGTTAAAGTCATTTATACCCTTTTTTGACTTTTTATAAAAAAATTGAAAGGAATCTTTCCACTATTTTCCAAACAATGTACTTTATGACCTTTTTGATAAATTAAGGAAAAAATGTTTTTTTTTCAACTTATACGGTGGGTGAGGCTATTTTCTACCATTAAAACACCTTTGAAGATTCACTTACAAGCTTATAAGAATATTTTCAAAATAAATGTTTTCATTTATAATTATGTGACTTTTAAATGATTTCAAATTAGAAAGATATATTTCTCTCAGATAGTTTTTGGATTGATTTCATCTATGTCAACATCTATTGTTGGATTTTATGTTTAATTGAAGTTGATTTATTATGATACAATACTCCATATTGTATTGATGTTTTTATGATATGTTTGACTGTGTATGTACTATTTTTATTTTATTCATGGTTTATGGTTAAAGTATTAACATTTTTTATGCTAGTTTAATATGAATGTTTATGTTATGTTTCACCCTTTTCATATGAGGAATGCATTGGACGTAGTAAGTGACATGCGAGGCCCACTATAGCCCCTCGATGCATCGGCAGGTCTCACGAGACAAACTAGTGTCTTGGCACAATTCCTTGACAAAATTTTTATTTATAGTCTTAGAATGAGGCCTTGACTATGTGGTTATGATTTTCGGCATTATGCATTCCATCATTATGAGATTAGCTATTGATATTACATGTGATTATTCGACTAGTAGAACATTCATGTGAATAAGTAAATAGAATTATTTGATTTATCTTTTCTATATTTATTATGAAGTTTATGTTTAAAAGGATTGTGTTTTAGTCTTATACATTTCCTTAAATGTTTATGCTTATTTATGATAGTTTCTGCTATATTGTTATCCTTACTAAGCATCTGAGCTCATCCCTTTTTTATGTTTTATTTTTTCCAGGATGCGAAGAAGTATATTATGACTGACCTACAGGGATAGGGTTAGGGATATGAGTGTGTTCAAAAGAGACACAATGTTGATTTTTCATTTCATAATGTAATGTAAAACTTATGAATGTATCTAGTATTTCCAAGGCTACTAAATTGATCGGTCTTTTGGGAATTGATCTTTTGTGATGATGTCAATGTTATGTAATAATGAACCAACTCTGGGTAACTGGGGTCAGGGTGTTACATGTTAGGGAAGTGAATTACTTTTGAATGTCATTGGAACATCAAGACCTGATTGAGCATTTATTAAGTTTTATAAGGATTATTCATTTATTTGGTCACATTAATATGCTTTAATGCCCACATTATGAAGAAATAATAAAGATGTTATTACTACAAGATCAGTCTTCATCATATATTTCAACCTATGGTGATTGATGAAATGTTTATGGATCCTATAATTTATGGATTAATGAGTAGAAAAGGGAAAAAATTTGACTATGGAAGCATTATAATAATAATTTCAATTTTGAAACCATAAAATTTCATTTAGTTGTTTTCAATATCTTGTTTTTATTTATTTTATGTTCTCTAAAAAATTAAATTAATTCACATTCAACCCCTTTAAACTAATTTTGGAAAATTAGTTTTTACACCCCCTTTAAAGACAACCTAAAGTTTCCACTATACTATATATAGAATAACCTTGGGTTTAAATTGTCTTTTTTCCACCAATGGAAAGTCTATCAAAAACGTTATGAGGTTTCATGGGAGGTGGTGTAAAAATAATAACACTAAACATTTATGAGCAGATTTAATACTAACAAATTCTTGTCCCTTAACCTTGAAATTGAGAGAAATTTACACACAAAATATAGAGAATTAAACATAAAAACTAAGTTTGAGAATATTTCCATGATAAAAACCAGTGATGATCTAATTGATCTCTACTATACCACAACAATGGTAGGAAAACTAAACCACACACTGATAGATATTTCCACACCACACTTTATAAATCCTATGAACCAAATTATATGCATACATTAGAGACTGATATCAAAAACTATTGGAAATATATGATATACCAATGGTTTTAAACTGTTGGTATAGGTTGGACAACTGTTGGTATAATATACACCAATGATTGTCTAAATCATTGGAAACTAAGTTGTGGGGATAGACATATCCCAACAGTTATTTATAAACTGTTGGGGTATGTCATCTTATAGCACATTATACCAATGGTTTTCTATAACTATTGGTATAACTTTTTACCAATGGTTTTACACCATTTCAATATAAATCTGTTTATATATATACCAATGGTTTTCTGAACCGTTGGTAAATACTTTTACCAACGGTTTATAGAAATTTTTGGTAACAATTTAGTTAACAGGTCTATACCAACAGTTTGTAAACTGTTGGTATAGAATTTTACCAACAGTTTCATCAAACTATTGGTATAGATTTGATTTTTACATCTATACCAACGGTTTTGAAACCATTGGCATAGACTTGTTGCAACTCCAGGTAGTACCAGCCTCCCCTTCTGCAATTACCTGCAATAATAACAAACCTATACAAAAATCAAAATTAATTACCTTCAATTACTTGTGAAATTACCTGCAATTGCAATACTCTATAAATAATTCAAAATAACACTAATGAAGAAAAATATGATCCAAATAGTATTCCATCGTAATAACACCAATGCAATTGCATTACACTATATATAATTTAGAATAACACCAATACACCCAACAAAATACACCACTGGAAACTAGAACACCCTAGAAAAAAACATCTCTATAAACACAACACTTTCAAATTTGATCCAAGGGGGTGGGGTGGGGGTGTGTCCAGGGGATTGGGGCGGTCCAGGGGTGGGGGCTATCCAAGGGGGTGGGGCTATCTAGGGGTGGGGGATTCCCATAGGGTGGGGGTGTCCAGGGGTGGGGTATCCAGGGGGTGGGGTGGTGTACAGGGGGGTTGTCCAAGGGGGCGAGGCTGTCCAGGGGGTGGGGGTTGTCCAAGGGGTTGGGGGCTATCCAGGGGTGTGGGGGGCTATCCAAGGGGTTGGGGGTGTCTGGAGGGGTTGTCCAAGGGGGTGAAGGTGGGGGGTTGTCCAAGGAGGGGTGGGGGTGGGGGTGTTCAGGGGGTGGGGGATGTCCAAGGGGGTGGGGGATGTCCAAGGGGGTGGGGTGTCCAAGGGGGTGTCCAGGGGGTGGGGGATGTCCAGGGGTGGGGTTTTCTAAGGGGGTTGGGGGTGTCCAAGGGGTGGGGGGTTTTCCAAGGGGGTGGGGTGGGAGAGTCCAAGGGGTGGGGGCTGTCCAAGGGGGTAGGGGTATCCAGGGGGTGGGGGTGTCCAGGGGGTGGGGTGTCCAGGGGGTGGGGTGTCCAGGGGTGGGGTGTCCAGGGGTGGGGGTGTCCATGGGGTGGGGGTGTCTAGGGGGGGTGGGGGTTGTCCAGGGGGTGGGGGTGTCCAGGGGTGGGGGTGTCCAGGGGGTGGGGGTTGTCCACGGGGGTGGGGGTGTCCAGGGGGTGTGGTGGATGTCCATAGGGGTGGGGGTGTCCAGGGGGTGGGGGTTGTCCAAGGGGGTGGGGTGTCTAGGGGTGGTGGGGGCTGTCGAGGGGGGTGGGGGCTGTCTAAGGGGGTGGGGTGTCCAGGGGGTGGGGGTGTCCAAAGGGGGTGGGGTATCCAAGGGGGTGGGGTGTCTATGGGGGGTGGGGGCCTATCCAAGGGGTGGGTGTGTCTAGGGGTAGGGCTTTCCATGGGGGTGTCCAGGGGTGGGGGTGTCCAGGGGGTGGGGGAGGGCTGTCCATGGGGGGCTGTCCAGGGGGGTGTCTAGGTGGTGGGGAGTGTCCAAGGGGGTGGGGGTGTCTAGGGGTGTGGGGGTTTTCCAGGGGGTGGGGGTGTCCAGGGGTGGGGGCTATCCAGGGGGTGGGGGTGTCCAGGGGTGGGGGCTGTCCAGGGGGTGGGGGTGTCCAGGGGGGTGTGGGGGTTGTCCAAGGGGGTGGGGGTGTTTAGGGGGTGGGGGTGTCTAGGGGGTGAGGTGTCCAGGGGTGGGGGGTTTCCAGGGGTTGGTGGTGTCCAGGGGGATGGGGGGTTGTCCAGGGGTTACCAAGGGGGTAGGGGGCGTCTAGGGGTGGGGGCGTCTAGGGGGTGGGGGTGTCTAAGGGGGTGGGGTGTCCAGGGGGTGGGCAGGTTGTCCAAGGGGGTGGGGGTGTCCAGGTGGGTGGGGGTTGTCTAGGGGGTGGGGGTGTCTAGGGGATGAGGGTGTCCCTGGGGTGGGGGATGTCCAGGGGTTGTGGGCTATCCAAGGGGGTAGGGGTGTCCAGGGGTTGGGGTGTCTAGGGGGTGGGGTGTCCAAGGGGGTAGGGATGTCCAAGGGGGTGTGGGGGTTGTCCAAGGGGATGGGGGTTTACAGGGGGTGGGGGATTTCTAGGGGGTGGGGTGTCCAGGGGTGGGGGGATTTCCAGGGGTTGGGGGCTGTCTAAGAGGGTAGGGGTGTCCAGGTGGTGGGGATAGTGTTCAGGGGGGTTGTCCAAGGTGGTGGGGGTGTTTAGGGGTTGGGGGTGTCCAGGGGGTGGGGGGTTGTCCAAGGGGGTGGGGGTGTCCAGGGGAGGGGTGAATCAGTCACACATATATTCAGTCATAGAAAATCATCAAGTCAAGTTTTATTATTTATAGATAAAGAAATAAAGATAATATGTCCTACCTAATCACACATATATTCAAGCACAACTAATCATCAAACATCAAATGTTAGTAATATCAGTCAAAAATGTAACGGATCAATCTATCCCTCATCACCATCACTATCATCACCGTCATCATCAGCCTCATCCCCATCCTCATCTTCATCCCCACCATCATCCCCGACCTCCTTAATTCCCTCCTCCTCTCCCTCATACTCTTCCTCGGCCTCCTCCCCACCCTCCTCCTCGCCCTCTTCCTCGCCCTCCTCCTCCACCTCGGACTCCTCCTCGCCCTCCTCCTACGCCTCGGCCTCCTACTCCACCTCGGCCTCCTCCTCACCATCATCTCGACCACAACTAGAACTTCCACCTAGTGCACCATATATAGAACACTTCGACGACATATATTGATCACAAGTTGTGTTGGCCTCTAGTGGAAGTTTTGGACGTAAAAATTCCATCAGTTTCATAAATGCAGTGTTTTCCCAAGCAGACTGTTATACTATCTCTATGGCCCTTTTTTCAGCCTATTTTTCATGTGCCTTAACCTACTAAAACTAGGTGTCACTATAAATTGTACCTTAAGAGGGACAATACCTCATCGAGATTATACTCTTCCCAGGTCGGCAGCATACTCTACCAGGGTGCTCATCTCCCAACACCTGATGTAAGTGATCATTTGGCCCAAAATTGTCAAGTTCATGGGCATCAAGGTCCTCTAAAGTAGCATGTTCCAAATATAAATATATTATTAAGTTAAAAAATAGATATTAAAATTTTAAATCAACAAATTAAAACTTACAATCTACTGCTGAGTCGGTTCGTTAACCGCACTTCCATATTTCTTCTTTCTACTCGAGCAAAACAATTTTGCTCGAGGCACATGTCCTTCAATATTCAATGTTTGTATCTAAAATGAAATTTAATGTAGGAAACCATAATTAAAAATAGGTTACCAATAATTAATTTCATAACTAAAATTATGTGACAACTTTAGCAATTGAATAAATTATGGAGGAAACAATAGAAAGTGCAAGTCGAAAAGAAAAATTATAAATTGTCATACCTGCTTCTCAAAGATAAAGAACGATGATTTCAATTTATCATTGCTTTATGTTACCTGTAGATAAAAAATAGAAATAGTTTAATAGATATATATGTAATATATACATATTCAATTTACTTACCTGATGTAGTCATCGAACAAATCATAGTTGAACAAAATTGTGCGATGTGCCATCTCCCGATCTTCAAGGATTAATGTCATCAATGTATATGATCTGGGAATTCCTTCTATTTGAGTAAGTGATGGAAAACCAGGTTCAATTTTATCATACTATTCTTCTTCTTTTCTCATTGGTCTGTTCATTCTTATTTCAAGATCAGAAAAATACATAGAGCAAAAATCCATACATTCTTGAGCTAAGTAACTGTTCACGATAGAACCTTTGAGATGATTCATGTTTCAGACATAAGACTTTAATGTGTACATATTTATTTCAGTTGGATAAATCCAATGAAAATAAATAGGTACTCTAAGAATTATTTCAGTTGGAATATGGATAGTCAGATGCAGCATGCATGTGAAAAATGATGGAGGAAATATTTTCTCTAACTCGCACAAAATTAATGGGGCATCTGCCAACATTTTTTGCAAGAAATACTTGGACAACTTCTTAGAAAAAATATCTCTAAACGAATGACACAACTAAATAACAACCACTCTTACATTATTGGAAAAAATATGACAGATTGTTATTGGAATCAACTCATGTAGAAGGATGTGATAATCATGAGTCTTCAAATATTTTAGTTTCAACTCTCTTTTATTGACCCATTTAGATATGTTTCTTGAATAGCCATCAGGAACTTTAATAGTCTCCAGTACTTCTAGAAATTTCTTTTTTTTGTAGGTGTCATCACATAAGAATCACATGGAACTTCCCATTTATTTTCACTGATATGCACAGAATGCAATTCTGGTCTGATGCCCCAATCCACCAAGTCACGCCAAGACCGTAAATCATCTTTTGTCTCTCCCTTAACATTTAGAAGAATTGAAAGCAACATTTCACATATATTTTTTCAATATTAATTACATCTAAGCAATGACGTAACAAATTGGTTGACCAATAAGGAAAATCAAATAAGATAATCATATTATTCTGATTGTAACAGGTTTCAGTGGAAACATTCTTTCTCTTTCCAGATTTCATTTGACCCTTCCCGAATGGAAAACTGAAATCTTTCGGTTCATTAAGCACATCGGTTCTAGAAATAAGCTGACACTACTAAAAAATCGGTCATTAGCGACCGCCATTGGCGGTCGCTATAGGCCTATAGAGACTTCCCAGCGACCGCCATTGGTGGTCGCTTCAGCTTCGTTGCTGTAGGCCAATAGCAACCGCCAATGGCGATCGCTATAGGTGGCCGAAATGCCGGCCTTAAGCGACCGTCTGGCGGTCACTATAGGCTACCTGGCGGGCACCATTAGCGACCGCCATTGGCGGTCGCTGAAGGTGGCCTACAGCGACCGCCACTGGCGGTCGCTACACTGGGAAAAATTTTATAAAAAAAATCATACTGAAAGAAATATATATATTTATTTATTTATTAAATAATATATATATATATATTAAAGAAAATATTTATACATATAATATTAAATAAAATATTTTAAATATATATATATATAATATGATTTAAATATTTTAATATATATATATATATTAAAGATATATATATATATAATATTAAATAAAATATTTTTCATTTTTTTAATGAAATGTATGAATTGTGTTTTTTTTTCTTCACGGTGCAAAATCAGAGATAAAACAAGGTAACAATCATAAAAATGGAAAACAATTTCAAACAGCATAAACATCAAGATCATCATAAACGATAAACGTGCTTCAACAATCCGAGCAGGTCCATCTATTTAAATCTTCTGCTTCAATAAACCTACAATAAGACAAAAAAACAACAAAACAAAACAAACGTAAATTGAACATAATTATTCAATTATTATATAGATATAATAAAATTAAATCTGACAAAAAATCATGGTGCTATAATAATTTAAAATCCCCAATTTAAGAAATGCTATCATTTCAAGTCATTCGGAGCACATTTGCTCCGAATTCGACCGTCTCACACCGTTTTTGGTGTTTTATGACATCGAAAACGCGTTTCCGGTCACCGCGGTCAAACAATACCTCCGATTGACGTTTCGTCTACTCGACCATTTCACAAATCACACAATGGCTGATGTTGTACGGTTTCATGGCATTACAAGGTCGTTCGGGTGGTTTTGACCCCCCAACGCGCCGTTTTAGCGCGCGTCGAGATGCTGAAAACGACACAATCGGACGTACCGCGCACACCGCATGTCCGATGGGCACGTCGTCTCCTCCTACATGTCACGAATAATATTCATAATGTTTTCGTGTGGTTTCAGGTCATTCGGAGCACGTTTTCTCCGAATTCGACCGTCTCACGCCGTTTTTGGTGTTTTATGACCCCAGAAACGCGTTTCTGGTCACCGTGGTCAAAAGACACCTCCGATTGACTTTCTGTATACCTGACCATTTCACAATCACACAATGTTTGATGTCGTACGGTTTCATGGCATTCTTAGGTCGTTCTGGTGGTTTTGACCCCCCAACACGTCGTTTTAGCGCGCGACGAACTGCTGAAAACGACACAATCAGTCGTACCGCGCGCACCGCACGTCCGATGGGCGCGTCGTCTCCTCATCCACGTCACGAATAATATTCTTAATATTTTTGTGTGGTTTCAGGTCATTTGGAGCACGTTTTCTCTGAATTCGACCATCTCACGCCGTTTTTTGTGTTTTATGACACCGGAAACGCGTTTCCGGTCACCGCGGTCAAACGACACCTCCGATTGACGTGCCGTCTACCCGACCATTTCACAAATCACATAACGACTGATTTTTTACGGTTTTATGGTATTCTGAGGTCGTTCGGGTGGTTTTGACCCCCCCAATGCACCGTTTTAGCGCGTGCCGAACTGCTGAAAATGACACAATCGGCCGTACCGCGTACACCGCATGTCCGATGGACGCGTCGTCTCCTCCTACACATCAAGAATAATATTCCTAATGCTTACATGTGGTTTCAGGTCATTCGGAGCACGTTTGCTCTGAATTTGACCGTCTCACGCCGTTTTTAGTGTTTTGTGACACCAAAAACGCGTTTCCGGTCACCGCGGTCAAACGACACCTTATATTAACGTGCCGTCTGCCCGACCATTTCACAAATCACACAAAGGCTGATGCCGTACGGTTTCATGGAATTCTGAGGTCGTTCGGGTGGTTTTGACCCCCCAACGCGCCGTTTTAGCGCGCGCTGGGCTGTTGAAAACGACACAATCGGCCGTACCGCGCACACCACACGTCCGATGGGCGCACCGTCTCCTCCTACATGTCATGAATAATATTCCTAATTTTTTCGTGTGGTTTAGGTTATTTGGAGCATGTTTTCTCCGAATTCGACCGTCTCACGCCGTTTTTTGTGTTTTATGACACCGGAAATGCGTTTCCGGTCACCGCGGTAAAACGACACCTCCGATTGACGTGTTGTCTGCCCGACCATTTCAAAAATAACACAATGGCTGATGTCGTACGGTTTCATGGCATTCTGATGTCATTTAGGTGGTTTTGACCCCCCAACGCGCCGTTTTAGTGCGCACTGAGCTGCTGAAAATGACACAATCAGTCGTACCGCGCGCACCGCACTTCTGATGGGTGCGTCATCTCCTCCTACATGTCGCGAATAATATTCCTAATGTTTTCGTGTGGTTTCTGGTCATTCGGAGCACGTTTTCTCCGAATTCGACCGTCTCACACCGTTTTTGGTGTTTTATGACACCGAAAATGCATTTCTGGTCACCACGGTCAAACGACACCTTCGATTGATGTGCCGTCTGCCCGGCCATTTCACAAATCACACAATGGATGATGTCATATGGTTTCATGGAATTCTGAGGTCATTCGGGTAGTTTTGACCCCCCAACGCGTCGGTTTAGCACGCGTCGAGCTGCTGAAAACGACACAATCGTACATACCGCGCGCACCGCACGTCTGATGGGTGTTTCGTCTCCTCCTACACATTACGAATAATATTCCTAATGTTTTTGTGTGGTTTCAGGTCATTCGGAGCACGTTTGCTCCGAATTCGACCGTCTCACGCCGTTTTTACTGTTTTATGACATTGGAAACGCGTTTCCAGTCACCGCGGTCAAACGACACCACCAATTGACATGCCCTCTACCCGACCATTTCAAAAATCACACAATAGCTGATTTTGTATGGTTTCATGGCATTCTGAGGTCGTTCGGGTGGTTTTGACCCCCCAACACGTTGTTTTAGCGCGCGCCGAGCTGCTGAAAATGACACAATCGGCCGTACCGCACGCACCGCAGGTCCGATGGGAACTCCGTATCCTCCTACACATCATGAATAATATTCCTAATGTTTTTGTGTGGTTTCAGGTCATTCGGAGTACGTTTGCTCTGAATTCGACCGTCTCACGCCGTTTTTGGTGTTTTGTGACACTGGAAACGCGTTTTCGGTTATCGCGGTCAAACGGCACCTCTGATTGACGTGTCGTCTACCCGACCATTTCAAAAATCACACAATAGATGATGTAGTACGGTTTCATGGTATTCCGATGTCGTTCGGGTGGTTTTGACCCCCCAACGTGCCGTTTTAGCACGCGCCGAGCTGCTGAAAACGACACAATCGGTCATACCGCGCACACCGCATGTACGATGGGTGCTCCGTCTCCTCTTACATGTCAAACATAATATTCCTAATGTTTTCGTGTGGTTTCAGGTCATTCGGAGCACGTTTTCTCCGAATTCGACCATCTCACGCCGTTTTTGGTGTTTTATGACACCGGAAACACGTTTCCGTCACCTCGGTCAAATGAAACCTCCGATTGATGTGTCGTCTACCTAAAAATTTCACAAATCACACAACGGAAGATGTCGTACAGTTTCATGGCATTCCAAGGTCGTTCGGGTGGTTTTGACCCCCCAACGCTCCGTTTTATCGCGCGTCGAGCTGCTGAAAACGACACAATCGGTCGTACCGCGCGCACCGCATGTCCGATGGGCATGATGTTTTCTCCTCCTACACATCACGAATAATATTACTAATGTTTTCGTGTGGTTTTAGGTCATTCGGAGCATGTTTGCTCCGAATTCGACCGTCTCACGTCGTTTTTGGTGTTTTATGACACCGGAAACGCGTTTTCAGTCACCGCGGTAAAACTACACCTTTGATTGATGTGCCGTCTACCAGAACATTTCACAAATCACACAACGGTTGATTTCGTACGGTTTCATGTCATTACGAGGTCGTTCGGATGGTTTTGACCCCCCAACGCGCCGTTTTAGCGCGCGCCGAACTGCTAAAAACGACACAATCGGCCGTACCGCGCGCACCGCACATCCGATGGGCGCGTTGTCTCCTCCTACAAATCACAAATAATATTATTAATGTTTTCGTGTGGTTTCAAGTCATTCGGAGCACGTTTTCTCCGAATTCGACCGTCTCACGCCGTTTTTGGTGTTTTATGACACCAGAAACGCGTTTCCGGTCACCGCGGTCAAACGACACCTCCGATTGACGTGTCCTCTGCCCGACCATTTCACAAATCACACAATGGCTGATGTAGTACAGTTTCATGGCATTCCGAGGTCGTTCGAGTGGTTTTGACCCCCCAACGCGCCGTTTTAGCACGCGCCGAGCTGCTGAAAACGACACAATCGGTCGTACCGCGCGCACCGCACGTCCGATGGGTGCGTCGTCTACTCCTACACGTCACAAATAATATTCCTAATGTTTTCATGTGGGGAGGTCTATCAGGAGTGTGGGGAGGGATGTCCTGAGTGCGGGAAGGGTTGTCTGGGGTAGGCCGGGGACTACAAATAGTGAACTCAGCTCATTCATCAAAAACAAGTTTAATGATTTATATTAGGAATCACGTGTTTTTTTCAAAAATATTACAGAACATTCAATTATAAACATTGAAAATTAAATGAACAAAAAATATCCAAATCAATAATCAGTTTCATGGTTACTTCTCAATTCGTGCACACAAACATTGCATGAGGCCAAAACACACATGATACCCCCAAATCACAAAATAACTCACTAAAAACCCAACATAAATATCAATAACAACCCCACCATTAAAAGCAGAAACACACCTCGTGAATATGATGCGTCATGCATGTTCATCACTGACCTCCATCTGGTGGGCCAGAGGCCTACAACAAATAAACATTATGAATATTTTCATAACAAAAATAATTTAAATTAAATAAATAAATACAGTATAAACCTGCATCGTGTGATCCCCTGCACCATCACCTGGACGCACATATTCCCACAGTGCTCTAACCTCAGCATCCAATTGCGCATTTGCCTCCTCAGAAGCTCGTAGCCGTGCCTCGAAATCTGACAACTGTTGTGTCATCTGAGAAACAACAGGACCGACAACCGCAGTGTGTGACACTACAGAATGAGGAATCCCTGTTCCATAGGTCAAACTATATCCATGCCCGTCCCGACCAATGATGCGATGAAAGATCTCATCCCTTCACATGGGAAGTTGTCGCTTGTCCTCTAGCAGATGTTCTAATTCAGCTTCAGATTGAGCCTGTGAAATATTTAAATATATATACATATATTGATATACAGATTTTATGTAAGTATTGGTAATGAGTATAAGCACTTACTATCAATGTTGCAGCCTCTGGATCATTGCGATCACGAGTCCTCATCCACACCGACATTTTATCAGTTGGTGCACCTTGCTCCCGCAACTATATATGAATAGAATATAAACACAAAACCGTATTAATTAAAAAAATTAAAAAATGAATAATAAATACCTCATGTCAGATCTGAGAGACGTGACGAGTCCCGAGCCTGTGAGGTGGTCCCTACAATGCTCGATTCTCAGAATGGCGTGTAGACACCTCCTACATTCAATTCATTCAAATATCAAACAAATCACACATTATTGAAAATATATATACCAAAATAAATATACAAACCACAACACCCTCAGTAGACCAATATGCAACTAAATCATGCCACTGAGACAGGAGGAAACCTCTCGGGACTTTTTCCAGAATGTCTGGGGCACCCATATTTGGTACCCAGTGGTCCCTCTTGACTTTGCCTTTATAGTCTTTCCACATCTTATGGAATTTGCTCATACACACTGGCCGAAACTCATCGGGACATACTTTCAAATTTTTCTATTAAAGAAAAAAAATCACATATGTTATTATTGTTTATACATAGGGAATAAAGTGAAATGGTCTTCTTACCTGAACCTCCCTCCAAAGATTATCTAATGTGTCCTAAGGGATAGAAGCCCAATCACGTGTGGTCAATGGAAATCGATGTGGATCACATATGATATGACCCAACTGACGAATAAATGCAGGGGCATTCTGTCCCACAGGATGAAATGCCTCATCAAATGAAACATCAAAAGTCATGTCGGAATTCCATGATAATATGCCATGACTAGGGCCTCTCCTGCGAGAGGAAGAAGCAGTCGAGTCTGATCCTGTTGAAAACAATTTTATATACAAATTGACAGATGTTATAAATATATATATATATATATGTTTATTAATTACATAAAAAATAGAGACAATGACATTCCAACATACCTCGACCCTGAGACGTAGATGCCTTAGATGGATGATGTGGATCTTCTGCCACTTCCCCTGACATGCCTGCAGTCATGGAAAACATTAGTAAGGGGACTATCCAAAGTGTCCAAATGATAAATTGGATTGTTTTTAAAAAAAACAAACTTGTACAGTTGTTAATCAAACAAAAAGGTATTGAATAATTAGTTGTGAATGAATTTTAAAAAATCAGAAAGCTCACAAAACAGATATAAAAATTATGTAAAAAACCAATCAATGCATAGCCAAATTTCAAATTGAATTAATAAAAATTCAAGTAGCACATGAACCAAATGAAGAATACCTCAATGGGAAGATACACCGACAATAACATCAATATAAAATGAGTTAAATCACCCTAAATATTTATAACTGAATAAACTTCCAAAAGTGAGGATTAAAACTTATAAGGATTTATAAAATGTTTAGATAATTTATGATATCTTAGGATGAATAGCGGGAAAAAAATTATACCTTTCATTAAGCATGCAAATTGACCATTTCTCCTTCAACATCCACTCTGACCCAATAAATATCTTCTTCACATTGAACTACGGTATGTTGATCAAGCTATTGGGAAACAAAAGGAACAGTCTCGGGTTCATCTTGTTCAAATACAAACACTCCTCACCGAGACATTTTGACAACAACTTGCCAACTTGGATTCGAAGGCAAAGTAACGAAGAATACTTTTTCCTCTTGTGATGTCAAAATGAAAGGTTCATTATCAACTCGTTCATTTCTGTATAACATATAGTTAAAATTCACCAATGAAAACTGATATTGATTGACTTTACATCCACGCACTGGATCAACCCAATTACAATTTAACAATGTGTACTTCAACCCATGTGTGTATACAACTTCAATGATGTCTATCAATTGACCATAGTAATAACCAGAATCGACAAATGGACAACCGATTCCACTGTTTTGTGTTGCTCGTTTGTCGTCAACATCTTTAATGCGAAATTGAAAACCATTAGCATCTATAGATTTATAACGATGAGTCGTTATAGATGGACCCTCAGCCAGTTGGATAAATTATTCAGTTAGCGTGGGGTCCCCTAACTCCCTCATCTTATGAACCTACATAATTCATATAATTCAATAATGATATATGAAAAAATAAATTATTATAATACTTCACTCATAATGAAAATCAATTTATACGTACATAATCCTTGAACCAATCATGAAATGACGCATAATGAGACTGTTGAATTTGCAACTCAGTCACACGATACATCTCTTCTTTTATCTCATTAATGTGTTTTCTACAAATGATAATGCAATTTTTAAATGATCAACTTATGCAAACAAAACATGTAAAAGTTAAACAATAAAAGTGATAAGATACTTACTGTATTAATGGTGCAACTGATGGAGTATTGAACAAGATATATCGATGCGCTTGTATCCACTCGATGTTGTCCATATCATATGTGGTTCCTTCTCCAACTGGACCATCCTGAATCTGAGAGGGCTTATCTAATTTTGTTTCAACATCCGTAAGATATTCTGCACAAAAAGTAGTACACTCATCCATCAAATAACCATTGGCTATTGATGCCTCCGGACGAGCTCTATTGCGTACAAATTGTTTCAATGTACTCAAATACCACTCAATAGGATACATCCACCTAAATTGAACTAGACCATCAGCCATTACTTCATCAGTTAGGTGCACTGTCAAGTGGACCATAACATCGAAAAATGAGGGGGGAAATAGTTTCTCAAAGTGACAAAGTGTAAGTACAATTCGGTCTTGTAAACTTTTTAAATCAATCATTTATTGATTTCTTAAACAAAGCTGTCCAAAAAAATTACTCATCTCAATAAACGGTTGAACAACATTGGGGGATAAACAATAACAAATTAAGATTGGAATCAACTGCTGAATTATTATGTGATTGTCATGACTTTCAACCCTTGTAATGTCTTGCTCGTCAGATTCACACACTTTAAAATATTAGAAGAGTAACCATCATGCACCTTGAGCATCTTCAAAATGGAAATAAATGTATCTTTCTCCTTGGTAGTCATCTTATACTGTGCAGCAGGCATATATGCCTTGTTTCCTTCAGCTAACTGTAAATGCAACTGTTTCCTTAAACCCATTTCTTCCAAATCATGGCGTGCATTAACATGGTCCTTTGATTTCCCACTGACACCTAAAATGGTCCACAATATGTTATCACAAAAAAAAAATTCAATGTGCATGACATCCAAATTATGCCTCAGCATGTTAGTTTTCCAATACATAAGACTATAAAAAATACTTTTCTTTTTCCAATTGTGACTGTGTTGCCTACCCACAGCATGAATATTACGTACCGGAGGAGCCACCAAATCCTAAATTTCATATACCGTGTGTATTTTTTCTTCCTCAATCTGCGATAACATTTTGAATCCTATCATGATCTTTGGTGATGGGATGAACTCTCTAGAACCATCAAATGACACTCTGTCCTTTCTGAACCTGTGCTGAGGGGGGAGAAAACGTCTGTGACCCATGTATTCCCATTTTTTGGAATGATTAAGCCATACATATTTTTTACTTTTGTTGCAACAAGGGCAAGAAAATTCCCTTTCGTACTCCAGCTGATAAATTTGCATAAGCTGGGAAGTCATTGATTTTCCACAATAAAGCAGCCTGCAGTTTGAACATTTCATTCATTTCACAGTCATAAGTCATCACACCATCACCCCAAAATTCATTCAACTCATCAATCAATGGCTGAAGGTAAACATCAATATTATCCCCCAGACTTTTAGGTCCATCAATAAGAGTAGAAAGTAATATAAATTGTTTCTTCATACAAAGCCACGGAGGAAGATTATATGGAACCAACACCACGGGCCATGTGCTATGAGTTGCACCAACCATAAACTTGAATGGATTGAAACCATCTGATGCCAATCCCAATCGGACATTACGAACATCTTTGGAAAAGTCGGGATGTCTCTTATCAAAATCCTTCCATGCATGAGAGTCTGTCGGGTGGGTTAACATATCACTTTCATGAACTCTTTCTGCATGCCATCTCATTAAATTAGAAACTTTAGATGACATAAAAAATCTTTTCAAACTTGGTTTAAGGGGAAAGTAACACATTTTCTTTACGGAAATCGGTTTCCCCTGTATCACAATCTGACTTTGATGAGTCGTATTTCCCCTGTTCTCTTTCCACCTGTAAGCACCACAAACCGTACAAATATCCAAAAGGGCAGTTTCCTTTCTAAACAACATAAAGTTGTTTGAACATGCATCTATGGTCTCATATGTAAAACCTAAGTTCTCTGTCAGCTTATGAGCATGGTAATACGACTCGGGAATCTTAGCGTCGATAGGAAGAACCTTTTTTAATAACACCAACATCATGTCGAATGATGTTTCTGACCAATGATTCAAAGTCTTCAAATGCAACAACTCCACGATAAACGACAATTTATTGAAATAAGTACATCCAAGATATAATTCTGTTTTTGCGTCATCAATTGCTTCATAGAACCTCCTCGAATCACGATCTGCACTAGAGCGAAGATTTATCTCACCGGTCTCAAGATTCTAGATGTCAATGCCTTCAGGATCCAACCCACGTACCATTTCAGTAAGCATTTCATGCATTGGATCATTCATCCTTGCATCAACATCCATCTGAAATGTATCTGTATTTTCACAACGAACATATTATTCTCCATGACGAGTCCAACTCTTATAATTTCTCAGAAATCCATTAAAGAATAGGTGCTCCCTCACAGTATCTCGTGTAAATTGATATCTTTTAGCAAATTTTCTACATGGACAACTAATATAGTCACTTTCAAATCCTCTGGTGAAGTCAATAAACTACATAATGCCATTGAAATACTCTCTAGACGTTCGATTTGGAAGATCAATCCAACTCTTATCCATAATAAGATCCCTATAACAAACATTTACACAAGACTTATTACATTTTCATTTTTCATATCAAATATATTTAAAATAAATACTAATTAATTGTTTGTGAACCATTTATAAAATAATAATTTAAGTGAAAGCCCGTGTCATACCTGATTGCGCTACAAACCTGGAAGGGAGGGGAGCCGAAGGCGGTGCTGCGAGGGAGAGGAGAGGCAGTGGTGGGGAGTCAGAGCCGGAGCTGGTGCGGCGAGGGAGGGGACGGTGAAGGAGGGGACGGGTGGCGATGGTGCGGTGAGGGAGGGGACGAAGATGAAGGGTATGGGGGTTGGCGGGGTGTGGGGGGGTGTTCGGGGTGCTGGGGGGAGGGACGAGGGGTAGGAGGGCTGAGGGCAGAGGTCAGAGGCCGGAGGGGCTGGAGGCCGAAGGCCAGAGGGCGGCCGAAGGGCTGCCCGAGGGCTGCCCGAGGGCTACCGGGCTGCCGTAGGTGGGTGACGGGAGGCCCGAGGGAAGAGGGAGGCCACAGGGTGGCCGCAGGGCGGAGGGAGGCCGGAGCTGGAATGCGGAGGGTGGCCAAAGGAGGGAGGGGCCGGTGGAGGGTGGCCGGAGGGCGGCCGGATGGCGGCCGGGAGGGCGGAGGGCGGCCGGAGGGGCGGAGGGCGGCCGGAGGGTGGCCGACGGAGGGCGGGGCTGGCGGAGGGCGGCCGGCTGGAGGGCGGGGCGGAGGAGGGCAGGCCGGCGGAGGGCGGGCCGGCGCGGAGGGTGGGCCGGCGGAGGGCGGGCCGGCGGAGGGAGGGCCGGCGGAGGGCGGGCCGGCGGAGGGCGGGCCGGCGGAGGGCGGGGCGGCGGAGGGCGGGGGGCGGCGAGGGCGGGGCGACGAGGAGGGTGGGGCGACGGGGAGGGTGTGCGGTGATAGGTAGGGCATGGGCAACGGGGAGGGGGGAAGGTTTCGGGGGGCTCTTCGCGAGAGGAGGGAGGGTTCGGGGGGCGCGGAAGCCTTTTTTTAGGGAAACATAGCGACCGCCATTGGCTGTCGCTATTGGTTACCTATAGCGACCGTCAGTGGCAGTCGCTATAGGTAAAAGGGATCAAAAGCCCATATTTCTAGTAGTGTGAGGTGGATCATTGGTCTCCATGGTATTGTCAAATCTTCAACTATTATTTCTATATGTATGGTCCATTGGAAAGAATCATCTATGTCCCATAAAACTGAAACTACAGCAATGTTTCAGTATTTTGGATTGTGTATTCTTCATAAATTCAAGACATGATAGTTTTACCTTTGTGATCAATCCATACATTATAGCATAAGAAGGAAAATCATTGACTTTCCACATAAGCACAACACGCATCTGAAATATGACTTTCGAACATGCATTGTATGTGCACACACCCACATCCCAAAGAAGTTTCAAATCTTTTATTAAAGGTTGCATGGATACATCTATATCATTGTTGGGATCAGAAGGGATAGATATGAGTATACTCATGAAAGTGAAAGGTTTTTTCATACACAACCATGGGGAAAGGTTATAAATGTGTATAAAAACCAATCATGTGTTGTGCGAAGTAAGCATCTGCCCAAATAGATTAAAATCATCACATGAAAGACCCAACCTCACATTACGCATGTCAGCTATAAAATTAGGATATCAAGCATCAAATCTCTACCCTGAAAATCCATCTACAGAGTAAACCAACTCATTATTAGTCTTTTTTCTCTCGGTATCATGTCATCGCATTTTTATTGATATTTCGTCAAACATAAAAATATTTTGGAGTCTAGGGATCAATGAAAAGCACCACATTACTTTCTGTAGAACATAGGATGGTGTTTCATCAGCTTTTGGCTTCTATCAGGATGTTCCACATTTTATACAATCATTTTGTTCAGCAGTTTCCTCCTAGAATAAACTTCAATCTTTTGGGAAAGCATGAATTTTTTTTCTTAAAAATCCAAGTTCCTCAACTAACTTCCATGCCATATAGTGGTTTGAGAGAATATCTACATTATCTGGAAGTAATTCCTTCAAGAAGGTAAGAATGTAATTGATGGCAGTATTAGAAATCCCATACATAGTTTTCCCATGAAACAATCGGATTAAAAATTCTAGCTTTTTCATTTTACTACATTGTCGATATATTGGAGTCATGGAAGTATCATTAAATTTTTTCACCCTGAAAACATCATTATTTTCATTAGAGGCATCATGTGTGCTCATATATAAGTCTTCTTGGTTCGGAATCCTTTATTTTTCATGATGAAGAATAAATGGAAACCAGTCATATAACAAATTCTCCAATTCAGTCCTCTCATTTGGATCATCAGCAATTTGAGATTTCATTTTCTCCCCATTGTGATACCACACATAGTAGTTTTCTTGAAAACCATATTTGGTTATGTGGTAGTTGACTTCTTAACGACTCAACCAAGGTCTTACAACACAATTGTAACATGGGTAGTGTATGTGACCACTATCTAAATCATTGTAAAATAAAAAATCTAAAAAGATCCCTAAATTATTTTGAAATTCACTTGAGATCCGATCGGTTTCATACATCCAAATTCTATCCATTCTATAAAAAAAATTGTTATAAGTCATTTAGTCAAAATAAATTCAATAATATTTAAGTTTAATCAAAAATATATTTAAGTAAATGAGAATTGTTCACTTTATATGAAACAATAACTAACACACTACTCTATATGATAATCATAATATAAAAGACAAAAAAATACTATATTTATAAAAAAATACTATAAATTAATATAAATCCATGATATTGACTTCAATTATAAATATAATACCATGAAAATTGTGCATATTTAGAGAACATATATAATCTATGGAAGAATTTTGAGAGTCCTATATATCTTGTGTCAAAGAGAAGGAGAGATTTCAAATCTATGAGCCTTTGAAGGAGAATAATCCCATTATTCTCAAGTATTCAATGATCTAAGTAATGACTTGATCACGTGAGATCTGGAGAGTGTTTTGAGACTAAAAAAATGTTCAAAGAAGTTTTTGAATATCTTTGAAGAACTATAAAAGAGTGTACAAGATCATATACACTTGTGGGGGATAATTATTCAGGAGTTGAGTAAATTTTAGATCAAAGAAATTTTATATTTTAGTAGATTATTTGAGTGATATTCATAATATCTATTCTGAATAAATGGAAAATATAATCTGAAAATGATGGTAAAAAGTTCCTCAGGGATTGAAACATCATGGTCATACATGTGGATCATTATCCAAGAAATATTAAATTGAAGTAAGAGGATTTTGATGTCATAATATGAAGGTTCCATGGGGAAAAGAAGCATGATTCCATGTACATGGAGATTTCAAATGATGAGATTGAAATTTATTTCCCAAATGGGATAATCTATCCCCATTTTAGATATCCATAAAGGAAGGGGTTTCTAGTTGATTTAGTGAACTATTCTAGGGTTGATACCTTATTATTAAAACAATGTGAAGATATACTAATTCAGTTATGTGTGCCTAAATTTCAGGTGAAATGTGTTTTGGAATTTTTTTCATTTATCACATACAAGAGGATACCATGGACCTAATAGAATATTGTTCAAGATATTACAAAGTGAATTCTTTTCATCAAAGATATATAATGTGTAAATAGAGTTTTTTAAATCAGTTATCGATGCTAAAAAATGGAAATAAAGTTAGGAGATTTCATAACACCCAATACCCAAAGTCGAAGTATTCATTATGTGGGGGTGTCCATGGGGTGGGGTGGTCCAAGGGGGTGGGGGTGTCCAGGGGAGTGGGGGTGTCCGCGGGGGCTGTCCAGGGGGTGGGGGGATGTCCAAGGAGTGGGAGTGTCCAGGGGGATTGTCCAGAGGGGGTGAAGGTGTTCATAGGGGGTTGTCAAAGGGGGTGGGGGTGTCCAGGGGGTGGGGGGCTGTCCCGGGGGGTGGGAGGGTGTCCAGTGGGTGGGGGTGTCCAGGGGGTGGGGTGTCCAGGGGGTGTACAGGGGGTGGGGTGTCCAGGTGGGGGGGGGGGGTCCAGGGGGTGGGGGGTCCAGGGGGTGGGGGTGTCCAGGGGGTGGGGGTGTCCAGGGGGTGGGGGTTGTGGGGGGTGGGGGGGCTGTCCATGGGGGTGAGGGGTGTCTAGGGGGATGGGGTGTCTATGGGTGGTGAGGGGTGTATAGGGGGTGGGGGTGTCCAGGTGGTGGGGGTGTCCATGGGGGGTGGGGGGTTGTTCGGGGGGGTGGGGGTGTCCAGGGGGTGTGGGTGTCCAGAGGGTGGGGTAGGGGGGTTGTCCATGGGGGTGAGGGGTGTTCGGGGGGTGTTTTCCAAGGGAGTGGGGTGTCTAGGGGTGGGGATTATCCAAGGGGGTGGGGTGTGCAGGGGGGTGGGGGTTGTCCAATCAAGGTTTTCTAGGGGGGGTGGGGGTTTTCCAGGGGGTGGGGGTGTCTGTGGGGGTGAGGGATGTCTAGGGGTGGTGGGGGTGTCCATGGGGGTGAGGGGTGTCTAGGGGGTGGGGGGTGTCCAGGTGGTGGGGGTGTCTAGGGGTGTTGTCCAAGGGGGTGGGGTGTCTAGGGGGTGGGGGTGTCCAGGGGGTGGGGTGTCTAGGGGGTGGGGGAGGGAGGGATATCCATGGGGGTGAGGGGTTTCCAGGGGGCGAGGGGTGTCCAGGGGTGGGGGTTGTCCAAGGGGGTGGGGGTGTCCAGGGGTGGGGGTTGTCCAAGGGGGGTGGGGGTTGTCCAGTGGGGGGTCTAGGGGGTGGGGTGGTGTACATGGGGTGGGGGTTTCTAGGGGTGGGGGTTGTCCAGAAGTGTGGGTGTATAGGGGGTGGGGGTGTCCAGGGGGTGGGGGGAGGGTGAGGGGTGTCCAGGGGGTGGGGTGTTTAGTGGGGTGGGAGGTTGTCTGGGGGTGGGGTGTCTAGGGAGTGGGGGTTGTCCAAGGGGGTGGGGGTGTCCAGGGGTGGGGGGCTATCCAAGGTGGTTGGGGGTTGTCCAATGGGGGGGGGTCTAGGGGGTGTTCAGTGTGGTGGGGGGGTTTCCAGGGGAACGGGGGTGTCCAGGGGGTGGGGGTGTCCAGGGGGTGGGGGTGGGGATGTTTAGACGAGGCAATACCCATATAATACCTTGAAAATTACCTATGCCTAATCCAACCAACATCACAATTCTAATCCATCACCTAACCAACACACAATTCATCCTCAATATCACTAACCTTCCCATTATTTCTTGAACAAAAACTATAAATACAAAATCCAAATCCAATTTTCAACTAAACTAAAGTCCATAGAAACTACCATATCACCCCACTAAAAAATGGAAAACCGCCTACACCACTACCCCAACGGTACTCAATCCCTTCACATGGATCATCCTTATATCCATTACCCACCTCAAGACAATATGACTAAACAAAAACTTTACCATCTTTGAGTGGGGATACACCACCACCTCCATTAGTTCATATGGTTCACTAACTCTATAGAGAAGGAGTGGCTATGAAGACTTCAAATAAAGGTGATTCAAACAATCATGACACTTAAAGTTAAGAACAAAAATAGAAAGAAAAAAATCAAAGTTCACTTATTGGGTATACCATGCCACAGACTACACGGACCTCTGGTTTAGGTCAAATCCAAAAAACAAAAAAAATAGATGGAGAACATTAAAAATAAGGTAGAACTTACTGATTTAATGTGTAAAACTAAAAAAATTACTTGATTGAATATGGATCTATTGGGTGGAAGGATTTTTTCAACCTAGGGTAAAGAGAGAGATTAAGGAGAGATTCTATTTAGGGATCCAATCGCATGGACGGGGGAACTCAAGTTGCTGTGTATTTGGGAGAAAACTTTCCCAACGGTTTTTTAAAATAATTGGGAAATATATTATTTACCAACGTTTTATTAAAATAATTATTATAAATTAGTAAAATTAAATATTTCTCAATGTTTTACCCAAACCATTGGGAAATGTGGATTCTAAAACAATTATACCAATGGTTTGTTCAAACTGTTGGTAAAGGTTGATCTAAAAATAGTATACCAATGGTTTGAACAAACCGTTGGAATAAAAATGTTGGGAAATCCTCCATTTCCACCAGTGAAACTAGAAATTGATTTCATGAAATTTTGACTAAAATTTCATAACCTTGGAGGTGAGGACCCTTACAATAACATTCAAAAGTTCACCTTGGTCAACTTAACACTCAATTCAAGATGATTTTCATAATAATAAGTATAGTGGATAAATTTTCCCTTCTCACTAGAAAAATAAGCAAAGGAGTGGATATACAGTTTGTATCTTTGTAAAAAAATGATTAGGATGGCCTAAAAATAATTTTTATATAAAAAAAATAATCATTCACTCTAAAATATAAATAATATGGAAGTAAATATATACCATCAGAAAATATTCATAAGATAATCTATATGATTATTTTGAGATATTAAAGAAATATTATTCTATATTCCCACTCTATTAAATTGAATAGAATCACTTCATAACCTTTTTCTACCAAGGAATGTCTGATAGCGACAAGAATCTATTGGATATGTCATCAGGTGGGTCTCTCATTAGCCAATTATAGTGAAGGAAACAATATTTATAGAGAAGATAACCCAAAATAACAAATAGTTTGGTACAATAGGTATTGGTATGTGAGAAATAAATGAGTTAAGGTCTTATAAAACATATTTCCTACTAAAATATAATATAAATGAACTAAAAACATCATTTAGAAAACTATACTTGACATAATCATGATAACTATGACCACCAGTAAAGGTATATAGTATGTCTTCTTATCCTAATAATTATAATCACTAGTGTGTAGAGGAACATGGAACTAAAAATTGTGAAAAAATATACAAGGATAAGTAGTTTATGTAGAAAAATTATGGATTAAGAAAACTTTAAAAAGTCCAATGTTGATATAGGAGTCAGTCATATCAAGCCAGGTCCCTCAATAAAAAAATCCAATAATCTCCACTCTTTCAACAAACATTCAAACCACCTTCTTGTCACCTAGATTAAAAACACTAATTTTTTAGTAAAAGAATCATTTTTAAAAACTCTCTACCAGTATAAAAACCCTTGCATGGAAGAAAAAATGATCAAAGGTTTAAAAGTTAATGAATGAAGTGGATGAATTTAAGAACCTTCTTGGAAAAAAATGTGGGTTTATTTTAAAAAAAACTAGTAAAATTAATAGCTAATCCAATTCCAAACCATAAAGGTAATGTGACCCTAGTGAAAACAAGAATTAGTAAGTATACTTATTACATAGACACACTTATGTCCAATAAAAACCTACCAAACATTGAGAAAAATTCATCTAAACAATTTGTACAGATCCTTAAAAACTAGTCTATGGAAGAGGAATAAAAATGATAAGAAGGAAAATCATGATAAAGTAAAAAAGGGTTGGGACACCCTTTAAGAAACAACATGGGATATTAAGGGACATCCACTTATATGTGGATGAACTAATTATGGAGGTAAAATAGAGATAAATTAAAGAGATGTTATAAAATGTTTCTGGAAAGTAGAGATAAACATTCCATTCCTTTATTTTCTTAGGATTCCAAAGTATTCAAAGTTTATTAAGGATTATTAAACCAAAGTGTATATACTATAAGGGAATGTGAGTATAAGTATGGGAATAATTATTTCAAAATTTATCCCCCCAAAGCTGGCCACAAGTGTCAAGATCCAATGACACTTTAGGTCCCTTATACCATTATATCCATAAATATAAATATCTTTTGTATGATATTAGTTCTTATATAAATGTAATGCCTAAATATTTCATTATTTCATGGATAATTATAGCATTGAATCTTACAAGTGTGGTGGTTCAACATTCTGACCACTCCACTTCTTTTACAGCAAGATTCCAACAAGATGTGCTAGTCAGAGTAAAAAACCTGATCTTTATAGAGAAATTTTATGTATTTAATATAGATATTTATATAACCCCATAACAATCAACCATAATCTTGGGTATATCTTTATTAAAGATAAAAAATCCCATCGTTAATGTTCATGAGGAAACTCTCACCATGGTTTTTTTTAGAACACTATCCACTTCAATATCTTTATTTTTATGAAGTATCCTTTAGAGGATCATTCACTTCTTACACTGTTAAAAATTTCAAAGGTTGAACCTTGTGAAGCACTAGATTTATTACATGGAATTTTAATCTTAAGACAAAAATTATGTTTTAATGTTCTAGGGAAAAAGATGAAAAAAAATTGAAGAATCTATTTACATATTATAATAAAAGGTAAATCCTAAGTTTTTTATTATATTTGAAATTTTTTTATGATAAGGAAGATTATAAGTCATCTTTGGTACTAGAAATTTATTCTTTGTAGGTGATAAAATCATGTCATATTTCATCTTTAGAACAACCTCCAAAACTTGAATTGAAACCCTTACTAACTTACATCATGTATGTATAGATTATATAAATTGAAAATATTTTAGTAATAAATTCTTGAAAATTTTCTCAGATCAATAAAAAAGTGTGACTGAACATTTAAGGTAAAATGTGAAATAAATAGGCTGGAGTTTAGCAGACATTCCTCGAATCAATCCCAAAATCTGCATGCAAAAAATTATTCTTGTGTAAAATTCAAAACATTTTTGGTATCCCAAAAAAATACATAATACTAACATGATAGAGGTATTAAAAAGGAGATATATAAAAAAAATTGATTCATGAATACCCTACTTCATCTCTGGCTCATAATGGGTCAGTCCCATTTATATGGGTCCTAAAAAAACTAGAATGGACATAGGGATAAATGAATAAAATTATTGGATCCCCATTAGAATTTGGTATAGTTAGAGAGTGAATATAGAATTTATTATGTTGAATTATATGACTATGAAATATCATTTATGCATTCCCATTGTTGAGAAAATGTTAAAAACACTAGTTGGAAGGATTCACTATTGTTTCTTAGATGGGTTTTCTAGTTACTTTTATTTTCCAATTGCACCTGAGGATTAGGAAAATAAAACCATTATGTTCCACTATAGTACCTTTTCATATATAAGGATACAATTTTTACTTTAGGAACATTCTAGATATATATGGTAATTATGTTTCCTGATTATATTAAATAATTTTAAGTATTGTTTTTTGATAACTCCAATATTTTTTGGAATTAATTTAATCAAGGATAGATAAATCGTGAATTTTTTTTTGAAAAAAAATAATTAAAATGAACCTATTTTTAAATTTTTTAAAAGTGTCATCTTATGGTGGAAAAGGAAGATTACAGGAGCATTATTTTTTTACAAAAAATTATTGAGGTGTATTATTCTAAAATTAAAGTGACCAATACGTTTCCTTATCCAAATTATAGAAAACATGTTAGCTATTTTCTTGTACATTAAAGGGTTTATAGAATATTCATAAAATATTTTAATAAGATTGAACTTCTAATTTCAATGTTACTTTAGAAAGACTTTTAATTTATTTTCTATAATTAATAAAGGTTAGAATTTGATGAACTAAAAAGTAAATTGATCACATCACTAGTGATACAACCACCAAACTAGGAGTATCCTGTTGAACTGCTTTGTGATACATCCAAAAATTCTATTGGAAAAATGATGTCTCAAAGGATTGGTGGAGAAAATAAAGTCATTTAATATTCCTCAAGAACACTTTATTATTCCTAGAAAAACTAAAATACCATTGAAAAATAATTCATATTATTTTTTTTCTTTAGGTAAATTCAGATCTTACTTTATTAGAACAAATGTTACAATTTATTCTAATCATAAAACCCTTAAGTAATTAATGAAGATAATAGATTATAATTTAGGGCTGGTTAAATGGATTTTGATCCTTTAAGAGTTTAATTTATAGATAAAATACATGAAGGGATCTAATAACTAGGTGGTGTATCTTCTAAGAAAGTTTCCCATTACATATTAAATGGAAATTCTAGATAATGAGTCATTGAATGGTTTAATTTAAGGAGAGAAGATTCATTTTATGTAATGATTTATACCCTTGTATATAGATATAGAAAAATTCTTGGTAACTTCTCATGTCACATATCACTTAAATCCCCAATATGTTCTTAGTCTCAAATATGAATAAAAATTTGTTTTTTAGAAAGATCCATGTATTTGAAATTATGTAAAGATCAAATTATAAGAAGATATTTTCATTAATACTATATATAATATGTCCATGAATTTTTCAATACTCAAGTATATAAAGGAAAATTTGGACTATAAAATATTTATATGAAATTATTAAACTCTATTATATATTAGCCAACTTTTTTAAAGATGCCCGTGAAATTTGTATTAAATGTAAGAAATGTTAGTTTCTTGAAAATTTTCTAAAATATTATATATGATAAAAAAACCAATAATATTTTTTTACATCTATGATTTTTGAAGAATATATTTTCGGGGACCATTTATCATGTTATTTGGGAACTATTATATTTATTGTACGTTAATTATGTTTTAAAATGGGTGGAACATAAATCCACCAAAATTAATGATGCTAATGTTTTTTTTAAAATATGTAAGAATTTATATTTGTTTAGATTTAGTGTCTCAAGAGAAATTATCATTGAAAAAAGAATTTATTTCAAAAATACATGAATATATTCTTTGTGGAGGAATTATGGAGTAAATCACAAGACATAAAAACCCCATGGACTATAAAATAATGTCCAAGCTGAAGACTCATGTAGAGAAATTTAAGGAATCCTATAAAAAACTATGAATATAAATCAAAAAAATATTGGATTCAAAGGCATGAAAAATATTTATTTGATTACTGAGAGCCTATAAAACTCATATTAGAATGAGTTAATACCAATTGATTTATGGGAAGAGTTTTCACTTACCCTTGCATTTGGATCATAGGGCCTACTATAAAAAAAGGAGAAGAATTTAAACATAGAAATTATAGGAAAAGAAAGAATGATAAATCTAAAATATCATGATAAAATTATATTATAGTCATTTATGAACTCAATTATTTACATGGAATGAACTATAGTGGCTCATGATAAGTTAATTCAACAAATAAACTTCTATCCAGTGGAAATAATGTTTCTTTATAATTCAAGAATCAAACTAATTCTAGGTAACTATAATTCTAGATTGAAAATACCATTTATAGTGCATAATGTATACCCATATGGTGTAAAATAAGTAAAAAACCTAGTTACTTTCATTGGGCATAATTAGGAGAAGTGTAATGTTAATATGCTCAAGAACCAGTATAGGAGATCGTAATAATTAAACCTGTCTACTAATAAGAAACCATAAAGTTGTAAAATTACTTAACACTTAATTGATTATTGTGTTTAAATTAATATATATTATAATTAATTTAGGACTCTTTAAAATTTAAATTTGGGGGAGGGAACAATTATAGTTTTAGGATTTTCAAAAAAAATAATTTTTTTTTTCTGTAATTTTATGTGTTTCTTTTTCATTTTAATGTGTTTTAAAGCTCTTTGAGAATAATTTTATGAAAAATTAAAATTTAGAACCCATTTAAATGATGGTAAAATAATTTAAATCCTTAAATTATCATTGATGAATGATGAAATGAACTTTTTTTCAAATTTATAGTTAGGTAAACTCATGAAAAGGACACTGATTTTGAATCTCATTCTAGAAAATGTTTCCTTATATTTAAGATTAGTTACCTTAGAGAATTATAAACTAATTTTTACATATTCTTCACAATTACCTCATTTCATGAGAGAACCATTTCATACATCAATAAAAAAAATTAGTAATCATATAAAAACCATAGAGGGAAAAGGGCCTTTTATTTTATAATATTGAGAAATTATTTGGATTTTAAAGCCTGTTTTTTTAAATATAATTCTATTCTATCAAAATTTAACATTTTTTCATCGCATCCCATAATAACCAATAATAAAATTAATAGGAATCCAAATTAATAGAAAAAAATCCCCATATACTAATATTTAGAAGTTAATGCATGATCTCAGTATAACTCAAGTGTATGGAAGTTGAATTTGGCCAATACAAATTAAACTACGTTATAATATTCTATTCATGTGTTATTTTGTAGATTATTATTTAAATAATTAATGAATATATTTAAATAAAGGATATAAAATTCTTAAAAATGGAAAAAAATATCTTTCAATACTACTATATAGAATTTCAAAAACCTACTCAAAAATATGATGTACCTCTTTTTCATCAAATTGAAATTTCAGTAAAATAAAAAATATAAGGAAATATAATATGCTAAAGAAAAAATATAGGAGAAATATTTATTGTGAAAAAAGTGTTGAAGGTATGAAATTTATTTTCAAAATTCAAAGGGATGGAGCTAAATAAATGCATGAGAAATAGAGTAATGATTTATTTATTAAGGGTATCTATAAATCTTGTATTATGCTTCAAAATAGAGAGAAACATAATATTTTACCATGTAATATTCATAAAATAGAACCCAAAAACCCTTAATCCACAGAACAACCAAAATAAAATATCTAGATAAGAATAAATACTTGAATCATTTGGAAATAATTTAGAAAATCAGCAAACCTAAAGTGTTCTTTTCATGATCTTGGAATTAGAAAAACATTGTTTTAAATTACTATTGAGTGTTGTGGGAAATAATTATGGGAAGGTAATTATAAATGATCTTGGGAGGATACAATTTTTTTTAAATGAATTTAATTAAATTGATAGAGGAAATGGAATTAAGAATATTTTGGAGGTATGATATGTTTTAATTTTGTCCCTATTAAAAAGAAAACTTACGTTGGCTAATTTTTTGCATTATGTAATGGTAATATTTTTCATACATAATTTTTGAATAGTTTAAGGTTTAATACTTGGGGGAATTGATAACTTTCATATTTTCATCACCTTTAATTTTAATTTCAATTAATAAACTCCCTTCATTTTTCTATTTTTTGAGGTAAAATTAATAATTTTTATGTTTTAGGAATAAATTAGGTTTTATTATAGAGATGGATTTATTATTGTGTTTTAAGTGTTTCTATTAATGTTTTAATATGTTGAAAATATATATTTTATATTTTTCTATGGGAAAATTCATTTTTGAATAACTGTGAAGAATTTTGGCCTAGTATTGTATTGTGTAACGTTTCATCACTCTACATAATTTATAAATAACATATTTTATTCAATACGTATTATTTTTATAGATATGTGTAACATATATTGATACATATATAATATAATTTTATTGGGAAAATATATACCAAATATGGAATCTCTTTCTATTTAATACTTGAGTTTTAACATAATTCCTTGACAAATATTATATTAATAACATAAAATTCTATTTTGAGGTATAGTGTCCTAGGAATTGGGAATATAATACATGAATTACACCAATAAAACATAAACATAAACAATATTTAACCCATTTGAAAGAATCATTTTTTAGTCCATCATAGGTAACCTCACTCCAAGTAATTTTCTGGGGAAATACATCGATATAATAGGTTGATCATAAATACTAGTAAGGGATAAATAATGGAAATGAAACATGAATGATCATCATGAATAATACATGAGTCATAACATGATAAAATTATCATAAGTACATGATATATAAAATTTAAATTTGGATACAAAAATTGATACATTAATAAGCATATTAGTATGGTTTATCACCAATGTGTCATAAATCATAATTTACAGGGTTATTAACAATGTTATCATAAAACACATTATCTAAAGAGATTAATTTTTTACCCAATGCATTGAAGTGTTATCAGGTCCCAACATTCATATGTATTAATTCATGGGATCCATAAGGATCATTAAAAAACTTAATCAATAACCCTTGGAAAATAAATAATGGATTTCATATAAAATCAATGAGTATATAAGTTCTTAAAAAATTGAACATTATATCATTTTTACACAATAAATGGGAATATGGGTTCCATACATGTAAATCCCTAAGTCAAATAATTATATTTATATATAGGTGAATGAACATGGGTAAAAAATGGGTTTGGGTGTTGAAAATATAATAGTATTTCATATAAAAGAGGGAAATTCATGAAATGAATTTATCAGCATAATGGTACATGAAAAGGATTAAGGAAATGGAATAATGAGAGGGAATAGACATCTAAAATTTTTAAAAAACTATTTATATACTAATAGGAAAAATAAAAGTGTATGAAAAGAAATTAATTTGATATTTTTAAGGTATAATATATTAGGGGTAGTTTGATGGAAAAGAAAATGAGGAGAGTTTACTTACCTTGAAGAGTTACTTCCTTGAACATGAGGATGTCACCTAAAGATATTGAAGACACCTTTGAGGGCATATTTGGGAGGAAAAATGAAAATATATTAAGGGATAATGGATTTGGAGTAGAGAGGAATGGTGATATTTAATGTTATTTATAAAAAAAAGATGGTGAATTGATTAATAATCTCTAAATATAGGTCTTGGAAATATAGATAGAGGAAAATGAAAAACCAATGGCTTAACCATGGTTTTTTCTCTTAGTTTTGTGAATTTAGGTGTTTTTTATAATATTTTAATCTATTGGAATCGTAATCCATTTTTAATATTACATTGGATAAAGAAAAGTAAATTTTCCCAAAATTATTGTCTTTAAAACCATAATTTTAATTTTAGTCATTCCAAGGTCATTTATAGGTTTAGAAAATTTATTTAAAAAAATTAAAATACATATTATTAATAAAATAACTTATTTTTTATTGTTTATTGTGTATAATTGATTATTACATCAATATTTCATATACATGAAGGTATAAAACATACCAAAACACAAAAAATATAATTTTACTATTTCCTAAAAATTAATCTTTTTAAAAATTCTCAAAATTTCACCCTAACCTAATTTATAATTTCTGATTAAAAATATAATTATTTTTTATCAAAAAAAATTCCTAAATTTGATAATTTTAACTTTAAAATGAGATATCCTTAATTATTGAAAAATAAAATTTTTTATGACATAGTCAAAATTATTACAATTTTAAAAAATTCCTATGATAATAAAAATTTTATTATAATATTTATTTAAATAAATAGTGTTTTAATAGAATATTTAATGAAAATATATTTTATTTATAATTATTGAGTTTATTATTAATGTGTTCATAAATTTTAAAAATACAATTATATTTTTTATGTATAAAAAAATCCATTTATCAAATTTATCTTATATTCATTTCTATTTTATTAATTAAAATAATATTTCATCTAGGATTTATGAAATACCCATTTCATTTATAAAAAATTAAATTTCATTTTTATGATACTAAGTTCTAGATACATGTCCCCTTATTACACTGGTATATGTTCTAAAGGTAAGGTGTCCAATGGTTATATTTTCATGGGGTGGATCGACTAACATTGACCTAGTGGTGATATCCTCTCACTTGATCTTATTCCATAGTAAATTTCATTCAATACTCAAATTATGAATCTCTACTTGGGCCTAGTAAAGGTAGAACCCCGGTGATGCTACCTCCCTCCCATGTTCTAAAAAATGGGCTTAAAAAGTCATGACTCTACTTTTTGAGGCCATCGTTTCTCCTTTCTACATCAAATATCATCTTTCATTACCATTTATAAACACTAATTATAATGGTATAATTATTATAAATGATAATAATTCCCAACATTCAAATTTACCAATGGTCATATTGATTAACGGTCATATTGACCGGTGATCATATAGGCCAATGATCAGGTAACAATCAGATCCTAATGGTCACTTTACCCATTGAACTCAGTATATATTCCACCATTCATCAACATTTACTACTTTATTCCCAATGGGTTTTCATAATTTTATTAATAATGTAAATAATGTTAATAATTATTCTTTTTTTAAAAGTTTTCATGGTAGGATTAATCTTCATGTAGAGTTTAATCCCTTAGAGTACACCATTTCATGGTTGCTATTTTTTGGTTTTTATATCCCAATACTAGTCTTAGCTCTTATAATCGGTATTTTTACATGACATGTTTATATATATTTTTTATAATATCCTTATATTTACTTCTAATATATAATATAATGAAATAGTCATTATAAAAAAATAGTTCTTTTTCTGATAGAATAAATTTTCAAGCCTTTACATTCTACCCCCATAGGAAATGTTATACTTGAAATTTGACTCTTTCATCTAAAATAAACATAGTTATTTCTCCTTTGTTTCTTCCTCAGGTTCCCAAGTAGCTACTTCAAACTTTTGGTTTCTCTAAAGTTCTTTCACATGTCATGTTTCATTCTCCCCCAACACCTTTTCCCTTCTATTGAGAATCTTGTTTGGTATCTCTTCATAAGACAAGTCAAGATTCTATTAAAACCCATTAATATTAACTATATGTAATGGGTTACACATATACATTCTCAATAGATACATGTGGAAGACATTGTGGACATTTGTAATATTTATAGTTAGTGTTAATTGATAAAAAAACCACTCCAACACACTCCATAATCTCAAATGGCCTAATGTACCTTGGACCCAGTTTACCCTTCTTTTAGAACCTCATGACCCCTTTATAGGGAGCTATATTTAGAAATAAATGGTCCCCAAAATTAAAATCTTATCCCTTCCATCATTTATTAAAATATCATTTTTATCAACTCTGAGAATCCATGATGTGTTTTTCAATAACTTATAGCATTTCTATAATATCCTTCACTATGTTTGGTCCCAACAGTTTCCCTTATCAACTATCATTCTAAACTTATTTCCATATAGATATTCAAAAGGAAACATTTAAATTCTTGAGTGGAAACTGTTGTTATAGGAGAATTCAAAAGTGCAATATGTTGATTCCAACTCCCTTGAAAATAAAGTGAGATAGCCTATAAAATTTCGTTAAATGATTGAATAGTACTCTTATAATTCCCATCAGATTAAGGATGGTAGGATCTGATCAAGTTTACTTTTGTATTCATATAATTTTTATGTAACCTCAAAAATTTAGAATTAAACCATGGATCTTGATTAGAAACAATAAAAATAGTACTTTATAGAGTCTCACTACATCTTGAATATAGAGGTGAGCTTGGTGTTCTAATTAGAAATCCTATATTATAGAAATGAAATTGGTATACATTTTCAATCTATTGATGGTTACCCATATAGAATTATTACCCTTAGATGTTTTTGTAAGACCATTGAAAATGTACATTGTGATTTTATCCCAATTTCATATAGGTATGTGTAGTTTTTATAATAACCCTTTAGGAATTTATTTCTCCTCATTCACTTATTGACACTCCAAGAACCTTGTATTATAATTAGATATATCCCTTTTCATATTATCCCACCAATAATTATCTAGAATTTCCTCATACATCTTGGTGCTTTCGAGTTATATAAAGAAAATAGAGATGTTCACTTTATCCATCAGATCCTTCTTTATATTATAAATATATGGAATAAAATACCTTTTTAAAATTTAAATAAAACTTCTCCATCAATATTGAATTAAAAAAACTTCCCATTTTCATAACCTTTATATTCTTTTGTATCTAAGGGTCGTGTCTTTTAGTTTTCTTGATCTTCTCTAATAATGATGGTTGATAAATCATTTGGGATAGGATTGATGATGTCTCTACCCTTATGATTCCCATATCCAACCTTACTAGGTCCTTGATCAATATATCTTCTTAAATTATCATCATTAAATAAATCCATGATATTTTATAATCAATGAATCAGAAACATTATTTTCTCTTTTAGGGTAATAATGAATTGAGCAATCATAGTCTTTAAAAAGCTCCAACTGCCTCCTATTTCTAATGTTCAGTTCCTTTTGTGTGAATATATAATTCAAACATTGTTGATCTATGTATATATCACACTTTTCCCTATAAATATTTTGTCTTCATATATTCAGAGATGAAATTATTGTAGCTAACTCCAATTCATGGTTAGGATAATTGTGCTCATGAGTCTTTAATAGTATATATGAACAAGCGATCACATTAAAAATTTTCATGAGGACACATAAAATCCTTTTCAAAGATGAATCACTATAGATAATAACTATTTCTTTGACATAGGGTATAGTTATCAAACAACCATTAACCAACCTCATATTCAATTCTCAGAAACATAATGCACGTCCCTTTGTCCAGATAAAAATTTATATCTTTTGAGATAAATTTATTAGTGAATTTAAATGCCATGAAATTTTTTTCACAAAACTTTTATAGTGTAATTATATAAAAAGGAAACTATGAATATTGGATACAGTTATAGAATATGGACACTCCTCTATGGTCTTTATCTTTTATATATCAATTTATATTCCTTCACTAGTTACAATGTGTCCAAAGAATGAGACTTGTTGTAACTATAACACACGTTTTCTAAATTTATAAAAAAAAAATTCCTTCTTAATAGATTTAAATTGGATTCTTAGATGATCCTCATGATCTTAAATACATTTATAATATATCAAAATATCATTAATAAATACAACCACAAATTTATTAAGGTATTCCATAGCGATTATATTCCTCAAATTCATAAATATAGCAGGAGAATTAACCAATAAAAAGTGAATAACAACAAACTCTTAATGAACATATCTTGTTTAGAATGATATATTTGGGATATATTCTATCTTCACCCTCAACTAATGATACTCTGATCGAATTTCAATCTTTTAGAAGAATTAATCCCCTCGATGTTGGCAGATGAAATTTCCAATCCTTGGGAGAGGGTATTTGTTCATTACTATGATCCCATTAATCTATATGTAGTCAATTCATAGACTCATCAATCCATATTTATTTTTTATAAAGATAATAGGTGATCCTGATGGTGATACACACAATCCAATAAATCCCATCTCTAAAATATATTGATGTTCTTCTTTAATTCATCTAACTCCACATATGCCATTCTATATAGGTTCTTAGAAAATGTATTAGATTTGGGTATAATTTTAATTAAGAAATTAACTTATCTTTCTTGGGGAACTTTAGGAAACTCTTCATAAAATACATCATTGTATTCTTGAACAATGGGCACATCTATAATATTTTTAAATTCTCTTTCTTCTCCTTCTTCACCAATCATTTTCATAAAGTATGAAATATGAAGTGGTTGTTAGAAAGACTCAGGCTAGGATATCTCTCTTTTTAAGATAAATACAATTTGTCCCTTAAATATAACCAAAATATCCTTTCTTATACAATTCTTATTGGCATTATTCTTTGAAAAAAATCAATCTGAAGAATAATGTCAAATTTATCCATTGGAAGAACCACCAGTTTTGCAGAGATATTTCACTAGCCAATGTTAATAGGGGAATCCCTATTAATATTTTATACTTTTCTACTTCCACCAAGGGTTTCAACCAAAAACTCTACCACTATAAGATAAATTCTTACCATGATGTTCTTCAAAAACTTTAATGAAATAAAAGAATTCATAGAACCAGAATCAAACCATATACACACTAGCATTGAGTATTTGATGAGTGTACCTGCCATGACATCATTTAGAGCCTATACTTCATAATTCATGATTTTAAATTCATGACCTTATTACCTTATCATATACTGAGTTTTTTGGGTATTTTCCTTCATTATATCCTGATTAGGACAGTGGTTAGTGAAATATTCATTCCCCTACACTTGAAACATTACATGATATGTTGTTCTTTCACTATCATACCATTTTCAATAGAATTCAGATGTTGATGCTTAAAATATTCATGAAATATTCAAGATATATGGTCATATCTTCCACACATCTATAAATTTACACCTCTTTTAAGATAATTCCCCATATGCTTCTTTCTATATTTATTTCACGTCGTGTATTCTAATTCTTCCCATTGAGATTATTTCAAAAAAAATCTTTATCTTACTCTTCTTATCATTTTATCTGAGTGAAATAGGAATCTTTGAACTCCATCTCAAATTTTATAGAATATCTCATTATCTCTTCATAACTCACAATTTCTCAAATTTATAATGATTTCCATAGATGGGGTCTTAACCTGCCAAAGAATCGGTCAATCTTCCCATCAAAATCGATGAAAAATCTTGAAGCATATCCTGAAATCCTTGTAAATTTCATCTCATAATTCCTAATAAATTAATTTTCTATTTTTTAACTCAATTAATTCCATATCCATCTTGTTTTTGAGGGTATGAGGAAAATAAATTTTGAAATAGACTTTTTTTATTCAAACCATTCCATGGGTTCCACCTCATGCCTTGGATTTTTGTTCTTAATCAATGTCCACCACTGATCATCTTCTCACTCTACAAAATATACTACCAATATAAATTTCTCTTCTCTTGGTCTGAACAATGGAGTTAAAAAAATATATTATCTATAGTATTGATCCATTTTTTGGTGACTAGTGGATTAGAGGTTCAACTAACAACATGTGGGTGTTAACAAGTGAAGGATTCAAATGCTAGTTTTTCCTTATATTATGGAGTCGGATGCTCTACATAGTTTAGCTTGTTATTAATTACCCAATTTAACTAATTTATCATCATCATAAATTCATCAAATCTAGATCCTTCTATATTTGGAAGGACATCATCATATTTTCCATTGCATTCATTATTTACATGATTTCTTTAATTTCAACGCCATTTTTATAAAAGAAGAAAAACTATGTGAGAAATTTGTTACTATTTATAATCTTATAATAAAAATTCTAATGGAAATATTAATCCTAAAATATTCTAATATCTTTTATTTTATAATGATATATATCTATCTTTAAAAGTTTACATTATATATCCTTTATAATGGTTTGTAAAAATAATATGATTACCCAAAGAATATCTCTCTATAGTGTCAAAAATAGTGTGAAACGAGGCCTATTTTTCAAGCACTAGGTGATGATAAAGTCAATTCACAATAAATACTTTTTGGTATTATTACCCCTATGTATAACTGTGGTAGAAAAACATCCACTTGTAGTATCCAGATAGGGATTTCATTTCTTGGAAACCACTCGGATTATACTTTATGAAATATTGAGTTTTATTTTCTATATTTAGATCTATACTTAGGATTATTACTAATATTTTCTATCCCTAAATTCCATAAATAAATAAACCATGGCTCTATTACCAAAAATGGAATCCCACCTATTTAATACATTACTTTTAACATAATTCCTTAACAAATGTTACATTAATAACTTAGAATGGTCTTTTGAGGCCTAGTGTCATGGAAGCAAGGTATATGACACATTAATTACATAAAGAAAACATAAAAATAAACATTTGTTAATACTTTTAAAAGAATCATTTTTGTTTCCATCATAGGTCAACTCATAGTAAGTAATTTCTTGGGGATATAAAATAGTAGAAAAGGGTGATCATACATCCTAGTAAGGGATAAAAAATGAAATGAAACATGAATTTTCATCATGGATAATACACGAGGAATAACATGAGATAATAATTATAAGTAATTAATAAATTACATGTAAATTTGGCTCACCATCTTCCTCCTCCTAGGGTTTCCCCTCTCCTAAGTGGTGTTAGATCTCCTGTGGCACCTTCCCTGGATCTCTCTTCTCCGCTCATTTAGCCTGGCTTCACTCTCTCTAGGTCCTCATCTTTCTCTCTCTCTCTCTCTCTCTCTCTCTCTCTCACTCTCATCGGTTCTGGTATTCTCTCCCTGTTTTTCCTCCCCTAACTCCATGAAGGTCTTCCTTCATCCACCTTACTATGCTATGGCCACGAGTTCCATCACTCCTCTCTAGGTCGGATCTATAGTGATGGGCACATTATGGATTTGGTATAGCAGTTTGGTAGTTATGGGTCCTCTCGGTGCCTCTTTTCTTCTTAATTTAGGGTTCCATCCTCCGGTATCCTTCTAGGGTTTCATCCTATCTCTAGGAGGTTCAATCCTATTTTATTTTTCGGGTTTTAGTCTTGTTTTGGCCCTATTCCGTTTTCTTTGGGTTTTGGGTTCTTTCTTTCTTTGTTTTTTTTTGGGTTTCATCCCTAGGTTCCCCTATTTTTGTTTAGCGTTGTGTCAGTGTTTCTCAGTGATCTTCAGTTGAATAAGGTTGATTAATGTGGTGATGGATTCCTTTGGTGGTTTGCTGGTTTTGGTCGGCCTCAACCGTGATGGTGGGTTTCAGTGGCATTTTGGACATCGTCAGGGTTTTGTTGGTTTGGTATTCAGTCATCTAGTGATTTAGGGTGTTCTTCCCATCGTGTCTCCTTCGTTCTTCTTCTTCTAACATCTTTGGTGGCTCGGTGATACTGAGTTCGATGTCGATGATGGGTTCTTGATGGTGATGATGTCAACTTCTCCTACAAAGATAAAGGTCTTCGATGGTGTCTCTTAATATGTTGGTGTTCTTCTCGGCATCAGCGACAGATTTTGGTGGTGCTCTTAAGTGACGTCGATGATTATTTGACAGGGTCTGCACTAGAGACAATTCGGTGTCAGTGTGTGTGTATTAAGGTGTCATAGGTGTGATGATTGTCTACTGACTTTTTGTTTTTCAAATTTTGAATGGTTTTTTCAGTGGCGGCATTGTGGATTCAAGGTTGGTAGCTCACAGGATTTGCAGAATTTTGAAACAGGATGATTTTGACAGTGTTGGCATGGGTATGGTTCGGGTTTATTATTTTGGAATTTGAACTCTGTTTTGTAAGGGTGTGTCTTGATGCTAGAGGAATGGTTGTAGGTTCCCACTCACCCTCAAAGTGGCTTTTCAATAAAATAAAAAATGGATTGTGGTATAGAGATTTATTCTCTACCCAATTCATTGAATCAATATCAGGCGACACCCATCATATGTATTAATTCATAATATCCATAAATATCATAATAAAACATTTCATCAATAACCTGTGGAAATTAAATAAAATATTTCATATAAAATAACTTAGTATATAAGTTCTTAGAGAGTTGAATATTATATAATTTGTAACCCATCCATACCTATAATTACCCAAATAAATAATTTTTTTTACATCAAGGTGAATTCCAATGGATGCGGAATGGGTTTGGGTATTCATAATATAATAATATTTCACTTAAAAGAGTTAAATAAAATATATGAATTCAATGTCAAGGAGATTAAAATCATGGATTAAGAAAATGGAAAAATGAGAGGGGGGAAAGGTATCTCATTGATAATACATTATTTTTGAAGTAATGGGATAAATAAAAGTGTATGAAAAGAATGTAATTCTTTATTTAGAATGTGTACTACAAAAGGGGTTCTTGTATGTAAAAGGAAAAATAGAGAGTTCACTTTCATTGATGATTTGCTTCCTAGAATGTTAGGATGACATCTTAAGACCTTGATGACACCGTGGAGGGACTCTTTAGGATGGTAAATGACATGAAATTCTTGGATAATGTATTTGGAGTAGAAAGGAATAGTGTGATTTATGGGTATTTATAGTAAAAAAGCTGGAGTTGTATAACAATTTCAAAATGTTGGTCTTTGAATTCTAGGTTGTGGACAATTCAAAACCAATTACTTACCCATGGAGTTTGCTAATGGTTTTGGGAATTTAAGTCTTGTTTTATAATATTTTATTCCATTAGAACAGAAAATCATTTTTTTAATATTACATTGGACATGAAAAAGTAAATTTAACACAAAATATTATTTTTTAAAACATAATTTCCATTTTAGATGTTGTCACGTCATTTATAGTTTTTGAAATTGATTTGAAACCCTTAAAACACATAATATTAATAAACTAACCTTTTTTGGTTGTAGATACTATATAATTTATTATCACATCATTATTATATTTATATTAAGTAATAAAATATACTAAAAATAGAAAACTATAATTTTATTATTCACTAAAAAAATTTAGAATTTTATAAAATTCTAAAAATTTCACCCTAACATAATCTATGGATGTTGTTTAAAAATATAATGTTTATTTTTTAAAAATATTTTTCTATTATGATAATTTTAACTTTTAAATGAAAAACATTATGTATTTAAAAATAATAGTTTTTAAGACGTAGTTAACCATCTGGAAGTTATAAAAATTTCATATGACAATATAAATTTATATTATCATTTATATTTACGTAAATAGTGTTTCAAAATATTATTTCATGAAACTAAATTTTATTTAGAATAACTATGTTTATTTAAAAATTGTATATAATTTCTAAAAATACTATTATAAATTATTTATGTACAAAATTATATTTATCAAATTTATCTTATATTAATGTGTATTTTATTAAAGAAACTAATAATAGAAATGTAATTGATGAAATAAATATTTCATTTAGAGAAATTAAATTACACTTTTATGATACTAAGGTCTAGATACATAACCCCATATTACACTGGCATATTCTCTAATGGTAAGGTATTTTGTGGTTGTAGTTTCATGAGGTGAGTCACTTGTTAAAGCTCTATTTGGGCTTGTTCAAGGTTAAACCGCAATGGCATAACCTCCCTACCATGTTCTAACAAATGGGATTCAAAAGGAATGTCTCTAATGGTCGAGGCCATCATTTCTTCTTTCTTAATCAATTGTTCATTTCCCTTTATAAACATTAATTCTAAAGGAAGTATTATTACAAATGATGTTACGTCCCAGACCCAGATGCCACTTAATAAGTGCCCCAAGCTCAGTTAGCCACATGGTATCAAGCACATATCCCCGAACACCAGAGGCTTCCAACTAGAAGGGAGGGACTAGGGTGTGTCCATTGGGAGACTATGCCCTCATCACTAGAGTGTAGAACAATAGATAATTATAAAAAGTGGTAAAATAGAATAAGAAATATAAGTAAATTGATGGAAAAGTGGATAGTGGAGGGGTTTTGGGAATGATTTATAAGACCCAGTGTCACGACCTGACCCTACCCGGGCTCGAGCCGCAACTACCCCAAGCCCGCCTCCATAAGTCAGAGGCTGGCGACTAGCACCGAAGGCTAAACAACTCAGGGAGGCCTTTGCATAAGTACCTGTATACACATATACAGCCCACTTAATGCAGAAGTGTAGAGTAAAAAGAAAATTAAAGTACCAACTGCTATAAATAAACCACAAAGTGCATCGACCTCTAATAGTACAAAGCAAGAGATAAATGTAAACTAAAAATAAAAGGGAAAAAACACGTGCCCAACCAGAAAAGTACCACAACCTAGCAACAGGTAAACAAAAGTAAAACAGCTGGGAGCGTCCCACACCTGGAACCCGACTACGACCACCGCACGTGGTCCAAGCTCCCGAACTCCTAAGCTCCGCTGAAGTCATGACCAACCTGTCTGTCATCTGCAAGGGCACACTAAGTGCGGGCAAAGCCCAAGCAGGGGTGAGTATAAAAATACTCAGTAGGATACCCCGAAGGCTTGAGGGAGAAACAAAGAAGGTACCAAATGGTGAGCAGTAGATCGAACAGGGGGAAGTAAAGGAGTATAATGGAGAGTGTAGTATAGAGTACAACAAGGAGTGCAGAAGAGAGTTTAGCTCAACCCAATAAGAGAAAGGAGATAGACTCGTCCAGACACAAGGAGCTAGAAACAGTGAGGAGATGAACTTCTCGTTGAGTATTCGCTACCTATATCAGGAGAGTAGACTCATCCAACCACGAGAAGCTAGACACGGAAAGCACGTGGCATACCCCGCACGTCTTCACCTCTCCTGGAAGGAGAGTATCCAAAACCCAAGGAGTGGGTACTGGAATAAGGTATATACATATCCATATGCTCAATCAAGAAGCCCGAACAAGATTGTAAGGGGATTTCCATCCTGTAGCTCAGCTCAAGAAAGTGAGTATCCAACAGTCTTAGAAGTAAACACCATCGATGCCCAGTATCCCGCACATTTTCCCCAAACTGAAAGTCAAGGGGCTCAAATCACCTCACCTTGATACTATCCGCTTTGGGAGGCACTGACTCGCCCTCACGGTTTTAGGTTACATCACAAGGACGCGTCTTGGTGGGGAAAGCGCCCCTCATACTTGAGAGTTCTGGGGGAACGTCAAACCACACCTCGTCACTGCCCCGCAGTAGAGAGGTCTCCTCAAAGTCGACAGGCGACCCCCCCCCCCCCGGTCCAGCCCTGCTGGAGGGTAATCCCTGGAAGTCGATGGGTTCCCACTGGAGGGAGACCCGAAAAGAGTCGACGGGTGCCACACTACCCAGTCCCGTAAAAGGGTAATCTACTGGAGGGAGACCTGGCTAAAGTCGTCGATGAGTCCCAATGCCCAGTCCCATAAAAGGGTACTCCACTGGAGGGAGGCTCGGAACTGTCATCAGGGACCACTTTCCAGCACAGCTAGAGGTAAACCTGGCATCGGGGACCACTTCCCAGCCCAACTGGAGGTAAATCCGGCATCGAGGACCACTTCCCAGCCCCACTAGAGGTATACCCAGAACCACTCTGGCCATCCCTGCTGTAGGGTACTGCTCGGTGAACACTGATGTACGGGCCATCCCTGTTGAATGGTAACACACTGGCCATCCCTTCTGGATGGTATTGCTCTGACCATCCCTAATGGATGGTACAACTGGCCACCCCTACTAGATGGTACCCCATTGGCCATCCCTACTGGATGGTACCTCACCGGCCAGCCCTTCTTGAAACAACCTCCTGGGTAGAGGATCGGTGCCCGCGTAATGTGTTGGTCACACTGAATCCACAAGAACTCTACCAGGGAACACGAAGAAACTCTGCCGGCCAAACCATCGAGAACAGAACCAAGGGAAACCACTCAACCCTACTGGTCGAAACCATCGTGAACGGGACCAGGGGGAAACCCACTCAACCCTGCTGGTCGAAACCATTGTAAACAGGACCAGGGGGAACCCACTCAACCCTACTGGTCGAAACCATCGTGAACGAGACCAGGGGAGAACCCACTCAAACCTGCTGGTCAAACAAACGAGAACAGAACCAGGGGAAACTCAACCCTACTGGTCAAACAAACAAGAACAGATCCAGGGGAAACTCAACCATGATGGTCAAACAAACAAGAACAGAGGGACCCTCTACGTTTCTAGAGGTCAAGGGTACGCAAATCATAACACGACACGCACATGGGGACCACACGACGTGTGTCCCAAAGTCAACTCCAACAAAGCGCACAAACATTCTTAGGTACAAACAACCACATGTACCTCCAATCGTTCCTGTATACTCCCAAATTATACCATGTTTCTAGCCCAAAGGCTATTATGCACATGGCACCCAAAGTCAACGCGAAGGCGTAAATGTAACAACTCCAACTTGCCACCTCATCAGCCCAGGCATGGCCAACTACATCTCTGCAAACATTCACTTCACTCTCCCAATAGTGAACGCGATCACACACCAAGGGTTCGCTTCCGAACACAGCAAGAAGAACCGACACCGGAGCACCCTTTATATTTCCACATTTAATAAGATCACGTAAGAGGCTCCTCTCTCCTGAATAGATTACACCGTTGTAATCATCGCGGAAAAACATGCGTGATCAACTACTTACTTGCCTCAAATGGATATCCGACTGAAAAGTCATCCAACACCGCTTTACGCCCGAATGGCGTCCCATGATCCCGAGCCTCGGCCCCAAAAATAGTCGGGCACATTGCACCATTGCGATCCCCTCAGGAAAACACGTCAAAAGGACTACTCACTTGAGTGTAATAGATATCTAGAGAAAAAGATGGGTTCCAACAGCAGTTCCACTCAAGTTTAAGCCTCCCCTAGGGTAAAAACCACCTCCTGAGCAAAACAGAAGTCTCAGAATTTTAATATGAGGCCCCATTCAAAAGTTATTAAACTCAACGCCCAAGGCTTCCAAATTACTAAAACGCCCCTGGCGGCATTTTTCACAGAAGACCCGCGCTCGTGAAAGTTACACCCCTCCTAGGGTAAAAAACACTCTCTAAACTCAACAGTGCCCTCAGTTTTCCAATCCAATCCACCGTTTAAGAGATACTTGAGTTAAGACATTAAACAAATAAATTAATTATTTAATTTATCCATTTAATGTTCCATTAACGGGTGAGGGGTCCCAACATCCCGTGCCGACATGTTTTATGTCATTACTAGGGTGAACACCCCATTCTAGACCCATCCGTGCACTCAGATTTAGGATCTGAAGCACCGTTTAGGAGTTATCCCTTTATTTGGCGTGCCTAGTGTGAACGCACTGAAAATTTAATTCCTGCCACATCGGGGATCGGAATCGCACGCCGTCTGAAGGCGCTGCTATGGAACAACATCAAGAATATTCCAAAGTCTTTCATAGCAAAAAACAGGTTCTTACATCATTCCCTCCTTCAAACTTTTCGTCCCCAAAAAGCAAAACCAGGGAACAACTCAGGGTACTAAGCCCACACCGGCTCTCCCATACCCAGAAGAACTCTTGCACAGTCCCACGTCAACACACACGGACCAAAGGATTTGATCTGTTCACATGAGGTCTTCCCTTTCTGATGACATGCATAGGAGCATGCACACATCTCCTCAAGTGAGTCACGTGGGAGATGTCGTGCACCCACTCCTGACTTTGGGGTTAGGGCAAGGTGGTAGGGAACCTCGCCATCCCTTTGCACGGTATCAAAAGGCCCGAAGACTCTCAGGGGTAGCTCACCTCCCTGACCAAACCCTTACGTCGCACGCAGCGACTGGAATCACCGTTTGGACCTAGGAAAAATCCTGGTGATTCCCTCCTTCAGAATATCCATATGGTGAAACACATAAGGATATCTAGTCATGCAAGGTTTCATAGTCGATGTCTCGCAACCAAGACTCTCTTACATGCTCGGAGAGCGAAGGATTCAACACTATCGACTAAAGAAAAAGGTCCCATGCCTTTTACCTTACCAACATAGGTTTACACTAACGCCCCGAGCCACCCTGATAACACCTCAAACAAAGAGTAGGGAGAAAAGAATTTCACACACAGATTCTAACAATTCTACTTGAAAAAAGTAGAAGATATGTAGAGTGTACCTCTTATCACCTCATGCTCTGTAGGATCGTAGACATCCAAAACTCGCGGCTGTCTGTGGTCCCAACTGTCAGCTCCCGGAGCCTGACGTGGACCGCCTAGTGGTGATGGGAAGACCTCGTAAGTTCTTCATCCACTTCCAGCTCCTCCCGCTCCTCTGCTAGAACCACCTCTCTGGGCGCTAATTCAATCACAGTGCTGCCTTTTCTACGGTGGTGCACCTACTGCCTTCCCAATATTCTCAACGTTCTTGGTCGGGCAGTCTCACGCCAGGTGACCTCGCCCATCGCAAGTATAGCATTGACTCTCTCCAGGCTTCACTAGTGCCCTCCGACGCCACTGTGGTGTACAACCATGCCCCTGAGTCCGGTTTTCAGAAAGCCATCTGCATCGAGGTTTTTCTTTCCGACACCCGCTAGCTGTGGTAGACGTCTCGGCTCTGTCGAGCCTGCTGACACCGCCAACTGTAGAACGCGACAGGAAGCTCTCTGTCACCATCACCTTCTCTATCACCCCGGCATAAGTGGGAATTCCCAAGGGTACTATGATAACACGAATCTCTTAGTGGAGACCCTGATCAAACTCCCACACTCGGAAGTTGCCGTCATGGCCCAAGTCTTGGTAAAAGCGTACACGGTCTGCGAAACTAGCCGCGTACTCGGCCACCTTCATCTCTCCCTACTGAAACTGTAGGAGCTCCTGAATCCGAACTGAGCATAAGAAGGAGGGGAAAAACTCCTCAAGAAACAACAACTAAAAGTCACCCCATGAAAGCAACGACTCATCAATAAACTGAGTCACCAGACTCCACCAACGCCAAGCTGCTCCGCGGAAAAGGTTGGCGGCCAACGCCACCATAAGATCTGACGGTGTCTGCACAAGCCTGAAAAGGTGAACCACTGTCTCTAGCCAAACCTCTGCTTCCAGAGGGCCTGGTTCACCACTAAACCTCAGCGGTCTATGTTTTTGTAACTCGCAGAGCGCGCTCAAGCTCAGTCTGCTCTGCTAAAGCTTTCTGCTGCTCACCAGGTGGGGGTGCTACTACCGGCCCACCCAGAGAAAGGGGCTCGCATGATGGGTCATGGACTGTGGCCTCGTAGCTCACAAGGTCGTCATCACGAACCAAATCTGGTATCCCGGCTGGCTGTCTTCGAGGAGACATCTTGAATATTATCAAGGATTGTCGCGATCAGATGAGCATATATGTAAATAACAACAATAATGGGGAGCTGACTCAAGAAGGATAGTCAAGACTCAATCCTATATGATGCACAAACCAATTTTTCCTGCAACAAGTGTCTCAGCATGCCGAGCCGATAAGCGGGTTTTCAAGGTCCTGGTGAATGGATACGTTGGACGCCACATCATCACTGGACTCCCTGGCTTGAGAGCCGCTCTCGAGACACGTTAACACAGTTGCCCTAAATCCCAACCAATTCCTTTTTAGGGACGTCCGAACAATGTCCCAAGGAATGAACCACCTTTGATACCACTTTGTCACGACCCGACCCTACCCAGGCTCGAGCTGCAACTACCCCAATCCCACCTCCATAGGCCAGGGGCTGGCGACCAGCGCCGAAGGCTAAAAAAATCGGGGAGGCCTTTGCCTAAGTACATGTACACACACGCATAGCCCACTCAATGCAGAAGTACAGTGTAAAAAAAGAAAAGTTAAGTACCAACTACTATAAATAAACCACAAAGTGCATCAACCTCTAATAGTACAAAGCAAGAGCTGAAGGTAAACTAAAAAGAAAAGGGGAAAAACACGCGCCCAACCAGAAAAGTGCCACAACCTGGCAATAGGTAAACAAAAGTAAAACAACTGGGAGTTTCCCACACCTAGAACCTGACTAAGACCACCGCACGTGGTCCAAGCTTCCGAACTCCTAAGCTCCGCTGAAGTCACGACCAACTTGTTCGTCGTCTGCAAGGGCACACCAAGTGTGGGCAAAGCCCAAGTAGGGGTGAGTATAAAAATACTCAGTAGGATACCCCGAAGTCTCAAGGGAGAAACAAAGGAGGTACCAAAGGGTGAGAAGTAGATCGAACAGGGGTAAGTAAAGGAGTAAAACCGAGAGTGTAGTAAAGAGTACAACAAAGAGTGTAGTAGAGTAACAGTAGAGAGTCCATCTCAACCCAACAAGAGAAAGGAGATAGACTCGTCCAGACATAAGGAGCTGGAAACGGTGAGAAGATGAACTTCTCGTTGAGTCTTTTCTACCTATAGTAGGAGAGTATACTCGTCCAACCACTAGAATCTAGACACGGAAAGCACGTGGCATAACCCGCGCGTCTTCTCCTCTCCTGGAAGGAGAGTAGCCAAAACCCAAGGAGTGGGTACTGGAACAAAGTATATACATATCCATATGATCAATCAAGAATCTCGAAAAAGATCGTGAGGGGATATCCATCCCGTAGCTCAGCCCAAGAAAGTGAGTAGCCAATAGTCCCAGAAGTAAACACCATCAATGCCCAGTATCCCGCACGTCTTCCCCAAACTGCAAGTCAAGGGGCTCAAATCACCACACCTTGATACTATCCGCTTTGGGCAGCACTGACTCTCCCTCACGGTTTTAGGTCATGTCACAAGGACACGTCTCGGTGGGGAAAGTGCCCCTCGTACTTGAGAGTTCTGGGGGAACGTCAAACCACACCTCGTCAGTGCCCCGCAGTCGAGAGGTCTCCTCAAAGTCGACAGGCGACCCCCCCCCCCCCTCTGACCAGCCCTGCTGGAGGGTAATCCATGGATGTTGATGGGTTCTCACTGGAGGGAGACCCGGAAAGAGTCGATGGGTGACACACTATCCAGTCCCGTAAAAGGGTAATCCACTAGAGGGAGACTCGGCTAAAGTCATCGACGAGTCCCAATGCCCAGTCCTGTAAAAGGGTACTCCACTGGAGGGAGGCTCGAAACCATCATCAGGGACCACTTCCCAGCCCAGCTGGAGGTAAACCCGACATCGAGGACCACTTCCCAGCCCAGCTGGAGGTAAACCCGTCATCGGGGACCACTTCCCAGCCCCGCTAGAGGTAAACCCAGAACCGCTCTGGCCATCCCTGTTGGATGGTACTGCTCGGTGAAAACTGTTGTACTGGTCATCCCTACTGGATGGAAACCCACTAGTCATCCATGCTGGATGGTACCGCTCTGGCCATCCCTACTGGATGGTACAACTGGCCACCCCTGGTGGATGATACCCCACTGGCCATCCCTGCTGGATGGTACCTCACTGACCAGCCCTACTGGAAACAACCTCCTGGGTAGAGGATCAGTGCCCGCGTAATGTGTTGTTCACACCGAATCCACAAGAACTCTTCCAGGGAACACAAAGCAACTCTTCCGACCAAACCATCGAGAATAAAATCAGGGGAAACCACTCAACCCTTCTGGTCAAAACCATTGTGAACAGGAACAGGGGGGAAACCCACTCAACCCTGCTGGTCGAAACCATCGTGAACAGGACCAGGGGGAACCCACTCAACCTTGCTGGTCGAAACCATCGTGAACAGGACTAGGGGGGAACCCACTCAACCCTGCTGGTCAAACAAATGAGAATAGAACCAAGGGAAACTCAACCCTGCTGGTCAAACAAACCAGAACAGAGCCAGGGGAAACTCAACCCTGCTGGTCAAACAAACAAGAATAGAGGGACCCTCTACGTCGTGAGAGGTCAAGGGTACGCAAAGCACAACACAAAACGCACATGGGTCCCACACGACGTGTGGCCCCAAATCAACTACAACCAAGCACAAAAACTTTCTCAGGTACAAACAACCACATGTACCTCCAAGTATTTCCGTATACTCCCAGAGTATACCATGTTTCCAGCCCAAAGGCTTTCATGCACACGGCACCCAACATCAACGCGAAGGAATAAACGTAAAAACTCCAAATTCCCACCTCATCAGCCCAAGCACAACCAACTACATCTCTGAAAACATTCACTTCACTCTCCCAAGAGTGAACGCGATCACACGCCAAGGGTTCACTTTCGAACACAGCAAGAAAAACCGCCACCGGAGAACCCTTCATATTTCCACATTTAATAAGATCATATAAAAGGATTTTCTCTTCTGAACAGATTACACCGTTGTAATCCTCACGGAAAAACATGCAAGATCGACTACTTACTCGCCTCAAATGGATATCTGACGGAAAAGTCGTCCAACACCGCTTTACGCCCAAACGGCGTCCCGTGATCCCGAGCCTCGGCCCCAAAAATAGTCGAGCACATCGCACCATTGCAATCCCCTCGGGAAAACACGTCAAAAGGACTTCTCACTTGAGTGGAACAGATATCCTAAGTAAAAGATGAATTCCAACATACCAAACATGAGCAGTGCTACGTGGAACCTGCATCCCAGTTCTGAAGCGCTGTCAACGGATCACGTCGTTGCGATCCTCCTAGAAAAGTGCACAAGATGAACTATTCACTTGTCCAAAATAGACACCTGGTGATAAAGCTGGAAATCACTGCCAACTCCCATAACGGCCCTCATGGGGCCCTCACCATTGTGCTGAATTAAATTGTGCAGATTGCAATATTGCAATGCCCTCGGAAAAACACCCAGAATCGACTGGTCGCACGCCCCGAACGGACGTCTGATAAAAACGTTGTAAAGCGCTGCACGCAGCTTGAAAGACGGGTTGTGGGTCCCATGCCTCAACTCCGATTTCAATGCCCAAAACCACATTGGAAAACTCCAGCTCAATGTCAGGGTCGCAACGCCATTGACGACGCTCAAATCGGAAGTCGGATGCGTTCGTGCCGCTCATAACACGAACCCCTGGAAAAACGTAAAACTTAATTAACGCATGTTTCATGCCACCGAACCCCTCATCTTGGGAATTAAAAATTCCCGAGACCATATAAAAAAGTTTTCCTTGACATCTGAAGTACACTGCCACAAACAGCATGCAAAACGGACGCCCATAGCGGAAATTACGGGCGTCCGAGTCGAGGGGGGAAAAGCCCCTTGGGCTGGACCGGCCTGGGCCGGCCGTGGACCCACGGACCACGGTTCCGCCTACCAGTCTCGAGGCTGGTTGCTTATTCCACATGGAGACCCTCCAAAGGCCGGTCTCAGTCTGGCCGTGGGGTCACACGGTGCGACCCCGGTCTCCGCTCCGCGTCGCGGAGCGCCCCTGCTGGCGCCCGCTCGCCGTCCGCGAGCCCCGGCCTCTTGACGCCCAACCGACACCCTCGCCCCGACCTTCCCCACTGTCGAGCAATCCGGTCGACCACCTCCTCCTGGCCTCGTGCTTCCGCCACCGTAGCCCACTCTGTCGCCGCCTGCCTCCGCCCCGGACCACCGGAAATCACCCCGAAATTCACCCGAACTTCGTCAGACAGCGACGGACACCTCGGAGCTCGGAATTCAAAACCATAAATTGCGTCAAAAAGCTTAGAACGATTCTTACTCTCGTATGGGATTCACTCGACGATCGGACAGAAATTTGGAACAATTAAATCAATTGAATGATTTTGCAGGAATTAAAAAGATAAAAACACAATCCTACCTCATGGGCATAGCCCGAAGCTTCGCAACGATCCGCCGGCTACCGCACATGGAGAGGAGGAGGAGGAGAGGACTTGGTGGAGGAGCTCCCTTGGTTGAGTTTCCTTCCACCAGAGAAGTTGTAAAATGAGGAGGAGAGGGGTGATTGTGCTTAAATAAAGAATTAAATAACTTAATTAATCCTTTAAATCAACCACATAAAAATAACGTCCGAAACTCCCATCAGGGTCAAGTTTAATCCTCCCCTAGGGTAAACACCACCTCCTGAGCACAATGGTGGTCTCGGAATTTTAATCCGAGACCCCATTCAAAAGTTATTAAACTCAACACCCAAGGCCGCCAAATTACAAAAACGCGCCTGGCGGCATTTTTCACAGAAGACCCGCTCCCGTGAAAGTTACACCCCTCCTAGGGTAAACGACATGCTCAGAACTCAACGATGCCCTCGATTTTTCAATTGGAGCCATTTTTTAAGAGATACTTGAGTTAATCCATTAAACAAATAAGTTAATTATTTAATTTATCCATTTAATGTTCTGTTAACGGGCGAGGGGTCCCAACGTCCCGCGCCGACATGTTTTATGTCGTTCCTAGGGTAAACACCCCATTCTGGACTCATCCGTGCACTCAGATTTAGGATCTGAAGCACCTTTTAGGAGTTATCCCATTTATTTGGCGTGCCCAGTGTGAACGCACTGAAAATTTAATTCCGGTCACACCAGGGCTCGGAATCACACGCCGTCTGAAGGCACTGCTCTGGAATAACATCAAGAATATTCCAAAGTCTTTTATAGAAAAAACCGGGTTCTTACATCATTCCCTCCTTCAAGATTTTCATCCCCGAAAAGAAAAACCAGGGAACAACTCAGGGTATAAGCCCACACCTGGCTCTCCCATACCCAGAAGAACTCTTGCACAGTCCCGCATCACCACACATAGACCAAAGGATTTGATCTGTTCACGTGAAGTCTTCCCTTTCCGATGACGTGCATAAAAGCACGCACACATCTCCTAAGGTGAGTCACGCGGGAGATGTCGTGCACCCACTCCTGGCTTTGGGGTTAGGTAAGGTGGTAGGGAACCTCGCCATCCCTTTTCACGGTCTCAAACGGCCCGAAGGCTCTCGGGGGTAGCTCACCTCCCCGACCGAACCCTTATGCCGGACGTCGCGACTGGAATCACCATTTGGACCTGGGAAAAAGCCTAGTGATTCCCTCCTTCAGAATATCCATATGGTGAAACACATAAGGATATCTGGTCACACAAGGTTTCATAGTCGATGTCTCGCAACCAAGACTCTCTTACATGCTCAGAGAGCGAAGGAGTCAACACCATCGACTAAAGAAAAAGGTCCCACACCTTTTACCTTACCAACATAGGGTTACACCGACACCCCGCGCCACCCTGGTAACACCTCAAACAAGGAGTAGGGAGAAAAGAATTTCACACATAGAGTCTAAAAATTCTACTTGAAAAAAGTAGAAGAGTTTTAGATCATACCTATTATCACCTCATGATCTGTAGGATCGTAGACATCCAAAGCTCGTGGTTGTCTGTGGTCCCAACTGTCAGCTCCCGGAGCCTGACGTGGACCACCTAGTGGTGATGGGAAGACCTCATAAGGTCATCCTCCACTTCTAGATCCTCCTGCTCCTCTGCTAGCAGCGCCTCTCTGGGTGCTACTCCAATCACGACACTGCCTCTGCCGCGGTGGTGCACCTGCTACCTGCCTGATATTCTCAGCGTGCCTGGTCAGGCAATCTTGCGCCAGGTGACCTCACCCATCACAATCATAGCACCAAATCTCTCTGGGCTGCACTGGTGCCCTCCAGTTCCACTGTGGTGTATGACCATGCCCCTGAGTCCGGTTGTCAGAAAGCCACCTGCATCGAGGTTCTGCTTGCTGATGCCCGCTAGCTGTGGAAAACGTCTCGGCTCTGTCGAACCTGCTGTCACCACCAATTGTATAACGCGACAGGAAGTTCTCTATCACCAGCGCCTGCTCTAGCACCTCGACATAAGTGGGAATGCCCAAGGGTACTATGATAGAACGAATCTCTCTACAGAGACCCTGCTCAAACTCTCGCACTCGGAAGTTGATTTCATGGACCAAGTTCGGGTAAAAACGTGCACGGTTTGTGAAACTATCCGCATACTCGGCCACCGTCATCCCTCCCTACTAAAACTATAGGAGCTCCTGAATCCGAACGGAGCATAAGTAGGAGAGGAAAACTCCTCAAGAAACAACAACTGAAAGTCGCCCCACGAAAGCGACGACTCGTCAAGAAACTGAGTCACTAGACTCCACCAATGCCAATATGCTCTGCGGAAAAGGTTGGCGGCCAAATCCACCATAAGATCTACCGGCGTCTGCACAAGCCTGAAAAGGTGAACCACTATCTCCAGCCAAACCTCTACTGCCTAAGGGCCTGGATCACCACAAAACCTCAGTGGTCTCTGCCACTGTAACTCATGGAGCGTACTCAACCTGCACTCAAGCTCAATCTGCTCTACTGAAGCTGTCTACTTCTCACTAGGTGGGGGTGCTACTACAGGCCCACCCAGAGAAAGGAGCTCGAATGATGGGTTCTAGATTGTGGCCTTGTAGCTCACAGGGTTGTTGTCATGAACCAAAGCTAGTATCCTGGCTGGCTGTCTTCGCGGAGACATCTTGAATATTATCAATGAGTGTTGTGATCAGATGAGCATATATGTATATAACAACAACAACAATGGGGAGATAACTTAAGAAGCACAGTCAAGAATCAATCCTATGTGATGCACAAACCAATTTTCCCTGCAACAAGTGTCTCAGCATGCCGAGTCGACAAACGGGTTGTCAAGGTACTGGTGAATGGATACGTCGGCTGTCGCACCATCACTGGACTCCCTGTCCTGAGAGCCACTCTCGAGACACATTAACACTATTTCCCTAAATCCCAACCAATTCCTTTTTAGGGACGTCCGAATAATGTTACAATTAATGAACCACCTTTGATACCACTTTGTCATGACCCAACCCTACCCGGGCTCACGCCGCAACTACCCCAATCCCGCCTCCATAGGCCAGGGGCTGTCGACCAGCGCTGGAGGCTAAACATCTCAGGGAGGCCTTTGCCTAAGTACCTGTACACACACATGCATCCCACTCAATGCAGAAGTGCAGAGTAAAAAGAAAAGTAAAGTACCAACTTCTATAAATAAATCACAAAGTGAATCAACCTCTAACTCTACAAAGCAAGAGCTGAACGTAAACTACAAAGAAAAAGGGGCAAAACACGCGCCCAACCAGAAAAGTGCCACAACCCAGCAATAGGTAAACAAAAGTTAAACAGCTGGGAGCATCCCACACCTGGAACCTAACTACGACCACCGCACGTGATCTAAGCTCTTGAACTCCTAAGCTCCGCTGAAGTCACGACCAACCTGTTCGTCATCTGCAAGGTCACACCAAGTGTGGGAAAATCCCAAGCAGAGGGTGAGTATAAAAATACTTAGTAGGATACCCCGAAGGCTCGAGGGAGAAACAAATGAGGTACCGAAGGGTGAGCAGTAGATCGAACAGGGGGAAGTAAAGGAGTACAACCGAGAGTGCAGTAAAGAGTACAATAAATAGTGCAGTAGAGTAACAGTAGAGAGTCTAGATCAACCCAATAAGAGAAAGGAGATAGACTTGTCTAGACACAAGGAGCTGGAAACGGTGAGAATATGAACTTCTCGTCGAGTCTTCGCTACCTATAGCAGGAGAGTAGACTCTTCCAACCACGATAATCTAGACACGGAAAGCACGTGGCATACTTCGTGCGTCTTCGCCTCTCCTGGAAGGAGAGTATCCAAAACCCAAGGAGTGGGTAGTGGAACAAGGTATATACATATCCATATTCTCAATCAAGAATCCCGAACAAGATCATAAGGGGGTCTCCATCCTGTAGCTCAGCCCAAGAAAGTGAGTAGCCAATAGTCCCAGAAGTAAACACCATTGATGCCTAGTATCCCACACGTTTTCCCCGAACTGCAAGTCAAGGGGCTCAAATCACAACACCTTGATACTATCTGCTTTGGGCGGCACTGACTCACCTTCACGGTTTTAGGTTGCGTCACAAGGACATGTCTCGGTGGGGAAAGTGCCCCTGGTACTTGAGAGTTCTGGGGGAACGTCAAACCACACCTCGTCACTACCCCGCAGTCAAGAGGTCTCCTCAAAGTTGACAGGTGACCCCCCCTGCCTAGCCCCGCTGGAAGGTAATCCCTAGAAGTCAATGGGTTCCCACTAGAGGGAGACCCAGAAAGAGTCGACGGGTGCCACACTGCCCAGTCCCGTAAAAGGGTAATCCACTAGAGGGATACCCAGCTAAAGTCATCGACGAGTCCCAATGCCCAGTCCCGTAAAAGGGTACTCCACTAGAGGGAGGCTCGGAACCGTCATCAAAGACCTCTTCCCAGCCTAGCTGGAGGTAAACCCGGCACCGGGGACCACTTCCCAGCCCAGCTGGAGGTAAACATGGCATCGGGGACCACTTACCAACCCCACTGGAGGTAAACCTGGAACCACTCTGGCCATCCTTGCTGGATGGTACTGCTCGGTGAACACCGCTGTACTGGCCATCCCTACTGGATGGTAACCCACTGGTCATCCCTACTAGATGGTACCACTCTGGCCATCCCTACTAGATGGTACAACGGGTCACCCCTACTGGATGGTACCCCACTGGACATCCCTACTGGATGATACCTCACTAGCCAGCCCTGCTAGAAACAACCTCCTGGGTAGAGGATCGGTGCCCGCGTAATGTGTTGGTCACACCGAATCCACAAGAACTATACCAGGGAACATGAAGAAAATCTGCTAGAAAAACCATTGAGAACAGAACCAGGGGAAACCACTCAACCCTTCTGGTCGAAACCATCGTGAACAGGACCAAGGGGGAAACTAACTCGACCCTACTGGTCGAAACCATCGTGAACAGGACCAGGGGGAACCCACTCAACCCTGATGGTCGAAACCCTTGTGAACAGGACCAGGGGGGAACCCACTCAACCCTGCTGGTCAAAAAAACGAGAACAAAACCAGGGGAAACTCAACCCTGCTGGTCAAACAAACAAGAACAGATCCAGGGGAAACTCCGCCCTGCTGGTCAAACAAACAAGAAAAGAGGGACCCTCTACATCGCGAGAGGTCAAGGGTACTCAAAGAAGAACACAGCACGCACATGGGGCCCACACGACGTGTGGCCCCAAGTCAACTCCAACCAAGCGCACAAATGTTCTCAAGTACAAATAAACACATGTACCTCCAAGAGTTCCCGTATACTTTCAGAGTATACCATGTTTCCAACCCAAAGGCTATCATGCACACGGCACCCAATGTCAACGCGAAGGCATAAACATAACAACTCCAACTTGCCACCTCATCGGCCTAGGAACAGCCAACTACATCTCTCCAAACATTCACTTCACTCTCCCAAGAGTGAACGTGATCACACGCCAAGGGTTCGCTTCCGAACACAGTAAGAAGAACCACCACCAGAGCACCCTTCATATTTCCACATTTAATAAGATCACATAAGAGGCTCTGCTCACCTGAACAGATTACACTGTTGTAATACTTGCGGAAAAACACATGAGATCGACTACTTACTCGCCTCAAACAGATATCCAATGGAAAATTCGTCCAACACCGCTTTATGCCCGAATGACGTCTCGTGATCCCGAGCCTCGGCCCCAGAAACAGTCGGGCGCATCACACCATTGCGATCCCCTCGGGAAAACACGTCAAAAGGATTGCTCACTTGAGTGGAATAGATATCTGGAGAAAAATATGTGTTCCAACATACCGAACATGAGCGGTGCTGCGTGGGACCCGCATCCCTGTCCCAAAGTGCTATCAATGGATTGTGTCGTTGTGATCCTCCCGGAAAATTCCACAAGATGGAATATTCACTTGTCCAAAACGGACACCCGGTGATAAAGCTAGAAATCACCGCCAAATCCCATAACGGCCCTCATGGGGCTCACACCAGTGTGTATAATTAAAGTGGGTGGATTGCACTATTGCAATTCCCTTGGAAAAACACCCAGAATCGACTGGTCACACGCCCCGAACGGACGTCTGATGAAAAAGTTGTAAAGTATTGCACGCAGCTCGAAAGACGGGTCATGGGGCCCATGCCTCAACTCTGGTTTCAATGCCTGAAACCACACTGGAAAACTCTGGCTCAATGCCAGGGTTGCAACACCACTGACGACGCTCAAATCGGACGTCGGATGCGTCCGCGCTGCTCAAAACATGAACCCCCAGAAAAACGTCAAACTTACTTAACGCATGTGTCGTGCCACCGAACCCCTTGTATCTGAAATTAAAAATTATTGAGACCATCTCAAAAAGTTCTCCTTGACGTTTGGAGTACACTGACGTAGACGGCATGCAAAACGGACGCCTGTAGAGGAAATTACGGGTGTCTGAGTCGAGGGGGGGGGCAAAGCCCCTTGGGCTTGGACCGGCCTGGGTCGGCCCGTGGTTCGGCTGCGTGGGCCGGCTGTGGACCCACGATCCATGGTTCCGCCGATCGGCCTCGAGGTCAGTCGCTTCTTCCATGTGGAGTCCCACCAAAGGCGGATCTCGGTCTGGCCACGGGGTCGCGCGGCGCGACCCCAGTCTCTGCTCCGCGCAGCGGAGCGCCCCTACTGGCGCCCGCTCGCCATCCGTGAGCCCCGGCCACCTGAAGCCCGGACGAAACCCTCTCCTTAGACTTCCCCACTGTCGTGCCACCTGGCCAACCGCCTCCTCCTAGCCTCACTCCTCCGCCGCCGTAGCCCGCTCCGCCGCCGCCCCGGACCGCCGGAAATCACCCCGAAATTCACCCAAACTTCGTCGGACAGCCACGGACGCCTCAGAGCTCGGAATTCAAAACTGTAAATTGTGTCAGAAAGATTAGAACGATTCCTAATCGCGTATGCGATTAGCTTGATTATCAGACAGCAATTCGGTGTAAGTAAATCAATTGAAGGAGTTTGCGGGAATTAAAACGATAAAAACACAATCCTACCTCGTGGGCATAGCCCGAAGCTTCGTAGCGATCCGCCGGCTACCGCACATGGAGAGGAGGAGGAGGAGAGGACTTGGTGGAGGAGCTTCCTTGGTTTAGTTTGCTTCTTCCAAAGAAGTTTTAAAATGAGGAGGATATGGGGTGATTGTGCTTAAATAAAGAATTAAATAACTTAATTAATCCTTTAAATCAACCACGTAAAACTCACATCTGAAACTCCCAGCGGGGTCAAGTTTAAGCCTCCCCTAGGGTAAAAACCATCTCCTTAACACAACGGTAGTCTCTGAATTTTAATCTGAGGTCCCATTCAAAAGTTATTAAACTCAATGCCCAAGGCTTCAAAATTATGAAAATGCCCCTGGCGGCATTTTTCACAGAAGACCCGAGCCCGCGAAAGTTACACCCCTCCTAGGGTAAACGGCACGCTCCGAACTCAACGGTGTCATCGTTTTTCCAATATGAGCCACCGTTTAAGAGATACTTGAGTTAAGACATTAAACGAATAAATTAATTATTTAATTTATCCATTTAATGTTCTGTTAACGGGCGAGGGGTCCCAACTGTAAGAACCCAGATCTTTGTTTTCAGGTATATTTTTCTTTTCCTGGAGTTTTTGAGAAAAGTGGGGTTTCTGGAAATTTTCAAAGTACACGCCGTGTACTTTCTGAGTACACGTCGTGTACTCCCTTGTCGCGCCAGGCCGTGTGCTGGTCTTGTCCGGGCCACACACACGGTGTGTAGGGGTGAAGTGGAGGCCGCTTAAAGAGGAGTATAGAAAAATGGAGTACACGTCGTGTACTCAATAAGTACATGTTGTGTACTTTCTTTTTCTTCATTAAACGCAACGGGGTCACGCCTGACGGATAGAACTCACTCCTTCTCCGGGTTCTTCGTCCGAGAGCGACCCGCACAACCGCGATTCTTCTCCAAGCCCCCGTGCCTCCGTCTGATCTCCATTTCAGTCACTGTCGATTGCATTGGAACCACGGCAGTAAGTTATTCCTTATCCCAGAGCCTTGTTTTCCAATTCCTCCTATTTCTCAAGGTATCGTTGGTTGAGTGTTTTTTATGTTTTCTCAGATCCTTGATGTTATAAAAAGAATCAGTCATTGTGGTTTACGTATATCATTATCCTAGCATCGAGGTAGGTGGTTTGTGACTTTCTGTAGGAATTCATTGAATATTATGTGCAATTTCCACCAATACCCTTGAACGGGGTATTGCGTGTTCCCTATTTTTCCCTTGTTGTTGCCTGCTTTGCTTGATTGCTTGAGTAGAGGTAATTGTTGTGAATAGGGTAAATTGTATTGTGATCTGAATGTTTTACCTTGCATGTTTTTCTTGTTCATCATTTTTCCAGTTTCCATGCCTAGTTGTAGGATAGTGGAACTGTTGTACTGTTATGTTGTTGTGCCTTATAATGATAGTCAAGTAGTTCTTGAGGTTTACTTGGGCCGATACAAGCGCTATGCCTGTTTGTTATACACAGGGTTGTGAGAACCTAATGTAGTGAACCATAGGGAGAATGGACGTAAGGGCTTCTCCAGAGTGTCTTTAATTTACGATGTGAGACCACAGGGGGGAATTGACGTTGAGTACTTCCTCAGAGAGTCTGTAGTTCCTCGACGCGGGCCACAGGGGGAATAAACATTGAGTGCTTCCCTAGATAGCCTTTAGTATGATACGAGACTATAGGGGGAATTGACGGTGAGTGCTTCCTCAGAGAGTCTATTATTTCTTTAGCTAAACCAGAGGGGTGAGACTGTGTGTGCCTCCCAGAGGGTTGCTAATACTTGTAGGTTGAACCTTAGGGGTTAGACTGTGAGAACTAACCAGAGGTTACATTTTTGTTATACTTGCTTGAGTGGTTGTTTCTTGTTTGTAGATTATATTCTAGAAACTGTGTATTGTTACTGCTGTGTATTATCCTATTTACTGCTTACTATTTACTGCTTATTGTACCTTACCTACCATATATTCACTGACTGTTAGGAACAGATATTTGGGTGGTTGCCTATTGGGAATTTGTCTCACACCCTGTTTGGGTCATGCTTTTGGGCCCAAACAGATTATATTGTTGCAGGTATAGATAAGGGAAAGTTCCCTTCTACTTCAGGTTCTTGATTGCACTAGAGTTGGGGAGCATGGGACCAAGCCGAGGCTTGCGATGCTGAGGAGTTTCTCATCTATTTTTCTTTTGTAACTTGGTTTAGTACTGTGTTCAGCATTGTGACCTGTTTGGCTGTTTTCCTAGACATATGTGTATCATGCATCATTTATATACATTCCTGCTCCAGTTGTTTATTTATCAGTCTTCCACTGTTTACTCTTGTATGGTTGGTTATGGTTTCTGTTGTTCTCCATTTGTTTTTCTTCCGTTGTGTACTCTGCCAATGAGGGCATATTTTCCCCACTATCACGCCCAAGGCCCTTACTGCTAGTCGGCAGCCTTTGGCGTTTGGGGAAATGCGCTTGAGGCCATGTGACCAACCGGGTACGGGGCGCCTCTAGGTGGCTTCCGGAACCGGGATGTTACAAAGTGGTATCAGAGGGGGTTCTTTTCTCTTGATTTACTGTTTGGAGCCTTTATCCAGGGATAGGATGGATTTGGTACTTGGTATTAAGCTGTGCTTGGGAGTAGCTAACCCGTGTACAGGAAAAATCCATACTACCTCGATTATTGCAGTTTTCTGGTTTTGAGATTTACGGTTGATATGATTTCACCTAGAGTGATTCATGTGTTTTGTATTGTTACTGTTGTTTCTATTCTGGTTCTATTTCTGTCGCAACCTGATGAGATGAGGGTATGTCATCTCATGCATCATATAGGCACTTGTTATAAATCACATTCCATGCATTCTTTCCATGCCATCTAGGGTGCATTAGCAATTGCATGTTTTTGTGATAGTCCTTGTGTAGATTATGCATGCTGTTGTGATAGATGCTTGATATAATCTCTACAATTTGATAGAAAGGTTGTTTGTTTGGTACCTTGCTTAAATGAACGCTAATTTTTTGTTATTGAGGTGTTATGGGCCCTCTTGAATCGGAAATTGTTGAGTCATTGACTTGTTTTTTCTTATATATGACTGTATTGGATTCCAAGATTTGATTCGTGGGGAGTATGGGCCCTCACGAATCGGAATTTTGAACATTCATGCTCGCTTTTCAGTGTTTTCTGGGCTTTGGTGCAGTTTCAGAGCTACTTCCTGGAAAAAACCAGAATACACAGCGTGTACTTTATATACACACACCGTGTAGTTTTAAACTGTGTCACTAACTGTGTGAGCAAAAACACGGGTTGTAAAAATCTCCAGGAACACACCATGTACGTTAGGTGCATGTCGTGTAGTATAGAGCCATGTACCCAACTGTATCACTAACTACACAGGTCGGGGAAGCTCGAGTATAACACGCCGTGTTGGTAAAGAACATGTTGTGTAGTCTTTTTCCAGCTACCCGGTCGTGTCACGAACAACATGGTTCGGTGTTATCTTCTCCTATACATGTCGTGTTTGTTCGTAACATGCCGTGTAAGAGTCATCCGTGTACTCGGGCGTGTCGCCAACAACATGGGTCGGAAAATTATTCAAGTACACGTCGTGTTTGTTCGGAACATGCCGTGTAGTCTTAGCCATGTAATCGGCAGTGTAACTAACAACACGGGTCGTGAAACCTTGTCTACTACACGCTGTGTCCATAGGAAACATGCCGTGTAGTCTCAGTTTAAGAAGATTGTGTGGGTTAGCTGTGCAAGGAGACATGGGTAGGGGAAAAGAGTTAAGTACATGCCATATAGAGTTTATACACACCATGTAGTCATGTTTTGTAAAACTTGAGTGTTTCCTTCTCCTGTTTCTGTTTTGTACTCCTTTTTTCTCTGTCCTTGTTTTCTTGATCTAAGGTATGCTTTTGATCTTTCATAACTATTCCTCTGAGACGTCCTCTGGTTGTATGTTAGTTTCCAGGTGGTGATCAGACACTAGATATGACTAATCAGGGACTTCCTGCTGATCCTCCATTCGGGCCAGCCTTGGCACCAGTTGTCATACCAGTTGCAGGCGCTGATGTGCAGTTCAGGGAAGGATTTATAAGGATGGTTTAGACCTTTCAAGGAGCACCGCCTCCTACCACATCTATGGAGACTTGACACGGGTTTTCCAGAAGCATCATCCTCCTACTTTCTTGGGGGAAGGAGGACCACAGGCTGCAGAGTCATGGCTGGAAGCCATGATGACTATCTTTGAGCATCTGGAAATGCCTCTAGAGAGGCGGGTCAAGCTCTCCACCTATATGCTATGAGACTCCACCAAGAGGTGGTGGGACGTGATCTCACAGGCGGGATATTAGCAGGTTATGGCCTGGGAGTAGTTCCAGCGCGTGTTCTATGACTACTTCTACCCGGAGACCCTGAGGGCCGATCAAGCCCAGGAGTTCATGAGTCTAGATCAGGGTATTCTTTCTGTCATGGATTATTCCTCTTGTTTCACCGAGCTGCAGCGTTTCACACCTCTCCGGGATAGAAGTGGGGTGTTCTTAAAAAGGATGTTTGAGGATGGTCTCAGGCGGGAGATTTGTTCGCAGGTGAATCTCTTCCAGTTGACTTTTATCACTTCCATCGTCAACCAGGAACTGATTGCGGAGCGCAATCTGACTCTGGAGCTACGAGCCAGGGCGGTTATGCTTCCAGAGCTAGTGTTCCTTTAGTTGACAGCAGGAAGCTCCATAGGGAGTCTACGCACGGTGATCTGAGGAGGTGAGACACATCTTCAGGTAGCCCGGTAGTATGCTACCAGTGTGGAAGGACAGGGCACATGAGGCCGCAGTGCCAGAGAGATCCAGTGGAGTGCCGATCTTGCGGCAAGATGGGTCACCTTCAGCGTTTCTTCTAGGTTTTCTCACCAGTATCTAGTGATGGGTGTTCTTACATGACTTCTCATTCAGGAGCACCACCACCAGTTTCTCACCAGTCGGGGAACTGGAGTTCTTCTGGCCATTAAGGCCGAGGTGGAGGTTGAGGTCGTGGTAGTCAGTCACCAGTCCTTTAGCGCCAGCAGGGAGGATCAGCTCAGAGTGGTCAGGCAGGGTCACAGGGCCGCAGGGTAGGCCAGACTTTTGTAATGAAGCAGACTTATCAGGAGCAGGATCCCAGACCTTCTACAGTTCGAGGTACAATTTTAGTAGCCTCAATTTTATCTTCAGCTCTTTTCTATACTAGTGCTACGCATAGCTTCATCTCTGTTGCTGTTGTGGAGAGCCTTGGGCTCTGTATCCTTTCTTATGCCGACTTGTTGACACTAGACAGACCCTTGGGGACGAGGACATCTAGTGTACGTCGGTGTAGAGAGTTCCCTCTCGAGGTTGTAGGGTATCGTTTCTTATGGGATATCTATGTCCTAGAGATGACAGGATATGTTGTCATTCTCGGTATAGACTGGTTTGTTCCCTTCCAGGTATTCGTCGACTGTTATCGCCGTAGGGTGAGTTTCATTTCACCATAGGGTGAATCTTTTCTTCATAGAGGCGAATGGGATGTTCAGGTGAGTCGATAAGGACTCAAGCATCATGGGCTAGGAAGGGTGATGACCCAGATTTCTAGTCTTTATCTGGATGACCAGGGGACTTCACAGTTAGACTTTCCTCCTTTGGTGGATCGTTTCAGGGATGTATTTCCAGAGGACTTTTCAGGTTTGCCTCCAGAGCGTGAGGTAGACTTCTCTATTGAGCTTGTGCCAGGAGTGGCATCGGTGTCAATTCCTCCCTATAGGATGGCTACACCTAAGTTGCAGGAGATCAAGAAGCAGTTGGAGGAGTTGCAGGAAAAGGGTTTCATCTGACCTAGTACTTTTCCTTGGGGTTCTCCTATCCTGTTTGCAAAGAAGACATATGGTACCCTTAGGCTCTGTGTGGATTATCAGAAGTTGAACCAGTTGATGGTCAAGAACCGATATCCCTTGCTGAGGATTGATGACCTCTTTGATCAGCTTCGAGGAGCCTGGGTGTTCTCGAAGATCGATTTGAGGTTTGGTTATCATCAATTTCACGTTAGACCATCAGATATACCTCTGACAGCCTTCAGGAGCAGGTATGGTCTCTACGAGTATACGGTTATGCCGTTCGGTCTCACGAATGCGCCAACAGTTTTCATGGCACTGATGAACCGAGTGTTCCATCCTTACTTGGATTCTTTCATCGTGGTATTCGTGGACGATATCTTGGTGTACTCTCACACTCGAAATGATCATGCTACTCATCTTGAGATCGTTTTGAGTACACTGAGAGAGCATCGGCTTTATGCTAAACTCTCGAAGTGCCACTTTTGGATGGATCAGATTCACTTCTTGGGTCATGTTATCTCAGAGGTAGAAGTATCTGTGGACCTAGAGAAAGTGAGAGTTGTAGTTTCCTGGGAGCATCCAAAGAACATTTTTGAGGTACGGAGTTTCCTAGGGATGGATGGATACTACAGACGCTTCATTTAGGACTTTTCATGCCTAGCAGCACCTTTGACAGGTCTGACCAAGAAGGGCGTGAAGTTCTTATGGTTAGATTCTTGTGAGTCAGCCTTTCAGGATCTGAAGGGAAGGTTGGCGTCAGCACCGATACTATTCTTGCCAGAGCCAGGAAAGAGCTACACTATTTATTGTGATGCTTCAGGTATCGGGCTAGGCACTGTGCTTATGTAGGGAGATGGGGTTGTTGCGTACGGGTCTCGGCAGCTGAGTCCACATGAGAGGAACTACCTGACGCATGATCTAGAGTTGGCATTTGTTGTTCATTCCTTACGTTGTTAGAGAGATTACCTTATGGGAGAGAAATTTGTGGTTTTCACCGACCACAAGAGTCTCAAGTACATCTTCACTCAGCGTGATCTGAATCTGAGACAACACAGGTGGGTCGAGTATCTTCAGTCCTTTGATTTCGAGCTTGCCTATATGCCAAGAAAGGGCAATGAAGTGGCAGATGCGTTGAGTAGGAGAACTCAGATTCAGGCAGTTCAGGAAGCCAGGAGTGATTGGCAGCTTATGGCTCTATTCTCTGAGATGCATCTGGAGGTGCATGATAGACAGGGACAGACTTACCTATCTTCTGTAGTTGTTACCTATACACTTCTTGATCGGGTACAGATGAGGTAGCTATCAGACTTAGAAGGATTAGTCCTATGGGAGAGTGTGTCAGGAGAGGACCCTCTTCCTGGATGGATAGTGGGTGAGGATGAGATCTTGCATTTCTAGGGACGTGTATGGGTGCAAGTAGACATACGCGAGGAGCTGATGTGGGACTTTCATTCCTCAGTTTGGTCAGTTCATCCTGGCGTCACCAAGATGTATCGGGACCTTCATCGCCAGTACTGGTGGCCAGGTATGAAGAGGGATGTTGCTGGTTTTGTCTTGAGGTGTTCTACTTGTCAGTAGGTGAAGGTGGAGCATCAGCGACCAACATGCCTTTTACAGCAGTTACCCATTCCGGAGTGGAAGTGGAATGATGTCACGATGGACTTCGTGACCAGATTGTCGAGGTCGCCTCGAGGGAATGATGGTGTTTGGGTTGTTGTCGACAGACTTACTAAGGTTTCTCACATATTATCAATCAAGGAGACCTTCATTGTTAATGATCTGAGATGAATTTACATCCGATAGATTGTACGTCTGCATAGAGTTCCACACTCCATTGTTTCAGATAGGGATGCGTGCTTTACTTCTCAGTTCTGGAAGGGGCTTTAGAGGGCATTTGGAACACAAGTATTTTTGAGTATAGCATACCATCCCCAGACAGATGGCCAGTCTGAGCATACAATCTAGGTGCTTGAGGATATGCTCCGAGCTTGCATTCTAGACTTTGGCGGTTCTTGGGAGAAGCATATCCCTCTGTTGTAGTTCTCTTACAACAACAGCTTTCAGGCGACTATTCAGATGACACCTAACGAGGCTTTGTACGGTAGGCCATGCCGATCACCTTTATGCTGGCTAGAGGCAGGAGAGGAAGCTTTATTGGGACCTCGTCTGCTTCAAGAGACCTCAGAGCAGATATAGTTGATTCGGAAGAGGATGGCTACAACACAGTCTCAATAGAAGTATTATGTTGATCAGCGGAGACGACCTCTGGAGTTCGAGGTCGGGGATCAGTTTTTCCTGCGTGTCGCACCGAGGTTGGGACACAAGAGAATTCGGAGACAGGGTAAGCTTTCATCACGGTACGTCGGTCCGTTTGAGGTATTGGAGAGATTTGGGCCGGTTTTAGTTACCTCAGAGGTACCGAGCCATGCACGACGTCTTCCATGTCTCTCAGCTCCAATGTTACTTTTCAGACCCATATCATGTATTTTAGCCCAAGGAGGTTGAGCTCGAAGTGGATTCATCATTTGAGGAGCATCCTATCTGGATTGTTGGTCACAGTACGAAGGTTCTCCGCGGGCGGTTTTTTCCTCTGGTACGGGTGCTATGGCAGCACGGGCAAGTACAGGACGAGACTTGGGAAAGGGAGTCCGATGTATGATCGCAGTGACCAGAGCTGTTCGGGGTTTCTTCTTCTTTGCCTCGTTAGGTAAATTTAGGGATGAATTTCTTTAAGGGGGGAAGTTTGTAAGAACCTAGATCTTTGTTTTCAGGTATGTTTTTCTTTTCCTGGAGTTTTTGAGAAAAGTGGGGTTTTTGGAAATTTTTGAAGTACACGCCATGTACTTTCTGAGTACATAACGTGTACTCCCTTGCTGCGCCAGGCCATGTGCTGGCTGTGTCCAGGCCACAGACACAATGTGTAGGGGTGAAGTGGAGGCCACTTAAAGAAGAGTACGAAAAAATGGAGTACACTCTGTGTACTCAAGAAGTACATTCCATGTACTTTCTTTTTTTTCATTAAATGCATCGGGGTCACGCCTGACGGACAGAATGCACTCCTTCTCCAGGTTCTTCGTCCGAGAGTGACCCGTACGTCTGTGATTCTTCTCAAATCCCCCATTACTCTGTCTGATCTCCATTTCAGCCGACGTCGATTGCGTTGGAACCACAGCGGTGAGTTCTTCCTTCTCCTAGAGACTTGTTTTCCAATTCCTCCTCTTTCTCAAGGTATCGTTGGTTGAGTGTTTTTGACGTTTTCTCAGATCCTCGACATTCTAAGGAGAATCAGTCATCGTGGTTCATGTATATCATTCTCCTAGCATCAAGGTAGGTGGTTTGTGCCTTTCTGTAGGAAGTCGTTGAATATTATGTGAAATTTCCACCAATACCCTTGAACGGGGTATTGCGTGTTCCCTGTTTTTTCCTTTTTGTTTCCTTCTTTTCTTGATTTCTTGATTAGAGGTAATTGTTGTGAATATGGTAAATTGTATTGTGCTCTGGATGTTTTACCTTGCATGTTTTGCTTGTTCGGCGTTTTTCCAGTTTCCATGCCTAGTTGTAGGATAGTGGAACTATTGTACTGTTATGTTGTTGTGCCTTAGAATGATAGTCAAGTGGTTCTTGAGGTTTACTTGGGCCGATACGCGTGCTATGCATGTTTGTTATACACAGGGCTGTGAGAACCTAGTGTAGTGGACCATAGAGAGAATGGACGTAAGGGCTTCTCCAGAGTGTCTTTAATTTACGATGTGAGACCACAGGGGGAATTGACGTTGAGTGCTTCCTTAGAGAGTATGTAGTTCCTTGACATGGGCCACAGGGGGAATAGAAGTTGAGTGCTTCCCCAGAGAGCCTTTAGTACGATATGTGACTATAGGGGGAATTGACGGTGAGTGCTTCCTCAGAGAATCTATTATTTTTTTAGCTAAACCAGAGGGGTGAGACTGTGTGTGCCTCCCAGAGGGTTGATAGCACTTGTATGTTGAACCTTAGGGGTTAGACTATGAGAAATACTCGGAGGTTACCTTTTTTTATACTTGCTTGAGTGGCTATTTATTGTTTGTAGATTATATGCTAGAAACTGTGGATTGTTACTACTGTGTATTATCCTGTTTACTGCTTACTGTTTACTGCTTACTGTACCTTACCTGCCATATATTCATTGACTATTAGGCACAGATATTTGGGTGGTTGCCTATTGGGACTTTGTCTCACACCCTGTTTGGGTCATGTTTTTGGGCCCAAACAGATTATGTTGTTGCAGGTATAGATAAGGGAAAGCTCCCATCTACTTCAGGTTCTTGATTGCACTAGAGCTGGAGAGCATGGGACCAAGCTGAGGCTTGCGATGCTGAGGGGTTGCTCATCTGTTTTTATTTTGTACCTTGGTTTAGTACTTTGTTCAGCATTGTGACCTATTTGGATGTTTTCCTAGAAATGTGTGTATCATGCATAATTTATATACAATCATGCTCCAGTTGTTTATTTATTAGTCTTTCGTTGTTTACTCTTGTATGGTTGGTTATGGTTTCTGATGTTCTTCATGTGTTTTTCTTCCACTGTGTACTCTGCCAATAAGGGCATAGTTTCCCCACTATTATGCCCAAGGCCCTCACTGCTATTCGGCAGCCTCTGGAATTTGGGGAAATGCGCTTGAGGCCATGTGAACAACCGGGTACGGGGCACCTCTGGGTGGCTTCCGGAACCGGGACGTTACACCAACGTCACACGCCGACATGTTTTATGCCATTCCTAGGGTAAACACCCCATTACGGACCCATCTGTGTACTCAGGTTTAGGATCTGAAGCACTGTTTAGGAGTTATCCCATTTATTTGGCATGCCCAGTGTGAACTCACTGAAAATTTAATTCCAGCCACACTGGGGCTCAGAATCGCACACCGTCTGAAGGAACTGCTCTGGAATAACATCAAGAATATTCCAAAGTATTTTATAGAAAAAACTGAGTTCTTACACCCAGTCACCCCTACTCCCGTCACAAGTCCTTTTCAGAAGGGGGTGGTAGTGAGCCACCCTGGTGTGCAGTGTACCCTGCTGAAGAACAAACCCATGAGGTAGTGAACCAAAGCAGACAATATTGTGATTTAGTGTCCTGTATCCCAAATTTAGATCCTATAATTGGTATCAAAGCAAGTAGGAAAGCCTCTGATCATAGGGAAATCATTGGGGGAGATTTTTGGAATCCCAAATGAACGCATTGCAGCACTATGGGTCAAGGTTGCAGGGTACAGGGCATGTCCCACATCAGATACTGGAGGGGTGTTGGGAATGATATATAAGCCTCACTCCCTCCCATCTCAAGGCCTTTTTAAAAGGGGGTGGTAGTGAGTCACCCTAGAGGGCAGTGCACCCTACTGAAGAACAACCTCATGAGGTAGTGAACCAAAGTGGAAAATATTGTGATGTAGGGTCCTAGAGCCCCAATGCAGATTTTACAAATGATCATAATACCCAATAATTATATTGACCAGTGGCCATATTGACGAACATACATATTAACCAACATGTGTATGGACCAATGATCAGTTAATGGTAAGTTCTCAATGGTAACATTTCCCTTTATAATATATATATATATATATACTTCACCATTCATCCAGATTTACTACTTGATTCCAAAAGGATTTTTACAACTACTTTGATAATTTCAATTATATTTCTGATGTTTCCTATTCTATAAACAATTTTCATGGTAGGTTTAATCTTCCCATGAGAGTTTGATCCTATGGAGTACACCATTGTGTGGTCTCTATTTTTTGGTTTTTATATCACTATACTAGTCTTAGCTATTATAATTGGTATTATTACATGGAATGCATATATATATTTTTGTAATCGTATTTCTATGTAATTAAATTTTGAAATATAATAAAATTTTCATTATGAAAAGATTCATTTTATTGATTAGAGAATAAATTTTTAATTCATCACACCTAACATATATTTTAGAAAACCCAGTCATTCATAACATATTTATGAGAGATAAGATGATGTGTACGTATTTTTTAAAGGGGAAAATATAATATATATTATATTAAACCAAATTGAAAATATATTAATGTCTAATAACACACGTATTAGAAATAATTAAACTATATATAGAATTTAATTTAATTTTTTAATAACTAAAACATTTGACACAAAAGTGGGAATGGAAGAGAATATTTAATATAAATATAAATTCATACATATAATCATAACTAGAAATTTTCAATGGTGAAAATCATACATGTTAATTATCTTAGGTTTGTTTATATATTCAGAAGAAGTTATATAAGGTTTTTTATTTCATGAAATTTTAGAAATCATGTGCTTGACTACATGATGACTTATGGCACCGTGAAGATGATTGGGATAATCCTAGTGCAACTACCACGTATAAGGGGATAATTTTTTATAGACTTCAACTATTACCTCTCATAAATACCTATACATTTGGGCACATTAAATACTTTCTGAATCTTATATTGACTGAAGTTTGAGGGAAAATAATTTAAGGGAAGGTTTAATAGGGAACCTGCAATCACAAAATGATATTCAATTTAAATGAAAAATAATCATGTGATGTTAACCAATATAGGTGATATAAATATATAAGTGTAGAAAAAGGGTAAGGACAAACAGAGATCAGTTCAACCCATACCACGGGTAGAGTTCTCTATGATTTATTTTCCACTTTATACTATTTTTGTTATACTATATTCCATCTACTATCACTATTACCATCCCTTGAATGGATGGGTGATAACCTTATAGAGATTAGGGAAGTAAAATATATCCACTTGTAATGCTTGAGTATGTACTTCAATAAGTAAAAAATATTCTCTATTGACTGATTTCATAATTGATTGATAGTTTTTGACTTTAAATGAGATTGTATTTGAATTATTTGTTCATTTATATTACATTAGTTAATTAGCCAAAATTATCCCTCAAATCAATATAGTTTATAAATGATGTAATAGGCTAGAATGGGTAGAAAATTTCTAGAGATTTTTGGAATGTGTATGAGTGATGTAATTTACACTTTAATTTCTTTGGACCATTAAAATATTATTGGCTATTGCCTAATTAGTTCAAGGGTTATTATTTTATTTTTTTGAATTAATATATTATCATAAAAATTGGAAGAAGAAAAGATCAGGAAGTGGTCATTATTAGATTATTCTTCACTGTATATTTCATTTTGGGATGATTGATGAATCTATGGTGGAATATTCCATTAATAAGTCAATTTTAAGAAGAGGAAACTATTTTATATATTGTGATATAATTTTAATGATAAATTAAACCTTAAACCCATAAAATTTAATTATCTTGATTTTAATCTCTTATTATAATTAATTTCATGTTCTCTAAAGAATAAAATCCATTATAAGTTAAAGAATTTAAAATTTGTGTGAAAAATAATTTTTTTCACCCCTCTTTAAAGACAACCTGGTATTTCTATTATACTATATTTTTAATAACCTAGGGTTTTAATTGGATTTTTTCACTCCCATAATAATTGTTTTAATCATATAACATGGTACTATATGTGAATCAAATATAATGGGCTAAAGGAATGTTTTTTTGAACAGATGATGAGAATATGATGACATAATTGTGTCTATGTTGATAATCTTTGGGTATGTGGATATGATCATTAGATAGAAATGTAGGTTGATGTGTATATGATTGTTATATCATTCACGGATTCCTAATAAGTTAGTGATGGGTTCTTATACCTTACTTATACTAGTTTTATTTGGAAGGAACTGTGAATTGATAAGTAAAAGCAATGGTAGTTTTCTAGGAAGTTTTCCTTACTGGTTATATTATTGATTATATTACCGAAGATAATGGATGGATATAAATTATTGGCATGAGTATATAGTTTCCGGGTTTTTTATTCATTTATTTATGATAATGGAATATCCATGTAATATGGTTGTATTATGTGTGGTAGTTGGAAGTGGTGATTGTGCTTACCTTTTGAAATGAATGATTTCTTTGCCTTATAATTATCTATCATCTTTTCCTTAAACAGTTGTTTCCACACATGTATATCAAAATACATTTATTTCATTTGGATGTTGTTTTTAATTAAAAATATGATCCTATTGATTAATCCTATTTGACAAACCTTCAACAGTGTTTCTTAGGTTGTTTTACAGGATAAATCAAGTGAGAATGGGGACACTGTTGTTTGGGTTGCTTGAGTGGATCTTAAGAGCTTGGTCTTACATCATATATTATTTTTATTTTGATTATTTCGAATATTTAGGTTGATATTGGAAAATTTTAATATTTTATTTTATTTATATATGTATATATATGTGAATTTTAAGGTTGGATTGGTTATGTTTTCCTTATAATTAAGAGGGTATTTCCTCCCAAACATGTGATAACTACGCTTGATGTTAATGGCCAACCCATGTCCTATTAGAGGTGGGATTTATGGGACACACTTATTTTCACTACAAAACTAAGTGGGGTTCTTGTGGGGGCATGTAACACCCCAATATTTTAGTATAAATTTTCCTTTAAATAAATAATATGTTTAATAGATTATTTCACAATAAACATTGAACCAAAATGATCAATGAAAAATATTATTAATATAAATAAAGTTATTGTAAGGTATTAATTAAATTGGAGGGTATAAATAAAGGTAACCATAATATGAAATATATATTAAAATAAAAAATATTTTACTTTAATTAATAATGAATTGATAAATTCAATTTATGTAACTAAATAAAAAATATTGTCATTTTATGATAAAATTGTAATTTTTCAAAAATTGGATATTTAAATGCTTCAATTTCATAAAATAAATATAATATATAATAAATATATTGTTATAATAAATCTAATTAATTATTAAAATAACAATAACAATAAAAATAGTAAATATTTTATAAAATTGTTTTTCCTGTGAAAATAGTATTCGATGTATTATTATGTTTTTATTTAAAACTTTAATTCTAAAATTTTAGACTATGGAATTGATAAAATGAACATCATTTTTTTATTTAGAATAATAATATTAGATTATGATGAATTTTTGGGGTTTTTTTTGAAATATATAATTTTATATTGAATAGTGAAAATATAGTTTATATCTATATAATAGCTTTAATGAAATTACCATAAACTATGTTTGAAATAAAAATTTATAAAAAAATCATGGAAAAAATTGTTTCTAAATATTAAAATGAATTTTCTTAAATATAATAATTTTTATTTATAAATTATATGATCAACATTTTGAAATATAAGTAATAATTTCATTAATAACAACTATTTTTGGTCAGTTCCTTTTAATAAATTATCAATAATGTGGAATTTGGTTTCTTTATTCTTTGAAAGTCACATCGCTTTTTTTTATTAATAGTAAATCAAATTAATTTCATGGAAATCTACTGCACTAAAATTTTATCCTAAATATTTTTTTATTCATACAAATACATGTTTTCTATAAATGGTTTTTACATGAAATGTAATCTAATATTAAAATTAAATTTTGTTATCATTTGAAATCATATTTGATAAAATGGTTTCTATATTCAAAATCTGAATTTTAAAATAGTATTTAATAAGGGTATTTTAATTTTTACTCCTAATAATTAGTTACCTATGAGAAAAATATATTTATTATGGAAAAGATAAATTATGGTAAAAATATTTTAACCAAGTATAAAAGAGACAAGTCAAATAAAAAATTTATTATAAATGAGTATTTGAGGTATTTCTTGACCAAAGTTTATCTCCTCCCCATTATTTTCCACTTTTAAATCCACTTTCCATGTGAAACATATGTTCCTTTTATATTAAGAGGTTATATATAGAAAAATTCCATTCTGTTCACTTAGAAAAGGGGCCTTCCACCGCCCCTTAAAGGACACTATAAAAATTAGAATTCTCCATGAAGATATTCCCATTTTACATTCCATAGAATCCTCTTCCAAAACTCTAATCATTTAGTCACTTCATGTCTACCTAAGTACTCCATTTGGAAGAAGTACTTCAAGAGAAAGTTTAAATTCCGAATGAAAGTACTAATCACTCTCTAAAATTTTTCGTAGTCTATATTTATTCTTCAAACCTACATTTCTGATTAAAACATTATTACATTAGTATTAATTGTATACTAATATGATGTTATATTTATGAAATAAACATTACCTACTTTTCAATCTTTTTTTCCATAGAAAAATGAAATCATCATGTGTACGTGAAAAAATACCACCTCCGTGAATGATGTGTTTTATTTCTAATTCACCACCTTAGATTACTGGTTAGGAAGGAATTTTTAATGAATGAATATTCTTTTTATGACATTATTATGATTCTAGAAAGATAATCCAATTTTTACTTCCTACTTTTATATGGAAAATGAAAACATCGCCCATGTATATGTGTCAACTACCACCTATATAATGTGGCGTATTTCATTTTTCATCATTCTAGTATTCTATTATTTATAAAACATTATTCAAATATTATGTAATAACATTAAAAAATCTAAATAATATAATTATTTTATAGTTATAATGATATTATGAAAAAACAATCAATTTATTAACCATACTCATCCATCAATTATAACATGTTCTTATATGGGTCGATTTAAACACCTACTTGAACAATGCTATAAATATCTATCCTGGATGACCATGGGAACATAAATAATGTTATTTTTACAAATTAATGATCAAATAATGTTTGGATTATGGGTTTTTAAGTGTTATACTAATATTTATCTTATTATTAATACCACCCATTGTTTATTAAAAAATTATCGAAACAAGATGATCATCGATTCAATTTTAACAAGAAAAAACTACAACATATAAATAAATAAATTTGTAACATTATAAATCACCATAAAACATATATTCAAATAACTTGAATAATCTAGGAATTATAAATTTACAGTAAATTAATGATGTTTTACATCGACATTGCAAGTATGCATAAAACAATTACAATTAATAACACCCAATGGTAAAAATAAGCTATATTAGAATAGTATATTTGTAATAAATGATTATAAATGAAGTATATAAGAGTTAATATATATGAATTATGTTATAAAACAAATTTATAATATAGTTATGTTTTTATATAGGTGTTTATATCATGTTCAATTAAGCAAGAATACATCGTAAGGGTTATGTCTCAAATTTCCTTCTTTGAGATGTGTTTTATATTATGAAACAATTTTCATTAATATGGTGTGTATACTACCTATATGAAAAGTTATATCATGATAAAATCTAAAATTAAGGGTATTAAAATTTACATATTAACTTGTATCTCTCAATAGTTTTTGATTCAAATGTTATAAAATCCATAATGGCATTTCTTAAGCTAATACCCACTCATTGAGTTATAATGTTTTTTCATGAACTCTATATTATAAGAGTTGTGTAAATTATAACCTAAGATATAATTATGTATTATTTCCACTTTTTTCAAGGTATTTATATTTACATCATCCTAAACCCCATTTTAAATGTATTATAAGTCGTTATTTTTTATGTTAGTATGGTTTTTTATCTGAATTTTCATTCATTAAGGCATGCTTTCATGTTATGCAACCATTATAATTTTATATGGTGCATTTACTTCCCCAATTAATTTTATTATTATTATTATTATTATTATTATAAATTTTTATTTTATGGTATTCATTATAATTTGCATGTATCACTACATCAATTCCTTTTGATTCAATTGCTACCAAATTATAAGGGGTTTTATTAATATAAATTCTTTCTTGATTTTAATTATTACTATTTTACTATGGTTTTACATAACGTCCCCTAATCTTTCACTCTCTCACATGGAAATATTTGGTAGATAACTCAACCTCAAACACGCCTCCCTATATTCCAAAGGCTACCAACTAGTAATGAGGGTGTAGAGAACATAGTGGGGAGACTATACCCCCTAGTATAGAGTTTCAATATAGTGAAAATAAACAAATATTATAGGAACAAAAATAGAGGAAACAATACATTATACAACTTTTAGATAAATGATGAACCATGTAAACCAAATAATAAAAAAAAATTAATGTTAGGGTGTAATGCATCTAAATATCAAGCTAAATTAATATAGATAAAATACCAAACTAACACAAATAAACTCAAAAGTCCTCAGTCCCAAAACCCATGTCGGTCTTGTCTCCAAGATCCAACCCATCTGGTAAGAATCAATTAGCAACATGGTCCTCTTCCCTTATACAAACTTGTACCCATATAATCTGATCGGGTACCAAATGGTGGCCTGAATAGGGTGTGAGTAAAACTCAATAGGTTGACACCACCGTGGCTAAACAAAACCAGCCTGATAATATGTGAATGCAATGAGGTGATAATCGAGAGTATTAATTAATAAATTAACACAATACAACAGTCAAACCCTTCGGCTCCATAATATATTATTTCTAAGAATGTATCACATCCATGGAAACCATAACTAAAATTCCATGGCATAATCACATAATAGGGGAAAAGTCATCTGTATAATAATTTCATCATAAAAGGATCAAGTCCTCTATATAATCATTTCAGCATAATAGGGTAAATCCATATATATAAGAATTCCAATATAACTGGGCTCATCCCTTTATATAAGCATTTCAACATAACTAGGCTAAGCCCTTTATATATGAATTTTAGAATATTCTAGACAATCCCTTTATATAATCATTTCAACATAACTGGGCCAATACCTTTATATAATCATTTCAACATAACCAAGACAATCCCTTTATATAATCATTTCAACATAACTAGTAAAATTCATTTATATATGTAATTTAGTATAATTAGGTCGAACCCTTTATATAATAATTTTATCATAAATCACATCAAAAGTCATAACAGCTAAAATAACACTAAAACATTCCATAATACAAAATGGCCAATTTAGCCAATTACCATTTGTCTTTCAATTATCTATTCATTTTTCATATTATAAATTAAGTTGTTTCCATGAAAGTTTGTGCAACAATTTTATATCAAATTATCACTAGTTATTTCATTAGTCAAGTAATCCACATTCCAAGGTGAATCTTTCACAATAAATCCCATGTTTTCTCATGTCATGTGAAAAAATATTTTGGTTATTACCTAGTTCATTACTGTTCTTGGGTAGGCTCACACTATGTGTAGCCACAAGACATGTATCAAGACCATTGGGTCCAAAGGTGTCGAAAGAGTAGTCTAAACACATGATTATTATCTCCCATTATTCATTTTGTTAATGTGCAAGTTGTGTCAGAACAATCGAATAATAATGCATGTACTTGAACAAATAGATACATACCATAAGTATTTATTCTATACCACCTATCTTTATATGGTGATTAAAGATGTAGCATCCCAGGTAAATAAAGAATATAACATTTTCATATTTATTAATAATTGTGAATTAAATATTAATTTTACTTTAAATGGGATGTTATGTTCGATGGTGTACATGATGCACAACAATGGGTTTCTTTGAAATCTTATGTTGCACACAATGCTGAGTCATACTGAAAAATAATAATATAATATTATTTTAAATGATAGTTAACGTCTAGTTGTGGTATTGGAGGGAATGGACAGAACTAACTACAATATGAATATACATGTTTTTTAAATGTTTTTACATTTACTCAATAAATTTTAGAGGCTTAAAATAAGAAAAAATCTGATTTTAAGCATAAATACTCTAATATTCATTAAAAGGTCGATTTACCACCTTTTGATGGTGAACCCTCTTTAAATATAGTTTTGGTCACTTTTATATGTGCTATTTGAAAAAATAAAATTCTTATTTAGAATTGGGACATCAAAATTTAATTTGGGTAAATTTTTGGTATTTTTCTGAAAAAAATCATTTTAATGAATAGTGAAAAATACTGTATTTTAATTCAAAAATGCCTTTTGATCTAATTTATTTATAAGGTTAGATTATCTTTTTAATTGGACATTTAATTAAATTTTGGTCATTTTAAGTAATTTCAATTTGAAATTGGACATAAATAAGTGTCAATATTTTGATAGTTATTATTTCTTAAAAACACGCTTTTTGTTTTGACATCGGGAATTAATTTTAAATTAATTTCTGCCACTTATGTGTTTTGAATTTGGAAAAATTGATTCCATTTTTGGAATCATGGGGTAAAAATTATGTAAATAGGTAACTTTTATTTTTAGACATTATGAATATTTACTTCAGTAAAAAAATTATTTACCATGAGTAAAGGGTAAATCTGGTAAATAAGGGTAACAAAATATTATTATAATAATATTAAATTACCCTAACAAGTGTTATAATCCTATTGGTTGATACATTTCAGACCATGGGAATCCTTTTGTCAATTTTGGGATCCCATGTAGCCACTTGGGAGTGATAATGACACTTTATAGTAATTAATTTAAAGTAAAGACAAAAATAACACAAACATATATCTTTTAGTAAAGAAATTATTACATGGAGTAATATAAGTTATCTCTTAGACTATAAATATTAATTTTAAATATAAAAATATTTCCTATATCATGATATTTTTTTTATAATTTTTAGACATCAAATAAATAAAAATATTTATGACACGATAATGATGTAGTGTTTACCTCATTAATGAATGATTTAAATAAATAAGATTAAAAAGATTAAAAAATATCCAAAACCTATCCAATTATTATTGAATGATTTTATTTCGAACATGAGTCATTTTATCTTTTACTTTAATGAGTTTTTGACCTTTAGAAACTGAAAATCATTATATAATAAAAAAATATTTTCAAGCTTTCCTAGAGAGCCCCTCCTCCCCCTTATAAAAGCCCTCACTTATAACCCATTACTCACACCTCTAAAACCCCATGGGTCATCCAAAATATAACCCATTAATCTCCCTACATCCCTATCTTCCACCTAGAAGCCTTAACTTAGGCATAATGAACTTCAAGAAATCCTTTTGGTTCAAACCAAAGGTAGTTACCCGATTTAAAGGTAACGTCTTCTCTTAAGTTATTTTGTTTTATTTTACTTCTCCAACCCCATAAACTCTTTTTATTACTTTATTTTATAACAAAACCAGTATCCTAAATACAATATGTTTTTTTTATGATAATTATTATAACTACACTTACACACACCTCCATCTAATGGGTAAATAACATACAGTTTCTGTGGACGGCGAACTACTACCTCACGAAACGATGATTGTTCAATCTTCTCCTACCACATCTCATGGTGGAAATTATGATGGAAATGTATTTATATATGATATATATTATGTTTATGTTTTCTCTATTCTTCTGTAATTTTTATTTACAAATATACCTTTATGCTTTCCAATATGTGTAAATACGATAATTTCATTTGAGGAAGTGCGGACTACCGCCCAATCAAGGTGATATGATTCGTTCATGACATACATGGAATGTATAAAGGATGGAGTTAATTAAATTATGTAAAATATATATCATATGATATTATACTGAAATTATAATATATCAATATATCATTAAGTTTTCATTCCATTAAATATGAAATAGAAATGAAAGTAGCGTTCATGCGTACGTACGACTTACCGTCTCCATGAACGGTGCATTTCATTTCTTATCTACAAATGTTATGTAATATTATAAATACATAAATATACTGGATATATATTATATCTATGATATATAAATCATTAATATCATTCTGGAGATAATGGACTTGTGACCTCATGAACAACTTGTAATTATAAGAAGTTCATTTTTGACTCAAGTACCAAATATCGACAAAACAACCATTATTAACTTAAATGATTGTATGATGTTTATAACATAGTAATAAGTGATATAAAAGAAATAATAAACTTTAAAAATGTTCTTAATCAAGTAGAAATTAATTTTATCTTATTATTTAGGAGATTAAAGAACGAACGGGTCAAGTCGAACATGAGGTAAGGGGTTTCTTATCTCACTTTTAATTCCGTGAGATTTCCATTGTTAGCCACTTATTTATTCCATGTGGTGTGTTGTGTAATGAAATTTGATATATGTTATCATGATTCTATTTATATTCATGGTATTCTGTGATTCATTTGGTGGTTATTAACTTTTGGTCATACGACTCAATTGATTACAACATGGTAAGGGGTTTTCATCTCATTTTTTTTATTCCCGTGAGATTCATGCTATATTTGCCACTATTTCCTTTTGTGTAGTGTATATAATACCCATGATTGTATTGTTTGTATAATATAATTTAATTTATGGGCATTTACATCTTCATTGTATGATCCTTCTTTCATGTGGTGTATGTTTCGTAAGTTACCAAATCGGTAAGGGAACTTTTTAACCCAATTTCCATTCCTTGGGTTAATCTTCTAATTATTAATTATGTCATGCTATGATTATGTGTGGAATCACTATTTATTTATTTATGTTGTAATTTCCACTCCCCTTTGTATGCTATACTACCCATGATTGTATTGTTTGTATAATATACTTTAATTTATGGGCATTTACATCTTCATCATATGATCATTCTTTCATGTAGTGTATGTTTCGTAAGTTACCAAATCAGTAAGGGAACTTTTTAACCCAATTTCCATTCCTTGGGTTAATCTTATAATTCTCAATTATGTCATGCTATGATTATGTGTGGAATCACTATTTATTTATTTATGTTGTAATTTCCACTCCCCTTTGTGTGGATATACTTTTGATATACATAATCACTCCATTGATAAATTCTCAAGTCATCAATATGAACTTGATAAGAGTAATTTTAACTCAATTTCCATTCATTGAGTTAAACATCCAAGTCATTAGTGTTGTTTTTACAAAAATATGTGTGAATGTTCTCTGATTTATTTACACTGAATATCCAATAATATTGAGTGTATTTATATTTTTCACACATTATTATGTAATTTATTTATCCTTAATCTAAGAATAAGGTTTTTATAAGGGATTTCATCTCAATTTACATTCCATTGAGACTTCATTGTTGTTATGCACCAATTCACTCTTATATGGTGTATATATTTTCCTTTGGAATATTATATCATGAATCTCTTTATTCTCATTATATTATAAAGTTTTGATTAAATGTTATTCCTCTATTATTTGTATTCAAATGTCTCTCATTTTGTTAAAAACCCTTTAACTAAAATATCGGTTAAAATGTTTTAAAGATTTATTCTTCCAAATATTTCTCATTAATGTCCATGTTTTCAAAATTGGTTTTATTATTTATTTATATGGGCGTTAATGTTTTCAAATGATGATTCATTTAAAATTTTCAAAGTGGTATGAGATACTTTGATTCAAAAATCTCACTACTGGAAATGGGAGTTTTCCCAACAGTTGTTTACCAACGGTTCAAAGAAACCGTTGGTATATTCAGTCTTTTCCAACGGTTTATATAAACCGTTGGGAAATACCTATTAGAAGAGACTTTTCCCAACGGTTTTATGAAACCATTGGGAAAAGTGGAAAAAATTCAGTCTTTCCCAACGGTTTCATAAAACCATTGGGAAAAGATGGGAAAAACTTATTTTTCCCAACGGTTTTATGAAACCGTTGGGAAAGACTGGTTTTTCCCAATGGTTTTTATGAACCATTGGGAAAAAAACCCCCAAATACCCCAACGCTAGCAGCGGCCTACCCACGATTCAGAAGCGGATCCAGAGCCTTCCACTCGTCTCCAGAACCTCCTCCAGAAGCGATTCCTCAGCAGAATCACTTCCCAATACCCACATCTTCCATCGGATCACCACCCACCAGGTTAGATTCCTATATTTTTGTTCCACCTGTTATAAATAATATACTTCTATGAATGATTTCCTAATTCCCAAATTTTAGGGTTTCTGTAAAAATTTATTATTGTTCCACGAATTGTGTAGTCAAATCCCTATATCGGTGTATGTCCAATTAATGTTTTCATTAAACATTTACATTTATAAGGGCACAGTGTCTCTTTATTGTGTTCTAATTTTGAAGATTCATAGTTTTTGTTGTGCGGTGGTTTTGGTTGTGCGGTGGTTTGTGATGTGTAATATTTTTGTTGTGATATGTGGTTGTTTTGGTGGTTTTGGTTGTGCGGTGGTTTGTGATGTGCAATATTTTTGTTGTGATATATGTTTGTTTTGGTGAGATGGTTGGTCGATGTAACATGGCATCGATGGTTATTGTGAGATGGTGAGTTATTGTGTGGTGGTTTTACTAGTTTCCTAGTTATTTATGGAATAAATTATGCTATTAAAACCAAAAAACAAGATATTAAATAAATGAGATGGAATAGAAATGGATGTGTGGTAAATGGATTTAATTAATTTAACATTAAATGAATGGACAATGTAAGTGTGAATGAAGTGGCTTATAAATGAAAGTGATAAATGCTATGCGTCTTGTGTGGTGGTGGTGTGGTTTATGTGTTTTATGGTAGTAGTGAAGTGTGTGATTATGTATTTAATGTGAACCCATAGGTTGAGTATTTTGTGCTATCTATATATCATGTATTTTTATGTTATTTCTACACATTCCCAACCAGAGTTGGATAAACTTACCAACGATCAGAGGTTTTGAGTTATGGGTATTTTTTCTAATATCTAGGATGGTGGTTATATGGTTGGATAGCTACCATGTCTTCCCTACTCTTCCTTAAAAAGTGATTGACCATGTGTTTTTAGGCAAGATGCGATGTGATTGTCCATGTGTCTTCAGGTGAGATGTACTATGATTTCCCTAGTGTTTTCCGGTGAGGTGTGATGTGATAAGGCTATAATAAGATGTGGCATGTGGTTGGGGTCATGTAGGGTAGGAGTATGGCACAAGGTTGATGTTATTCATGTTCATGATACCCTACTAATATGGTTATGGGATGAGGCATGCTGTGATGTGATATAACACATTAATTTCTTGTTGGTTTTACATTTTTTCAATAACACATTTGTATGTTTTTTTCACATGTGTAGTTGATACCTTGACTATTTTCTTCCTTTATCGTTTACTTAAATGTATTTTCTATTAAAGTTCAATCCTATTGAATTGTTTATGACAAAATGACTTATATAAATTCTTTTTACAAAATGGACAGAAGTTGGATGTATGAAACCGATCGGATCTCAAGAGATTTTCAAAACAATTTGGAGAGCTTTATAGATTTTGCATTTTACAATGCTTCAGATAGTGGTTGCATACACTTCCCATGTTCCAATTGTGTTGGTAGACCTTGGTTGAGCCATGAAGAAGTCAGCTACCACATAACCAAAAATGGTTTTCAAGCAAACTACTTTGTGTGGTATCACAATGGGGAGAAAATGAAATCTCAAATTAGTGATGATCGAAATGAAAGGACTGGAATGGAGAATTTGTTAGATGATCGGTTTCCGTTTATTCGTCATCATGAAAAAGAAAGGATTTTGACTCAAGAAGACATCGATATGAGGATAACTGATGCATCTAGTGAAAATGATGATATTGATAGGGTGAAAAAATTGAATGATGCTGCCACGACTCCAGTATATCGACAATGCGATAAAATGAAAAAGCTGGAATTTTTAATCCGATTGTTTCATGGGAAAACTATGTATGGAATTTCTAATACAGCAATCGATTGCATTCTTACCCTCTTGAAGGATTTACTTCCAGATGATGCAGATATTCCCTCAAACCACTATATGGCATGGAAGTTAGTTGAGGAACTTGGATTTTCAAGAAACAAAATTCATGCTTGCCCGAAAGATTGCAGATTATTTTGGGAGGAAACCGCCGAATGAAATGATTGTATAAAATGTGGCACATCCCACTGGAAGAAAAAATCTGATGGAACACCATCCCGCGTTCCACAAAAAGTAATGTGGCACTTTCCATTGATCCCCAGACTTCAGAATCTTTTTATGTCTGATGACATATCAATAAAAATGAGATGGCATGATACCGAGAGAAAGAAGACTAATGATGAGTTGGTTCATCCTGCAGATGGATTTGCATGGCAGATATTTGATGCTCGACATCCTAATTTTGCAGCTGACGTGCGTAATGTGAGGCTGGGTCTTTCATGCGAAGGTTTTAATCCGTTTGGGCAGATGCTTACTTCGTACAGCACATGGCCAGTTTTTATACACATTTATAATCTTCCCCCATGGTTGTGTATGAAAAAACCTTTCACTTTCATGAGTATACTCATATATAGTCCTTCTGATCCTGGCATTGATATTGATGTATACATGCAACCTTTAATAAAATAGTTGAAACTTCTTTGGGATGTGGGTGTGCGCACATACGATGCATGTTCGAAAGACATATTTCAGATGCGTGTTGTGCTTATGTGGACGATCAATGATTTTCTGGCTTATGAAATGATGTCTGGATGGAGCACGAAGGGAAAACTATCATGTCCAGTTTGTATAAAGAATACACGATCTATAAGACTGAAACATCGTTGTAGTTTCAGTTTTATGGGACATCGACGATTCTTGCCAAAGGATCATCCATATAGAATGAATCGTCGAAGATTTGATAATACCATAGAGACCGATGATCCACCTCAGCATATGTCTGGAACTGACATGCTTAATGAATTGAAAGATTTCAGTTTTTCATTCGGGAAGGGTCAAATGAAATCTAGAAAGAGAAAGAATGTTTCCACTGAAACCTGTTACAATTGGAGGAAGAAGAGTATCTTTTTTGATTTGCCTTATTGGCCAACCAATTTGTTACGTCATTGCTTAGACGTAATGCATATTGAAAAGAATATATGTGAAATATTGCTTTCGGTTCTTCTAAATGTCAAGGGGAAGACAAAAGATGATTTACGATCTCGGCGTGACTTGGTGGATTGGGGCATCAGACCAGAATTTCATCCTATACGTATCAGTGAAAATAAATGGCAACTTCCATGTGCTTCTTATGTGATGACACCTACGGAAAAAAAACAATTTCTGGAAGTATTAGAGACTATTAGAGTTCCTGATGGCTATTCAAGCAACATATCTAAACGGGTCAACAGAAGAGAGTTGAAGCTAAAATCTTTGAAGACTCGTGATTATCACGTTCTACTGCATGAGTTGCTTCCAATAGAAATCTGTCATATTTTGTCCAATAATTTAAGGGTGGTTGTTATTCGGTTGTGCCATTTTTTTAGATATCTTTGTGCTAAAAAGTTGTCCAAGCCTTTCTTGCAAAAAATGTTGACAGATGCCCCATTAATTTTGTGTGAGTTGGAGAAAATATTTCCTCCATCATTTTTCACATGCATGCTGCATCTGACTATCCATATTCCCACTGAAATACTTCTCGGAGGACCTGTTTATTTTCGTTGGATGTATCCAACTAAAAGAAATATGTTCACATTAAAGTCATATGTCCGAAACAAAAATCATCCCGAAGGTTCTATCGTGAACGGTTACTTGGATCAAGAATGTATGGATTTGTGATCGATGTATTTGTCTGATCTTACTACAAGATTGAACAGACCAATGAGAAATGAAGAAGAACAGTATGAGAAAATTGAACCCAGTTTTCCATCACTTCCTCAAACAGGAGGAATTCCTGGATCATATACATTGAAGACATTAAGCCATGAAGAGCGGGAGATGGCATATCACACAGTTTTGTTCAACTGTGATTTGTTTGATGACTATATCAGGTAACTAAATTGATTATGTATATCTTACATATATATCTGTTAAACTATTAATATTTTTTATCTACATGGAACATAAAGCAATGATAAATAGGAAGCATCATTCTTTATCTTTGAGAAGGATAGAGACTTTGCATAACAAAGAGTTTTCTGCTTGGTTAAAATTGAAGGTATAAAAAATTAATGTTTAAAATAATTATATCAATATTTAATTAACTTTCATAGTCATTTATATTGCAGGTATTGAGTTTTTCTGCTGACTCTGTCTCTGAGGAAATAAGAGCTTTGGCTTTTGGTCCTAATACCGTGGTTCGTGATTGTAAATCAATTGTTATCAATGGGTACAAATTTATTGTCACTAAATGAGAAAAAAACATGAGAACACAACATGATGGTGTTATGGTTACTGCCACAACAGATTGTTATGCCAGTGCATCAGATAGTAGACCACGATTTGAAAATGTGGGTTATTATGGAGTTGTTGAGAAAATAATAATATTGGATTATTACTCTCATGGACGAGTCACAATGATGAAATGCCATTGGTTTGATTCGATGACGAGACATGGCACATTTATTGATGATTGTGGATTTCGAGTAATTAATATGACTCGTACTCTTGCTACCGAAGAACCATATGTGTTGGCATCAATGGCTAAACAAGTTTTTTATGTCAAAGACCAACTTCGACCTGAATTTGGTGTCATAGTTGAAGTAATTCCAAGACATATTTTTGATGATGGTGATGATGTATTTGACACTGTCCCTAGTGCCATTGGAACCAATCCATTTATTTCTTTTGATGACTCAAATAGCTCAATTGTCAGAGTTGATTGTGAACCTGAAGTTGTGGTTGAAAATATATAGAATCATTCATCCATGTTCTCAATTCTTTTGGTTTACCTTGGGTTGGGTTGTTAAGGTTGGTAATATTCAAATTGATTTAGTATTGATCACAAATATGTTTTAGCTAACTTGACCATTATGTGAATTTTCAATGTTTATTGGTTGCAGTTTTATTTGAATTGCATTTTCTAATTTGGAATTGAACTGTATTCAAACATAGTCAAACATATTTCTAACTTGGTTAACATTACAACTTGTATGATTTATTAAATCCATTCAAGCTCTTCTAAAACAATTGATAGCTGACTTGACCGTTATGTGAATTTTCAATGTTTATTGGTTGCAGTTTTATTTGAATTGCATTTTCTAATTTGTAATTGAACTGTATTCAAACATAGTCAAACAATATTTCTAACTTGGTGAACATTACAACTTGTATGATTTATTAAATCCATTCAAGATCTTCTAAAACAATTGATAGCTTAATTGACCATTATGTGAATTTTCAATGTTTATTGGTTGCAATTTTATTTGAATTGCATTTTTTGGGTTACACATTAGATTTCTTTTTCTAATTAATTACATATTTGTTTTCAAAAGCAGGAAATGAAGCCAATTGAAGAGAGACGAAGGAAAAAAATGATGGAGAACAATCGTCGAATGACGGAGATGGGAGTTCCACCATTAGTGCCTACAGTGAGTACTTTATTTCAAATTGATATATTTAAAGAATATATAATGTCATGTGATTAATTTTTTTGTAAACATTTTTGTAGGATCCACCTATACATCGACAGTTATTCGACGAGGATCCTAGTACTGGTCCTAGTACTCAGGCCGGTGGTACAAGGAGGGTTCGTACCAGAGGTGGACGAGCAGTTGTGCGTACCCAACTAGACCCTGCCCCTCCCAATAACATGTCATCCTTCCCACATTCTGATCCTGGTGTGTCGTTAAAGACACACGGGATATTTAGGCCTCCCATGTTTTCGCTACCTTCTGCATCTTCTGGCCCATCATTTTCACATCCCATGATGATTCCCACTCCTCAATCAGCATCTGGTCAGACAGTTGTCCCATCTTCTTTTCCTTCTACTTCTGTCTCTCCGAGCTTCTATATTCCATCGTCTTCGACTCCTATTCCACCACAGGGTGTTCCATCAGTTTCTGTGGATCCAGCGGCACTCAGCGATCAGACCAGCACAGGTATATTTATAGAACCCTAACAAATTTTTATAGAAATATTTATTTTCATTATAACATGTTCTGATAAAATATTTGTTTTTCTTTCATGACAGATACATCTACTGACAGGAGGCGTGGGCGGGGGCGTACACGCATGCGTTCAGTGTGGAACCGCCGCACACAGGTTATGGTGGATTATAATGAAGACAACCAAATGGTTGAGAAAACAGGGCAGCAATGTGAGAGTTTTTTGGCGACGCTTGCCAAATACTCCGACATCATTCTCGTCAGCCCGCTATCGTGGAGACATTTTCCGCATGAGGTCAAGGATAGATCTTGGGCAGAGATATGGGTAAAAAATCTGTTCTATTTAATTCCATTAATTATTTTTGTATTTATATGAATTAATATTTTGATTTCAGCTTCGATTTAATTTTCCCGATGGTGAGGGTGCACGATCGGAACGTCTAAAGGATTTAGGCGAGCTTTGGAGAGCCTACAAGTATGAGTTGTATATGGGATGGCGTGCTAGAGTTGGCACTGAGTTAGAGGCGGTACCAGTTGTGGATGATTGTCCTATAGAGCAGTATCATCATATGATTACTCATTGGACGAGTACCCAGTTTAAGGTATTAATAACATTTGAGGTATTTAAATAATAACTTTCATTTTTTTCATTAATACTATCTGTTGCATTTTTGAATTTTATTTAGGAATCATCTGGAAAAAATAAAAAGATAATTAAAGCAAAAAAATACCTCCACACACTGGGACGCACTACGATGCCTGGTCATGAGAGGAATCAGGTATAACAATTGTTTATAAGTTTTCTTTACGACTTACACTTTCTTTTGTTTCATCAATTATTTAATAGTTTGCTAAAGTTTTCATATAACTTTAGTTTTAAATGTCATTATATAGGAAAATAAAAAATATTGAAGGACGCGTGCCTCGAGCAAAACTGTTTTGCTCGAGTAGATGAAAAAAGGATGGAAGTGTCGTCAACGAAGCGACTCAGCAGCAGATTGTAAGTTTTAATCTGTTGAATTTATTTTTTAATATCTATTTTGTAACTTAATGATATATTTATATTTGTAACAGGATGCTTTAGAGGCCCTCGATGCCCAAGAACCAGACAATTTTGGGCCAACAGATCACTTACATCAGGTGTTGGGAGAGGAGCATTCTGGCAGAGTACGCTGCCGACCTAAGATAGCCCTGACGAGGTATTGGACCTCCTCAGGTACGAGCTGTAGTGCCACCGAGCTGCATCAAGTTAGGGAACAGGCAGAACAGGTTGAGAAAAGGGCCACAGAGATGGCAGAACAGTCTGCTAGGGCAAACAGTGCATTTATGAGATTTATTGAAGTTCTACGTCCTACACTTCCAACAGAGGCCAGATCAGCTTTTGATGAGTATATGTCGTTGATATGTTCTATATACGGTGCACCAGGTGGCAGTTCTAGTGGTGGTCAGGACGATGTACATCTTGACGATGATGATGGCGAGGAGTCTGACGCGGAAGAGGAGGGAGAGGAGGAGGGCGAGGCGGGTGGCGAGGGCGAGGAGGAGGGCGAGGACGAGGAGGAGGGAGAGGGTGAGGACGATGATGGGGACGAGGATGAGGGTGATAATGATGATGATGATGATGGTGATGGTGATGTGGGACAAGTTGATCCATTACATTTTTGACTGATATTACTGAGATTTGATATTTAATCTATTCTAGTTGTTGGTTTTATCTAGACTCGTAGTATAGTATTGGAGTTGAGTTATTTTTATATATTATCTGTTTTTATGGATGTTGTTGTCTTTTAGTGGTTGTGTGTTTGGGAACCCCCCTCCTTCATGGACCCTGGACAACCCCCCACCCTCCTCCCTGGACCCAGGACAGCCCCGCCGGACAGCCCCCAAGACAGCCCCCCGGACAGCCCCCCCACCCTCCACCCTGGACCCCGGACAACCCCCCGGACAGCCCCCCAGATAGCCCCCTGGACAGCCCCCCACCCTCTTCCTTGGACCCTAGACAACCCCCCGAATAGCCCAGACAGCCCCTGGACAGCCCCCCAGACAGCCCCCCCCCCCCCCCCCCCACCCTCCTCCTTGGACCCCGGACAACCCCCCAAACAGCCCCCGGACAGCCCCCCGCATAGCCCCCCCACCCTCCTCCCTGGACCCCAGACATCCCCCCGGACAGCCCCCCAGACAGCCCCCCAGACAGCCCCCCGGACAGCCCACCCACCCTCTTCCTTGGACCCCAAAGTGTCTGTCTTTGGCTTAAAATGGACAACAATTTAAGTACATACGGAAAACCGACCAAACGCATTCGTATTCCATTGAAAATTTAGGAGAACGATCCATGGGTCATATGTGACGTGTACGAGTCAACCCCGCCTCAATCCGAGGCGCGGTGTGGCCGCCACCACTCAAAGTGTCTGTCTTCTATTTCAAAAGGACGTCATTTGAAGTGAAATACATCAACTGGCATACGGAAAACCGACCAAACGCATTCGGATTGTGTCGATACTTTAGAAAAACGATCCATGGGTCATATGTGACGTGTACGAGTCAACCCAGCCTCAATCTGAGGCGCAGTGTGGCCTCCACTACTCAAAGTGTCTGTCTTTTGCTTAAAATGGACAACAATTTAAGTACATACGGAAAACCGACCAAACGCATTCGGTTTCCATTAAAACTTTAGGAGAACGATCCATGGGTCATATGTGACATGTACGAGTCAACCCCGCCTCAATCCGAGGCGCGGTGTGGCCGCCACCACTCAAAGTGTCTGTCTTCTGTTTCAAAAGGACGTCATTTGAAGTGAAATACATCAACTGGCATACGGAAAACCGACCAAACGCATTCGGATTGTGTCGATACTTTAGCACAACGATCCGTGGGTCATATGTGACGTGTGCGAGTCAACCCCGCCTCAATATGAGGCGCGGTGTGGCCACCACCACTCAAAGTGTTTGTCTTTGGCTTAAAATGGACAACAATTTAAGTACATATGGAAAACCGACCAAACGCATTCGGTTTCCATTGAAACTTTAGGAGAACGATCCATTGGTCATATGTGACGTGTACGAGTCAACCCCGCCTCAATATGAGGCGCGGTGTGGCCGCCACTACTCAAACTTTCTGTCTTCTGTTTCAAAAGTACGTCATTTTAATTGAAAAACATCAACTGGCATACAGAAGACCAACCAAACACATTCGTATTGTGTCGATAAATTATCACAACGATCCATGGGTCATATGTGATGTGTACGAGTCAACCCCGCCTCAATCCGAGGCATGGTGTGCCAGTCACCACTCAAAGTGTTTGTCTTCTGTTTCAAAAGGACGTCATTTGAAATGAAATACATCAACTGGCATACAGAAAACCTACCAAATGCATTTGGATTGTGTCGATACTTTAGCACAATGATCCATGGGTCATATGTGACGTGTACGAGTCAACCCCTCCTCAATACGAGGCACGGTGTGGCTGCCACCACTCAAAGTGTCTGTCTTTTGCTTAAAATGGACAATAATTTAAGTACATACGGAAAACCGACCAAACGCATTTGGATTCCATTGAAACTTTAGGAGAACGATCCATGGGTCATATGTGACGTGTACGAGTCAACCCCGCCTCAATCCGAGGCACGGTGTGGCCGCCACCACTCAAAGTTTCTGTCTTCTGTTTCAAAAGGACGTCATTTAAAGTGAAATACATCAATTGGCATATGGAAAACTGACCAAACGCATTCAGATTGTGTCGATACTTTAGCACAACGATCCATGGGTCATATGTGACGTGTACGAGTCAACCCCGCCTCAATCCGAGGCGCTTTGTGGCCACCACTACTCAAAATGTCTGTCTTTTGTTTCAAAAGTACGCCATTTTAATTGAAAAACATCAACTGGCATACGGAAGACCGACCAAACACATTCGAATTATGTCGATACATTAGAACAACGATCCATGGGTCATATGTGACGTGTAAGAGTCAACCCCGCCTTAATCCAAGGCGCGGTGTGGCCGCCACCACTCAAAGTGTATGTCTTCTGTTTCAAAAGGACGTCATTTGAAGTGAAAAACATCAACTGGCATACGGAAAACTGACCAAACGCATTTGGATTGTGTCCATACTTTAGCACAACGATCCATGGGTCATATGTGATGTGTACGAGTCAACCCCGCCTCAATATGAGGCGCGGTGTGACCGCCACCACTCAAAGTGTCTGTCTTTTGCTTAAAATGGACAACAATTTAAGTAAATATGGAAAACCGACCAAACGCATTCAGTTTCCATTGAAACTTTAGGAGAACGATCCATGGGTCATATGTGACATGTAAGAGTCAACGCCGCCTCAATCCGAGGCGCGGTGTGGCCGGCACCACTCAAAGTGTATGCCTTTTGTTTCAAAAGTACGTCATTTTAATTGAAAAACATCAATTGACATACGGAAAACCAACCAAACGCATTCGGATTGTGTCGATACATTAGCACAATGATCCATGGGTCATATGTGATGTGTAAAAGTCAACCACTCCTAAATCCGAGGCGCGGTGTGGCCGCCACCACTCAAAGTGCTTGTCTTCTATTTCAAAAGGACGTCATTTGAAGTGAAATACATCAACTGGCATACGGAAAACTGACCAAACGCATTCGGATTGTGTTAATACTTTAGAACAACGATCCATGGGTCATATGTGATGTGTACGAGTCAACCCCGCCTCAATCCGAGGTGCGGTGTGGCCGCCACCACTCAAAGTGTATGTCTTTTGCTTAAAATGGATAACAATTTAAGTACATACGGAAAACCGACCAAACACATTCGGTTTCCATTGAAACTTTAGGAGAACGATCCATGGGTAATATGTGATGTGTACGAGTCAACCTCTCCTCAATCCGAGGCGCAGTGTGGCCGCCACCACTCAAAGTGTCTGTCTTCTATTTCAAAAGGACGTCATTTGAAGTGAAATACATCAACTGGCATACAGAAAACCAACCAAACGCATTTGGATTGTGTCGATACTTTATCACAACGGTCCATGGGTCATATGTGACGTGTACGAGTCAACCCCTCCTCAATCCGAGGCGCGGTGTGGCCGCCACCACTCAAAGTGTCTGTCTTTTGCTTAAAATGGACAACAATTTAAGTACATACGGAAAACCGACCAAACGCATTCGGATTCCATTGAAACTTTAGGAGAACGATCCATGGGTCATATGTGACATGTATGAGTCAACCCCGCCTCAATCCGAGGCGTGGTGTGGCCGCCACCACTCAAAGTGTCTGTCTTCTGTTTCAAAAGGACGTCATTTGAAGTGAAATACATCAACTGGCATACGGAAAACCGACCAAACGCATTCGGATTGTGTCGATACTTTATCACAACAATCCATGGGTCATATGTGACGTGTATGAGTCAACCCCACCTCAATCCTAGGTGCGGTGTGGCCGCCACCACTCAAAGTGTCTGTCTTTGGCTTAAAATGGACAACAATTTAAGTACATATGAAAAACCGACCAAACGCATTCAGTTTCCATTGAAACTTTAGGAGAATGATTCATGGGTCATATGTGACGTGTACGAGTCAACCCCGCCTCAATCCGAGGCACGGTGTGGCCGCCACCACTCAAAGTGTCTGTCTTCTGTTTCAAAAGGACGTTATTTGAAGTGAAATACATCAACTGGCATACGGAAAACCTACCAAACACATTCGGATTGTGTTGATACTTTAGAACAACGGTCCATGGGTCATATGAGACGTGTACGAGTTAACCCCGCCTCAATACGAGGCACGGTGTGGCCGACACCACTCAAAGTGTCTGTCTTTTGCTTAAAATGGACAACAATTTAAGTACATACGGAAAACCGATCAAACGCATTCGGATTCCATTGAAACTTTAGGATAACGATCCATGGGTCATATGTGACGTGTAAAAGTCAACCCCGCCTCAATCCGAGGAGTGGTGTGGCCGCCACCACTCAAATTGTCTATCTTCTGTTTCAGAAGGACGTCATTTGAAGTGAAATACATCAACTAGCATACGGAAAACCGACCAAACGCATTCGGATTGTGTCGATACTTTAGAAAAATGATCTATGGGTCATATGTGACGTGTACGAGTCAACCCCGCCTCAATCCGAGGTGCGGTGTAGCCGCCACCACTCAAAGTGTCTGTCTTTTGTTTCAAAAGTACGTCATTTTCATTGAAAAACATCAACTTGCATACGGAAGACCGACCAAAAGCATTCGGATTGTGTCGATACATTAGCACAACGATCCATGGGTCATATGTGACGTGTAAGATTCAACCCCGCCTCAATACAAGGCATGGTGTGGCCGCCACCACTCAAAGTGTATGTCTTCTGTTTCAAAAGGACGTCATTTGAAGTGAAAAACATCAACTGGCATAGGGAAAACTGACCAAACGCATTCGGATTGTGTCGATACTTTAGCACAACGATCCATGGGTCATATGTGATGTGTATGAGTCAACCCCGTCTCAATCCGCGGTGCGGTGTGGCCGCCACCACTCAAAGTGTCTGTCTTTTGCTTAAAATGGACAACAATTTAAGTACGTACGGAAAACCGACCAAACGCATTCTGTTTCCATTTAAACTTTAGTAGAATGATCCATGGGTCATATGTGACGTGTACGAGTCAACACCGCCTCAATCCGAGGTGCGGTGTGGCCGGCACCACTCAAAGTGTCTACCTTTTATTTCAAAAGTACGTCATTTTAATTGAAAAACATCAACTAACATATGGAAAACCTACCAAACGCATTCGGATTGTGTTGATACATTAGAACAACGATACATGGATTATATGTGACGTGTAGAAGTCAACCACGCCTCAATCCGAGGCGCGGTGTGGCCGGTAGCTCTCCAGGTGTATGTATTATGTTTCAAATGGACATTATTTCATGTAAAAATATATGGTATACAAAAAACCAATCAAATTATGAATTGACTTCTAGATTCCACATATAATTTTCATCTAAATTATAATTACGTTATGAATTCTAATTTAATTATGGATGTGTATAGTTCCACCATTATATGTTAAATGTGTATGAATTTGTTCTCTATATGTAATTGTTAGTTGGTTATTGCAGGTACAATAATTGTATATGTATGTGTTAGTTTATTGCAGGTATAATAATTGGATTGAAAATGAGAGGGAACCACAAAATGAGACCTGGTGGGTAAATTGGATATCTGGTGGGAAATTGCAGACCTACTGTGCTGGGAAATTATAGAGCTGTTGGGCAATTTGCCCAGCAGAGGCTATGTCAACGGTTTTGAACCGTTGGAATATAATGTGTAGGCCTTGTTTTACCAACGGTTCTATGAACCGTTGGTAAAACACTTTTCCCAACGGTTCTAAACCGTTGGGAAAGAGAATATATTGAGTTTTTGCCAACGGTTCTATGAACCGTTGGGAAAAACATGATAAATTTGTGCACTATTTCCCAACGGTTGTAAACCATTGGGAAAAAGATTTCCCAATGGTTCACTGTAAACCGTTGGGAAAAACTTTTCCCAACGGCTTACTTCCCTACGGGTTGCAGAACTGTTGGTATAACATATACCAACGGTTCTGTAGCCTTTCCCAATAGTTCTAAACCGTTGGGAAATCATGCATTTCTAGTAGCGTCTCTTTATTAAATTTTTTAAATGGTTTTGAAAATGGTTTGATAAAGCATCATTTATTTAAATATCTTGATATGATATATTGTGATTGGAATGTAGAAATTTTATCTTTACTTTATGCTTGTTTTATATGTTATGAATACATTATGGTTCTTTGGTATTGTTTACGAATACGGGTGGTTCCGTGATAAACCTAGGGCAGGTGAGCCCGAGATAGCTCTCCAATGCATTGGGTAACGTGACGGAGGTAAACATTAATGTTTCTCATAAGAGATTTAGGGAATATATTGTGATGGGTATTCCAACGTAACTCCCTATGTAGTTGTGATAGCTACAATGTAAGTATGTTTTGTATGCCACAAGTTACCTTGATGATTTATGATTTCTGTGTGTTATTCATAAATCTTATGATTTCATAAGGTATGTTATGATTGAAAAGTATGGCTTCATTGAATTGTATCTATTGATGGGATAATGTTTTATTTCCTTTTTTTATAACCCTTACTGAGATTTTTATGCTCATCCCAAATTTTTGAAATGTTTTCCACATGACTTAAAGATGAATAGGGTCAAGTATGGGATCAAGGAAAAGTCATGTTGTCTAAAACTTAGAACTAGACATGTTTCTTTTTAAGAGTTTTTATTTTATGAAAAAAAATGGATACTAAGTAGTAGTGTCTACATGTAATTTTCAAGTTGATATGTAATAGTTGTGGCCTAATTCTCTAATACTCTAAACCTGAAAAGATCTTAAATGTGAATTATTAATTTAATTCAAGATTATGTATTGTTTTAAGGCTGGGTCCTTATAGTTGGTATCAAAGGTCAGTTTAGAAAACTTTAGGGATTAAGAGTTTTAGTTAAAAACATGGTTAGTCCCTATGTTTATTATTTCAGTTAAATCATTGTTTTATAATTTTTTCAGATCAAGGAAAGTCGGTTATAAATGGAAGGAGGAGGATCTCAAACAACATTCTTATCTCTTCCTGATGGCATGCTTGCAATAATTATTTCAAATTCATGTTCAGATGATTGTGAAACTTTTTCTAGCATACAACTCACTTGCAAGTAGTTGTTTGAGATATCAAAAACCACCACTATACCTTGATATCATCATGGATCATGGGTTGTATTTAATCAAATCCTATTTTCTCAATATTCTCATATTTTCAAGAAAGGTAAATATTATCAATGCATTTTTAAATATTTTACCTTATCATAGGATTTTGAAACATATTATAATTTTGGAAAAGGTGTTGAAGAAAGAGACCCTTGAACAACCTATTTATATTTTATTTTACAATATAGTCTCTCAACACATACTTATGGTATTTTAAAAGGACCATTAATTTAAAGTTTCAACTCAAACTTAGTCCTACTGTTTTATAAAAATCATGTTTTATCAGATGTTTTGAAATTATATGTCATACATGATTATTTTTCGAAACTGTTTTTCTACGAACACCCATATGACCCAAGTTGTACAAGGTGTATTTGGATGAAGGAAGCAAATGATTTTTAAGGATCTCTAAATCATTGTTGCAATGCATGGACCTTCTACCTACATGAACAAGATGATGATGAAACCATATGGACACCGTGATCAAGGTATGATGTTCTTTATATTGGGAATAGTTTTATTTTATCATATGGAGGTGGGAAAAATGACAATATATAAGATGTTGAGGTCTTAATGTATTGGGATGAAAATGAAAGGTATAATAAAACCTTTGAGGTTAAAACAAGTTAGGGATATTTTTGAGTTTTATAAAAAGGACAACCCATAAGATGGGTGACGACCCGTCGTTTCCGGCAAGGCCACGAGAATCAAACCCACAACCGAAGGGCGACAAGCCTACCACTGTCCTACATGAAGTCCTTGGTTAGTATGACTTATTCTTTTAAGTTAAATGATTTTATGAATCAATAATAAGTTAATTTTTGGAACTTATATTTTATCAAATGAATATCCTTAATATAGGAAAATTATTTGGTGATTAAGAGATAAAGGTTATTTTAGAAGATGTTTTCTCTTTTGGAAACACTATATGCTTAAGGAAAATAAAATACTATGGGATTTAATTTGTGGAGTAATGGTTGAAATGTTATTTTGGAAAAATCTATGTTTTTATTTTGGACATAAGTTGATTTAGGTTATTTATGGAAATGATTAATCTATCATAGAGAATATGTTTTTAGGTTAATTACACTTCAGGATGAGACTTTAAGAGTAGTCGATGTTTTGGAGATACATGTTAAGATTTATTGTGGAAGACTGTGATTAAATCCTTTTGAGTTTTGGGTTTCAATCTTAGTTTGGATTATTTTGAAGAATTTTAAGGATAATTGTATATTGAATGATCTTTCTTGAACTTTGGGTTCTTTTTGTTGAATTTTGGAGATTAAGAGTAGTATTTCTTTTTATAAAGGATTATCCTTTTGGGGATTATCGGATCTTGTACTAACCAATTTCGGTTTTGGTTGATGTCTAAAGATGGGGTAAATATATAGTTCATCTTTTGTATATTATGTGATACTCTAGAAGTTTATTCTAGCACTTCAGGTGTGACCAAGTCATATTGAATACTTACCGTTTGGAGAAAAGATGAGTTTGTGGTAGAATTTTATTAAAGGATGACACTCTACATGAAAAGTAAGTATATTTCCTTACAATCTTAGTCTAGTTATTAATAAAATTCTTCAACTCTATGAAAATTATATTGAAGCAAAAATGTTATAATCTCTCTTTTATCGTCATACTTTTACCCAACCACAAATTTATGGTATTGTGGTGGTTAACTTTATGTGATCAAGTTCTCTATCACTCTCTATTAATCTATGAGAGTTAGTTTCTCTTCCATATCTATGTTTTCATGGAATCCTAGTATCTGTTGTCTCAGGTGACCTTTGCACTTCTCTTACTTTATTTTAAAGTGATATTTTTATTGAATCTTTTTCCGATGTTGGAATTTCAATGAAGTTTCCAAGCCCAATTTTAAAATTGCGAGGACGTAATTCCCAAAAGGGGGGAAGGATGTAACATCCCAGGTAAATAAAGAATATAACATTTTCATATTTATTAATAATTGTGAATTAAATATTAATTTTACTTTAAAGGGGATGCTATGTTCGATGGCATACCTGATACGCAAGAACGAGTTTCTTTGAAATCTTATGTTGCACACAATGCTGAGTCATACTGAAAAATAATAATATAATATTATTTTAAATGGTAGATAACGTCTAGACATTGTATTGGTGGGAATGGACAGAAATAACTAAAATATGAATATACATGTTTGTTAAATGTTTTTACATTTACCCAATAAATTTTAGATGCTTAAAATAAGAAAGAATTTGATTTTAAGCATAAATACTCTAATATTCATTAAAAGGTCGATTTACCGCCTTTTAATGGAGAACCCTCTTTAAATATAGTCCTTGGTCACTTTTATATTTTATATTTGAAAAAATAAAATTCTTCTTTATAATCAAGACATTAAAATTTACTTTGGGTAAATTTTTGGTATTTTTCTGATAAAATTCATTTTTTAATGAATAGTGAAAAATACTGTATTTTAATTCAAAACTGCCTTTTAATCTAATTTATTTATAAGAATAGATTATTTTTTTAATTGGGTTTAAAGTGTAATTATATTACTCTTTTACCATTTAATCCAATGTTGTTCATTGTAAGTAATTTCACTTTGAAATTGGACATAAATAAGTGTCAATCTTTTGATAGTTATTATTTCTTAAAAACGTGCTTTTTGTTTTAACAGCGGGAATTAATTTTAAATTAAATTTTTCCACTTCTGTGTTTTGAATTTGGAAAAATTTATTCCATATTTGGAATCATGAGGTCCAAATTTTGAAAATAGTTAACTTTTATTTTTATACATTATGAATATTTACTTGAGTAAAAAATTTATTTACCATGATTAAAGGGTAAATCTGGTAAATAAGGGTAACAAAATATTATTATAATAATATTAAATTACCCTAAAATGTGTTCTAATCCTATTTTTTGATACATTGTTTACCATGTTCATCTTTGGGTCGATTTTGGGACACCATGGAGCCACTTGGGAGTGATAATGACACTTTATAGTAATTAATTTAAAGTAAAGACAAAAATGACACAAACATATATCTTTTAGAAAATCAATTATTACATGGGGTTATATAAGTTATCTATTAGACTATAAATATTAATTTGAAATATTAAAATATTTACTACATCGTGATATTTTTTTTATAATTTTTAAAAATCAAATAAATAAAAATATTTATGACACAATAATGATGTAGTGTTTACCTCATTAATGAATGATTTAAATAAATAAGATTAAAAAGATTAAAACAATATCCAAAACCTATCCAATTCTTATTGGATGATTTTATTTAGAACACGAGTCATCTTATATCCAACTTTAATGAGTTTTGGACCTTTATAAACTGAAAATAATTATATAATAAAATAATATTTTCAAGCTTTCCTAAAGAGCCCCTCCTCCCCCTTATAAAAAGACCTCACTTCTAACCCATTCCTCACACCTATCAAGCCCCTTGTCTAGTCCAAAATACTCCCAATTAATCTCCCTACATCCCTCTATTCCACCTAGAAGCCTTACCTTATACAGAAGTCACTTCAAGAAATCCTTTTGGTTCAAACCAAATGGAGTTACCCGATTTAAAGGTAATGTCTTCTCTTAAGTTCTTTTGTTTTATTTTACTTCTCCAACCCCATAAACTCTTTTTATTAATTTATTTTATAAAAAAACCAGTATCCTCAATATAATAGGTTTTTTATGGGAATTATTATAACTAAACTTACACACACCTCCATCTAATGGGTAAAGAACATAAAGTTTCTGTGGACAGCGAACTATTGCCTCATGAAACGATGATTGTTCAATCTTCTCCTACCACATCTCATGCTGACCATTATGATGGAACTGTATTTATATATGATATATATTATTTTTATGTTTTCTATATACTTATGTAATTTTTATTTACAAACATACCTTTATGCTTTCCAATATGTATAAATACGATAATTTCATTTGAGGAAGTGCGGACTACCGCCCCCTCAAGGTGATATGATTCGTTCATGACATACATGGAACGTATAAAGGATGGAGTTAATAAAATTATGTAACATATATGTCATATGATATTATAATGTAATTATAATATACCTATGTATCATTAATTTTTCATTCTATTAAATATGAAATAGAAATGAAAGTAGCGTTCATGCATACATACAACTTACCGTCTCCATGAACAGTGCATTTCATTTCTTATCTCCAAATGTTATATAATATTATAAATACATAAATATACTGGATATATATGATATATATGATATATAAATCATAAATATCATTCTAGAGATAATGTACTTGTGACCTCATGAACAACTTGTAATTATAAGAAGTTCATTTTTGACTCAAGTACCAAATATCGGCAAAATGACCATTATTAACTTAAATGATTTCATGATTTTTATAACATGGTAATAATTGATATAAAAGGAATAATAAACTTTAAAATTTTATTAATCAAGTATAAATTAACTTTATCTTATTATTCAGGAGATTAAAGAACAAATGGGTCAAGTCAGACACGAGGTAAGGGGTTTCTTATCTCACTTTTAATTTCGTGAGATTTCCATTGTTCACCACTTATTTCTTGAATGTGGTGTATTTTGTACTACCATTTGATATATATTGTCATAATTCTATTTATATTCATGTTATTATGTTATTAATTTGTTGTTTATTAACTTTTGGTCATACGACTCGATTGATTGCAACATGGTAAGGGGTTTTCATCTCATTTTTTTATTCCCGTGAGATTCATGCTATATTTGCCACTATTTCCTTTTGTGTGGTGTATATACTGCCCATGATAGTATTCTTTGTATAATATAATTTAATTTATGGAAATTTACATCTTCATTTTATGATCTTTCTTTCATGTGGTGTATGTTTCATAAGTTACCAGATCGGTAAGGGGACTTTTTAACCCAATTTCCATTCCTTAGGTTAATCTTATAATTATTAATTATGTCATGCTATCATTATGTGTGGAATCACTATTTATTTATTTATGTTTTAATTTTAACTCTCATTTGTGTGTATATACTTTTGATACACATAATCACTCCATTGATAAATTCTCAAGTCATCGATATGAACTTGATAAGAGTAATTTTAACTCAATTTCCCTTCATTGAGTTAAACATATAAGTCATTGGTGTTGTTTTTAAAAAAATATGTGTGAATGTTCTCTGATTGATTTATACTGAATATCTAATAATATTGAGTGTATTTTTATTTTTCACACATTATTATGTAATTTATTTATCCTTAATCTAAGAATACATTTTTTATAAGGGATTTTGTCTCAATTTACATTCCATTGAGACTTCATTGTTGTTATGCACCAATTCACTCTTATATATTGTATATACTATCCTTTAGAATATTATATCATGAATCTATTTATTCTCATGATATTATAAAGTTTTTATTAAATGTTATTCCTCAATTATTTTTATTCAAGCGTCTCTCATTTTGTTAAAAAACCCTTTAACTAAAATATCGGTTAAAATGTTTTATAGATTTATTCTTCTAAATATTTCTCATTAATGTCCATGTTTTCAAAATGTTTTTTAGGATTTATTCATATGAACATTAATGTTTTCAAATGATGATTCATTTAAAATTTTCAAAGTGGTATGGGACACTTTGATTCAAAAATCTCTTTATTAAATGTTTTAAATGGTTTTGAAAATGGTTTGATAAAGCATTATTTATTTCAATATCTTGATATAATATATTGTGATTAGAATGTAGAAATGTTATCTTTACTTTATGCTTGTTTTATATGTTATGACTAATTTATGGTTCTTTAGTATTGTTTACGAATACAGGTGGTTCTGTGATAAACTTAGGGCGAGTGAGCCCGAGATAGCTCTCTAATGCATTAGGTAACGTAACAGAGGTAAATGCTAATGTTTCTCCTAAGAGATTTAGGGAATATACTATGATGGGTATTCCAACATAACTCCCTATGTAGCTATGATAGCTACAATGTAAGTATGTTTTGTATGCCACAAGTTACCTTTATGATTTATGATTCCTGTGTGTTATTCATAAATCTTATGATTTCATAAGGTATGTTATGATTGAAAAGTATGATTTCTTGAATTGTATTTATTGATGGGCTAATGTTTTCTTTCCCTGTTTTATAACCCTTACTGAGATTTTTATTCTCATCCCAAGTTTTTGAAATATTTTCCATAGGACTTAAAGATGAATAAGGTCAAGGATGGGATCAAGGAAAAGTCATGGTGTCTAAAACTTGAAACTAGACATGTTTCTTTTAAGAGTTTTTATTTTATGAAAAAAGGGATACTGAGTAGTATTGTCTACATGTAATTTTCAAGTTGCTATGTAATAGTTATGGCCTAATTCTCTAAAACTCTAAACCTGAAAGGATCCTCAATGTGAATTATTAATTTAATTAAAGATTATGTAATGTTTTAAGGCTGGGTCCTTATAAAAGAAATTCTTTCAAATGTGAACACCAATGAGGAATGAAGGAAAAGAAGATCACAATGAAAAAAAATTCTAAACTTAAGATGAAAACATAGTTCAATAGTGGTAAAGATTTTACACCATGATAACAGTGAACAAGTGGAAGACATGGGAAAATTAAAGAGAAAAAAATCACACAAGATTAAAATAATCACCAAGACATAAAAAAGGTAAGGAATCACTCCAAAATTTCCTAGAGTTCCCCTAGGGATCAAGAGAGAGAGAGATACATGGAGAATGAAATAAAATCATACCCACATCATAGTTTAAAACTGCTTGTTCTGATATATTCACGGTGTAAAACCCTTTCAAGACATGAATTTGTCGATTTAAAAAATATTACGAGAACACTTTGCCACATATTGAAGTAAACCTAATAAACCATTTCAAGGAATGAACTAGTTTCATGACGTGTAAACATTCACGTTATGAACCAGTACATGGCATCTTCTTGGTGAAAAGTTCACTTCATGAAACATGTTCGCTGTGTGAAAGTTCCGTGTAGACATCTTTCAGCCCAAATTATATAGAAACAACTTGAACCACCTATAAAGCCTTACAAACCATGGAGAACCCTCATATAACATTGACACATTTATACCCAAACTCTATTAATTCAATCAAACATACATACCCGAACATTAGGTCATTTTACCCATAAATGTCTTTCCATCCACAAAATGGGACTCAACAACCAAGGTTTATAAAAGAAGGAAAACATAAATTAAAATATGTTAAAATATATATCAAAGAAAAACGTACATAGAAAATTACAGCATCATACAACCTCCCCTCCATATAACAGATCGTCCCTGAGATACTTTGTACATCACTATGGGGTCTCAGAAAACATATCCAGACATTGTGCACACATATTAGATTATGTCTTCTAGGTCTCCACTTCAACACAACCTTTCTTCCATTACACTCAAACTAGAGGTATGGACTTTCTCGGGAGATACATATCACTACAGTCTACAATCCGTGTCAGATGCTCCTCAAATGACACATCTACACCAAGATTGAAGTCATCAACGTCTACCACATAAGAAGGTTCGGGATGATACCTCTAAAGTTATGACACATAAAACACATCGTGCGTTAAACAATAACCCTATGGAAGGATTAATCAATGTGCTACTTAAAAAACCCTTTCCACTATCTCAAACATACTAAAAACATGGGTGCTTTCTTTCCATGTTTCCTAATACAACATTTATCTAACCTAGGTGATACTTAAAGGAAAACATGATGACCAAACTAAAACTAAAGAGTTATTCTTCGATGGTTATTGTAATATTTCTTTTCACTTTGTATGGTCACCAACTGCCTCCTGATCAACTAATCCTGTTTAGACATCTCTTGCAAGAGACAAGGTATAACAAGCACTAACTCACCTACCTCCAACTAACAAAGAGGAAAAAAGAATAGACTTTCATAAAAAGCTATGAAAGGTTCCATTTGTATTGATTCATTGAATCTTTTATTATAAGAAAACTCTATGATTACTAAATTACTCTCCCATGAACCACTGAAATTCAAAACATGGGATCATAAAATATCCTCTAGAATCTAAATAGTCTGTTCAAATTGGTTGTTAGTCAATGGATGATTGGATTTTCTCAAAAGAACCTAAAATCCCAAATCCTTTTAAAGACCATACCAGAATCAATACGTGAAATTATTATCTCTATGAGAAAAAATACTCACCAGAACTCCATCTAAACAGACTATCTCCTACACACAAATACTACCCAAATCATTAGCAGTGAAGGTATCCCTGATATGTAAGAAATGGGATACATTTTTGTATAAATTTATGATCACCCATATTGCATCATTATTACATTGGGTATTGGGTAATCCTGTCACACAATCCATAGTGACATCATTCCATTTCCATTATATAATTGGATGAGGTTGCAATATCCCAACAGGCCTCTGATACTCAGCTTTCAACTACAAATAGGTAAAATATTTTTCCACAAAGCTCGATACCTCGTTCTTAATTTGTAGAAACTAGTAATGTATATGGAGATCATGATACATATTTTTCCTCCCTGGATGTAATGAACATCTAGATGCATGGAACTCTCTCATCATATCCTTGCACAAGCCCATAAAAACCCATACATTTCCATGGATAAGAAAAACATTGCTCCTATAAAGATATCATCGTGATAGTGGCCCTACTACATATTCTTTACCTAAGAGATAATCCCTTTGGATAAGATATTTTTTATTTCTTGATTCATCCAAGAAGAATTGGTATAAAAGACTTTGAATTCAGAGTAACTCATCCTTGGGACTCCTAAACATCTAGATGCATGTCTGCATAGTGTGAAATCATCTTTCGCTCTTTATAAGACTCTAGTATGACATTATCATGAAATTTCTACCTCAAATCATCAACAAAAACATTTACCTTTCATGGCATGTAAGCCACCTTGATGTTGAAAGACTGTAGATACTCGAACCACCTCCTCTACCAAAGGTTCAAGACCTACTAAGAAAAGATTTAATTGAGGATCTTGGGGTACATTTACACCAAAAACCTCTCTCCCATAATATAATTTCTCTACCATATTAGGGAATATACCAATACATCTAACACCAAAACATGTGGATGATAATTCCCCTCATGTGGTATCAAATTTCTAGAGCCATAATAAAACACTTGGTCCTCCTTTATTAGAACTGCTCTGAGACCAACTCTAGATGCATCATAGTATACAATATATGCCATACCTATAAGAGGTAAGGTAAGGATTGATGATGAGGTCATCATTCCCTTCATCTCCAGAAAATCCATATCACAATCACTCATTGAAACAAACTACACCTCTCTCTTGGTCATCCTAGACATCGGTGCTACCAAATGGGAGAATTCCTAGATGAAATGTGTATAATAACCTATTAAACCTAGAAATAATTGAATATCGATGAAAATCTTGGATCCCTCCAATGATACAATGTCTTAAACCTTCTATGGACCCACTAACACTTCGACCTCTAAGATGACAAGACCCAAGAAGTGCACTTATCAAACTAGAAACTACATTTGGTTATCTTGGTGTAAAGTAGATGCTCTATAAATGTAATCTATACTATGTCAAGATGTTTGGAATGAACATATGATGTATAGAATCACACTAATATTTCATCAATGAAAACCAAAAAAAACTAATCCAGGAAAGGAAGAAATATCTAATTCATCAAGGCCATGAATATTGACAGTGTGTTCATCAAACCAAGCAACATCAATACAAACTCATATAATTCGTACCTGATCCCAAAAGCAGTATGAGGTATATCAATAAATATCACTCTCAAATTATGACACCTTGATCTCAAATAAATCTTATAAAAAATATAGCATTTGTCATATGATTGAAGTGATTATCGATGTGTGAAAGGGGACACTAGTTTTTGACCATCATCAGGTTCAATATCTGATATTCCACACATAAGTGCAATGTCCCATCATCCTTCTTAAAAAAACTAGAGAACCTAATGGAAATGTACTAGGACATTTGAAAGCCTTGAAATCTAGGTATTCCAACTGAACATTCAACTCATAAATATTAGTTAGTTCCATCCTTTAAGGTGGGATATAAACTACCTATACTCCCAACACCAACTTAATCTTGAACTCAATCTCATGCTTGAGTTTTAAGCCATAAAACTCATTAAGAAAAGAATCCTAAAAATTATCTACCATTGGAGTAAAAGTATCCTACTATATTCCTCTATCATCTATAGAAGGAACTACTATCTGAGCCCTGAGAGAATCAAATCTGCACTAAATTGGTCCAATGTGACCTTTATAAAGATCCCACTATCCATGGAGAAAATAGTTGCCTCCTTCTAAAGATAGAAATGAAACTATCATCAAATAATAGTTTATATGATCCTAGTGTTGAACTAGCCAATACATATAAGGAATCAAATAAAAACTTATAAATTCTAGAAAAATGGTTCCTAAAGGAAATGGTAACCACCAATTTCTAGAGAGCATTCCTTGCAATGATTGATATTTTAAAATGCACTCCCAGTTGTGTATCGATGGTCAAAACACCATCCATGCTTTCAAAAAACAAAACAAAACCATTTACAAAATGATAATATATAAAATAATTTGGTTCTATTGTATCAATCAAAATATAGGTAATTTTAGATGATGCAAGAATCATACCTCTAACAGTATAAGTTCCTACATCCAAACTAGATTGAGTAGATTGCATAACGTGAAGCTGACATGCCCCTCTTCCATGAGCTCCGGTCTCACTCCCCTATCTTATTCCATCTACTAGGTACTTCCACTCTCACGCTGGTATACCAAGTCCCCTAAATTGAATTGTGATCCAATGGAACTCCAACTACAAATTTTCTAAGGGGTAGTTGTGTCATTCCTAGAATCAGGTACCTATCTTGATCCCCTTCCAATACTATGTTTTTACATGCCCCTACAAAACCTCTACAAGTTTCCCATCCCACCATAAGAATGAAACTCTAAATTAGGGTATGGACACTGAGTCCACTTTTGACCAAACTTTCCACACTGATAGCACTGCAATGGAACATGGTCTTGAGATGGATACCTACTACCTAGACTACTCTTACCACTATTTCCATGGTGATAAATGTCATTGTAGTGCTTTTTTACACCTGTAGAAGAGCTCCCAATTCACCCAACTAAAATAGTTTAACTGCTACATGAGACCTCTATTAGATTCCATTCCATGATGAGAAATAGATTCATCATGACCAAAAATGATACTCAAGTGAAAAACCTTCACTTATGAACTAATATCATAGAGAATCCCATCCTAGAAATGCCTCACCCTATAAATCTCATCACCTACTAAAGATGGCACAAAGATCTATAAGTCGATGAAACATCCAGTGTAGTCAATCACTAACATGATCTATTATTTTAGGTGCATGAAATTGTGAACCTTCTCATCCATCAATGTTTTAGGATAGATGTGACACATAAACTTTTCCTCGAAGTCCTTCCAAGATAAATCCTCTTTCTCCCTAACATTATCTACAGTGTACCACCAATTCTTTGTTGTACCATGAAGAATATATGTAGAAAACATCATCCACCTATCTATGGGTGTTTAATGGAGCTTGAATATCATTTTGACTAAATTAATCAAGAACTCAGCTTCCTGGGAACCTCCCTCCCCAGTGAACTTCGATGGATGCGGCAGCTGAAACTCTCTCATCAGTTCATACATTGAAAGCACGGTGTGAAAAGTCTCCCTTTCCATTTATCACATGACCCTCAGAAAGTTTTCATGAATATTTACATCCCTATGATCCCCATGAGCTATAGGAGGCTCTGGTTTAGCTGTATTAGGCACATGCTTATTTTCACTCTCCTAACGTGCAATTTAAAGTTAATGAGGAATCATTTTCTCTACAAGACAAACACAATCCTTAGAACACTATATAATAATAAGGTCAACCTCAATAGGTGAAATCTATAAAGAACCACTAGATTATGCTCTCTCTAAATATAGACTAAAAAGTGAATTAGCATGAAAAAACAATTCTTCATATTCATTTATCAGATATAACATGTAACTCATTTCACAATTCATACATGAAAATATATCACAAGTAATAAATATGTCCCTATCATAAAAAATTCATGTAGATATATATCCCTATGTGCCTATCATGATGCATTCATACTCATCTCATTAAATACCTAACCATGTGTATAAATCTCATTAAATAATAACATCATACAACATGTGAATTATCAAAGGTGAAATTACATCAACCATAACAAATAAACATCATGAACAATAATCTCATCTCTGGGTACTCTGATTTTCCCTCATAAATGGGTTAGATACTCCTATAAAAAATCACATTACCAAATATCGATGCATCCTAGTCTCCTTTGTACCTTTTCCAAATAGTAAAGTGACTGAAAAGAATAAACTACTCCTTTAATAACACTTTGTAGTGTGCCTCAATCCAACACTCTCTCACGTGGCCAAATCAGGTTGGTTATTATTCCTCATGCATGCATCCCCGTATACTAGAGGCTAATGAATAGTAGTGGGGGTGTAGAGAAAATAGTTGGGAGACTATACCCCCTTGTACAGAGTTTCAATATAGCTAAAAAATAATAGATTAATATAAATAATGGAAATCGTACATCATACGATTGGTAGATAAAGGATGAACCAAATAAACTAAATAATAAAAAACCATGTAATTTCAGTAGAAAATGTGTCTAAAATTTGTAACTGAAGTAATAATGATAAAATACCATATTTCCATAAATAAAATAAAAATGTTCTGGTCCTGAACCCCATGTTATTCTTGTCTTGAATCTCTAACCCATCTAGTAAGAAACAATCTACATAAAGTTCTATTTCCACTATCCAAAACCACATCCATATAATCTAATCGAGTGCCAAATTGTGGCCCAAATAAGGAGTTACTAAGACTCAGTAGGTCGAGACTATCAATTCTAAACAAAACATGTTTGATAATAAGTTCATGAAATAAATTGATAACAATGATTATTAATTAATCAAATAAAATGATACAATGATTGAACTTCTTCGGTGCCATGTTATAATATATATAAGATTGTAGAACATTCATTCCAACTATAACCATAGGTCCATAGAATAATCACATAACAGAGAAAAACCCTATGTATAATAATTTTATAATAACCAGACCAGGTCCTCTATATAAGAATTTCAGCATAACTGGGCCAAGCCCTTAATATAAGAATTCCAACATAACATAGTCAAGCCCTTTATATATATATTTCAACATAACCGGGGGAATCCCTTTATATAAAATTTTTAGGATTACCTAGATAATCCATTTATATAATCATTTTAGCATAAACGATCCATTCCCTTTATATAAGAATTATGGAATAATAGGTCCAAGCCCTTTATATAAGCATTTCATCATAAGGGCTAATCCCTTTATATGATAATTCCATCATAAATCACAAAACAATCCATAATTGACATAATAACACAACATAATATCATAATTCAAATAGTCAATTCAGTAAATTACCATTTTTCTTTAAATTATGCATTGAATAAAGGACGATAATCCTTATACTCATTAAAAGGATATTAATAAGAAAACACCCTTTTATCATGAATGTCTTCACTTTTATCCAAAGAGGCAAGAGATTCTTTGACCTCACTCTAGGTCTCCTCGTTCCAAACTACAACACCCTCAACTATAAACCTATAAGAAGGTATTTTATCTTCCAAACAATAGTTTCCCTCAATCTCCTCAATTAGACCTGACAACATCAAACCTAATATTTATCAGTTGTCACCCTGTCAGAAGGGATATTTGTCTTCTTATCAACAAAATCCCTCGATCATGAAGGATCATACAAAACTTTTGTCTTCTTATTTATGGAATCCCTTAATCTCAACGATCAAACACACAATGATTATAGTGGGAAATATTAATATATTTATAATAAAAACCTCACAAGATTTATCTCTTAAGAAAAACACTTAGAAATAAAATTTCAATTGAAAGTTCTCAATATAAGAAGTTTTTGTAAACCTCAAAATGATCACAATCTTTTAGAGTGGAAAAGTTAATCTCATTTCATTACATAAAGAAATGGTTTTATTTATAGTCACAAATTTGATAATCAAAATCCATAAACTTTGGGTTTAGTTATAACTTCATTGGAATCAAAAACTCTATATTTTGATAGATTTAGTAAAGCACTACATCTTTCGATGAATTAAATCTGTGCGACTACAGCATCGATACTTTCTGATGGATGATACTCACCTTGACATACCAGTTAATAAAATACTGGATGTAAAAGAATCAAAAAATATATATGTACAATATAAATCTCAAACAAGAATCTAAAGATAAAATCAAATCTAATATGAGTTTATTGTGATTTTCAAATCAAAGTTAAAAATTATAGTCTTTGACTCAACACTTTGAGCTTGTAAAAGAACATAAACTTACTTCAAAACCTGAAATAAAGTTATTTTCTAAAATTTTTATAAAAAACCTCATACATAATCAGAAAATAAATAGAATAACCATCTAGGTTACTTAGAACATCAAATTAATATCACCCTTTTAATGGAATAACTTGCCCAGTTAATTCCAACACCATTCACAATGGAATAACTTAACCTATTAATTCCAACTTCATTCGTAATGGATTAAATTATATCCAATTAATTTCAACATCATTTATCTAGAGAATAAATAATTACCCAATTCATTAGAGTGTCATATCTTGGTCTCTCTAATAAACATTTATAATGACCTATTACCATAACTTCATAAACCATTTAGAAGCTTTCATTTTTCATTTAAAAACTCATTTAAACATCCTTTTAAATACATGAACATCAATTTTTAAACTAACTAATGAATATAAATTATTTTTAAATAATTCATGATTCATTGATAAAAAAAATAAACACAAATAAGGAAGGTTCTTGGAGATAAATACACTTTAACATAAAATAATAGTTTTGAAGAAACACATCCCCTTATCTGGAGTCTCGACTTGCCTCGTATGACCTTTTCCCTCCTGAATAATAAAATTATATTAATTATTTACTTACTTAAGAACTTTTTTCATATTCATATCCTTTTTATCATTCCTTTTATTTCATTTATTATCATGTTTCATTCATTTACCAAATTAGTATTATTTAAGTCGGTCTTTTTTAGGGCACTTGGTTCACAATATCTAAAAATGTTATGGTATAATTTTAATGGTAAAAATCCATTTTAAAATGGTTATGTAATATTTATAAGTGTTTAGGTATTGTTTCCATATCATTTGAAAATAAAATAAGTTCAATAGGTCATGAAATAATCACTATTCAAAGAATCTTCCTTGAAAATGTTGTTTTTATGGTTAAAAATGACTATGATTATTTACCTTTAATTTCATTGTTATGATGGATACATTAACATTACAGAATCATAATCATGAAATTACCTAAATATTAATGTTTTATTCAATTATAAAATCAATTATAAAGAATATCAATGGATGACACGAGTTTACCAAAACATCATCGTTCACTTGGGTAGCGTAAAACGATCATGGTAAGCGATGCTTTTCAGAAGAGTTTAAAAGAAGGGAAAACCCAATGAATATTTTTAATTTTATAAAAAAAATATCTTATAGAAAAAATGATATTTTAGGGTTACCTTTAAAGACTACTTATGTTATTGAAAAGAGTAATAGGAGAATTAAAATGAAAAGACATCGTTTTTGAAAAACCTGTATTTTGACGTAATAACCGCTTATAAAAAGGAGTTTTATGAGAGGTAATGGATGATATATCATAATTAATGGATCATATAGACACTAATACCATATTAATTTAATTGTGACATAAAAACAAGAGAAGTTTTAAAATATTTTTAATATAAAGAATCATAAATAAGAAAGGATAAAGAGGTTTGGAAACTCTTACTTTGCTCCACGAACCACCTCATTCGGATTGAGTCTAAAGCCTTCAGAGAAAGGATCTTTGGATAGGCCAGAACCTCATGAGTATAGGAAGGAATGTTTATAAAGGTATTTGGGAAAAATATGGAGAGAAAACTAAACTTTAGATTTTTTTTGAAAAGGTTAAAATGAGTCCTCTTTTATAGGAAAAATTCAATGGTGTTTTCACAGATATTCAGACTTTAAGGGTCAACAATGTAATTTTAAAATATAAAGTGGATAATAAATGGAAAAGGGATGATATGATTGACCCTTACCCATCCTTCTTAACTCAAGATAAAATTTTATAATGTTTTAATCAATTTATAAATAATTTTTAACATTAGATACACTTTAAAGTCGTTTTCGGGGTTGTTTTCATATGATAACTTTAAAAATATATAGATAACCATGGAATTAGAATTTAAACATTTTAATCATCACTTAACTATCATTTTTATCCCTAAAAATCATGCAAGTTCCTAATTCATCTGAATCATATCACTTTATGACACTAAATTTGACTTTTTCAATGAGTCCTCTTAAGGTCTAGCAAACACTTAACTCTTTCTAGATACCACCTTTAAGACACCAATTTGACATTTTTAATGATGCACAAGTACTACATCAACATTAATAAATGTTTTCATATTCATCTTGGAATAACAATTAATTTATATCAATTAAATAATATTTATATGATATTTTTAGTATATTATCATGTAAGATAATCTCTATAAGTTTCACAAATTTTTTACATCATATTTATATTTCCATGATGCCACACAAGATGCAATATTTGCAAAACCTATATTCTTTACTATTCGCCAAAAAATAAAATTTCTTAAAAAAATACTAAATATTCACCCTAAGATAATTTAGACATGTTGAAACATAAAATAAAGTCCATTTTATCAAATTCAAATTCTATCATTTATAAATTTAACTTTTTAATAAAACCATGAAATATATAAAAAATGATTTATTTTGAATAAAAACTATTCTTTTTTCTCAAATAAAAAACCATATTCTTGTTTCATACCTTGATAAAATTACTTTTAAGACTATCATAATAATCAGTATTAATATAAATCTATAAAATTAATATAAATTCTCATTTATAAAATATCTAATAATTAAATAATTATTTATATATAAAAAATACAAATCATGTTAAGGAAATATAGCTAACCATTAAATAAACCATATTTTTCATAAATTAAACATAGTAATTTTAAATATATAATTGATATTCAATTGACTATATGACATATTTTGATACATATATACATGTTTAAAGTAAATATTTAAATTCATAATCATGAATATTAACAAACCATGTTATTAAAAATAATTGGGTTGTCACACACCCGGTCTCATATCAAACAACATAATCATATAACAGACCATCATAAATAACCATACTGCAACAACCACTTATTAAAATACATTAAATACAATAATACATGCCACGTAAATAAATATCTCTCATAAGGATCAACATGTGTGTGCATCTTTTCCAACTCTGTTCAAACTTTAAATTAGGTAGGTTTACTCATACATGACCCTTTTTCCACTTTCCTAATCACATTCAAGGATACCTTCATGCTAGACCAATTTTTATTTTCTTTCCATCGTCAAGGTATAATTTAGGTCACCTATCAAGGTCCACTACATTACATCACATTTAAGGACACCCCTCGTGAGTTCCCATTTTGGTTTCCATATCACTTTAGTCACAAGAATAGTCATTGGTGACCATGAAATCAAGCGCAACACATAGAATACCTCATGTGGATTTAACCATTATCATTATATTCATTGGATACTACGAAACCTCATGTGATTTCATATCGGAATATCCACACATGCTCGATAAGTCAGGCACATCACAAATCACATGTAAACTCGTATAAACTATTAGGAAAGCTTAGGAACCACCTACATAGATACAGTAGAAGTCCAATTATCAAATATCTCCAAGTGATTTAGTTTTAAAAAGAAGAGATCCCTGATCAAAAGAAAACCCCCCAAATATGGCTTTTAGAAAGAGAATGTGGAAAAAACAAGAAACACCAAGAATAAGCAGATGATGGTTGATGGTTTCACCACTAGAGATATCATGGGGAAAGATGTCACCTCAAACCAAATCTCAAATGATAGAGATCTCCCATTTGGAAGATGAATAAAATGATGGGAGGGGGGATACGGGTCGTGCAGCCCGTTAAGGAGAAATTGGGATGTAACATCAGATTACCAGCTTTCAAGTACTTCTAATCTCCTATTTTGATCACCTTTTGGTTGGATCTTGTTTTAAGTTGTTTTTAGAGTTTTTTGGAGAATTTTCAAAGTTCATGGGGTTATGCGTGGTTGACACACATTTAGAGAAAACCGTATGGTTTAGCCCATCAAATTGTGCACCATGTTTTGAGGCACTGGAGGGTGTCGCATGGTTAGTGAAAATTGTGTGGCCTCTCCTCCAAACTGTGTGGCCTTGGATAGTGGGGGGTTTCATGGTTGGCGTATGGTTAGTCTAACTGTGTGGCCAAACCTTACACCGTTTCCAGAAGCCCGGTGAGGGCACACAGTTAGGTGCATGATTAATACTAACCATGTTGTCTAACCCAACAATCCATGTGAATAAGTTTTAAATCCCCCAAAAAATCTAATTAAAATACCACTCCCCCATTATAACTTATAAACACCTCCCATTCAACCTTAATCTGGCCCTTTGGCTTTTGGAGGCTCTCAAGAGGTGATTTGGCTCCTCCAACCTCTCTTCTTCTCAGATCAAAGTGTCAGTTGATGTGATTGATCTCTCTCTAGTAAGTGAATCTTATCTCGTTTGGAATTCTCTATTCATATTTTATCACCTTCTTAGAGAGTGATGGATCCTTATGTTATTGGTGGATTTAAACCGTGATTTTATGGATTGTGATTCTAGGGATTTCTCTTTAATCTTCCTTACATTCAATTCTCTATCGGTGATTCATGTTTCAAGTGATTGATCATTTGATCATGTAACCTAAAGGTAAGCAGTTCCATAAGGCTTTTCCTATATTTGAAACCTTAGTTTCTTAGTTGATTTGAAATTTATTTTCAATTGATTCCCTTTATTTGAAATGATTTGAAATTTGATTTTGAAAAGGCATAGAATTGTGAAATAAAACCCCCTTTTCAAAGGCTTTGATTAATTTGGTGGATTTTGAGAAAAGATGGCTTGAAATGAGAAATGACTTGGTGAAATGATTTGATGTTGATCTTAGAAAAATATATTTAAATAAAAGATGATTTTGAATGGTATGAATTTGATGAAAACTGTGATTTGGTTTTGAAATTAAAATGGAATTTTGAAACTTGAAATTGGGAATTTTAACTATGAATGATGATTTGAATTGAATTGAATTTATTTACCCATGGTTGAATGAATGAATGAATGATTGATTGATTGATTGAAATCACATGTGAGCCTGAGTAGATAGTAGATGATTAGGAAAATCACGTTGCGGCTCTTGACTCCCAAATAATGGATTAATGATGAAAACTCAACTAAACTTAATTCGACATGATTTTCCCCAGATGGGGTGTTGATTAATTCTATCTCGATGGCCTGAGCCTAAGGGATGTGCACACACACACTTGAGCTGTGTTGATTGACTAGGTAGTGCGAGGAACCCATGACCATAAACTAACTAACTTTAGGGCATATGACCATGGTGCTTGTTTGATTTGATTATTACATGCCAATATTTTATTGAACTGTTTTATTCATGTCCTTTCTATTTTTATAAAAAAAATCATTTAAGCCTATTTGATATATTGTCATCATCTTGATTTGAAAGCATGTTTTGACTGATAAATGTGAAGTGGATTTGTCATGCCTTGTCTTTATTTAAATTAAATCATAAATGGTTTATTTATAGTGGAATTTCTTATGGAATATTTGGTGAAATCCTACTGGGATACTTTTGCTCACACCCTACCTTTGTCTTCAGGTGTTTGTAGATTATGTTATGTTAGGTCTGGGAAAAGGGAAAGTGCTACTTGGAGTAGGTGGGTGTGCATGATTCATGGGACTTGTGGTGATGTTGGTGATTGGTGGAGCTATGGTCCACTTGTTACATGGGGATTTTGAGACTTTGTCTTGATGGATGTTGTGTCATTTTCTTTGGATGATGCATTGTTTAGGTTTTCTATCTATCTGCTTGTGGAACTTTTCTCCTTGAGGAGTGTTTGACATATCGATTATGTATTGATTTACTTTATGTTGTTCTATCTTGTTTGTTGTCCTCGTGGAAAAACCACTCCCTTTGACTTTTTATTGATGTCGGGTGTTAGTCACCAACTCGTGGGGATCAGGAATGCCCTTCAGGCCATGATAGAGCTGACTCGTATATCAGTGTATCAGAGTTTCCAGTTGGTTCGTGATAAGGGAACTCATATTATAAGACTAAGCATTTAATTAAATTATAAAAGAAATCGCACGAGGGGCTATTACAGCGTAGTCATATGGGTTATGGCGCAACACCCCAACCTAGGGTCTCATTGTAGCAAGACCCCATGAGTTCATGGCCCAACACCCCTTTTCCATGGCAACGCCAGAAAAATCACAGTGACCCCTTTGTGGTGCGATCCAAGGATTCACACTGCAACCCCTAAGTTGTGGTGTGACACCTCCCCTCAAACAGACCTCATGGCACAATGCCTTAGGCAACGACATGATCTACTATCCGCACAAAAAACCTCCACCCCGGTAAAACGAGACCACAACGTGGTCTACCCCCTCCATGGTGTGGTGATTGCTCTCATCATTAAAATGCTCTCAAACTCACCCAACATATCAGATTTACCAAAATCCATGCGGTTTCAGTAAAAAATTAAACACTCTCATACCTTGACATATGCAAGATGTCACAACCTCCCCACCACATAACAACTCATCATCGAGATATGTCATTGAGCATCGTTGGTGAGAAGTGACGACCATTGTGCTCACATATCTGTCTCTCGCCCCCATGTCTCCTCCTAAACATACCTGTGGTGACACTACACGTGTACCAGAGGCACCATATTCCCATGGAGGATCTTATCACTTTGGTCCACTGTACGCACTGGTCGTCCTTCGAATAACGCATCAGACTCCATCTCAACATTACCAACGCTTAGCAAGCGAGAAGGATTAAGGTCATATATTTGAAGTTAAGATATGTGGAATATGCCATGTATCACATGAAATCTCTAAGTGTTAATTGGTATGCCACTATATGGATCCTTTCAACTACCTCAAATGACCCTAGGAATCTAGGTGCCGACTTCCCTTGCTTCTGGATCCATTGGTGCCCCGGTCTAGACGATACTCTATAAGATACCTAGTCGCCCACCTCAAACTTTAAAAGACGACGTTACTGATCAACATATGATTGTTGCTTACTCTGAGTGGTCACTGACAGTTTATAGATCAACCGAATATGCTCTGAACTGGCATGAGACTCGTACAGATAATAGAAAACCCTCACACCTCTAGCCATCACAAAGGCGATCAAAATGGCCTTCTATATGAGGTCTCGAAGGGTGTCATCAAGATTGATGCCTGAAAACTATTGTTATAGACAAACTTCGCTAAAGAGATTTGACTCTTCTAAGATCCGTCGAAATCAGGTGAATATCATATGTTTTTTCAATCTTGTCAATATAAAGTGTTTTTGGTGTAAATAGTTTGTTTTCATCTTTTTGTTGTGTGTGTGGTAAATAGATTATTTTTGTCTTTTTTTGTGTGGATTTTACTGTGATTATGCTACTTTTCATACTATTGTTGGGTGTTTTTTATGATGTTGATGTGCTAATGTTTTTTTGATTTGGTGTTGTTGGGTCTTCATGCTACAACAACAATATTGGGAAAAAGGTAAAGTATATGGCGATTAATTTATATAATTATTTCATGTGAAATCCATGATAACCCATATATGATGATTATTATATATAATTGTCGCATATAGCATCTTTTATGCATTATATAATTAGTCAATATAGGACAGTTCTAATAACCATCACATTACATATGCATGACATGTCTATGTATGACGACTTATAACCGTGATAAATGATAATGAAAAACATTATATATATATATACATACATACATTTTTGTAGTATTGTATATTTATTAAATAAAAATGTATGAACAAATGAATGAAGACAATTAAAAAAATATAATTTAATGAGCCACACACCATATATATTTTTATGATTGGATTTATCGGTAAATAAATTAAAAAAATTGATTTATTTTCCAACCTCACTAAAAATGATTATTGTTTTGTATTCGGTAATTTTAATAATATTCATTTTTTTAAAATATAGTAATTATAATTTAAATTAATTTCAATTTAAATATATTTTTTAAGACCATTGAGATTGATAAAATTTTGAAGTTTTTATCAACTGTATTATTAAGTTTTGAATTATGTTTTCTTAAATTTATGTTTTATATTTCTATATATATTAATTATGCTGGCGTGTTTTTAACTATACATGAATCTGACATTTTCTTAATTTTTTTTTTAGAATAAAGCCTGTTTAAAACCTGAACTTGAGTTCTAATATAATATTATTAAAATAATAATAACAATTCATATATATTCAGGTTTAAGGTATGCGATAGCAGTGGATACTAGTTAAATAATAAAATTAAACAATTAAATAATCCGTTACAAAATTTTGATTTCCTCGCGCTTACGTGTTTGGGAAATAGATTATACGGGCAATCGAATGCCAGCGTTATTGCTTCATTTATCCGCTGCTGGTGAAGTGGAGGATGGCGGCTGTTCCCATTTCTCTGGTCAAGTCTCCACGTTCACCAAACCTTTATCTCTTGTGTTCCGAAGATTTCCTTACACTCCCAGGCCACTCCTGATCTTCGGCATCTTTCCGCTGTAACAGGTGAGTTGTGGTCTCTTGAACTCCTTGACTCCGCCATCAGTTTTTCTGTTCATTTTTTTGATTTTTTTCTTGTTAATTCCTTTAGTTAGCATTTTCTTTTCCCGTGTCTGACTGATGATAGTGGACGTGGTAATTTTGTTTTTCGTGCCCATATTAATCGAAGTTTTTCTGAACATTGCTGGTCCGAGCTTCTGGTCATTGTATTGGTTATCTCGTGTCGGGATCCAGTCAGTCTTTGAAGTCCGGATTATCAATCTTGGTCTTGCTTCTTTTAGAATGCTAATGGCAATTTGATGTACTTGGAATTCAATGCTTATACTGTGCAACCCTGGCGTTAATCATACACAGTCTTTGTAGGTTTTCTCTCTCTCCGCCTCATGATTTTCCTTCACTAGAGAATGACTCCAGTGAGATCGATCGTAGACAGTTTAAAGAGCCTTGCAAAATCGACCCAAGATCTCTTTATAAATGGCATTGCTACTGTTCAGCACACTTCCTGTTGCCGCAATCAGGTATCAGATCTCTTAAAGCTTTCAAATTTAAATTTCTGAAACCTAAATTCTCCATTAATCTTCTACTGTTTATATTTAAATTCCGGTAGCTGGTACTTTGGATTAATTCTTCTACCTATCTAACTCAACAAGCCCTTTTAATATGTTATTTTTTGAGTTCATTGGTTTCTGGAGATTAATTGATTAGTATTAAAAGTGAGGAATGCTAATTCAATTTTATGATTGTTATACCTGGTTCCAAACAGCTTTTTCATCTTGGATGACATTTTTTGGGGTCATACCAGTCCTCAAATTAGAGAGGGGGTTAGATTATTTTTAATGAGGCAGTAAACAAGAACATGTCTGCTGGGAAAATTTCCTTACGATCAATGAGACGCTTTGTTCTAGGTCATGTAGTTTCACTCTTCCTGTATTTATTTTCATTGATACTCGTATAAAGAAAATCATTTGTCATCGGTGAACATGTTTATTTATTTTGGTGGATTTGTTTGTACTTCATTCACTAAGGTGATTATTGTTTAACTTCTACAGCAAAGAAGTTTTGGCCCTATTTGTTGGATTGGTGTAGCTTGATCCGGTTGGGCCGAATGCTTATGGCCTGCAACTGTCGCGGTTCGAGCTCCGTGGTGAGCTCGTTGGGGGTTGCAGGGGGCAACGCGCCCCTGCTCCGGGCCCCCGGCCCAATTTTTTCAGCTACTGCAGCAATGCTGACCACTGTAGCAATGCTGACCGGCCGACAGACACTGTAGCGCTTTTGACAAAGCTGGCCGCCATTCACTGTAGCAACGCAGACTTACTATTCGGAACAGTGGACCGTCTTCTTCATTTTATAGCCCATTTTCGGGCTAGGGTTTCTACACAAAAAAAATCCTCTGTAATTCTTGTGCTCCCGAATAGTGAAATTTCTGCCTCTCCCGTGGACGTAGGGATTATTCCCGAACCACGTAAATCGTTGTGTCATTGTTGCTTTCTTTCTTTCTTTCTTTCTTTCGTTTTCTCATTTCAGTCGTTGCATCTCCCGACGATTCCACAACACTATTTACTATTTTTGTTTCTTCCAATCCATCTATAGCGTGAAATTGGGATCTTTTGCAAATCAAATTGCATTTTATATGCCTTGCCTTGCTTTTTTATTTCCATGCAAATTGCCATACAAAAGAAAAAAATTATTTGCATTTTTTTAGATGTCACTTGAGCTTCTTGTTGTTGATCCTTTGTTCGTTCGTTGGATTCGTGTTTCGTTTATGGTTGTTTCTCTCTGGGCTTTGTGTTAGGCCTTTTGTTGCTGGCCAGACTTACATCATGCAGCCTTGATGTGCATCTTTTGTCACATGCATCCTATTGGTCATTGATCATTTTGATTTGACTGATCCCTATCACCCTGATTATGTTTGTTTGGCATGATTTTTCACCCTTATTTTTGGGTTGGATCCGTGTCATCACCATCTAAGCCAATAAATGGCTTTTGCATGTGCCTCCAATTGCCTCTGTATCTGTGCGAGTCTTGGGTTCTCGAACAATACAACTCTGTTATGTTGTTGGATTTGTTTACTTAAACTTGAACTCATAATGACAAGTTAGTGCTCCTATGTTCCGCGTTCTGAGTATGTGTTGGCAAATCCCTCTTCTTGTACCATAGCAGTCATTATGAGTTTTATGGAATTTGAGATTGAAAAATTTGGTGGCGACATTGATTTTAATTTTTGATGCATAAAGGCGTGCTCTCTGTTATTACAGCTTCTTGACGCTCTATTTGGTCCTAAAAACAAAATTACATCTCGGGCGTCCATGAACAGAGTACTGTATTGTATATGGATGTATCTTCTGATACTCTTGAGAAAACCTATAGTTTATTGATAATTTCTTTAGTGTTGTTGTCATTTGGCTTAAATTAGAAGACCTTTATATGACCAGGTCATCGATTGGTAGGCTGTAGAAAAATGTTAGATTATATACTTTTAAAATCTGACCTGGAACTGCAGTTTGAGTTAACATATATGAGTTTGATAAATCCTTGCCTAGCCCTGACAACATAGATTTTAAATTTGAGGATTAAGATCAAACCATAATGTTCTTATCATCTTTGGGCAGTCCATTCAATAGTCTAAGAGATACCATCATATATGAGAACGGGTCTCTTATCTTATAATATGTTAAGTCACCTTTGATGTCTAGGGATTTGGAAATTAAAAATTGGGATAAGTCTGAGGGTGAGGGTCTTAATGTTAGAGATAGGAATGGACAAAGAGGTAAAAGAAAAAAGACAATATTCAAAATAGAAGAAATAAGTCTAAGTCTAAGAATAGGGCGATTAAATGTTATCATTGCAAACAACCGAGCCTCATTGAAAGGAATTTCTCTAACAAAAAGTCTTTTAATAATTCAAAGGAATGGGTAGATAATTCATCAATGGTTGCGATTGGTTATGATAGAGAAGAATCTTGAATATATCTAGAAAGTATATAGGAGAGGATTGGTTTTTTAACTCTTCAGTGTTCTTTTCATGTGTCATACGAGGGAGCACTTTTATGAAATAACTTGAGGGGTGGATGAGAATGTGATCTTAGGTAACAATAAGAGTTGTAGAGACATGGGTAGAGGTTCTTTTTTTCATGAACTTCATGATAGGATTCATGGGCGCTTAATAACACTTATGAGAGGTAGCGAAACCGATTAAAAAGAATCCTAATCAAGATCTTCATGTAAGAAATATGAAATCACACTGAATTGGAAATGAAGAACAGTCAGAAGTGTACCTTACACCGAAGAGGGCAACAACAACTATGTTCATTTATGCTTGATGGAGATCACAATATAGGCAAAATCATACACCTCCATGGTTTATCCACGGGTCAAGTTGAGTCATCTAACGTTTGGATGAGATCTATCTTCACTCCACTACTTGCTAACACCTCGCAATGCTAAGGAGGAAGATAAAGAGAGCTTCAAGGCTTAGGGTGTTTCGACCGAGCATTGTGCAAGCACACACAGCTGCCATCGCATGGTAATGGGCTTTTATAGGGCCCTCAAGGACGCTCCTCGAGCGTTCGGGCATTAACTCATGCGTTATAACGCATGACTTAAAGCTTTGGCCAATACATGCATCACATGCATCCCTTGCATTACAACTCTTGTAACGATCCTTTGAATGATAACTTGCGTGGGATGAATCATTTGAACGTTAACATTCGCCCACCCATACAATCGAACACAATAACATGATGTGGGAGTTGGTGCCCAGAACGAACTTTTATGTACTTTATGATTACTTGTATTCATTGTTTTGAATACCAATAAACTTATTATCACATCATGATTGTTCTTCTACGTGACATGGTAGGTGATAATGTCCTAAGAGTAACTATCGCACTGAAAAGTCATAATAGTTTTCTGCTATGATGAGAACTCAGAAGTGCTACGACAATATTCTTAAATATATGTTTTATAACTGGATGATATCATTTGACTGAACATAAATGATATAGGCTATCAAAGGTGAAGACTCATAGGACTTTGAGACATTTTTTATGGTATACGCCCTTGGTAATTTTCAGTGCTGGAGATTACAAGAACACGACTTTCTAGTAGAAAATTCACATTTATATTTGTCAATGGATATTCCTATCTACGGACGTGTGTTATTGTTTAGACTTTAAGATTATTATTAATGAATATTATAAGTTGTGTGCTTTGACGCATTGATGAAAATCATGATGACATATGTTTGCGACAAAGTAGGATATGTTGAGTGTGTCATGAGAAATATTGCATTAATAAATAATGTGAGAAAATATTTGTTTTTTCTGTTCTTTTATGGAAGTTGATATCTCAGATCTTTTGATGAGAATGTAACTGCCTAAATAAATCTATGAGCATGGTGTTCTGTTGTCCGGTTCATTTTCAGAAAGTCAAAGAAAGAGACATCGAACACATAGGTTGATGACACCAACATACATCCTGTTTGATCAAAGATATCATTATAAAGAGATTATAAGATTCTGTTAGAGGTGTGGGGTCCAACAGTTAGTTCAGCCAGGGGAATAAAGTGGAAGGCTGGGCCTACGTAGGTGGGGGTGAATATACTACTCCATTTTCTGTAATAACAGAATTGGCGGGAGGCCAGAGGCCTGGCTCCCGAAGCTCCTCCCAACAGCTGCTGGCAACGTTGGAGGTGGTCTCTCCATCGACAACCTGCTGTATTTTCCCTTATCTCTCTAGCTGTAACATCTGGAAACCGGTATTATCAATCTATTTTTCTCTTCTCAACTCCTGTTTTGTTAATTTTGGGACACTCACACACCAGACCCGTAACAGATTATATTACACAGTAAGTGTTTATATGAGGTCGTATGTCATTGCGACATTAACTTTTTTCTCTATGGGTGTCTCGGTGTTTTGCTAGACGCTAAACTTGGACTTTAGGCGGCTCCGCTTAATGACACTGAGAAAAAAGCCTAGAAGGTCACACACTAAATGTATCAAGAACCTCCGTTAAATATTAAATATTATATATTATTCAACATATTGAATAAATATTATTCTCGTACGTGGTTTAATAATTATTCATATTTGTTCGATCCCATATATTCAATCACTAGTTATTCGAGAGTATTTATGAGCAGAATATTTAATAAATATTTATTTGCTATTTGGTGAATATAATATTTATTTATTTATTTATTGGCGAATAATGCATTGATATTTATTTATTAAATAAATAATCATATTGGAGAAATGACATACCGAGTTTAAAGTTCCGGTGAGAAATAATATATATATATATATTAAATATTATTTGAATAAAATATTATTTGAATAAATTTAATCAATCTATTCGAGAAATAATATTTAGTTAATTTGCTAGTTTTGCGCATGTCAATAAATACTAATAATATTATTATTATTTAGACATGAGGCGGTGATTAAGGGAATAATATGGGCGCACATGCAATTATTATTTTTTAGCTTTAATACTATTTAAACTCAATTATATTATTTCCAACCCTAATGCTAACCATTGTGTTGGTTGTGCATGATTTCGGAGAATCCTCTCAAGCCCCAAAGAGCACCTCTCCAAGAGCGCTCTCAAGAACTGAGAACAATCCCCCTCCATCACCCCTCTTGGTTCTAGAAAGATCAAGGAGAATCCTTCTTGGAAGCGATTCTCATGGCGATCAAGGACGAACGACGCAAGTGTTCGGATCTTTTGTGCTAACACTTGAAGATTCCTACGACGACGCTCGGAGGTTCGTGGTACATGTGCGAATTACCGTTGGAGGGAATCTACACTTGATTCCTGCGAAGTGGTACGACGTAGAGACGTCAGATTCATCAATGAAAAAAAATTCATCACAAAGTAATTCTTTAAATGTTTAAATTAATTATAAATCATTATGCGATGATCCTGAATTTGGTTTCGGTTCTGTTCCTTACCCGTTTTTGGGTCGGTTTCCAGCAAGGTTGATTCGTGGAACCGGAAACACCTAACGGTTCCTACGTCCATGATCTGGATCTACTTTCTAAAGACAAACGATCACCGAACATTTTTTGCCAATGACGCTCAAAAGACTCACATTGGTCGAGAGGATGAGAGGTCAGACTCATCATCGCATCCTTTTGGGGGGAATTATTGCTTACTTCAGGACTATCTTATAGATTTAAGTCATATTCACGAATCCTTCATAAAACCTAATATAAGGCTGGTCACCCTTCACATCTTCAATCAGTCACGTATACATGCAGGAGTAACCATCTGTATGTATCAAAGGTTCTCCATCAATGGAATCATCTGTATGTATCCGATGTTCTCCATTGAAAGATCCATCTGTATGTATTAGAGGTTCTCCATCTTATCCTGACATCTACTTGTTGATGCTTTATTTTAAATAATTATGATTTAAAGCCCCATAATCGGGCACTCTGGAATTTATTGCAGTTCAGGGAGACTGTTGGAGTTTTGATTTTGGGATTGGGCCCATGAAAGGGACTTTCTACATATCCTCGTGAAAGCAATCAGAACCCACGTAGTTCAGTACCATTTAACAGGACACGTCGTTCCTTTCGGGGTCATGTGACAAGGACCAGAACATGTAGTTTAATGTCATGCGACAAAGACGTCAAGGTGAAAGGTACTTAGCAAAGGCTGGTGTGGAACTTACGCACAAGCGACCCTTTCCGGTTGACCTCGCAGGGAATATGGCCCGACGGAAATGGATTGGTCTCACAAGGAATATGGCCCTGTGAAGGCATAGACCGATGAGGATGGGATGATTAATCTCAGAAGGAATGTGGCCCTCTAGGCGGGGATTTGGTCCCGAGAATATGGTCCAGGTGTTGGAGTTGGTGGCCTAGAACCAACTACTTTGTACTTTATTCATTAATAAATACCTTATCACATCTTGATTGTTCTTCTACGTGACAATGCATGTGATAATGTCCTAAGGATAGTTGTTGCACCAAAGGGTTATAGCGGATCCCTGCTACGATGAGAACCAGGAAGCGCCATAACACTATTCTTGAATATATGTTCTATGGCCGAATGATGTTATTTGAGGGACACAAATAATACAGGCCATTAGGGGTGAAGACTCATAAAACTTTGAGACACCTCATGGTGTGTGCCCTTGGTGATATCCAGGAGGATATTATGTGAACGAGACCCGCCGGTAGGAAATCCACATTTCATAGTGTCATTGGATGTTCCTATCTGCGGATGTGTGTATTAGTCCTTGGACTTTAAGATTATTATTAATGAGTATTACAACTCGTGCACTTAGATGTATTGACGAAAACTGTGACGACACACTGTTCGTAGTGAGGTAGGATATGTTGGGTGCGTCACGAGTAATACTGCATTAATAGATTATGCGAGAAAGAAAAGATTTGTCCCTTCTGTTCCATAACGGAAGTTGATATTTCAGACCCTTTGATGGAATTGATATAGCCTAAATAAATTCATGGTCATGGTAAGGAATTGACAAGTTCAATTCCGGAAAGTCAAAGAAAGAATAATCGAGCACATGGGTTGATGGCACTAGCATGCAACCCGCTTGATGAGAGATATCGAGACAAAGAGATTACATTACACGGTAAACATTCGTAGGAGGTGACACGTCATTGCGGCGTTAACTTCTTTCTCTATGGGTGCCTTGGCGTGTTGCTAGACGCTAACCTTGGACTTTAGGCAGGCTCCGCCTAATGCCACTGAGAAAGAGGCCTAGAGGGTCACACACCAAGTGTGTCCAAGTATCTCAGTTAAATATTTATTTAACAAGTTGAATAAAGATTATTCCCGATTGTGGTTTAATAATTATTCAAGAATGTACGATCGCATTTATTTCGACACTAGTTATTCGAGAGAATATATTGTGGGCGAAATAATATATTTATTAGCGAGTAATGTAGTGATATTTATTTGAGAAATAAATAGTCATTATTCAATGTTTAATAAATGTGGAGGAAATAAAGAAAATGGAAAAACAAAAGTACACGTCGTGTATATTAATATGTACACGCCATGTAGTTTTTCTGGAGATTTGTGAGAAATAATATTATTTATTTAATTAAATAATATTAGGTGTAATTCGCTGAACGCATGTCAAGTGATAATAATAGTCCACTGTTATTATTAGACATGAGGTCTTACTAAGAATTAAATGAAATGAATAAATGTTTTCGGGTAATTAATTCATTTTATTCTTCTAAGTAATAAAATCCCAATTACATTATTCTCATTAGACCTAGCCATTCTTTGTGGTTGTGCACAACGGATCTGGAGAAAGCTCTCAAGCCAAAAGAGAATTCCTTTCCTCCAAGAACGCTCTCAAGTTACGAGAGAGATCCTCCTCCACCGGATCAAGGAGAGCGCTTTGGAAGCGGCTCTCAAGGCGATCAAAGGCGGACATCGCAAGCGAAGGCTCTTCCACGTTAGCACACGGAGATGCCTTCGGCGACGTCCAGAGATACGTGGAGCACGTGTGGATCACCGCTAGAGGAAGCCTACACTTGGCTTCGGCGACGCAACGACGGATCACATCGGATCATGACCGAAAATATCAACGGAGAGAGAATTCCATCAAGGTAATTCTTGTCTTTTAATTAAATTAATTATAACCAACATATGATGATTCTATCTATGGTTCCAGGACTCTCTTTTCTTTTGTTCTTCATTCTATTCCGAAGATCCGACATTTTATCATCGTGACAGATATCAGATTGATCGTTGTCAACGACAAAAATTATAGCTGGGTACACCCATCCATGCGCTTCCGCTGTGCCTGGAACCTACACCAGGGATGATGATGACGAATTGAGGATGTTAGGTTTGGACCTCATGGAGGCTTCCTACGCATCCTATCGAGGTGGGAATCAAAGCCTACATAATTCGTAAGATTGGGGCTTATACTTACTGGGGATACCCATTTGTTATTTCATTGGGGATATGGTCTCATGGGGAATATGACCCTTTGAGAAGATGACAACATGATTTGGGGCTTACACCTGTAGGAGGCCCATTTTAGAGTTTTAATAGTGCTAGTGTCATGATCACTAGCGATCTCTAAGCCCACATGAGTCATGCTTGGTGTGAGAAACAAGAGACAATATAAGATCGCCACGTCGCCCGATCATGTTTGGGAGGGACTTATACTTGAATCGAAAGCCCAGGTTGAACTTTCTTCCTCGTCCGATGGTGGACGAGGATGGAGGTATGAAAAGCAGGAGGAATATGACATTCAACAAGAAAGACCAGAGGCTTACTCTATGAGGGATGCCCATGAGAGACACTCACTCTTCATCTGCTGGTGGACGAGGGTGAGACTACGACAGGGGAGTCAGGGAGAATTGCAGGGCTCAGCCGTTACCATCTTTCTGTCTATCTCCTAAACCCTAGATCGGGGCTTACGTACTTGAATCAAATACTGCCCGATTCGCTTCACATTTCAGGCAACATGCAGAATGAATGCTGTTGCCTGAACTGCTTCCACCGCCTTTAAGGCTTGGATCCTCATTAGCACGACAATGCATGATTGTGAGCATTCTGAGGACCCTAACTATTGGGGAGGTTAAATGCGGGAGCTTCCTTTACCACGAGAAGCATGATTGTGAGAGGGACACACTGATATGTCTCGTCCCCGGGCCGAGCTGGATGGATCTGGTGGCCGTGGGGGAGGTCTAAATGATGACGTTCTCGGGTTTCAGTGTTGGTTAGAGGAGACTATTTTTGACGGTTCGTGAAGGGGCCAAGATGTAGCCGAACGCTACGCGGGAGGAGGGCAGTAGGAGCGGAAGGGTAAAATACCCTTGGGATACCCCATTCCGCACACCGTTCTCGCTATGTGGGATGGGGCATCGCGAAAGGTTCTTCTGCAGAAGGGGATTTCTTTGCGAGAGGTTTTCTTCGCGGATGAAGGGGGTCCCCTTTGCGGATGACCAGGCGGGTCCTTTTCCTTGCGAAGGGTATCCTTTTGCGGGTTGAGGACTCCCAAGGATCCCTTTGTGAGATTTTCTTTTCCTTTGCGGTATGCGGTAAGTGAATTACCGGCCGACTGGAACTCTCGCTTAGTCTTCACTGGTCTCCTCTCTCTACCCTCTTCCATTGTTCGCTGTCCTTTTCTCTCTTTCTGATGGTGAGGACACCAGGTTATGGGAATAACTGTTTTCCTAAAATGGCCGGTCGCCCGGATAACATACTTGGTGCTATGCGGCGGTTAATAAAACCGTCACCTTATCCGCAAAGGATTTCCGTTTGAATGGGTTGTTGAGGCATCGACTTCCACCACAAACTGTTAGGGAGAAAATATTACAGAAGAAGAAAAACAACAGAAAATCGGAATGCTATAATAATATCCAAACCTGTTTTGCTCTGTTACAGAATTAGGGAAAGGAAAAAGAACTTAAACTGCTGACCTGTCGATCCGCTCCAGGTATCCTCGGGAAGGAGTGCTTCGTTCAGTTCAGAGAGAGAGGACCACCTCTCTCTCCCGCGGCTGTACCCACAACCGAACTAACAGAAAATATTCCTTTTCGTACCCCCCTTAATCGATCAGACCCACCATTTAAACAGAGTCCCAGTAACTGCTTAATGCCTCTCAATTACCTTCTTGCCCCTCCGTTGGTAAGTGTGTATTAGGGGGGGTTTGGACGGAATTTTACTAACATTTCGCCCCTCCTCAAAAGACACCTTGTCCTCAAGGTGAAAAGCAGGGAATTGCGAACCAATCAACGCAGCGTCTTCCCAAGTTGCTTCTTCCCGAGGCCGCCCTTTCCATTGTATAAGCCATAACCCTTGTGGATGTCCGGTCTTTGGCCTGGTAGCTAACACAGTTTCTGGTTCAACCACAGCTGGAAAACCAGAGTCCAAAATTTCTGGTAGATCAGTCTGTACATCGAAATTTCCCACTGCTTGCTTGAGCTGCGACACGTGGAACACCAGATGAACTCGAGTAGTAGAAGGGAGGCTGAGCTTGTAAGCTGTGTTTCCCAAACGTTCAAGGATCCGGTAAGGTCCATAATACCTTGCTGCGAGTTTCAGGTGGAGTTTAGAAGCCTTGGAAGTCTGTGCATTTGGCCTCAGCTTGACATACACTGATTCACCCACTTCAAAGGAAACATCCCGCCGGTGTTTGTTGGCATAGTAAGTCATCAACTGCTGTGCACGAGTGAGGTTCTGCCGTAACTGGAGAAGGATCTGGTCCCGCTCTGCTAAGGCTGCCGCGACAACATCTACTGGTGTGTGTCGACCTGCCAAACGCAAAACCGGAGGAGGTTTCCTGCCATACATGACCTCAAAAGGGGAGAATTTGGTAGATGTATGAGGTGTGGTATTATAACAAAACTCAGCCTAGGGGATCCATCGTGCCCACGATAAGGGGCGTTCGGAAGCAAAGCATCGGAGGTAGGTTTCCAGACATTTATTTACTATTTTCGTCTGCCCGTCCGTTTGAGGATGATAAGAAGAACTCATTTTCAACTTGGTCCCTTCCATGCGGAACAATTCCTTCCAAAAATTACTAACGAAGATGGGGTCCCGGTCACTAATTATTGAGCTTGGAATTCCATGTAGGCGTACTACTTCACGTACAAATACCTCTGCTACTGACCTTGCTGTATATGAATGTTTCAATGATACAAAATGTGAATATTTTGAGTCTGTCCACCACAACAAAAATTACTGTGAACCCTTGTGATTTGGGCAATTCAGAGATGAAATCCATGGAGATATCTTCCCAAACTTGCTCTGGTATTGGCGGTGGTTGTAAGAGCCCCGCAGGAGACATGGACTGAGTTTTTTGTCGCTGACGGGTTGCACATTCTTGGACATACTGCATTACCCGTCGTGACATCCCCCTCCAAAAGTCCTGAGGCCAACCGCTTATAAGTTTTATGGAAGCCCACATGTCCCCCAACTGCTGAAGAATGGTAATAGTGGAGGAACTTTGTTATAAGGGTGGATTGGCTGGACAAAACCAATCGTCCCTTGTTAAACAAAAGCCCTTCATGCAAGCTGTACCCGGGATATATTTCAGGCTGCCTCTCGACAGTGTCTTTGATTTTCTTTAGGATTGGATCTTGCTGTATCTCTCTTTCTACTACCTCCTCCAACCAAAACGGCTCTGAAACTGCTGTTTCCAAGGTTTTTCCAGCTGCTTTGTTTGTTCCCCCGTCTTCTGCTATCCGGGAAAGAGCATCTGCTGCCGATTCTCCCGCCCTGGTTTGTAAACAACCTCAAAATCGAGCCCAAGCAGTTTTGCCTGCCAGTCTTGTTGATTTCCTGAATGGTGTCGCTGGCTGAGGAGGTGCTTGAGGGCCTTGTGGTCCGTGCAGATCACAAAATGTCTCCCCAACAAGTATTGTTTCCAGTGGTTCATAGCTAGGACAAGGGACATTACTTCCTTTTCATAAACTGATTTGGAGAGGTTGTTTTCTGCCAAAGCCTTGCTTAAATACGCAACTAGCCGGCGGGTTTGCATCAACATTGCTCCGACCCCTTTTCCTGAGGCATCACATTCAATGACAAAAGTCTGCTGAAAGTCAGGCAAAGCTAGCAATGGGGCTGTCGTAGTACACCTTTTCAAGTCCTCAAAAGCCTGCTCTGCTGCAGCATTCCAAAGGAAATTATCCTTCTTAGTTAATTCAGTTAGGGGTTTAGCAATTTTCCCATATCCCTGGATGAATTTTCGGTAGTACCCCGTAAGCCCCAGAAATCACCGTACTTCCTTCACGTTTTTGGGTTGTGGCCAGCCCCAGACGTAATCTACCTTTTTTGGATCCATGGAAACCCCCTCGCAAGAAATGATGTGCCCCAAATATTCTAAAGAATGTTGTGCAAACGAACACTTCTTTCTGTTTACTAGTAGTTGATTTGCCTCTAATATTGTAAAAGTCGTTTCGAGGTGGCTCAAGTGTTCGGCCCAAGTCTTGCTATATACTAGTATATCATCAAAAAACACCAAAATGAATTTCCGTAAAGCCCCATGGAACACCCTATTAATGGTAGATTGGAAGGTGGCAGGAGCATTCATTAGTCCAAACGACATGACAAGGAACTCATAATGCCCTTCATGCGTCTTAAAGGCCGTATTACAAATGTCTTCTTCCTTTACCCGAATTTGGTGAAACCAGGACTTCAAATCTAGCTTGGAAAAATAACGAGTTCCATATAACTCATCCAACAACTCCTCTATGATTGGTCGCAATGGTCAGCTTGTTCAAAGCTCTATAGTCCACACACATCCGCCAGCTAGTATCTTTCTTTCAGACTAAGATTATCGGGCTTGAATATGGGCTATTACTATGCCGAATCACTCCGCTGGACAACATCTCCTTAATCTGTTTTTCCACTTCATCTTTCAGATAGTGTGCCAATTTGTAAGGCCTAATGTTAACAGGTGCTGCTCCCGTTACTAAGGTGATAGCATGGTCTGTTAGTCTAACGGGTGGTAGTCCCCTGGGCTCTTCAAACAGGCTTTGGAATTTCTGCAGCAGTACTTCTAACTGCTGTCCATTGGTTTGTTCTGGAGCTTTCCCTTTGGCTGAAAACTGCAGCTGCGTCTGCCAGTACCAGCCTTCTAGTAGCAAGGACTTAGCCTGTTTCGGTTGCTGCACTCCCTCCAATCGCCCCACGTTTTCGACTTCCCCCTGGAGCTTAATCTCCTTTCCTTGCCAAGCAAACTCCATGGTTTTTTGGCTCCAGTTAGTTAGAACATTTCCTAGACTCCGCAACCACTCCATTCCCAAGACCAAATTCGGCCCTCCCGTATCAAAAACATAAGCTTCGATTTCGAAGGTTACCTTTTCCAGATTCACCTCCACCTGGCGGCATACCCCTTGGGAGATTACCCGGTGCCCGTCTCCCAGCTTGATCCCATACGGCAGGGTAGAACTCACCTCCATGTTGGATATTTTTGCAAGGGTTTTTGAAATAAAATTGTGACTCGCCTCGCTGTCCACAAGCATTGTGATTGGCACCCCGACTAATGTTCCTGCAAACATCATAGATTCCACTCCTGCAAGCCCCATACTGCGGAACTTTATGTGGCCTACATCCTGCCCCTCCTCAAGTTGTTCCCCACTCTGTTTTTCTGTTTATTCCAGCCGCTGCTCCTGCTCATCCTCCGGCCTGGTTTCTGGTTCTTCATATTCCCAGACCAGCACCCTTAAATGTTTGTCCGGACACTTGTGCATTGGGCTAAACGGTTGTCCACAACGGAAGCAGAGACCCTTCTGTTTTCGGTCCTCACGTTCCTGCCGGCTAAGAGTTCTAATTCCATTCCATTTATTTTCCCCAACTGCCTTCTTCAATTCTTCTTCCCTCCTGTTTCGCTCCTAGTTGCCCCGACCAAGTGGAACACCAATCGATTGAGTACCCGCCCCTCGTGATATCAGCAAGGGAGCTGGCCGCCCACGATTTCCTTTGAGCACTCCCTCTCCGATCAACTCCCTTTCAATTTTCCTTGCTAAAACTAACATTTTGATTTTGTTTTGCGGCTCATGGGTTGAGACTCGGTTTTCTATCTCGTTTCTCAGTCCCCCCATGAACATGCTCATGTACCGGGATTTCGGGAAATCTGGTATCCTCAATGCCACTTGTTCGAATTCTTCAATATATTCATCAACTGTTCCAGTTTGCCGGAGTGTCTTCAAGTATCTTAATGGGTCTTCCTCAGTAGTCCTCCCATACCTCTCCATGAGAGCGGTTCTAAACCTCTCCCAAGTTGGCTCCTGCATAGTCCGATGCCACGAGAGGAACCAATAGAGCGTTGTACCTTCCATGCAGATTTGTGCATAATGCAACTTCATCTCTTCTGGTGTTCGATTTATCAAAAAATATGTATCTTGCCTTAGCAGCCCATCCGAACGGGTCTTCCCCAGCAAATGACGGTAATTCTACATTTCTTACTGCATTCCGCATAACCTCGGTGAAATTAACCTCCTCGGTTGCAGACTCCTTCTGGTTTCTCTCCTGCTGCCGTACTTTGCTGCCTGCTTCCTCCCGATTTTTTTGGCATAGCTCTGCTCTGTTTTCCCGTTTCCGCCCCCTTTCCAACCTGTAACTCTAGCTCTTTCATTTTCTCCAAAGTTCGTTCCTCCATATCACGCATCCGGAGCGCAACCCGCTCCTCTGACTGCTGCGCCAGGGATTGAGCTACCAGCTGATTTTCATTTTGCCCGCGCATTAGTTTTTCTATACTTTACTGTATCGCCATCATCGCCTGTCGGAAGCCTACTATGGTTTCTTCTATAGTTTGGATTCAGTTTTCCATTTCCAAGGCGTTACTCTCGTTTCTTTTCCAAATTCAGAATTCTCATAAGATTTCTGTAGCCGCGATTGCCTCCGCCTCTCCTTCGTTCTCGAAATAAGCCTCTTCCACCGTGCTCCCTTGTTTCACTCAGCTAGGTGGTTCCCCAGCAGCGAACATCCTTCTGCGTTCCGTTTTGCTCCAGTAGAACTCGGCCAGCTCCGACGCTTCCTTTCCTCCAGTGAGCGTCCACTGCTCTAGCGCCTCACTCCAGTGGCGATCTTCTTCTTCACTCTTTCTTGCTGCTACGATTTTCCAGCAGCGTTCCTCTTCTGCGACGCCTCTCCCCAAGCGTGCGATCAGCCCTCTCGCACGACAGTTCCCCAGCGGAGTCGCCAATTGTTAGGGAGAAAATATAATAGAAGAAGAAAAACAGCAGAAAATCGGAATGCTATAATAATATCCAAACCTGTTTTGCTCTGTTACAGAATTAGGGAAAGGAAAAAGAACTTAAAACTGCTGAACCTGTCGATCCGCTCCAGGTGGGAAGGAGTGCTTCGTTCAGTTCAGAGAGAGAGGACCACCTCTCTCTCCCGCGGCTGTACCCATAGCCGAACTAACATAAAATATTCCTTTTCGTACCCCCCTCAATCGATCGGACCCACCATTTAAACAGACTCCCAGTAACCGCTTAATGCCCCTCAATTACCTTCTTGCCCCTCCGCTGGTAAGTGTGTATTAGGGGGGGGGGGGTTGGAAGGGATTTTACTAACATACCTGGCGCTATGCGGCGGTTAATAAAACCGTCACCTTATCCGTAAAGGATTTCCGTTGGAATGGGTTGTTGAGGCATCGACTTCCATCGCAAACGATTTTCATCTGCTGGGGCGGTAGGTCGACCGCCTCATGCCGTCGGAATGGGGTCTGATCGACATGGAGATGAGACAATTTTGAGGAAGAACTTGGCCTGGTTCAATGCTTTGTTGTGTGCATTTGGACCCGAAGGAGTGCCCACGCCTATATAATGGTGTCGGGCCGAAGTCATTTGTCACGCAGCGACGACATGCGCTTTGTGACTTGCTAAGCTCACGATCATTTCCGCGCACTGAGCTCCCTTTGCAACCTTCCTCTTCCGCGTACTGAAGCACCGTAGTTTGCAAAGTGGTACTTCCGCGAATTAAATATTGCGCTTCGCGGTAGAATTATTTTCGCATAGTGATGACAAAGTCTGCATGGTAATTTCGACTGTTACACGGTCCGCGTAACATGCTACGCGGTTTTTTTGACTTGCTATGTGGAATTCCGTACTTTGTGGAATTTGTTTGAGCAATTTCTTAGAATTCAACACTATGTTTCCTTGTTTTGTAGAGAGGTAAAATGTACCCTTCCCCGATTGTTTTTGCTGCTGATGAAAGGAGGAAAGCCTTTATCGAGAGCGTTGATGATGGCCCAAGACGCAACGCTAACCCACTATCCCGACGTCGTGACTTGGATAAACAGATATAGCAATGCGCCTCGGGCGAATATCTCGCCGAAGGGGCCATACATTCGAGAAAGCTTCTTTGAGGGGTTTGTTTCAGGTTATACCTCTTTGTCGTTGGACAAAGAAGTACGAGCATCGGAATCAGATATCCATTATTATCAATCCATCATGAGAAAATCAACAACCGATGAGAAGTTAGGATGGTCATCAAAACGGGACCTTCGTCCCAAAGGGTCATTCGACTTATATTGAGGATGACTTTTCTGGATCTGCTAAAGGTGTGAAGAATTCAAGGTCGAACTGAAGGCTGTAGGGTTATGAGGTTGTTCGGGTATCACAAACCTTTTCTCACCGGAATAGATTTATTATTCCACATCTGCTCAGCATGTGGAGCCCAGATACAAACGCGTTCCATTTGGTGCATGAGGAGGTTGGTATCAGCCTTTGGGATGTCCGGATGATTACAGGGGCACCAATTATGGGGGATATGTACGACGATTTCCTCTCTCCTTCCTCAGTGTAGGACGACATAGAGAAGACCCCCCACTCGCGAGGAGACTGAGGACTTGTCCGACCCACAATACTGAGGGGCGTGCTGGCGCTTATTGGTCGACGCTTGTGGAAGACCATTTTGATCAATGGGGCCAGCAAGCCGCCCTCGGGTTGATCGATTGGTTCTGTTGGCAACCTTCCTAGCCATGTTCTTAAGTGGTTGGTTACTACTGGTGGGTGAATCAAGCACTGGGGTCAGACTTACAACTTTTGTAATGGCGGCCTAGTTGGACTGGGAGACCCGTTAACCGAGCAGCCCCAATATTGGCAAAGGTGTATCATCTATTGGGACGAATTAGCCGGGGACAGCCCCCTCACAGACCCGTGAGCCCATTCCAAGTTCTCTGGGGTTGGATAGCAGCCCATATGGGGGGTTATGAATTTATCAACGACCAACTCATTCCAGATGCTCGATTTAGGCCCTTCTTGCGGTGTATAAGCGGGGTGAATCTGTAATCGTTGGAGCCATGTGATGTAATGGACAGACTCAACTATCATGACCGTTTTGTTTCTGCTCCTTACTCCTCTCTCACTAGTACCTAGGTGAATGGAGCATCTGGCGGTCATACAAGGCGGGGGTATCTCATTTCTCTGTGAGAAGGCGTTCTGGCTGCAAGAATTGACGAAAAACTAATCTGTGAGGGGTATTCACCTTGCAGATTTGAGCGTCAATTTCGGTTGGCAGCCTTCTGAGGTTCAACTCCTCAAAATATTGGCTTCGACCCTCTGACCCAAATCGCCGAACCATCTCCCCAGGTGTTAGTCCCCGCAGAGGTTGGTAGAAGCTTATATTCGGGACCTCGATGCCTCCATTCACTCGCTTCATGGTCATATTATTATTGATACTTAATATTTTATATATATATATTTTTTTATTTTCAATTATTTAATGTCTTAACATCATGTCTTAAATTTCACTTAGAATCTAATTATGATTTATATTTTTTAAGCTTTTAAAGTTACCTGCTTTTAATGTTTAAATGTTATGTTTTGAAATAACAATGATTTCTATCATTTATATTATTGTTCGTCTATTATTTTGTTTTTTTTTATTTTCAACTATTTTTTATATGTTTAGTCTGTGTTTTAAGTTTCATTTAGATTGTATTTATATTTTATATTTTATAAGATTTCAAAGTCACCCATTTGAAACATAACAAAACTTATTATGTTTCAAGCAGGTTACTTTGAAAGGTTATAAAATATATACTATAAGTACAATCTTAGTGAAACTTAAAGCGTAGGCTAAACATATAAAAAATAATTGAAAATAAAAAGAATTTCGTAAATTTAATTTTAAAAAATTAATTTGCATGACACATACATTATTGATTTAAAACATAGCATTTACACTTTTAAAAATTTAAGCACAACATTATTATTATCACATTATTAATTTCATTATTACTGTAATTATTATAAATATTTAATAATATAATTAATATTTATTAATAATTGATAATTAATTATTCTATTAAAGTGTAAATGATTTGTTTTTAATCAATAATGTTTTTGTCAAATAAATTAATTTTTGTTTAGTATATTTATGAAATTATTTTTATTTTCAACTATTTTTTTATATATTTAATCTGTTTTAAGTTTCACTTAGATTGTACTTATAGTTTATATCTTATAAGCTTTCGAAGTCGATTACTTGAAACATAACAAAACTTATTAAATTCCAAGTAGGTAACTTTAAAAGCTTATAAAATATAAACTATAAATACAATCTAAATAAAGTTTAAAACATAGAAAATATTCCAGGTAGGTAACTTTAGAAGCTTATAAAATATAAACTATAAATACAATCTAAATAAAGCTTAAAACATAGAGAAAATATATAAAAAATTGTAAAAATATTTTTTTTATTAATATAATAAACCAAAATCAATTTACACGACACAAACATTATTGATTAAAAACATAATATTTACACTTTAAAAAATTCATGCGCATAAAATATCATATAATAAAATCAAAAAATAATTGAAAATAAAAGGAATTTCAAAAAAATAATAATAAACAAAATATTTTTATTTACATAATGTTATCTGTAAAAAAAAAATTATAAGTACAAATGTTATGTTATGAAACAACAATATTTTGTGCCATTAAAATTATTTTTTATTAATTGTTTTTACATTTTTTTTTTCATTTTCAATTATTTTTTATATGTTAAGCCAATGCTTCAAATTTCATTTAAATTGTATTTATATTTTATAATTTATAAGATTTCAAAACCATTTACTTGAAAATTTATTATATTAAGTAAACGACTTTAAATCGTATAAATTATAAAGTATAAATACAATTTAAATGAAATTTAACATACTGACCAAACATATAAAAAATAATTGAAAATATAAATAATTTCATAAATATAATAAACAAAAACTAATTTACATGACATAAAATTTATTGTTTAAAAACAAAACATGTACCCAAAAAAAATTCTGGGCATAATTATTATTAACTATTATTTTATTAATTACATTATTATGAAGTATTATTAATTATATTATTATTATTAAATACTATGGCGGTGAGTTGAAGAGGTCCTGGTTTTGAGTCTTCGTGTATGCAATATTATTTCCTTTGTACCCCACCCCCGGATCTAATGTAAATTATTAAATACTATTAATTGCATTATTAATAAATATTAATTATATGATTAAATATTTACAATAATTGTAATAATAAATATGAATAATGATGTAAATAATATATTTATTAATGTAACTATAAATTAGTTAATAACATAATTAAAAATAAATATTAATTAAATTAGTAATATAGAAAAATATAATTATTAATAATAATGTTATTATTAACAATTTATCATATAATTTTGAAATTGTATAAATTATAAAGTATAAATACAATCTAAATGAAATTTAATACTCACCAAACATATAGAAAATAATTTAAAATAAAAATAATTTCATAAATATAATAAACAAAAACTAATTTGCCTAACACAAACTTTATTGTTTAAAAACAACATTTGCACTTAAAAAAATTTATGGACATGATTATTATTAAGTATTATTTTATTAATTTTATTAATTACATTACGATGAAGTATTATTAATTATATTATTATTATTAAATACTATGGCGGTGAGTTGAAGAGGTCCTGGTTTTGAGACTTCGCGTCTGCATCTTATTTCCTTTGTACCCCACCCCCAAATCTAATGTAAATTATTAAATACTATTAATTTCATTATTAATAAATATTAATTATATTATTAAATATTTACAATAATTGCAATAATAAATATGAATAATGATGTAAATAATATAATTATTAATGTAACTAATAAAGTAGTTGACAACATAATTAAAAATAAATATTAATTAAATTAGTAATATAGAAAATATAATTATTAATAATAATGTTATTATTAACAATTTATTATACAATTAATAATCATTTATAATATTCACAATACTAATATAATTAATATTTTTATATTATTTATTTAATTAATTATTATAAATGTTTTATATAATCTAATTATTTGTGTATTTAATAATACTTATTATTATGTCAAAATGAATTTATGCGCATAATTATTATTTAAAAACCAATATTTAATAATAATATTATTGTAATTTAGTTGACAATAAAAAGAAAATATTAATTATTTTACTATATAAAAAATATATTTTATTTTTAATAATAATAATAATAATATTTTTTATATTTAAATAATAATATTTGTGACTTTATTACCTAATATTTATTACCTTATTAAATAATAATTATTTATTAAAGATATGTTATTATTAATCATATTTTATCATTAATGTGTTATAAATAATATAGTATTCGTTAAATGATAGAAAAGTGGTGTATGAATCCCACATTGAAAATTTGACAAAGTTGTCAAAGATCACAAACTTATAAAAGGCCTTTTTTTTTGGAATTTTATGTAATATTTTCAGAATACTTTGCATAAAGTAACATTGAATATAAAAACAATTAAATATTGCTTAATTATATATATATATATATATATATATATATATATATATAAACAAAACAAAAGAAAAAGAAAAATAAAAAAATATTTTTTTTGAAAAAAAATAAGGAAAGCGCACTCTCAGACAATGCATTCTTCAGAAGCATCCTAAAGAAGGCGCTGTCTCAGGCAGCGCCGCCCTTCTACCCGAATGCCCCCCCAATTTCATCTGTAGATCGAGAAATAGGTAGACAATTTCCCATTAAAATGATGACCCCTTTTCAAAACCCATCATATTCATTAGTGCGTCAGGATCCATATTTTACTAAGCTTTGAGTCCACTTTAGTGTTCATCTCATCACTTAGCTATTTAGGTAGACAATCATGTCAATCGTATCATATATGATTCTCGGATACTTGAACGGACAACTTTTTGTCCAACCCAACATATGTATAAAACCAACTCTATTCATCTGGTATCCAAAACTTTAGGGTTTCCAGCTAAGTGTATCTCAAAGTAAATGCCAAGAACAAGCTTAAACAAGATAATCCAAGGTAGCATGAACCTACCCGGTTGGATAATTTAGGGTCATCCATTACTTGTTTGTCTTACACAAGATAATTCAGGGGCACCCAACTTTAACATGAAACTACCTAGTTGGATGATCGAGGTTTTGACAAGTGCCTCTTTGAAAGAAATCTAAAAGTTAGTATTTTGAAGAAGGTTTTAATCTGACCATTTATCTCATGTTATTCCTTTTTATGTATGGATGCTTTTAATGATTTAATTTTTGAATCCTATTCCATCCATCAAATTATTATGTTTAAACCATATTAATGTGAAACACTTTACACAACCCACAGTTTGTGATACTCATCAAAAAATGGAAGCCAAACATATTTACACATATCCAAATGCATCTCTTGCATAAAGTACATGAATTTTCCATCTAAAGGTTTAGAATTATATGAGATCGACAATCTCCATAAGAGTAAGCCCAAAACCACATATAGCCAACCCTCACCTTTTTAGAACAAGGCATAAGACTTCAAGCCATTAGGAAGTCAAACCCAAAGTCTCTTACATGTAGATATTTTACTCAATAGAGAATTAAATTCATCATAACTCTAAAGCCTAATATGTATGTATAAACTATGTTCTAACTACTAAATTCAAGTTAATAACTTTAATTACGAACCGATGTCAATGTAGATTGAAATTGAATCTTATGTAATCTTACCTTGTATGTTATGCAAGGCTTGACAATTTATAAGAAACAATTTAACAACGTAAATTAAAGCATACACTTCTTCACAATATATAAACAATTTATATTCATGAATAATAAATAAGGGAATAACATTTAAATAAATGAACACTTCATAAACTTAAACATGAGATAATCATTTATGAGCAATTCTTAAAAATAGTTAATTATAAAAAAATTATAATTTTAGCTCTATTCATTAGGGAGATTCCATAATTTTGAATATAAACACTTGATATTCATTTAATACTATGATTTTTTCATATTATTCATTATATGACATTTCACACACACGCCGCGCGCGCGCGCGTGCACACACACACATATATGATATTTTATGAATTATAAACATTTTATAATCCAATCTCCATTATGTAAACTATTTACATAATATAAATAGCACACTTAACATTATTTTTTACTTTGATCAAATAAATCATCAAAACTCTTTTGATGAGCTTTAAATGATTTCTCAAAATAAGGCTTTAATCTGAACAATTCAAATTAATTAATTATGGACAATTCATAATTTAAATATAAACACTGCATTTTGTCTTATTTTGTAATTTATACACTTTATAAATCAACCCTTATGATTACTAAATAAACACTTTAATTCATAAGGCTTGTCATATAATTTTATAAAAGGTATTTTAATATCAACATTTAATATTGAGGAATATTTAATAATAAATGCTTTATAAACACAACTGCCATCGCATGACGGTGGATCTTATAGGGCCCTTGAGGACACTCCTTGAGCATTCACGCATTAACTCATGCGTTATAACACATGAATTAAGGCTTCGGCCAACACATGCATCGCATGCATGAGTTATCTCCCTTGCGTTACAACGGTCCTTTGAATGAATAGCTTGCATTTGATGAATCATTCGAACACTAACACTTAAAGTTCGGCCGCCCATACAATTGAAGGCACTAACATGATGTATGCCATATGATATGGCAGTTGTACACTACAATTTACCCATGCGATCACCTTACGACATATCACTCAGTCGTACTTTACGATTGAGTGGGTAGTGGCATGAAATGCATGCTTTCATTCCTTTCGACACACCCTTATCGTATAGTACGATATACCACTAATGCATGAACAAAACCCTTTTGTTGCATGCATGTCGTATTTAGCGATTGCTTATATCATACCACATGATATGCCTTGTATATATATATATATCATATATCGTATATATGAAGGCTTTAGGGCATATCTCCTTCACTTCATGAAAAAATGATTAAAATTCAGACGTTAGGTGGGTAATCGAGCTTAAGAGAAACCTGATATCATTGTGCATGCTCGACCAAAAGGGGCATTTTTTTAGGTAAGTTGTTTAAAGATCATTAGAGCTTCACTCATATTGTGAAGGAGTTCCTCACCAATGAATTGTACATTTTAAATGATAAAACCCATATTAGTCACATCGGAGTTTCCTGTAACATAGATAAAGACCATACCCTATTATGACATTGGAGATTTGGACATGTAAGTGATAAGGAGCCAGAAGAACCATTAGGCCCGCTGGTGACTACGAGGCACACTGAGGGGGGGGGGGTGAATTAGGGTGTGGCTTTAAACTTTATTCTTTTCTTTGTTCACATAAAGCTTCCACAATCTGTCCCGATCTTGTCCTCACTGTGAATAGGGTCATTGTTTTAACTCTCTATCTTGTTATGATTGCTTCCGTCACTCAACTCACACAAGCTGCATATGAAATCATGCATAGAGTCAGGTAGGTCACTCCTCCCCATCTCACTGTGTTTTGGTTCGGTTCACTAACATACCAAGGGTCACTCCTTATGCGGGTTACTCCCACTTACAATGAAAGACTCACCGTCGGTTTACAAGCATGGCCGTTTGGGCTTTGCAAGGGTGAAGAATACATCACCATACTGTGCACCAATTCGGATGGGTTCATATCTGTAACGACCCGAAATTTTTTAAATAAATTTTGTTTCCTAATTTTATGTGTTATTGTTATACTCAACAAAAATGTTTTATTTGATAAACATGATTATAATTAAAATGAGATCAGTGGGTTTTGACTATTATATAACCATCGGTCAACATGACCGCTGTGAACAAAATGTTTTGATTATTGTCTCTAAATATAAGTAATCTTGGTTAATTATTATAGAAAGAAGATTCGATGGCCTCACCTAGTAGTCTTGGACCGATCGAAGCCCATCTAACAGAGCTTGGGAAGGAGGTAGCACCACTGGGCTTTGCTCTGGATCAAATCCAAGCCGAATTTCATCATGTGAAGCTGGAACGAAATCGCCTTCGTGAGAAGTTCAAACTGATAGAAATTACTACTCGGGCAATGTTGACTGAGCCGCCCCAAGCTTCTATCACCCTAGCACACCTTACTCTTAGGTCCTATGCTGGTATTATAAGGGGTTATGTAACGAGACCGTAACTATCTTGTGTAATCCTTGTTTTAAATAAAAATTGGGATTTCTTCTTATGATGAAGTTTATGAATTTTGAAATGACCGGATAAATATAGTATGCATATTTTTGATGAATTTTAGAAAAAGGATATTTTAAATATGTTTATGTAAACCCTAAATAATTAAAAATGTGTAATGATTTTCAAAAAATGGTCTTCTGCAATTATGTTCAGTACTAAATTTAGAGTCTAATAAGATCAACTTGATTTTTGATGAATAGTAAATTATGAATAGTGATTTTATGATTAGGATTAGTAATATGACCAAATGGATTAGTAATCTCACTTAAAGAAAGTTTTAAAATAATCTAGGCACCTTGATTAAGTAATGTGATTCAATAAAATAGTTAAATAACGGTTTCATTAATTATTATTCAAGTATTAGTTTTTTCGGGTGAATAGTGTTTTTTAATTAAAAATTTAATTAAAAATAATTAGAAAATTATTTTTATAAAAATGACTATTTTTGAACTCAGAGCATCGATATTATGTTATGGTAATTTTTGGGGTTTTTTCTGAAAAAAATGAATTTTCGATGAATAGTGTTTTTATTTAAAAATTAAATTAAAAATATTTAGAAAATTATTTTTATAAAATGGATTTCATTTTTGAAATCAGAGCATTGATATTTGGTTAATGTGAAATTTTGGGATTTCTCTGAGAAAGTTGAATTTTCAGTGAATAGTAAAAATACAGTTTTAGGGTTTCGGTATGTTTAATGACATCATAACGGTGTCATGATGATGTCATGAGATCTTTTGAGGGTTGGCCGACCAAGGGTGATGAATTATTGTTTTGGGGGCCCCATGTGGCCTAACTCCATGATAAATGACAAGGGAGAGCACATGGGTTTGAGAAAAGCACATGTGAGGTGTCCCTTGGCCATTAATGCCTTGTCCCCTCACTTTCCTTATAAATACCAAGCCCTCCTCTCATCCATTCGACTCCCCACTCTTTCCCAACGAATTTCTGGTCTCATTACCTCCCAAGGAGTCCTTCCAAGGTGCCCCCAAGCCCTCAAGGTCCCAACCTTTGAGGTTTAAGAGTTACATTTTAAGGTAAGGGATCCGACATCTCTCTTTCTTTTCAAGTAATCTCTTTTATGTCATTTCTTTTATACTCCATGTTCTTATGTTGGAGGATGTTCTTTTATATTCATCCTACTGCCTATTTCATGTTCATATGATGAGAGACCCCCCCTTGCTCTCATCAATTCGTTTTAAGAATGTTTAAGTGGCGCCGTTAGGCTGCCGAATTTTTAAGGGATTCTTTCACCTTCCTCGTTTTCAAGTTCTATTTTCATTCAAGTCTTTCATGTTCCTTTTTATTATGTTGGGGTATGATCTCTAAATTATCATACTGATCTTTTATGATCATATGATGAGAGACCCCATTTGATCGCTTCAATTCAGTATTTTGAAGTTTTAAGTGGCGCCGTTAGGCTGCCGAATTTTTAAGTGGTTCTTCACCCTTCTCGTTTTGAAGTTCTACTTTCATGTCAATTATTTCAAGTTCATTTTTGTTATATTGGGGTATGATCTCTATATATATCATACTGGACTCTTATGTTCATATGATGAGAGACCCCATTTGATCTCTTCAATTCAGTATTTTGACGTTTTAAGTGGCGCCGTTAGGCTGTCGAATTTTTAAGTGGTTCTTCACCCTTCTCGTTTTGAAGTTCTACTTTCATGTCAATTCTTTCAAATTCCTTTTTGTTATGTTGGAGAATTATCTCTATATCTATCATACTGAACTCTTATGTTCACATGATGAGAGACCCTATTTGATCTTTTCAAATCATTTTTGTTGATATTTAAGTAACGCTGTTAGGCTGCCGAACTTTCATAAGAGAAATCTAATTTTTTTCTTCCTTCCATGTTTTTCATTTCAAATGGTATGTCCTTGAAATTTCATTACCATGATCATGTATCCTTCTTATTCTGTCCATGTACTATTTTATGGGTCATTTATGAATGTTTGACCCATTTTACCTCTCTTTTAATGTCTTCTAAAACCTCGGAACATTGCCGTTATGCTGCAGAATTTCTGTCTCAAAATGTCTATCTCTTTTCTTCTAAAGTTCTTTTATTTTATTAAGTGAATACTAAAAGCTCTTTCTTCTAAAGGGGTATTCACATATATACCAAAATGTTCTATTTTAAATTCTGAGATTTACATACATGAGACCCACCTTCCTTTTCTGTGGGTTTTAAAGTGATATAAAGATCATGTCTTTAAAGCAGTTTTTAAAAAGTTATGATTATGAAATGAAACCCATTTCCTTTATGCTATATGGGTTATTTATGAAATGTTTGATGATGATATATGTGGCTCACATGATAATAAAGGCAAATTTAAGGGTGCGTCCTGATAGCGCTCCAATGCATTGGGTAATGATGTAACCACTAGAGATTACAATTTTCACGATACCTTGGTGAATAACCTTGGTAATTTTAAAATGACACCTTGGGGATGGACCTTGGTGATATGTTCATGATTGTCTATGTTAAATGATTTAGCCACATCTTCAAGTTATGAAAAAGTTTTATTTTTATTATGATATGCCTTATGATTTCATTTTCATGCATTAAAGTTCTTTTCATGACTTTATTGATGTATCTCAAGTTCATATGTAAAATGTTTCACTTGTTTCCCTTGCTGGGCCTTCTGCTCACCCTTCTTTTTGATGTATGTCCCCAGGTTATGAGATGCAGTAATGAGCCTAGGGTGAACATGAGGAGAAGCCTTTCAAGTGTTTAAGAAGAATGTTTTTTTTTTGTTTCATGTTTTATGTTCCTTGTTTCCAAGACACTAAACCTTAAAGATCCTCAATTCCGTGTAATGGAATGAAAAGTTATGTTATAAAAAGACGGGATGCTATAATATCTGTCTCTACTTACAGGATCAACCTTCACTTCTTCAGATAGGCATGGAAGTTCCACTGTATCTCGCTCTCTTTTTGGAGGAACTCAGATCTTCAATAAACATTCCTCCATACTGATCTGTAATAGGACTCTGTTTTTTCTACCAGTTTTGTCAATCTTCACATAAAACTCCTTCAAACTATAGCCACTTCGAGCATCACCAGCTTACTTCAAGTGGATGACCAGATCATTCCACACGTTGACGGATCGTTTCAGAATCACCATTGAGCATATTCCCTAGCCAATTCGGTTTCATGCACCACGATCTCCTTTAACTGCAATTCACATGGGTCTACACTAACCTGAGGCAACCCATGATCACATGATTACCAAACATTGATGTCACATGCCCCTTGTTCACAAGATTCTCCATCTACAGTCACAGTTTCAGAGTCATTAACTGACTCATAAGATTAGAACGCGTGTCACTGCTTCTGCCGCCCAAGCTCCCATTCAAAGCAATCACAGTCACTTCTTAGCACATTCACGGTTACTTCTAACAACTGTATGATAACTGTAAGTTACCGTGAATCCAAATCATGGCCAGTTTTTTCAGCTGAAGTGACTGTGAATCCCATTAATGGCCACTTCTGTCCGTGGGCACTTCATGATCAACTTGCATGTACTTGAAACACATTAATACTCATCTTCACTGTCTTACTCAACCTTCATAAATCTCTGGTCTGTTACACGTGACCTTTGCAACCAGATTTATCTGTTACACTCATCTTTCCCAACTCCCTCCACAAACCTTTTATCTGTTTCACGCAGACTTCACAAATCTCTGTCCTTGTTTCATTCAAGGTGTTTGCGTGAGGAATTTTCTGCTCAACGTATCTTATTTCTTAATATCCAACTCCATACAGTGCTGTTTGCACAAATTCCTATTTCATGCAAGTCATTATTCTATTCAATGCAGCTCCTCTGCTCTACTCAATACATTGTTGATTCTTTGTGTTTCTACTCAATGCAAGTCCTTTGCTTGACGTCTATTCAATGCAGCAACCGTTCTTTTTCACATAACTTCGTTTCTCAACATTTCTACCCAACGCAGCTTCATTCTACGCACTTCTACTGCATGCATGTTCAAAACTAATCCACGCTACTTTCTGTGTTGAACATATCCACAAAATCTACTTTATGCAACTTCATTCTTTTGCAATTCTACTCACTGCAACAATCTTCCAATACTCTAAATATCCTTCATCAAAAACTCAATAGACTTCCAACACAAAACATGTTCTTCATTCTTCCTCGTAATAGATTGACAACAAATTTGCAACAACCATCTCAGCAACCATCCTTCCCTTTGCTGAGATCCGCACAAAACATATCTTCACAAAATTTTACAGTTCAACCCATAGAACATTTTCTCCATTGGCACAGAATATATCCCTTATATGGCCTTCTTGTTACAGAACATTTCCGTAACATGCCACAATATATGAACAAGCAGTTTGGAATAAGGAATCTAGGGAAATGATTTGCTGCCATGGACGAGGAAATGAAATTGCTTCTTAAAAATAACACCTGTAAGGTTTTGAATAAACTGGAAGATGCTAAAATCATTTGGTGTAAATGGATTTATAAAAAGAAGGAAGACAATGTATGAGATGTCAAGATTAGATTGAAAACCAGGTTATTTATCAGATTACTGTTTTTCTTTACTGCTTCCTATGCTTTCCATTTAGAACAGTTAGATTTAAAAACTGCATTTTTGCATGGCGAGCTGAATGAAAAGATAACCTGGATTTGCATTGTCAGATTTTGTTAAAAATCTGTTCAAATTTTTTGCATTACTGCAGAAAGCCTGTGAGGCTCTAGTCCTATTCTAAATTCATTACCTGGGATTTGTTCATTGTGTGTTCATTTTTCTTCAAGCTGAGTTACGTAGGCAGTTATAAACCTTTCTCTAATTACATAACCTGGATTTGCATTCACAGATTTTGTTGGTTATAGGTAGAAACAAACTGTATGATTGGGCTTTACAATTCTTCCGATGATGTTTCAGATCGAAATTATGAAGCGGTTGCTCAGAGAAGCATTCACAGATCTGATGAGAGTCAGGGACAGGCAAGAGAAGGTTGAAAGAATGCTTGTCTTGTACAAAACCTCTAGAGGAACCCCATTTGAAGAGACAGGTACTCGTTTAAGGGGAGTTGTTGATGTTACTGGAGCTCTATTGATGCTGGACGATGCTGGTCCGTGCCAGCATGATCTACTTAATAGATCAGGTATCAAGACGGGTGTTGGTACGAGTTTCACTTTTGAAACCGGCATTAGACAAAATGATACCTTTGTAGCGGAGTTCGTAGCCAGCCAGAAAGAGCAAGGAAATTTAGATGATGCCTTAATTAGCCCACTGTCACTTGAGAAAGTGTTGTATGTGGCCAATGTCAGCGAATGGCTGTCAGCAGTTGCAATTCCTGTCGGTGCTCAGTGTCGAGATGTTGGAATGGCTGCCGGCTATTCTCATCAGGTGCAGCCATTTGGTAACTAGACCCCTGACTCCTGCATGCTTTCTGTTATTAATTCAAATCCTCTGCTCAAATGAGTACCGTGGTTAGTGGATCCAATGGTCCATGGCATGATGCGTGGATTCCACGCATTCATTGTGGTCCGTTGGATTAATTGTGCAGAGGATATTTTCATTTTCTGTTATAGCATGCGCCAATGTGGCAAAATCTGTGATATCAGTTTGGGCTTTTAATAGGATTCCAATTTAGAATTCATTTATAAATCTTATGTGAATTCAACTCAAAATAATTAAAGGAATTTTATAATTTTACTATTATTTAAAAATATTTAATTAATAAATTAATAATAATCATTTTAACCGGATTTGGGTACCCTAACCCTACTATAATATTAACCGGGTTTTGAATTCATTACCCTAATCATATAATAGCTCGATTAACCACTATCCGAACTCTATTTAATCGGGTCGGATAGCGCTGAGTGCCTGATTAATGGGTACCGTTGCCATCCCATTTAAGAGGGTCAAGTTGCAACATGGGTAACATATGTTTCATATTAATTAGGTTTTTTTTAGTTTAAATGAGATAATTCAATTTGGTCAGGTGATCAAGGTTATGTGATATTAACTAGCTGGACATGTTATGATGTGCCGTCTATGTTATATATTTGAAGTTAATTTAGTTGGCGGGTTGGGTTAAGGTTGATCCTTTCATAAATAGGTTGGGTTTGGTCCACTCCTTTAATTAAAGAGATCAGGTTAGAGTTATGCTTAAATTGGTTCACAAGATGACCAACCTGGCATGCACCCGCCCGTGAACCTGAATTGCCACCTCTAGTTTTAAATGATCAAAACGAATCATGGGATGTTTTCATAGCATTGTTCTCCCAATGATCATTAGATTTATTGTGTTGTTGTGAATGCACTGTATTAGATTCCTTTTAATGCATACCGAACAACGAATGTTCATGGGAAGAACTTTATTTTTCTAGTGTACCAAACATGATTGAATTCAGGACAATTGATTTTCATATCTCACAGCAAACATGTTGTTTCACAGTTTTCCTGCATCATCAGTCATAATGCTCTTAATTTGGCAGGGAAATGGGTTTTCTGATTTCCTGTCCTTTGGGCCGCCATCTCTCAGTCAACGTATGGGCAGTGGAATTGGCCTCACCGTGAACAAATCAAACATTGCTGCCTCTATGGCCCAGTTCGGTTTAAGGTTGGGGCAAGCCGATTCTCTTGTATTCAGCACCTTTGGGCAGATTGCCTGTCACCTCTCCACTAAAACAAAGCTGTCTCTTTCTGGAATCCACCAGTTTTCCCACGCTGTAAAAACTTTCAGTCTCGGACCGCTTAGTTCAGAGCTTGGCAATTTAAAGTGGCGAAAGCCTCCCGAGGGTCCATCCGCGGGGTCAATGGGGGTGCTGGTAGAGTCACAGCTGGATGAGAGTACGAGATTTGCAGGGTGGATTGAGACGGTAAGATCGAACCCAGGAGCTTTGCGTTGGGCTGTTGGGGTATCAGATGCTCCGGAAGATGAAATCGGGTGGGGTCTGAGGTTGGGTGGGTCAAACGGGTGGGAGGAATTTCAGGTGGAGTGTTTCTTGAGATTGAATTTGAGTAGGAAATTCAAGTTGCAGCCGGGTTTTGTGTACATAATGGACAGGGAGACCCAGATACCCGCCCTTATGTTTCGGTCTACTTGGTCCCTATGATATCATTTTGCAGCGCTAGAGCCATTGTGATTGGTAAATGTTAGTTTGGTAAAGGTTGATGCGTTTAAAATGCTATATTGTTTTGTTTCAATGACACTGGTTATGCTTTAGATTGATGGGATCACTGATTTCAGTTCTTAACTTTGTTATCAAAATTGAGTGTAAGATGGTGAAAGCCTTAAACCTTCTTTGAACCAAACCATGTCTTTCATCGCAGTGCATCGAAGCGTGAAGCCAGATCACGAAATTATCATAGCATTAGATCAACGAAGACAAACCAGAAAGGAAATCAGGGATGGAGAGACCTTAATGGAGAGAGAGCTCTCTGGAACTTGAAAGGAGAAGACAATAAGTTACAGGGCTGATAGGCTCTCTGAGGATAAAGAGAACACACAAATCCTTTAGAGAAATCTGACAGTAGAGAGATGACCCGAGGATGATCAATGGATGACCGAGATTGTGCCCCATGAAGTCTAGAAGTTTGAAACCATGATTCAACATAATAATAACATGCAAAACATTTAAATTGGAAAAAATGCATGTAAACATTCAAATAAATTTACAAATCTTCATCTTTATAATTAACATGTAAATCCTATGACTTCTAATGTTATTCCATCGATCTTATATTCAATAAATATAAGGAATGCTGAAACTTGCTGCATGGTAAAATCTTAGTCAACGTATCAACTTGATTTTGAACAAAATAAAGTCTAATGTTGATGTGCTTAAACCTATCATGACATAAATGGTTTTTTGATAAATGAAATTCCTTTAAAGGATATATAATTTCACAATATGAAAGTCTTATAAACCGCCTTTATTAAAATGAAAACTTTACTCGCATGCCAATGGATAAATCTCAATCAATTAATGATCATGTAAATGCAAAATGCATGTATGCTAAGCATCTTAGGTAATAAGCATTGAAAAAGCAAATGTGTAGGATAAACCTCATATCGAGGCATGCATGCTCCACTATCTCCTTCCGTATGCCCCCACTGCTTGAACAATAAACGCCCAACACCTCATATTGAGTCTTATGCAAACGTGTATGATAAACCTCATATTGAGGCATGCATGCTCCACTATCCCCTTATGCATGCCTCCACTGCTCGAACAATAAACGCCCAACACCTCTACTAATACTAATACAATCATGTAAATCTGCAAGGGCATAAAACAAGAGTGCCCAAATAATCCTCAATGTGATAATCTTAATGTAATTATGAGGTGTACAACAACAAAATCACGAAATTCAACCCACGCCCAAGGTAAGATCTTCATCACTTAGAGTTACCCTATAATTCACCGCAAACATACTCGCCCAAAACCACATGATAGATATATAATATGTCAAACACCACTAAATCCACAACATAAAAAGAGTCTCAGCAAATCAACTCCCACCAGCTAGTAGCTCATAACCCAAGAAACTTCGCCTCCTATCTCCACAACATGATATTGCATGTGGGAAGGGAAAACAATGTTTATTTAGATAGCCATCTAGTAGCATGTCCACTCATTGGATGTTGGGTCTCACCCGATCAAGCTAATTTAGTCGTGTAGCGATGGATGTGACCATTGTCGATCAAATAACAAAGAACACAAAAAATATAACACAAAACTAGCACTTCTTAAATCCATTGTCAAATCCATCATCACCAATCCACCATCCCAAGACATTTCATCAAGGCCAGTGGTACTCCCACAACAACCAACATTAATCCCCGATCTATTGGCTGGAGGAGAGTAAATATCATGACTAGTGGCACTTACAATAAGACAAGATCAATCATTGGCCCTTCAAAAGGAGAGTAAATGTCATGGCTGATGTTACTCCCATAACAAGGAATACTTAATCCTCGACTCATCGATAAGAGGAAAGGAATAAGTCATTGCACTTACACCAATTAGAGTTTAAGGGCATCCACATGCTAATAAGTCCAAATGGATCTCAAAACATCCTAGAAAAACATGATCACACTAACTTCTACCTTGACACACTATTACAAGAGTGTACATAGGAAAAATGCCAAGATCCTGTATCTACATCTCATAACCAGCTCATAGTCAATCAAATTGAGTAACCATGATTTGCACATCAACATACCATGAAAACACCACATCATAAGATTGGTCTACCCCTAAGGAACAACCAACATCGAGATCAGGTAAACATTACTGTAAAACTATGTGCCCTTACGGGTTGTAAATTTCAGAAGGAAATTGAATTTTTGACTATGAAGTAGTGGTTGTTTTGAGAATCGTGTTTCAAATCATAATTCCATGAGTTAGAGAATCTTGAGGAGATGTTTTTGGAAATGGATCGAGCCCTGGGAGGTGTCTTGGGTGCTCAAGTGAGCGTCAATAACTTTAGGTTTGAGTTTGAAATTTTGAAAAGGGTTTTACCCTATCGCATGGTTACCACACAGTTAGGTAAAACAATGCAAGTAAACTATGTGAGGTGGATTTTCCTAGGATGTATTACACATGATTTGTGCATGGTTGCAGAAAAACCATGCAAACATGCAGTTTGGGTTACATAAGGTTTTGTACGGTTGATGTGCAGTTTGGTAAACCGTACAACTGAACCATGCAAGGGGGTGCGACTCAAGATAGTACGAACCACATGGTTTTCCAAACCATGCGATAATCATGGGGGTGCCCAAATTTCATTAAAAGTGTGAATTTACCTTTCACTTCCTTGATCTTTAAGCCCTCACCCCTCTCCTCCTTCCCTCTTGTGCGCGACAGACTAGGGAGCCCCCCCTTCTTTCTCGCAACCCCTTCGACTTGGAGTGTTCTTGGGTGATTTTTTAGCAGATTGAGGCGAGTTCTGCTTTTTTCCTTTTCCATACTTTATTTCCCCTATTCTCCTTCTGATTTTGGTTGTCTCGACTAGGGATTTGAGTGATGATTCCACTGGAGCATGGTGGAATCATCCTGTAACAATGAGGCTTTTTTCCGATGTGGCTGGAGGACATCCTAAGATAATGAATGCATGTTGTTGCATGCCATTTCATTGAAGATATGTCTCCAGGTGAATTTTCTTAGGGGTTTTGAAAAAATTGGTCTAAATTGATGGTTGATTTGGGTGTATAAATTAGGTCTTTTGTGCGTCTTAGGTTCAGGTGCATTATGGGGGTGGATCACACCTCATTGCTCGTGGTTTCGGTGAGCAGATGTTGCTTGGTGAGTTATTAGGTGTTATTACTATTTAAATTCAATCGATTAATTAATTATAAATTGTTTTAATTAATTGAATTAGATGTTTTTGCTTGAGATAAGGCCTCGCGTGGATGGGAAATGATTGGTTGGACTTGGACGAGCTTGGGTGAGAGTGGCTGAGCTTTGTTTTAAAAGAAATGGATTCAGATGAGGTAGGTGGTCCCTGTGCATTTCCCTATGGTTTATGTATGTTGTTATATGCCTGTGATGTGCAGTCTCACCACCTAGGATGATTGAAATTTTATTTAAATGAATTGTTTCTTTAAAATAAAATGATTATAGCTGGATGCAAGTGCCAAGGGCCACGACAAACCCTTGAGAATTTGCTCGATGCCTCGGCCACCGATGGCTGAGGGATTGATTATAAAATGCATGCCTTGAGATATAGGGACCCTAGGACACTAGCTTAATAACTCAGACACCGATGGTCAAGGGCTTGAAATATGTGCCTCGAGATACATGGACCCTAGAGGGGTACCAACAACATGATAATGAACGTAGTGGGCTTAGGATAGGTTCTTTAGATCCCTTGGGTAGGGGTGTGTGGTGGACTGGAAATGGTTGGCCCGAGTAATCCATAATGGAACTATGAGATACCTTAAAGCCTTGGGTTGGCTAACTAAGAGAGTGGGGAAAGTATTACTCCCCCACCGGTAGATGAGTACCTGAGTGGGTATGACATGGGTAGATTTATGATAGGTTGGGTGAGTGGATTGACCTAGGGTGACTTTGAAAGTGATATGGGCATTAGGCCATCTTTCTAGAGTAACATCGATGTGTCTTTTCCTATGGGGCTAGTGAGGCCATAATATGATTATGAATATGCTGAGGGACGCTATGCCCTCTAAGCGACGAGCTTGATTTGAGAGTTGAGATTAAGATCGAGGATCCCATGTAGGGTGTCTAGGTAGAAATGTGATCTAGGGGACCTTAGTGGGTGCCCCATGTTATTGTTGACCCTAGAGAGGGTTAATGTAGAGGAGCAATTACTGTCGATTTTGGGTGTCACCTTAGAACCTAAAAGTTGATAGTGTGAGCCTGATATGGCTGCTGTGATGAGTATAGGTCGTGATCTCGAGCGAACGACCATGGTTATGTGTGATGGGTTTTGGAAGATGGTTAACTTGTTGGAGTTGGTGGCCTAGAACCAACTACTTTTTACTTTATTTATTAATGAATACTTTATCACATCTTGATTGTTCTTCTGCGTGACAATGCATGTGATAATGTCCTAAGGATAGCTATTGCATTAAAGGGCCATAACGGATCCCTTCTATGATGAGAACCCGGAAGTGCCATAACACTGTTCTTGAATATATGTTCTATGGTAGGATGATGTTATTTGAGGGACACAAATAATACATGCCATTAGGGGTGAGGACTCATAAAACTTTGAGGCACCTTCTCATGGTGTGTGCCCTTGGTAATATCCAGGAGGATATTATGAGAATGAGACCCGCCAGTAGGAAATCCACATTTCATAGTGTCATTGGATGTTCCTATCTGCGGACGTGTGTATTGGTCCTTAGACTTTAAGATTATTATTAATGGGTATTACAACTCGTACACTTTGATGTATTGACAAAAACTGTGACGACACATTGTTCGCAGCGAGGTAGGATACGTTGAGTGTGTCACGAGTGATACTACATTAATAGATAATGCGGGAAAAGATTTGTCCCTTCTATTCCATAATGGAAGTAGATATCTCAGGCCCTTTGATGGAATTGATATAGCCTAAATAAATCCATGGCCATGGTGAGAAATGGGAAAGTTTAATTCCAGAAAGTCAAAGAAAGAATAATCAAACACATGGGTGGATGACACTAGCATGCAACCCGCTTGATTCAAGATATTGAGACAAAGGGATTAAATTACACGGTAAGCATTCGTATGAGGTGACACATCAATGCGGTGTAAACTTATTTCTCTTGGGTGCCTTGACCCATTTCTAGATAGTAATCTTGGACTTTAGGCAAGCCCGCCTAATACCAATGAGAAAGAGGCCTAGAGGGTCACACACTAAGTGTATCCAAGTATCTCAAGTAGAATAAATATTATTCCTGTATGTGGTTTAATAATTATTCAAGAAAACCTAAATTGTTTTAATGTTGGAGGAAGAATAAAATGAAAAACAAGATATACACGCCGTGTACATTGAATGTACACGCCGTGTAGTTTTTATTTTGGAAAGGAAATACAAAATGAGTACATGCCATGTATTAATGATTACATGCCATGTAGTTTTTATTTTCAGGATTTTGAGGAAATAATATCATTTTATTAAATGGTATTTATTATAATCAGTGTGGGCGCATGTCAAGGAATTAATGATTCGACATGGGGGTTTTCAATAAGAGTTAATGAAATAAATAAAACGCGTAACACGTTTATTTATTATCATAACTCTATAACCTAAAACTGGATTATAAATATCCTCACAACCCCAAAACTTTTCCCTAATCATTGTGCACAACAATTCTAGAGAATTATCTTAAGGATGAAAGAACTCCTTCATCCAAGAATGATCTCAAGATAGAGAGAGATCCTCCTCCATCGGATCAAGGCGATCTAAGGCGGACAATGCAAGAAAAGGATTCTCCATGCTAGCACCTAGAGATTCCTTTGGTGACGTCCAAAGATACGTGGAGCACGTGTGGATCACTACTAGAGGAATCCTACACTTGGATTCTACGACGCAACGACGGATCACATCAGATCGTGACCGGAGACATCAACGGAGAAAGAATTCCATCAAGGTAATTCTTTTCAATTAATTAAATTAATTATAACCAACATGTGATGATCCTACTTTGTGGTTCTGGGACTATGCTTCTTCTTTGTCTTTTTCTGTGATTCGATCTGTGGAGTCTGGCGTTTATCGTCGTATTGATCCCGAATTGATCATTGCTAATGACAAAAAGTCAAGTGGGTACATCCACCCATGAGATTCCGCTGCACCCAGAACCTTCAAGTGGTATCAGAGGGAGTCATATCATTGATTATAATAATTTAGTTTTTCATTGGTGATTTACGCATTTAATAATTTAGTAGTTTCAATTCAAGTTAATCATTATTTAAATCTAAATCTCGAGATATGTTCCTCCTCTCTCATTTCTCATTCACCTTATAGAAACAAATTTTTCTTTTAATTTTGATTAAAATAAAATAGAGGATCTCATCCGGAGGTGCCAAACGTTCCTGTCCGTACAACACCAGAATACATGACATGTATTTGGAAGTACACACCATGTAGTATAGGTTCATTGAATCAGATTGATCCGCCAAATCGGGTCGTGTATTGGAGTATTCCTAAGTCATAAATGACACCGTGTGTTGACTAGGAATAAGTGGCACATGGTTTCCAGAGTACACACCATGTGGTCCACTGAACATGGCGTGTAATCCCTTTGGGTTAGGGTTGGACTGTGTACCCCGTACACAGCTTGCCCGACCAGAAACCGTGTAATGCGGACACTACATGGCGTGTGTCCCACTGTACACGCCGTATACTCCAAAAATTTCCGAAGTACAAAAACACACCATGTCCCTGGGCGTGTACTTCAGATGGACGGTGAACAAAAGTACACGCCGTGTAGTCGGAACTACACGCTATGTACTCATCCAAATTACGCAGATTTATTAAAATTTATTATTATATTATACAAACCCTTGATACGTGTACCATAGTGTAGGCGTAAAGCTGAGGCACAACACGTGATAGGTGTTTTATATATATGTGTTTAATTTAGTATCTGCGTAAATGGGAATTCACCGGGTTGCCTCCAAGGTACTAGTTACGTAAAAAGATAATTTTAAATGAATTTATTTGTTTAAAATTATTATGGATGAGAATATCAAATTCAGAAAAAGGGTTTAAGATAAAAGGATTGATTAATTAAAGATAATTAATTGATTCGAGTGTGTTTTATCTTAAACAAAAAAGATTAAATAATTGAATGCTAGTTTTATTTATGTGTAAATATCATTGAATGTATGGATGATCATGAGCTAGACCAAGACCTTTGTATGTGAATGGTTTCTTTTAATTTATTTATTTAAATTAAATTTGTTGGTCTGTGAGCCTTCTTCTCATTAATATGTAGGGCCTATGCGCCCAAGGTTTCTGTTATGTAAAAACCCCTTTTACCCCTCACCTACGTGTGAGATAAATGCATATGTAATGGAGGGAGCTCCCAAGATAGTGGAGGTGGCTCAAGTCAGGCGCTAAGGTGAAACCAATCCAAGGAGATACAAAGGTGGACATGTGGAAAGTTGTAAACACGAACCTGAAAGGTTCAAGGTGTTTCTCCCCTAGGTCTTGGGTTAGTTTATCAACCGCTAGATAAACTAACAAATAGAACAAGCTCATGATCATACCATTTATTTTATTTCTGTCAGTTGCATGGTTTATTTATTGTGGGTGTGTTGTCACAATCACACAATTAATGAAATAAACAAGCATGCAAGATGTAACTAAAATAAGACCGACTTATGCGTAAAATATTATCTTAGACATGGTTAATCAATTAAGTATATCCCACTTAATATTAACAAGCTTGTAATCAAAGATAATAAAATGGAAATTTACATATAAGGATAAAATCCCTCAAAGAAATATTAAGTCAGTATAGCCTTCCATAATCTTAGTTAGAATCGAACCATAGTTCAAAGTGCTTGACCAACCCTAGTTGGGGTGCTTTCAATTATCGGGGAATTATAATTCAAGGTTTTGGGTTGACTTGACTTGGTTTGTATCAAGGGTTGACCTCCGCAGCAGGACTTGGTGTGACCAAGAGGCAAAGGTTGAGAAAATCCAAAATAAAAGGATTTCAGGATTGGGGAGTCCACTCAACGGATCAAGGATTTGAGAGTTAATGCAGTTGGAATTTGGAATGCCTACCTAAAACCCTTCAAGTTGCTTGACCAACCCTAGTTGGGGTAATGGGAAGGTCAATATGGATCCTTGCCACTAGAATATTCAGGCAATAGAATATTCTAAAGTCAATGGTGATGGCTATTGGATTTCGATAAAATAGTGGGAGACCAATAAGAATTAATTTATTTATTTGTCTCAGTTTTATCATAATAAAGTACTAAACCTTTTTTCATCTTAATTTGTTGAAATGACAAGAAAATGACTTCAAACATATCATTGTGAACCATACCCTAGAAGGAAAACCTTCTCACCGGCACCAATTTCCAAGAGTGGTAGAGGCGTTTATGCGTCATCCTTCACCATAAGAGGAAATTATATGTGCTCAAAGAGCCTATTCCAGTTGCGCCTGGGAAAGAGGCCAGTGATGAGGAATTATCTCTCTATATGAAACACATGGATGATGCCATAAATGTCCAGTGTTTCATTCTATCAGCCATGTCTAATGAGATCTTGAAGTAACATGAAAACATGGACGCGTATAGCATGATGTCTCACCTTAAGTATATCCACCAAGAGAAGGCGAGACATGAGAGATATGAGATCTCCAATGCTTTTTTTTACAACTAAGCTTGGAGAGTCTGCACCAGCTGGGCCTCATGTAGTCAAGCTTATTGGCTACATTAAATTCTTGGACATCTTAGGGATTAAGTTCCCGGATGAGTTGCGTACATATCTCATCCTATCATCGCTGCCCAAGACCTTTTCTAGATTTATTATTAACTACAACATGATAAACAATGAGAAGAGTCTATCATAACTTCTGACCTTAATTCTCCAGGTAGATAAGGACATGGGGTGTGACAAACCCATAGTCCTTATGGTGAATAAGAAAAGGAAGGACAAGGAAAAGGTGCCAAAGACTTATAAACAGTCTAAAACCCCCGAGCACCGTCTCTCCAATAAAGGGAAGGTCCAGAGGCAGGGCAAGGAATGAGAGGCGGTATGTTTTTCATGTGGAAAGCAAGGCCATTGGAAGAGAAACTGAACCCAGAAGTGTGGGGATGCTAAAGGTGCTTTCGTTATTGAGTGTAATCTTTCCATTTCTACACATTGGGTATTAGATACAACTTATGGGGCTCACATCTGTATTCAAATGTAGAAACCAAGTAGATTTAGAAATATTACCATAGGAGAGGTGGATCTTTGAGCTGCCAATGGCGCGAGGCTGGCTGCATTATCCATTGGCGATTACCACCTCTCATTGCCGACTGGGATGATTTTGGTTTTACATAACTATTATTATGTGACTAGTGTTACCAAGAACATAATTTCTGTATCTTGTTTGGATATGGATGGATTTATTTTCAAGTTTGGAAATAAGGGTTTTCTCTTTTATAAGAACAACATATTCTATGGTATGGCGCATTTAAATAATGGTTTGTATGTATTAAATTACAAAATCCAAGTGTTGGAAATCGATAATGAAACAGACTCACATGACTCATACATCACCCAGTTGTGGCATCATCGTCTAGGTCATGTAAATGAGAAGCGCTTGACAAAGATCTGCCAAGATGGCTATTTAGACTCTACTGAGCTAAAACCACTTGATATATGTCACACTTGTTTACAAGAAAAAATGACCAACCCGCCTTTCGATGGACAAGGTGAAAGGGCCACAGAGCTTCTAGGATTGGTGCACATGGATGTGTGTGGACTATTTTCAGTAGAAGCTAGAGGTGGATATTATTAATTCATAACTTTTACTGATGACTTGAGTATATATGGACATGTCTACTTAATGAGGTATAAGTAATAAGACTTAGATAAATTTAAGGAATTCAAGAATTAAGTAGAGAATCATCTTGGTAAGAAGATAAAGAAGCTTCGATCGGATTGAGGTGGAGAATATTTGAACCAAGAATTCATCGATCTTCTACGAGAGTCTGAGATTCTATCTCAACTCACTCCTCCTTATACAACACAATGGAATGGTGTTAGTGAAAGGAGGAACCACACATTGTTGGACATGGTGAGGTCAATGATGAGTCATGCAGATATTCCATTATCCTTTTGGGTATATGCATTACAAACTGCAACATACACATTAAACTGAGTGCCAACTAAGGCAGCAAATGGAATTCCCTCCGAGTTACGGAATAGAAAGAAACCTATTTTGTCTCACACACATGTATGGGGATGCGAGACATTTGTTAAGGCCTTCTTAGGCAAAAAACTAGCACCTCGGGGAACGAGGTGTATCTTTATAGGATATCCCAAGGAAACGAAAGGCTATTACCTATATAAACCTTCATACAAGAAAGTGACTGTCGCCAGACAAGATGTCTTTCTTGAGAGGGAGAACATCCTCAAAAATGATAGTGGGAGCAAGATTGACTTTGATGAAATTAATGCTCAAGATACATAGGAGTTGGTACAAGAACAAGTTCCACATGTCCCCATGGAAGAGGTTTCAGAAACACAAGTACTGCGTAGGAGATCAAGAGAGGTAAGGGAACCAGAGAGATTTGGATTCCTAGTCACCGAGGATGGTGAATCATTATTATTGGACAATGATGAACCTCTATCCTACAAGGAAGCAATAGAAATATCAGAAGCTGCAAGATGTCTAGAAGCTATGAATTCTTAGATGGATTCCATGTACCATAACCAAGTCTGGGTTCTGTTCGATGAGCTAGTTGATGTAAAGCCTGTTGGATGCAAATGGGTATTCAAGAGAAAACTGGACATGGAAGGTCAAGTTAGCACCTATAAAGCAAGGCTAGTGGCTAAAGGATTCAGACAGCGTCAAGAAATTGACTAAGATGAAACCTTCTCACTAGTTGCCATGTTTAAATCCATAATAATCATACTTTCCATAGCAGCTTACCATGACTATGAGATTTTGAAAATGGATGTCAAAACAACATTTCTTAATGGGAACCTTCAGGAAGATGTCTATATGACACAACCAAAAGGATTTGTGACACCAGGTGAAGCCAAACAGGTTTTCAAGTTGCAGAAATCCATTTATGGATTAAAGTAAGCATCCAGGTCATGGATCATACGATTTGATGAAGCTATAAATGAATTTGGTTTCATTAAGAACGAATGTGAGCCATGTGTTTATAAGTGGTTTAATGGGAATGCAGTAATTATCCTAGTAGTATATGTTGATGACATATTGCTTATTGAAAATGATGTACCAGTCTTACAGTCAGTTAAGGACTGGTTGAACAAGTGTTTCTCCATGAAGGACTTGGGTGAATCAACCTACATTCTAGGGATAAAAATCATTCATGATAGATCCAAGAGGTTGATTGGACCAAGTCAGGGTACATACATTGACCAGATACTAAATAGATTTAGTATGGAACAATCCAAGAGGGGATTGGTTCCAGTGTCACATGGATTACATCTTTCTAAGAAAATGTTTCCTCAGACACAAGAAGAGAAAGATATAATGAGTAAGATCTCATACACTTCGGCTATAGGATCCATCATGTATGCCATGTTATATACTAGGCTTGATGTTGCCTATGCACTGAGCATGGTAGGCAAATATCAAGAAGATCCAGGAAAACAACATTAGACTACTGTTAAGACTATCCTTAAGTATCTGAGAAGAACTAAAGATATGTTCCTGGTGTATGGAGGAGACGAGGAGCTTGTCATCAGAGGGTATGCTGATGCTGACTTTCAAACAGATCAGAACAATATGAAGTCACAATCTGGATATGTTTTCTGTCTCAATGGAGGAGCTGTGAGTTGGAAGAGTTTAAAGTAGCCAGTTGTCACCAATTCTACAACAGAGTCCGAATATATAGTGGCTTCTGATGTAGCCAAGTAAACCGTCTGGATTTAAAACTTTTTCTAGGAGCTTGATATGGTTCCTAACAGTAAAGATCCTATCACATTGTATTGTGATAATACTACAGTGGTGGCTCTTGAAAAAGAACCAAGATAACATCAACAGATAAATCATATACTCTGGAAGTATCACCTCTTGATGGATTTCTATCAAAGGGGTGAAGTTGCAGTGAGCAGAGTGTCCACAGAAGAGAACGTGGCAGACCCCATGACTAAAGTCCTATCTCAGCAGAAGTATGAATATCACGTGAGAGCTAGTGGGTTAAAGGTTGTTAGCAGTTGGCTCTAGTCCAAGTGAGAGTCTGTTGGAGTTGGTGGCCTAGAACCAACTACTTTTTACTTTATTCATTAATTAATACTTTATCACATCTTGATTGTTCTTCTGTGTGACAATGCATGTGATAATGTCCTAAGGATAGCTGTTGCATTAAAGGGTCATAGCAGATCCCTATTATGATGAGAACCCAGAAGTTCCATAACACTGTTCTTGAATATATGTTCTATGACCAGATGATGTTATTTAAGGGACACAAATAATACAATCCATTAGGGGTGTGGACTCATAAAACTTTGAGGCACCTACTCATGGTGTGTACCCTTGGTAATATCTAGGAGGATATTATGAGAATGGGACCCACTAGTAGGAAATCCACGTTTTATAGTGTCATTGGATGTTCCTATCTGTGGACGTGTGTATTGGTCCTTAGAATTTAAGATTATTATTAATGGGTATTACAACTCGCACACTTAGATGTATTGACGAAAATTGTGATGACACACTGTTCATAGTGAGGTAGGATATGTTGGGTGCATCACGAGTGATACTACATTGATAGATAATGCGAGAAAGGATTTTTCCCTTCTGTTCTATAATGGAATTAGATATCTCAATCCCTTTTATAGAATTTATATAGCCTAAATAAATCCATGTCCATAGTGAGGAATGGGCAAGTTCAATTCCGGAAAGTCAAAGAAAGAATAATCGAGCACATGGGTTGATGGAACTAGCATGCAACCCGCTTGATTTGAGATATTGAGACAAAGGGATTAAATTACACGGTAAGTGTTCGTATGAGGTGACATGTCAATGTGGCATCAACTTCTTTCTCTTGGGTGCCTTGACCCTTTTCTAGACAGTAATCTTGGACTTTAGGCAAGCCCACCTAATGCCAACGAGAAAGAGGCCTAGAGGGGCACACACTAAGTATATCCAAGTATCTCAAGTAGAATAAAGATTATTCCCATATGTGGTTTAATAATTATTCAAGGAAGCCTAAATCGTTTTAATGTTGGAGGAATAATAAAATGAAAAACAAGATATACATGTCGTGTACATTGAATGTACACGCTGTGTAGTTTTCATTTTGGAAAGGAAATGAAAAACGAGTACACACCGTGTATTAATGATTACACACCATATAGTTTTTCTAGTTGGGATTTTGAGGAAATAATATCATTTTATTAAATGATATTTATTATAATCAGTTTGGGTGCATGTCAAAGAATTAATGATTCGAAATGGGGGTTTTCAATAAGAGTTAATGAAATAAATAAAACTCATAACACATTTATTTATTGTCATAACTCTATAACCTCAAACCCGATTATAAATATCCTCACAACCCCAATACTTTTCCCTAATCTTTGTGCACAAAAATTCTAGAGAATTATCTCTAGGCTGAAAGAACTCCTTCCTCCAAGAACGCTCTCAAGACCAAGAGAGATCCTCCTCCATTGGATCAAGGAGATCTAAGACGGACAATGCAAGCAAAGGCTTCTCCACTCTAGCCCCCAGAGATTCATTTGGCGATGTCTAGAGATACGTGGAGCATGTGTGGATCACCGCTAGAGGAATCCTACACTTGGATTCTACGACGCAATGACGGATCACATCAGATTGTTACCAGAGACATCAACGGAGAAAGAATCCCATCAAGGTAATTTTTCAATTAATTAAATTAATTATAACCAACATGTGATGATCCTCCTTTGTGGTTCTAGGACTATGATTCTTCTTTGTCTTTTTCTGTGATTTGATCCGTGGAGTCTGTCATTTATTGTCGCATTGATCCTGGATTGATCATTACTAATGACAAAAAGTCAAGTGGGCACATCCACCCACGAGCTTCCGCTGCGCCCGAAACTTTCATAACCAATATTATTAATGTTATGAGATATTATGGGAGGGATGCATTAACCTCAAGTTTGATAGTCCTGAATATATTGGATCATTGAGAGTGGTAGAGGGTGAATCAGTGATCTATTTTATTTTATGAGTTATTCCCTTCTTAACCCAACCTCTTGAACCTGTTAAAGTTCTCAATCCACTTAATGATTTCTCACAGCCTCAACTTCATTTGAGGTAATAAATAAACAGATCATCACACATTATTTACAAGGTTTTCCTGAAAGGCCTACTCCTTGCCATTTTGGTTATTCCCACCAACATGGATTCTCCACTATCTTCAATCATCATCATACAACATAGAGTTCAACATGCTCTTTGCACATCCACTACAACCTCCTGTTGGTTATACCCCCCCCCAACTTCATTTGGTTATTCCCCCTAATCACTCATTCCTAGCTTCAATGCTGTTGATTCATAGTTAGAAAGATCAAATTATTCTCCTTTGTTGCTTATACACCACTTGGAAGTAAGATCTCCCTCCACGAGCCTATATAACCAGGTTTTCTTATATACTCCCTCAAGAACTTTAGTGGTAGTGCTAGTCTTGAGACTCCTTCTAGATCAAGATTGATCTAGATCTTCCCCATCTTCATGAATACTCAGGTTCACAAAAAATATCCTTCTTATTCTTTAATAGAACCCAACTTCATCTCCTTCTCTCTCCATGATATAGATGTGTATCGAGTTCTCAGAAATCTCTTGCACAGTGTATGAAAATTCTCTCAATATTCACTCTCTTTATCTTTTTCACTTACCTACATATTTATTATAGAAAAATGGTATGATCCGTCCCTCCAAAGGATTCCCAAACCTACCCTCCACTGTCTTAAAGGGTGTTCTCGATCCCCATGGGCTGGCAACTAATTTCTGAGCATCACAGGAACACACTTGGGAATGATTTTTCTCAATAATTAGAGTAAATGTGACAGCACGAATATAATAAAAATATGTCATGACCCATCCATATGTTATACGTCCACACTAAAATAAAATAAACAGTACAACAACCTAATATCAAACTAAAAAAGTGGTAAAAAATGACAATAACCAAAAATCTCACTCACCACCCGGTCCCCCTCTCCTGCACAGAAAAGACGCCCACCAATGGATTTTCTTCACCCACCAGAAGATGTTTCTACCCATTTTCCATAGAAATTAATATAAGTATAGGTGGGAAAAAATAAATCATCTAAAGGGCCACACATCAGGCATTCTATGAAAAGTAAATGAAAGTACTACTAAATAACAGAATGGACACCACAATCCAAATGCGATAAACTGACATCAATAAATAAATGCTCAATGAGATTTCTAAAGAAGAACCAATAACCTGTAACCGAGATGATAAAATAGGCGTGAGATCATAAGAACTTATTAGGCCACCGTAACCCACTGAAACTAAGTATCCACTTTCATATTAAATCCTAAGCATGCTAATTTGAAATAAAATAGAAAAATAAACATTTTCTATACAACCATATAAAATAAGAATCTTCCTTAAAAAAACATAAAATAAGCATCAATTCATCATAAGTTTGATAACAAATCTTTTCCAATATTTTTCTTAAATGAAAACAATCACTTGAAAAATACCCTTTTCCTGGCCTAAACCACTTGGCCAAAACACCATTTTAAAGTATCACTTTAAAACCAATTTTTTAAAAACCTTTTATTTTGAAATAACCATTTAAAAACTCTCACACACACTTGGATTTTTAAAGAAAACCATCCTTTTACATTTTTATCACAAGAGATCACTTTTCAAACTCATTTCTAAAAAAAATAGTTTTGAAAATAATTTAAACTCATGCTTTCCATTTCCTTCTTTAAAACTTTTTACAAAACCCTTTACAAACATTTGAGAAGCAACCACACAAATAAGGAAGAAATCACACAATCAAGCACCACTAATTCAAGTCATACAATAAGGGTTAACAAACAAAAAATGAATATGTTCCAAGCAATAAAGGAATATTAGGGGATATAATCAAAGAACAAGTTAAATCCCCCAATGATCATAAAAAGGATCCTAGTGTCATGGGATCTACCCTAAGTCCTAACGCGAGACCATCCTATACATTGCTCGACACAGACCAACCTATCGACATACATTGTGTCCTATAACAATCACTCAACTAGTCTACACCCAACCTCATCAGGATGGCACACTATATCTATAACTATCACTAACTAGAGGGGACACTAGTAGTGTGTGGTTACCAGCACATAAAAATTCTAGACTCTCACTTAGCTACTCAGGTTCCCATGACCAATCAAAATGGAGGTGATCACAATAAATCATTACTTTACTCAAGGATAAAACATTTTAAGACAACACATGAATCACCGTCTCCTTTCACAAAAGCAACCTCATAATCCAAAAAGACAAATAACATGCACAATGCATCACAATAAACATCCCCTCATGGGTTCACAAGCCATCACATGCACACAATAATTTCAAAGGGGCTCAAGAGGGTATAACATCATTTATGAAAACTCATTTCCTTAAAATTACAAACATTACATCACTTTAAAACATGTTTAGAATACGAATACATTTAATCCAAACACTTTTGAAACTCAAATGGGAACTCACTCTTCCCCCTTTTAAAATCACCTTTGAAAATATTCAAAGTCACATGAGTTTAAAAATAAAATTCCCATGGTATAACAAACACTTTTTAAATCATTGACTCATTTAGATTTTATAATAATATTTAAACAAAAAAACAAAGGTTATCACATCCCTTTAAAAACAACCAACCCAAAACACTTGTTTCAAAACCCACTTTAAATCAAAAATACCTTTTAAAAACTTCAATTCGGTGCTCGCCGCTGCTTAAAAATACAAAATCATTCTTTAAAATCCAACCATCCATTTTCAAAAACACATGGAATGGGCTCACATCCCATGACAAGTTTTAAAAACCAATTTTATATCAAAAAAACCCCTCATTATTCATACATATAGGCATACATTAAAAGTTAAATCATTTAAAAACATTAAGAAATTAAAGGCATGTGATGGAAAGTGATGAAAAAGAAACACCTATCACAAACAGTGAAAGGAGAGCTGGAATAGTCTTAAATGTTTGCCTTTGATGGTAGACACCCAAAAACAGAAGAAGGAACCCACACACACCCTAGAATCACAAAACCCAAAAAAATAGATCATGGTCAGTAACCCTAGGGTTTGGATGAACCAAATCACAGTGATATGGAGGAGGAAATCGAAAGGAAACAAGGAAGAGAGGGAAGAAAAGACCATACCTAAGTAGATACAACCTTAAACCATGAGGATTGCACAAAAGTTTTTCAAGAATAAAGAAGATTTAGGAGAGGGAGGCACACTCTACTAGGGTGGGGGTCATCTAGTGGTGTTGCATGATAGAGAGAGGGGAGGCTGGAGGGAGGAAGTCGTGTGAGGGATAGGAGCTCAGCAGGATGGAGGGGTTGCCGATGAGATGAGGTGGTGGCGTCACATGAAAAGAAAAGACCTAGGGGGAGGGGTTTTTGTCGATGACATCTTGGTGTACTCCCAATCTGTAGATGATCATGCCTAACATCTTGACATTGTCTTGAGTACACCGAGAGAGCATAAAATTTATTAAAATCTATCTAAATACAACTAAAGGATTAACATAATGCAATTCCTAGGTCACATTATCTCAGAGGCTGGAGTGTTGGGGACCCTGAGAAGGTTGCAGTTGTGGTATCTTGGGAATGACCTAAGAATTTCTTCAAGATTCATAGATTTCTAGGTCTAGCAGGATATTAACTACATTTCATCTAAGACTTCTCATGTCTGGTAGAGCCAATGTCCAAGCTAACCAAGTAAGGGGTGAAGTTTGTTTGGTCAGATGCTTGCGAGAGGGATTTTTAGGAGCTGAAAAGTTGACTGACCTCAACACCAATCATCACCTTAACTAAGTTGAGTAAGGAATATACCGTGTACTATGATTCATCCAGAGTTAGACTCAGAGTATTTCTGATGCAGGAGGATCAAGTGGTTTCTTATGACTCTAGGTAGTTGAGACCACACAAGAGGAATTATCCTACTCATGATTTGGGATTGGCTGTGGTGGTACATTCCATGAGATGTTGGTGGAATTATCTTCTAGGTGATAGGTTTTTGGTGTACACGGATCACAAGAGCCTCAAGTAAATTTTTTCTTAGTATGACTTGAACCTTCCACATAGGAGGTGGTCCAAGTATCTACATTATTTTGACTTTGAGCTGGCATGTACTCCAGAAAATGTAATCATCATTGTCAATTCCTTGAGCAGGAAGACGCGAACAGAGGTGGTGAGAGAGTCTTGTGATGAGTGGTGGCTAATGGAACTCTTTATAGATATGCATTTGGATATTCTAGAGTCTCAAGGGAGAGCATCTTTGACATCAGTGTCTATTATTCCCCTTCATTTGGATCAGATCAAGAGAGAGAATTTATTTTATCCAAAGGGATTAGCTTTGAGGGATGACTTATATGGTGGGGATACACCATCAAGTTAGTCTCTTGGAATCTATAACTTTCTTCTTATCCATGTACATACCGAATTATGTGAGGATCCAATGAGGGAGTTTCGTGTGTCTAAATGGGGGGTACATCCTAGTCTGACAAATATGTATCATGATTTCTGAAGGCAATACTGGTGTCCAAGGATGAAGAAGGAGATGGTGAGATTTGTGGTGTGATATTTCACCTGTTAGTAGGTGAAGACAGATCACCAGAGTCACATTGGTTTACTAAAACCATTTCCCATTCCAAAATGGAAGTGGGATGATGTCACCATGGGCTTTATGACAGGATTACCCAAGACACCTTGAAAAAATGATATAGTATGGGTGATCGTGTATCAATTGATGAAGGTATCCCAATTCTTGTCTATCAGGGATACCTTCACCATCAATGATATAGGTAGTATCTACACACAAGAGATAGTTATATTGAATGGTGTTTTGAGGAGTATCATTTCTAATCTAGATCCCTGTTTCACATCTTGATTCAGATAATACCTTTAGAAGGCACCAGGATTGTAGGTTCTTTTGAGTACTTCCTATCATCCTTATATTAATGTCCAATATGAATGGATGATTCATATTCTGGAGTTTATGTTACTAGACTATTTTTTGGACTTCAATGGTTCTTGGGATCAACATTTGGAACTCATGTAGTTCTCTTATAATAAAAGATTCCAGGCATTGATCCAAATGGATCCTTTTGATGCCTTATATAGAAGGTCATTCTGTTCTCTTCTTTACTAGTTAGAGGCAAGTGAGTCAGTGTTCATTAGACCTAGTCTCATGTAGGAGACATCTAAGCTAGTTAAATTGATCAATAAGTGGTTGATAACCATATAGATATAGTAGAAATCATGCACTGACCATTGAAGATGGCCACTAGAGTTCGATGTTGGTCATTGGTTTTTTTGGGTGTCATTTAGGCTGGGGAAAATCCGTATAAGGAAGTAGTGAAAGTTAGAACCCATGTTTGTCAGGACGTTTGACATAGTAGAGAGGGTTAGTCCAGTGGCGTACCATTTGTTCCTTCCACAATGATATAGTTACATGCATGATGTGTTTCATGTGCCAAAACTTCAAAGATATAACCCTGACCCTTCTCATGTGATAGATGTTGATAACATCAAGATAGATGTTGATGTGTCCTTTGAGGAGAATCTGTTTCTTATCATGGACCACAGTGAGAAGAATCTTTGAGGGAAGACTGTGCCTCTAGTGCGAGTTTAGTGTCATCATGGGCATGTGCAAGAGGAGACTTAAGAGAGGTAGTCTGATATGTGAATGCAATGGCCAAACTTATTCACCGATACCCCATAGTGATTATTCAGATCACAAATCAAGGAAGAACTGTTATATGGTGGTGAGGTTGTAAGATCCCACCTTTTTATAGGTAAGTACCTCTTTAAGTTTTGGTTAAAACTCTTTATGTTTTGTTAAATCACTTTAACTTTGGTAATCAAACCCTTGTACTTGGATGGGTTAGTGTTTCAGAGGTGTTTGGAGGGAAAAAGAGTGGGGAAGATGAATTCTGGATACATGAATTAATTCACATCATGAATTTTCATTTCATGACATGAATGGTTTTGGGAAGACCCCATGAAATTCATTCAAGGAATGGATGGTTTTTTGGAATAATCAGTTCATGAAGTGAGATGTCATTCATGATGAGAATTTGTTTTCAAGGTTTTAAATCTAAGGCAATGAGTGTTTTGGTGTATGCGGGAATCGGAGGATTCACTATGTGAATCCCAAATTCATGTTGTGAATAGGTCCTAACCAAAAACTTTTTTTAATTTCCTTATCCTATGATTCTCATATTTCTCTCCCCATTTTCTCTCAAATTATAGGCCTCCCTTAGGATATTTTTGGAGTTCTCTTCGATCCAAAGGCATATTACAGTGGATCTTGGTGTTCCAAACCTAGAGATTGAAGGTAAGACTCTCAGTTCTTCTTCTCCTTATCATTTCATTAGTTTTTACTTAGGGAGAACCCTAGTTTAGGACTACCAAACCTGGATCTAGGATTGATTTATTGTATTGATATTCTCTTGATCTTCATTGAATTGAAGGAAGGAGGAACCCAATTATACCTTGTCCATTGAGGAATTTATTCAACTTCTTTTCTTTTGAGGTGGGTGGTCTAGAACAACTCTCTCACAACTGTTTTGTTTTTTTAGTATATGCAATAAGTGTGATCATGTTGAAAAATTGTGCACACAACCTAACCCAACTATTAATCCACTACTTTGATGAAACCACATGCATAAACCTCTCTTAGACCCCTTGGGTCCATTGGCGTTGAGACTAGGACTTGCAGCCACTTGAGGGGTGTGCCAACCCTTGAATCTAGGTTGGAATTTGAATGAGATTAACCTAGAGCCCCTTGAAAAATTGAAAATTGGTTATGATTTTTCTCAACAATGTGAATTAGTTTGGACGTGAATTGATATTTGGATTAACTTGTTAATTATGATGATTGGCTTGAGAATAAATTACATGGATCAAAAATGGTGATCTGGCATGTAATTAAAATTGGTATAAAGGAATGATGAAATATAGATATGATGATATGTGTAATAGTAATTATGATTAAATGACAAGTGAAATGGAAATAGTTACAATTATTTTAATAATTGGTAACTTGGTTTAAATTGATAACTGCCTTGTATTTGGTTATTGAAATGAACTTGGTAAATGGAGTAAATTGCATGATAATTAGCCAATTTTTTAATTGACCAGTAAGTATTTGATAAAATATTTGAAATGTTGGTGTTTGGTATTATAAATTCATTTCTTGTATTCTTGCCTTGTCATTAATCTTTTGCCACTTAATGATTTTGGATGAAATTATGGGATGAATATGGAATTCCTCTATGGATGACATTATAGACTGGAAATGGAATTCCTTAATGGCTAAAATTATGGGATGGAAACGTGTTCCTCTATGGATGACATTATAGGTTAGACATGGATTTATTTCCTAGATAAAATTATGGGCTAGACATGGAATTCCTCCTCATATGGAATTATAGGTTGGACATGGCATTCCTTCTTGGATGAAATTATGGGCTGGACATGGCGTTCCTCCCCAAATGAAATTAATGGTCAAACATGGAATTCATTCTTGGATAAAACTATAGGTTGGACATGGTGTTCCTTATTGAATCTATAGTTTGGACATAATGTTCCTTCCTAGATGAGATATTGGGTTGGACATGTAGTTCCTTCCCAAATGAGATATTGGGATAGACATGCCGTTCCTTCCTAGATGAGATTACGAGTTTGACATGGTGTTCCTTCTAGTTATTTTACTCTATTACAAGGATAGAGACATCTGATATCATGATGAAGCAGGTTTGGCTAACCCTGAGTGTCAACCTGGAGCTCAAGGGTTGGTAGGTTGATTTGATGTTATGTATTAATTTATAAATTAATACCCCTATTTATTTTACTATTTCATGCACTATTTATTTAAATTGGATTTTTTAGACACTTTTTTTTTCAGTCTACTAAGTTATACTCACACCTTATATGGGCACCATTTGGTACCCATGTAGATTTCATGGATGCAAGTTTGGAAAAGGGTAAGGGTCCCTATGCGTGATTTGATTGCATTTCTAGATGGGATTGGAGCATGGAGATGATACCAATCATGGTTTTCGGATCAGTGTTTTTGGAGTCTTTATTTAGAGTTTATTTTTAGTTTACTTGTATGAATTTCAGTACATCATTTAGATGAGTATACATTATAGCATGTCAAGATTTATTATTACTATTTGGATTATTTTGGTTTTACCATTTATTTTTCTTGAGTTTCATCTTTGATTATTCATATGATTTCCACTATTCTTGCAACTTTTTACTAGAGGGCATAGTCTCCCCAATATTTTTCTTACACCCTCATTGTTAGTAAGTAGCCTCTAATGCACAGGTAGGTGTGCCTTAGGTCTCATAACTACCCGTCTCGGTCACGTGAGGGAGTATCGGGCCATGTATACTACAATGCTAATGTCGGGTTCCCCTGGATTATCCATTGTTTGTTTTTTTTGAATTTTTTTTGGTTACACTAGCTGGGAGACCCTAATAGAATTAGGTTACTGAAAGAATATAGTTGAGTTAATCTATATTAAAGATTTGGATAAAGAGTTATCCACTAAGCTATCCAAGATTCATAACTATTATGATTGGTATGATTCCCTACCTAAACAGATAAGTGACAGGAGAAATGCTAAAGTGGATCAGAATTTAAATAAATATGGATCTTGGTTCACTAAATGAATATGATGTATGGGGTTATAATTTTTAGTTGGAGCACTATCATTAAAATTCCTTGATGAAAAATATAAAACATGATACTCACCCATAATATGTCTTTATTATAGATAATAGAATACTTAATGATAATCATTCTGATATCACTTATAAGAATGGACTATAAAATAGTTAAATATTTGTATTTAGGATTGAGAATTTTTCTCAAAGAGAAACATTATAAGCATCTGAATGTGAATGTTATAGAGATTAATTCCACAAAATCTAACTCATGGGTATTAGATACTAGGTTTTAATCGCATATCTGTGCTGAAAAAAAAGACTCATAGATGGGAGGGAATTGATGAAGGGTAAAGTAAATATTTATATTGATAATGGAGAAAAATTTATTACTTTAGAAGTCAGAAATTATGATCTAATTATACCCATTGTATTATTCCTAGAATTAAAAAACTGTTATTATGTTCTCACCATAAAAAGAAATTTGATTTTTGTATCTTGTTTGTACAAGATGTGACTTTAATTCATTATTAAGAAAAATAGTTGTTCTATATATAAGAATGAAATGTTTTATGTCCTTGATAATATAATGAATGTTTAATATATTCTAGATATGGATAATCTTATTTTTAACATTCAGAATAAGAATCCCAAGGTTGATTCTAATCCTGCTTACCTTTGGTATTGTATCCTTTGAAAAATAAATGATAAATGAGTTCAAATAATCTATAGAAATGAATTATTGGAATCATTTGATTATGAAACATTTAATACATGTGAATATTTTTTACTAGGAAAGATGACCAAGAAACCTTTTGGGAGAAAATGTGAAAGGGCTAGTGGACTATTGGATCTTATACATAATGTTGTATATAGATCAATGATTACTCAAGAAAGTGGTGGTTTTAGGTAATTTTTTCCTTTTAACAATGAATTTAATAAATATGGTTATTTTTTTCAGATGAAACTCAAGTATGAAACTTTTGAAAAGTTCAAAAAGTTTTAGAATGAAGTATATAATCAATTGGGAAAAAATATTAATATTCTTCGATCGGGTTAGGGTGGTGAATACTTGATCCAAGAATTCAAGGATCATATAGTATATTGTGGAATAATTTCATAACTCACTTATCTTGGAACACTATAATAGAATGGTGTGTATTAAAGGAGGAATCACCCCCTATTAGACATGGTTCGATCGATGACGAGTTTATGTAACCTTATTATTTAATTATGGGGTTATGATATGAAGACTATTTATTTAATGCTAAAACGAATTCCATATAAATCAGTCATGAATACACTATATGAGACATGGACTGAGAAATGTCCCAAAATATCTTTCATGATAATTTGGGGTTGTGAATCACATATACAATGATTGGATTCTGATAATATTATCCCCAAATTATATAAGTATTTATTTATTGGTTATCCCAAAGAAAATATAGGATATTATTTCTACCACCCTACTAAAAAAAGTGTTTGTGGCTCAAAAAAATATATTTCTTAAGAAGGAATATCTAAGTTGAGGAGTTAGTGCGGGTAAGGTCAAACTTGGAGAAATTCAAGATCAACAAACAGGAAGTGTTCTTGGGATGGAAGTTAATCTGGTTCCATAAAGAGTTATGGAAGAAGAACAAACTCAAGTTACACAAGAACCTAGAAGGTCTAGTAGGATTCTCTAGAAACACATGAGATATGGATTCCTTGTGGCTAATGATAATAAAGTAACATTGAAAAGTGATGAACCTACAACCTATTAGGAAGCCATTGATAGTTTTGATACTGAGAAATAGTTAAAATCCATAGAATTTGAGATGGATTCCATGTACACTAACCAAGTTTGGAACTTGATGGATGCACCTAAATGGGTAATACCCATGATGTGAAAGTGGGTATTTTCATAATAAAACTAATATGGATGGTAGAGTATCTATCAATAAAGAATTCTCAGTGGAAAAGGTTTATAAGTAAATCCATGTTATTGATAATTAAGAAACCTTTTCACCTATTATGATGATAAAGTCTATCCAGATTTTTCTTTTCATATCATCTCATTATTATTATGATATATATCAAATGTATATCAAAATTTATTTCATTAATGGGGATTTATTTGAGTATGTGTATATGATATAACTTAAAGGTTTTGAAGTGCCAAATGAGACTCCTAAGTTATACAAGTTATAACGGTCCATTTATGGATTAAAGAAAGATTCTTAGAGTTAAAATATTTTTTTTGATGATGGAATCAAAGATTTTAGTTTCATCAATAAATTATATGATTCTTGTGTATATAATTGGGTTAGCAGGAGTATAATAGTATTTTTGGTATTGTATTTATACCAAATAATACTCATTAGAAATGACATCCTGACACTTTATTCTGTGAAGGTGTGGGTAGGTAAATGTTTCTCAATGAAATACATGGGTGAAGAAGACTACATACTAGGTATGAATATCTATATATATAGATATGAGAGGCTGCTTGGACTGATTCAAAACACATATATTGGTAAAGTGATAAAGCATTTTAGCACGATGAACTCCAAAAGGGGGTCTTTACTAGTGTTTACTAGCACAAATATTAAGAAGATTCATGATCCTTTTAAAGAGTTATAAATGATAGTTATGATTACTTATGCATCCTCCATAGGATCTATCATGTATGATATGTTATATACTCGACACAATGTCTCTTATTCTTTGAGTATAAATTGTAGATACTAATCAAATCCCAGTGAGAGTCATTAAATTATTGTAAAGAAAATTCTTAAGTACCTGAGAAGGACTAAGGATATGTTCTTGGTCTTTAGAGTAAAGGATGATCTTTGTGCAAAGTGTTACAAAAATGCTAGTTTACAATTTGAAAAAGATGATATGAGATATCAATATAAATTCATGTTTTTCCTAAATAATGGATTTATCAGTTGGAAGAGTTCCATGAAATCCACTATAGAAAACTCGAAAAAAAAGGAAGAGTATATCACTACATCTGATACTGTAAAGGAATATGTTTGGATCAATAATTTTATTATTGAACTTGGAGTGGTCCCTAACATCGAGGGATAAATTGAGTTATTTTGTGACAAAAATATGGCTATTACTCAAGCTAAAGAACCCTAGTCTCATCAAAAGACCAAACTCATCCTTTAAAAATACCATCTCATATGGGAGATTGTTGAGAGGGGTGATGTAAAGGTTAGTTGGGTAGCTATAAAGGAGAATGTTGCAATTTCATTGATGAAACCATTACAAAAACAACAACATGAGGGTAATATGGAATCTATGGGTTTAAGACACATGAGATATTGGTTGTAATGGTTGTAAAATATATCATGTTATTATAATGAATTAAATCTACAATTATCATTCATTCATGTGTGCTGTAATTTATTTTACTTAAATAGTTGAATGATAATATCCCCTCAAAGTACAGATTTATGTTGTCCCTAATTAATGATTATCACAGAGTATTATGGGTTGTGATGATATATTTAGATTAGAATAAATAGAATCTTGTACTCATTTAAAAGAGTTTTATATGAGATATGAAGAGTAGATTCATGAGGTAATAAGTAGAGACTTGTTACTCATAGTAACCCACTAAAGTATATCTCATAGAATATCATATGGTCATTGATGTACTTAGGGGTGTATTATTATTATCAACCCTTCTTACCTGATGTTGAAAAGATACATAGCATAAGAACCTACATAATCAGATACCCTATTTATGTAATTTTGAAAATAGATTATCTAATATAGGGATGTTTGGGCATGTTTCTAATCATGTAATTGGTTGGAGTGCAACCAAGATGTGATTTTTCCACTTCCATGATAAGAAAGGAAATCTGACCCTTGATTGAATTAGACTGAGGAAATGCATGGACATGTTTTTTTGAGTCACATAAGATGTGTTCAACTACTTAGACAAGGGTCATGTGATTTTATCATCTATAAGATGAATGACATGTGATGTATTCATCAACTTGGTCTGTCTTTTTCAAATAATCAAGAAAAGATGAGTTTGTTATACAATATTGGAATGTTCCTCATATTGTGGTCACTCTATGTAATAGGAAAAGGTATTATATAGGTATATATATGATACATATTGTGGTAGAAATGTTCATATAGAGATATGAGTATGTTTGATAGAGATCAAACTAGACCCCATAGTAGCTTGAGCATCACTAGTTATTTTATAGAGACCTATCTTTGCCTATATCTATGAAATAGAGATTTTATATTTTTTACCAATGTTACTAAGGCCTGAAGGGTCACATGGTTAGGCCCTTGGATAAGGATAAAATTTTAGACAAATTATTTTTTTAAAATAAAGAGATTTTGATGAAACTGTATCCAAAAGAGTTTGGGTAGATTCATAAAGAGTTGTGAAGTTCTTTATAAAGTCCCTGTGGGATTTTAGTGTAAGTGGGAGATTATTGGATGTGCACTAAAATATGCATGCATGAGATTCATGTACACATGAATATGATTGATGAAGTATATATATAATATGATATTGTATATATATAGTGTGTATTTAATACATGTATATGATGCATGAAAATTTTCATGTATACGGTGCATGTGTTCACATATAAATATATATTTAGATATGAATGAGATGCATGTATAATAGGTTTCATGCGGTGAAAAAACTAGATCTTTCTCTCATAAATGGTTTTCATCAGTTTTGAACCAAAGGTTTGTTTATAAAATCTTTTCATTTATTCATTAAAATGAGTTTAATGAATTATACTCAACAAAAATAATTCATGAGATGCATTATGAAGGAGTGGCATGCTTCACTTATATAAATATAATAGTTCTATTTGTTGAGGTATCATTTTTCATCCAAAGGTGATATGATCATTAGTTTCATGAAAAGTTTTCGAAAATTCTCTTCTTCCCAAGCTCCATTTATCTCATCTGAGAAGGTGAAAGAACCCATTCATAAGTTTGGGTATCCTATTAATATGACCAAGGATCAGTTGGATGGTTTATTCTGTCAGATTCAAGAAGTATACATTTTTTTTCTTCAAGTGATCTTCATAAAAAATTTTCCTTTAAAGGAAGAAGATATATATTGTTGTAGTTCCCAAAATCTGGGTGCTTTGTTCATCTCTAATTTATGATATATTTACAAGTTTAATTTCTTGAAGATATATCCACCTACTTTGGGTTGTTTTTCACTACCAATGATCATTAGATGATCAAACAAAACTTATCCCCACTTTGAAGAAATACACTTAGGGGTGAATGAAGAGAAATTGAGTATGTTTTTAGCTAATATTTAGTTTTTACCTTCTCTTATTGAGCTTATTAATCAAGAGAAACTAGGGTATGTGGAGTGACAATGTAATATGAGAGTTATAAATAGAATAGAAACCACCGGTGAGTGGTCTCTATCCTTCTGGGATATTTTCTATTACAGGGGCTATTTTGTGATCCCTCTATCCACGAAGAAGAAAATAATGAATGATTTCTATAAATATAAATAGTTAGTCCATACAAGATCCACCGATATGTACTATGATATAAGATTAAAATATCAGTGATCTAGTATGAGATGGGATATAATAGATTTTTATAACGATACTATAATTTTCAGCAGGTTAAAGTTGAGCATTAGAAACCCCCTAGTTTGTTGTAGCCTCTTCTTATCCCCACATATAAATGGTATGAGGTATCTATGGATTTTATTATCAGGTTACCTCATACCCCTTGGGGAAGGAATGCTATTTTTGGTGTTTATTGATTGGTTGAATAAATCATCTTATTTCATTATGATTAAAGAGAGTATTAAGATGGAGGATCTCGATAAGTTGTATGTATGAGAAATTATGAAATTACACATAGTTAATTATAATATTATTTTTAATAGAGATCCCTAATCCACCTCTCGGTTTTGGAAAGGACACAAAATGGTGATAGGGTCCCAAGTGAAGTTGATCATAGAAAATCATCCATAAATGGATGGTAAGACAGAGAAAGTGATCCATATTTTGGAGTATATGACCCATTCTTATGTACAAGATTTTAGAGGCTCATGGTATACACATATGGCATTGGTTGAGTTTTCTTATAATAATATATATTAGTCCATTAGAATGGATCCTTTTGAGGCCTTATATGGTTTGAGATTCTAGTCTCCCCTCTATTAGATTGAGGTGGAAGAGACTTCTCCAGTGGGACTAAACATCATTCAAAAGATAAAAGGTAAGGTTCAGAATATCCAAAAATTACTGGTGATGGATCCAAGTTACTATAAATGTTATATTTACCATCATCATAATCCTTTTGAATTCTCAGTTGGTGAAAAGGAATTTCTAAATATATCACCCTGTTTGGGTCACTGATGGCTTGATAATAAAGGGAAGATCACACTAAGGTTTATATGAGATTTTGAGATCATAGAAAGGATTTTGAGTTGTTTATTAGTTGGAATTTACTCCTCAGATTAAATATATTAATAATTTCTTTCATGTATCTTAGATAAAGAAATATAATCCTGATACTTCCCATTTATTGAGTTAGTAATAAATAGGGCTAGATACAAATGTTTCAATAACTGAGAAACCAATCAAGATTGTTGACTCCCATATTAAGTCTATGGATGAGAAATCTATTACTTTGGTTCACTTATTATGATAGAGCATAGGTAACTCTCATAATACATGGTAGTAGTAATATTTTATAAGGGAGAAGTGGCCTCATCTTTTCTTTGAGAAACTGTATTCAAATTGACTTTTAGGGGTAAAAAGTGATATGGTGGGGAGAATTATAACACCCATGATGTCATTTTTAGGTAAAGAATTCATTCATTTATTATTTATTATTTATTATTTTTGTTTCTTGACTTGGGGATGGAATACTATAGTTATGCATAAATCCACATCATGAATCAGGGGAACATGGTGTGATGAGGTGTTATGTGAGGAAAATCACAATGTGAAGGCCCGAGGGTGAGTTTTTGAGTTGATGTTATTGAGGTTAACATAATGTAAAAGGCACATAACAACATGATGGGTGTTTGGGGAAGCCAAAAATGGATAAGTCCCAAGTGTGAGAAATTTTTCTTATGTATTAGGGGAAGTCATGCTATGAAAAAGAGAGGTCATATTGTGACTATACAAGGATTTGGGTGATACATAAGGTTTTAAGGGAGTAAAACTATGGGCCATAGAGGTCACATCATGATAATGTGTAAGGTTTTTTACTTGGTAAAATTTGAGTTTGGTAGGGGGAAGCAGTCACACTGTGAGCTAAGGTGGAAATACCATGACCAAACTCCAATCTTAGATCATCTTGACACTGGACCCCCATTTTATGATTATTGTGCATCATTACATTATGGGGGTGTCATAGGTTTGATCCACAATATGAATACCTATACTTTCAAGGTACTCATTCCATGAAGGGCAAGGCCACATCGTAATGAAACCCTAGATATAAGGGTTTTAATTTTAGTCTTGCCTCAGGAAAGGAGTGTCATGCTATGACAAGGAAGGTCACATAATGACCTATTGTTCCCATATTTATTTAAAATATACATTAATTTATTAAATGATATGTAATTAAAAGGGGGATTTTACTATTTATTCATCCATGTCATGGGATAACCCTTTTCCAAACCATCTAGGATGTGGACATTTCCCCTCTCACCTCTCCTCCCCTTCCCTTCGATGCAAGCGTATGTTTCATTAGGAAATCATTGGTAAGTGATCTTCCTTTATTGTTTTTGTACTTATCTTATATTCTCTATATTTTTATTTTTTCCTAGTGGATATAGTTTCCTAGGGTTTCTATTAATTAGACTTATGATAAGGGGTTTTGATTTTAGGGCTTTATTTCTTCTTTCTTAGTAGATTCTCACAGCTAACTAAAAAATTCTTTAGTTCAAGATAAGTGGTTTCATGAGTCACATTCATTTGAGGAACTAAATATGTTTTATTTGTTTTGAAATGTATTTTAAATGATTTAAAAGTATCATCTACCATTATTGAGGAGTAATTTTGATATGATATATTTATTCCGCCTCTTCTCTTACGATAAGAGTAATTAAAGGGGGTTTAAAAGCATGTTTTATATATAGAATTGATGATGCCCATAACATGTTTGATAAAATTAATCTTTGAATGGAATGGGTTTTAAAATGAAAGTTTTAATTATTTGATAATGATTATGCTTCATGGGAACCCTATGTAGGGAACCAAGGATAAGTACCTACCACTACTGGAATTTCTATTTATACCCAAGAACCCATACCAATAATTTATAAAAAATTGGTATAGGTCCCCTATACCAATAAATATTTAAAATTGTTGGTATGGGATGGTTTTTATGGGTTATACCAATGATTTTAACTAACTATTTGTACAAGTAGGTTTTATATGGGATATACCAATGGTTTTTAAAAACTATTGGTATAGCCTGGTGCATAAGCCAGGTCGTGCAACCCTCCCCCCCAAATCAATTACTCCATGGTGAGGTTTTTATTTTGGTCTTCAATTCCTTAAATTACCTCAATTCTTATTTAATTATGCTCTGATTAATCATTCTTACAATGATTCTTTGGTTAAATCATCAAGGTATATTGATTATGTTCACCTTTTATCATATTTTATTTCCATATTTCTGCATCTTCACACCCAAAATTATGAATGACCTAAAATAAAAAAAATGTAATTACCATGTGTTTGGTTATAAATAAATATAAATATTTGAAATATCATTTTTTATAAGTAAGTTTTATCAAATTGGTGTGATTTTATTTGAAAGGAATGAGTTATAGATGTGTTATATTTTAAAAGTGGCATGTATTTATTTTTAATGTAATTTGTTTATGTTGTTTTATGGGAACTTTATTTTTTAAAACATAAATTCATGTGCTCTAGGCGTTTATAAATAAATTTATGATTTGTTTTATAACTAGGTTTTAAAACATAAAATTGGTCAATATTTCAAGTTATGTTTAATAATTTAGGGTGTTTTGGGGTTACAATAATTTTTTATTACACTTTATAAATCCACTTTAGTAATATTTATTCTAGTAATGTATTGATTATGTTTAAAATTGGTTCAAATAAAATTTCAATTAATATTTTAGTTTTGACAGATTTATTTTAAAATTAATTTTCATTTCTTTACTATATATATAGTAATTAAAGGATTATTTGGAAAATACATAATTGTTTACATGGCATGATTAAAACGCCATTATGTGAAGGTTTGTGTAAAAAATGATATTATATAATATTAAATGCTCGTTATTAGATAATAAATGTGTGTGTTTTTGTAAGTTTATTGGAGTTTTTTTTGTGGTATTATGTATAGTTATTACTAATTGATATAAATGATTTCAATATTATGGTTTTAAATATATGTTATTTTGTTATCTCATGGGATATAGTTATGAAATTTGGGATATGAGTGATAGATATAAAGTTTGAATTATTTCCAATGGACAATTTCCCTTCCCAAATTTCATTTTTCATGATAAACTATGTTTTATTATAAGGATGAATTCATATATGTTAAATTTGGTTTTTATACATGTGAATGGAGAGTGATTTAAAATAGATTTTACTTTAATCTTATTTCAGTGATTTTCAAAATGATTAAAATAAAGTGAACATATATAATTTACTTGAATTAATTTAGGACTGGGTAATGAAATTTGGTCTGTAAAATGAAATGATTTGAATTTTTATTCAAAAGATTCATATTTTTCACAAATTTTTCAATTATTGTTTACTATGTTGATATTATTAAAAACTTTTTTTATATAATAGAATGGATAAAAGTAAGATGTATGAAACTAATCTGATCTCAACTAAGTTTCAAGAGAAGTTTTATTTTTTTATATTTTTCATTTAACAATGATTTTGATTGAGGTCTTATATGTTTCCCTTGTTATAATTGTGTTGTAAGACCTTGGTTAAATAAGGAAGAAGTTAGCTACCATATAAAAAAAGTTGGTTTTCAAAAAAACTATTTTTTGGCATCACAATGGATTGAAAAGGAAATCTAATACTTTAATGAGTGAAATGAAAAGATTGTTATGGAGAATTTATTATCTGACCAGAATCTATTTATGCATCATCATGATAAAGATAATATTCCAATGAAATAAGACAATGATACTAGTACACATGAGGAAACTAATAAAAATGATGATGTTGAGGGAGTGAAAATATTAATAGATAATGCCAAGACTCCTATATATCTAGAATGTAGTAAAATAATAAAGCTAGAATTTTTAATATGGTTGTATCATGGGAAAACCATGTATGAAATTTATAATACTGTCATCAATTATATTCTTACCTTTTTGAAAGACTTACTTCATTATGTTGTATATATTCCCTAAAAAATTATACGGTATATAAGTCAATCAACCAACTTAGATTTTCTACTATTAAAATTCATGATTTCCCAAAAGATTTCAATTTATTATGGGAGGAAACCATAAGACTAAATGATTATAAAGAATATGGTATATCTTAATGGAAGACAAATGCATATATAACACTATCTCATGTGCTATAAAAATAATTTGTAACATTACATTGATTCCTAGGATCCAAAATCTTTTCATGTATGATAAAATCTCAATAAATATGTGATGAAATACTACTGAGAGAATTAAATATAATGATGTTTTGGTTTATCCTATAGATGTATTTTCATGGTAGAAATTTGATGTATGGTATCCATATTTTTTTAGTTGTGGCACATAATGTTTGGTTGGGTCTATCATGTGATGATTTAAATACGTTTGTTCAGATGATTACTTATCATAATGTGGCTATTTTTGACATTTATAAACTTATTTTGTGTATGATTATGAAAAAAACATTCACTTTATTTAGTATACTCATATATAGACCTTATAATCATGGAAATGATATAGATGTGTACTTAAAACCTTTAAAAAAAAATTAAAGCATCTTTAGAATATGTATGTGCACACATGATATTCTTCTTTGACAAATATATTTCAGCTACGTGTTGAACTTATATGGATGATAAATGATTTCAATGATTTTGAAATTATGTATGGTTGTATCATGAAGGGAAAACTATCCTTCTATGTTTGTATGAAGAATACATGATCTAAAAGAGTTAAATATCATTATAGTTTCAGTTTCATAAGACAATGATGATTCTTTCCAATGGATCATCCATACATGAATAATAGTTGATGGTTTAACAATATTGTTGAGGCCAGGAAGACACCTTATCATATGTCTAGAACTGATGTGCTTAATGAATTGAAATATGTTAGTTTTTCAATAAGGAAAGTTCATATGAAATCTATAAAGAGTAAGGATATTCTCATTGAATCCAAATGCAATTGAAAAAAATAAAAGCATCCTTTTTGATTTTCCATATTGGCCCTCCAATTTATTATGTCATTGTTTTTTCATAATGTACATTGAGAAAAATATATTTGAAATGATGCTTTCAATTTTTCTAAATTTCAAGGGGTCTCTAAAGATAATTTACAATCTCAGTGTGACTTGGTGGATTTGGGTATTATACTAGAACTGTATCCTGCATGTATCGATGAAAATAAATGGAAAGTTTTTTGTACTTCTTATGTAATGAAACCTTCAGATAAAAATTAATTTCTAGAATTAATAGAGACTATAAAAGTTCTTTATGGTTATTCAAGAAATATTTCTAAATGATAAAATAGAATATAGTTGAAACTAAAATCCATTAAAAATCATGACTATCACATCCTTCTTCATGAATTGATTACAATTGAAATCTTCCATTTTCAATCCAATAATGCAAGGGTGATGGTGATTATATTGTTCCATTTCTATGATACCTTTTTTCTAAAAGGTTATCCAAGTATTTATTGATATAATTTAGGAAGTTTCACCATTAATTTTGTGTGAGTTAGAGATAGTCTTTCCACAATAATTTTTTCACTTACATGTTGCATCTAACTATCCATCTTCCAATTGAAATGATTCTTGGGGGAACCATTTCATTTAATTGGATATATCTAATTTAAATAAATATGTACACAATGAAGTACTATGTTCATAAAAAGACCATCTTAAAGGTTACATAATGAAAGGTTATCTAGCTTAAGAATGTATTGATTTTTGTTCAATGTATTTGGTTGATGTGAGCACGAGGTGTAATAAAAAAATGGGAAATGAAGATGATAAGTATGAGATAATTGAATCCAATTTTACATATATTCCCCGAATATAGAAAATTTATATGTTATATGCATTGTCTACATTGACCCTTGAATATGGGGATATAACACACCACATAGTTGTGTTTAACTATAAATTGTTTGATGACTATATCAAGTAAGTAATTTAAACATGTATATATTATCTCATACTACATAGTTTCACATATATATTTAACTTTTATTATCATTTTATATAGGGGATATAGGAAAATTATAAGTAGAATTCATCATTCAATACCTTTGAGAAAGAGAGACACTTTGTATAGTGAAAATTTTTATGCTTTGTTAAAATCTAAGGTACAACTATTACTTTGATAAGTAAAAAAATAAATGTTCATTTAATTTTAATATTCATAAATATTTTAGGCATTGAGTTTACCTATTGACTCTATATCTAAAGAATCAAGAGCATCATCATTTGGCCCCAATTCTTTGGTTTGTGAATGAAAATAATTGATAATAAATTGGTAAATTTTTTTCATAACTGATCAATCAGTGAACATGATAAAAAAACATGATGAAATTATGTTAACTACAAGAAAAGACTTTTATTCTAGTGAATTAGATAATAGGACTCAATATGAAAATACCTCTTATTATAGATTTATTGAGAAAATATTGATATTTGATTACGACTCGCATGGTCAAGTCACTATGATAAAATGTAAGTGGTTTGATTAAATTATGAAATAATAAAAATTTATTGATGGATATGGATTTATAGTTTTTTATAGGACTCAATTATTAGCTACCAATGAGCCATATATTTTAGTATCAATGAAGAAATAAGTGTTTTATGTGAAAGATCATTCAATACCTAAATTCAGTGTCATTATTGATGTAATCCTAAGAAATATTTTTGATGATTGTGGGGATGAAATTGACACCATTGCTTCCAACATTGGTCTTGATAAAAATATTATATATAATGACTCAAATAGTCTAACTATCATAGTTGATTTTGAACTTGGTGTAGTAGTGGGTGATATATAGAAGCAACGATATGTGTCATTAGTTCATTATGATTAGATAAACTTGGGTCTTTCAAGTAGGTACTATTGTAATTTCTTTAATTTGGATTCATTTTAGAAGGGTATCATTGATTTAGTTTTTTTAATTTTGGTTTCATTTTATTACATTTATTTCAATTTAATTTGTTTTCATACAAATATCAAAATAAACTAATAAATTGATTTGAACCATCTCTAAATAATATTAATTCATGGATAAGTAGTCTTAAAATAGAATTAAAAAATGCTAAAGCATATTTAAATTTTCACTAAATAACACCCAAATAGGTTTCATTGAGAACCAATCATAAAATAGAATATATTTAAAATAGGTTTCTTAACAAATAAGTTTATTTTTTTTAAAAACTGGTTTAAAATCATTTTAAAAAACAGTTTTTTGAATAGGTTTTTTAAAAAATAGGTTCAAAATAGTTTTCAAAAACTTTTTTAAAATAGTTTTTAAAAATTGGTTGAAAATAGTTTTAAAAAAAATATTTCCTCAAGTGTTTTAAAACTAGTTTTTAAAATCTTATTTAAACTCATTTTAAAAACTCTTTTAAACCAGTTTTTAAATAGGTTGATAACAATTTTAAAAAAATAGTTTAAATAGGTTAAAAAAGGTTTTTAATTTTTTTTTAAAAATAGTTTTAAAAAATAGTTTAAACCAGTTTAAAATAGTTTTAAAAAATAGTTTAAACCAGTTTAAAATAGTTTTAAAAAATTGTTTAAATAATTTTAAACTAGTTTTAAAAAATATTTTTAAACTAGTTTGTAGTGTAACTATTACATAGCATGAAACCTAAAAGATTATCTAAAAATATAAATTTCATTACTATTATTTGATAATGTTATGAAATATTTTATGCCTTTTTTGACATTCTATTATTATACTTTGGTTATGCCATGTCACCTATTTTTTGTTTGGCTTGGAAATTGGTATTCCTTAATTATTTCCCCCACCTTTTATACTTTAGTCCTATTTATCTAAAGTATTTAAACAATTAAAAAAATTACATTTCATTAATATACATAATATGAATGATATTGAAGAATCACGCAGGAATAGATTATGACAATGATTGATGAATATGAGACCTAGGTCTGCCTCCTCTAGTTCCATTAGTGAGTACAATAGTTCTAATGTTTATCGACTATAATATATTAAAAGTAATATTCTTATTGTTTATAAATTTTCTTTCAGGTACATTCATATAGGACATAATTGATCTCTAGTCTGACAACTGATAGGGATCAACATCATTGAAAATTGAGTGGGTATGCTAATAGAGTTACTTGGAGCACCCATCACACATGTTCACACCCAGACCCACCAGTAGATATCTAATCTACCACACTTTTTCCTCCTCTACCTCCACTTGATGCTCCAAGGATTTTCCCACCAATGCCTTCATCATCATTTCAGTCATGATCTACTTCTCATATACCATTTTCATATCCTATGATGGTTCCTCATCTCCTTTATATATTTCATACCACTTTTATTTCACATTTATTTTGAAAAACCCTGATATTTTAATATATAACTTCCTTTGAATAAACCAAATGTGTTTGATAGCTTGTTCCACATGCAACACTAAAATTAAATGAAATCATGATATATTAAATAAAATATAAATATTTAATCATGACTATTAAAACCTAGCCATTGAATTAATATTAATGAATAAGATTAACTTATTTATGAAATATATGTATAAATAAAACAAACACAACCTTTAATATGATTTAAATCTAATTGGTATAACTAAGATGACTAATATGATCATTTTATAATTTTTCTAAATATTTATTTTCTATGATATATACATTTCTATTTCAATAAAATTTTTATTAATGACAATAAAATTTATTTGATATGAATAATTGGTTAATACTAACTTAAAATGTAAATGATAGGAAATATTAATGATAATGGTTAATATTCTTAAAAATATATTTCCAACAAAAACCATTTTTCATTATATCACACCATTTTATTTAAAAGTTTAATTTCTAAAATTTAGAATTAAAATTTGAAAAAATTATAATTATTTTTAGATTCATCATAGTAATGTTTTTAAGAAGTTTTTTGGTATTTTTCTAAAAAGACTTATTATTAAGTGAATAGTGAAAAATATATATTTTTACAAATAACATGAATTTTATGAAATTACTAGTATATAAGTATGAATTATAAATTAATGAAACATTTTTATAAGAAAAAATATGTATTTTATATGTTACTTTATAATTTATAAAAATAATAGTTTTAATATACAAATCCATATTTGATATTTTAGAACATAAGTAATATTTTCTCAAATTTTTTAATACATTATACATTTTTATTTTAAAATTAATTTTTATCACTTTTATGAATTGAATAAAATGAAATGGATTTAAAATTTAGAATAAGTGGGTCCAAATTATCTAATAAGGTCCAATTTATTTTTAGACATAAATATCAAGTTACCTTGGGTAAAAACTAGTTACCGTGGTAAAAGCTAAAATGGTAAAAGTAATAATTCAAGGGGTAAAGGGATTGAAACATGATAAAAAAATTTCTAGAATTGATTGTTAAAGGTTTGGATCAAAATTATCTCTTCCTCACTCCATTATTTCTCAATTTTGGATCTTCTTGACATGTTTAGAATGTGTTCCCATTATATCAAGTTGAAATATTTACAAAAATGTCATTCTCACCACTTATAAAAGGTGTCTCTCAAAAACCCTTTAAGGTAATCATATAAAATAAGTTTTATCCTAAAAAATTCCATTTTCCTCCCCTTATAATAATATTTCACTCTATTGAGCTTCTGGTCACAAGATATTAGCCCAGGTTATTCATTTCCAAGGGATCTTCCAAGGAAATCTCAAAGTGCTCAACGCGAGTAATCATTTTTTACATAACTTATTTATTTTATATTTTTATTTTAAAATTATAATTTTAAAATAACTATGTAATTAAATAAGTATTGGTTATATAATTAATGCTATTATGTAATGATAGTACCCATTAATCACATTTTCACCTTTCTATTAAGAAAATTTTTTTTGTCATTTGTGCATTATTCGGACTACCACCTCCACGACGTAACACATTTAATTTTACTTAAATACCTTAAAATGTTGGTATAAAAAGAGAATTTAATAAATAATTATTATATTTATATCATGTTTATAATTATAAAATAATACACTATATTATTCATTACACCCGTTTTATGAAAATTAAATCATTATTCATGCATATGTGCGTACAACAACCTCCATGGAATGATTGATTTCCATTTTTATTTTCATCACCACCTTACATGTATGGTCATGAATATTATATTAAAGTATAAATATGATTTTTATGATATAATTATGGTTTTGGTATGAAAAATTTTATAACCTATTAATGATATGATCAATAAATGATTATCTTTAATTCAATCATTTAAAACGAGCGAACTAATAGGATAATGATCACTTATTTCTAAGTAATAACTTTATATAAACTATATTAAATTTATAATTATTTCCAATTATAATATATCACAATGATAGAAACTAAATAATATCATCATGCTTATGGTATAATGATATTATATCTAAACCACCCCATAATCATCTGTTAATCATGATAAGTTCATATTTGGGTCAGTTTAAGAATACTATGTATTTTTTTCATGGATGAATATGAGATATTATTTAATATTATAATATTATATAAATATGTAAATATTTTTTTTGGTTAGGTAAGGTTATATCAACATTTAACTCATTAATTAATAAAACACTTTTCATTCATTAAGAATCACCAAAACATGATTGTCATTGATTGCATCCTCATGGATCATAACAAAAAACACCAATAATTGAAATTAAAGTTTTATAAAATATTATGGAACATCTTTTCTAGTACCATAAATGATCTAAGAGTGATTTATTTTAGAAAAATAATTGACACCAACACCTATTTAGCTATTTATTGTTTGACCATCCACTTTCTTTCTTTGGATAGTCTATGATCATGTTATCCATTTTACTTGCATAGGGAAAAGTATTTTACATTCTTGATGATAATTGAATGATAACATGGGTTTATTATGTATTGATATTCTATATATTTTTCATTATATGGATACCCATATTTTTATTCATTTAAAGGTTCTTTAGGGAAAGATATAAAATGTATTATTGACTCTTATGGTGAAAGCATTGGACTTAATCAAGTGACAGGAGGGGAACAACATTATATAGACCCTAATGCATCAGACAGGTCTCATGAGACAAAATATCTTGGGTTTTGGTGTATAACTCTCCCCATATAAGTACAATGTATTAGAATAAGGCCTTAAAAACATGTTTTTGATGTCTAACATTATGCATTCCATCAGTATGAGATTAGTATTATTAATATCCATGTTTTCATTTATTACCATGGATATATAATTATATTAGTTACAATTGATTATAGTATTATTCATATTATTTATTCCTATTATATTATGTATACCATGCTTAAGTTTTTTTATGAGTTCAGTTATATGTTTACCTTTACTGATCATTTGAGCTCACCCCTTTATTATATTTCTATTCCATAGGTTATAAAGAAAAGTAGTACATAACATTTTTAGAAGAATAGAACATGTGAAATAATTTTTTGGAGATATTGAAGATTAATTATGGATTAATTAGTTTTATATATAATAAAAATGCTCCATTAGTTGAGAAAAACATGGGATTTATTAGTTTATTATTTGTTCTAATTCTCTACAGATATAAACCTAAAAGGCCTTGAGAATATATGTAATATAATGTTTGATTTAATTCATGTAATTATGGGATAGATATTTCTAATAATCTATAGTTGGTATCGAAGAAAGTATGTAAATTATGTGTTTATGACACCAAATCTGGTAGTGTGGGTCTGGGGCATCGCAATTGGTATCAAAGTAAAGTTTAGATATCTTTATATATTGAGATGGTTGTTGAGGATAATTTAATTCTTGATAAGTTAAGATTGATCAAAATTTAAAGGGTATATATAACCCTTTATGTTAGTTGAGGTAGTATTGAATATTTTGGGGATTAGGATAAGAGAACGTCAATGAATATCCTAGAAAAAAGTCTAAGTATAGGACTTTATCTTGAAGTTTTGGTAAATTTGTGAGCATGTGGTTTTCCTAGTAATTAAATCCCTCTCTAGATACTACAAGTGGATACAATATCTGTAATAGATATAACTAGGGGTAATAAACCCAAAATGGAAAATTAGGTATTAACTCAAACGTCACCTAGTGCAATACAAAGAGGACCAATTGCACACTTTATTTGAAACTCTCATAGGATATGATTTGGTTAATCGCATTATCTTTATGAACCATTATGAAGTATTTAATAATGATGTTAACTAATTAGGTTATAGAATATAATATAAAAATAACCCAATATAACCAATGATTGAATAAAGAGAGTCATAGGTTAATATTAAAGTATTAAATGTTAAAAAACAATGTCATATGGGAATACATATTTAGATTTATGTTTTCATATTCATATTTTGGATATTATCATAACCATTTTGATTTTATCATTTGGTTAAAACATAATCACAATAATGATGCTGAGAAAGATATGTATCCATATTCTTTTATTTCATATAACTGAATAAGGGAAAATACCCAAATAATTGATAATTTGAGTATATTATTATTATTATGAAAAAGGTGAGTTTCTTTGTCTTACCTAAGGTATTATGGTTGATATCTAAATATAAATTAAATATTGATACTCTTAGCTATTTTCATTAGTGATTTATATTTATCAATGATATTCAGGTATATTTAAAAGTTATAAGGATTATGTGAAACATCTAAGGATTATTCTTCAATATTTCTTCTTTAAAGGTTTGGAAACATATATTAAATGGTATAAATAACCTTTAAAAGTGATTTATGACAAGGTTATATTTTTTGGGATAACTATTGAAGAACTCATGATTGTGGTATAGACAACTCTTAGGTTTAAAATAAGATTGATATTGAAGTAATAAAGGGTTGATTTTGCCCGAATGGCCCGAAGGCCTTCTTTTTTTTATTTTATTATAGATAATACCCCTTTTAAGGGTTGAAGGGGAACTCGTACATGACCCGTAGGCCCAAGGCACAAGGCCCGACATGACCCGCAATACATGACCCGAAAGCCCAGAGGCATACCATGCCCATTACATGACCAGTAGGCCCATCCCACTAGAACTTACCCTCCCCAGCATCTTGCATCATTGATGGCCTTAGCTCCCCACCTTGCATTGCTGATCGGCTAGCATTACCCCGTACAAAGCTGCACGGTGCCTGGTCCCGATGGCGGCTGCCATACCCTCTCATTCTTCCAATCCGGTTAGCTCTGCATCTGGTTGCTGCTACTCCTGTTGCTCTGATCCTCTTCTGGGGCATGTTCTGTGTGAACTGAGCTACTCCATGGTCTACGTGACCTGAAGGCCATGTGGCCCAAAGGCCTTTGATGACCCGAAGGCCCTGAAGACCCGTAGGCCCAAACTGGTGGCCCGAACGCCCAAATCAGGTGAATAGTTCCGGCTGCTATAGTACCGAATAGTGATTGCTACAGTGACTGCTACATTGACTCGTAAATTCGCCTCCACCTGGTTTTGAACCTGGGTCTCTTGGATGCTAAGCAGGAGCCCTTACCACTCGGGTACGAGCTTGTTGGCAATAAAGGGTTGATTGATTTTGAGAAAAATTAGTTAGATATTATTAATAACCTTGGAACTGATGATTGATTTAATGATAAAGTGATCTATGATAATTTTGGTGAAGTTTATATTCATTTTTTGGATTATGATATATATTGACTAGTGTGTGTTGTTATAAACTTATGGTTAATATCATTTTAGGGTTAAATATAGTGTTAATTTCATAAATAATATATGTTTTCACCATGGTTTAATGTCTTAGAGATTTTGATGAGTTTAGGTGAGGTGTATTTTAGATAATGTATGATTAGGGTATATACATACTTGGGTATATGATTGTATGAAAGATTAATTTTTTCTGAGAAAAAAATAAGTATCTTAATATAGTCTAAGAGAGTAAGTTACATGTTATATTAGATGTTATATCTTGAATGATGAATATTTAAGAATACTCTCAAATACTTTCCTCAATGAGTAATAATTAAAATCACGAGGAAAAAAAATTAAGTGGGGGAAAATGTAACAACCTAAGATTTTAATATATGAATTATTTTAAATGATCCAAATGTGTTTGATAGCTTGTTCCCCACACAACACCAAATTTAAAGGTAACCACAATATATTTATATAAAAATATAAATATTTAAGTATGAACATTAAAATCAGACTGTTGAATTAGTGTGAATGAATATGACTAATACGATCATTTTATACTTAGAAATGTATTTTTCAAAATATTGCCTTTCCATGTGACATAAATTTATATTTCAAGAAAATTATGATTAATGATGTTAAAATATATTTTTATGAATAATTGGTTAATACTAATTAAATTAGTAAATGATATAAAATATTAACAATAATGATTAATATTCTTAAAAAAATATTTTCCTATAAAAAATATTTTTCATTATATCTCACCTTTTTATTTAAAATTTTAATGTATAAAATTTAGAATTTGAATTTTAAAAAATAAAAATTATCTTTGGATTCATCATGATAATATTTTCTTAAGATTTTTTTTAATTTTTCTAAAAGATTGTTTTTTAGGTGAATAGTGCAAAATGTCATTTTTTACAAATAACATGGATTTTATGACATTACTAGTATATAAGTATGAATTGTAAATTCATGAAATATTTTTATAATAAAAAATATTTATTTTATATGAAAATTTAAAATTTTAAAATTTTTAGTTTTAATATACAAACCCATGTTTGATATTTTAGAACATAAGTAATATTTTCTCAAAATATGTTTTAAATACATTATATATTTTTATTTTTAAATTATTTTTATCAATTTTATAAATCTAATCAAATGAAATGGATTTAAAATTTAAAATCAATGGAACCAAATTATAAAATAATTACCACTTTATTTTTAGGTATAAATATTAAGTTTCCTTGGGTAAAAAAGTTACCACGATAAAAGATAAAATGGTAAAAGTAATAATTCAAGGGGTAAAAGGATTGAAACATGATAAAAACATATCTAGAATTTAGTGTATGAGGTTTGGATCTACCTTATCCCTTACCCTATACATAATTTCTAAATTTTTTATCTACTCGACATGTTTAACATGTTCTCCCTTTACATTAAGTTGAAATATTTAAAAAAATGTCATTCTCACCACTTATAAAAGGGGCCTCTCACCACTACTTCAAGTCACTCATAAAAATTTGTTTTTTCTCATAAAATATAACCCTTTCCCATTACCATATAATAATATTTCACCCTATTGAACTTCTGGTGACACGATATCATCATATGTCATCCATTTCCAAGGGATATTCTAAGGAAATCTCAAAGCGCTCAATGTGGGTATTCATTTTTTACTTAACTTGTTTTTTTTTATTTTTTTATTTTTCTAACTATAATTTTAAAATAAATATATAATTAAATATTTTTTTTATATATTTAATTTTATTATGATACAGTAATAACCATTAATCACATTTTCCCTTTTCTATTAATAAAAACAAATTGTCATTCGTGCATTGTGCATGCTACCTCCTCCACAACATAAAATGTTTTGTTTTCCTTCAACACCTCACAAGGATGGTATAAAATAGTAATTTAATAAATAATAATTATATGTATACATATATATATAATTTTTTTTATTTTGAAAACTATATTACTCTTTCCTCTCATTCTATGAAAATTAAATTATCATCCATGTGTAAGTGCGGACTACCACCTCCATAGAATGATTTATTTCCATTTTTCTTTTCATCATATACTTATATTAATGTTCTTGAGGATGATATTAAAGGATATATATTATTTTTATGATATAATTATGGTTTTGGTTTGGGAAATTTTAGAACTTATTATTGATATGATCAAAAAATGATTATCATCAATTAAATCGTTTAAAATAAGCGAACTATGAGGATAATGATCTCTTATTTTTAAGTAATTAATTTATATAAACTATATTATATTTTTAATTATTTTCAATTATTATATATCACACTAAAAACTCTAAATAATATCATTATATTTTTGGTACAATGATAGTATTTCTAAACCACCCCTTAATCATCCGTTAATCATGGTAGGTTCATGTTTGGGTCAGTTTAACAATACTATGTATTTATATAATGGATGAATATGAGATATTATTTACTAATATAATATTATAGAAATATTTAAATAATATTTTTTTTGTTTATTTTAATTTTATATCAACATTTAACCCATTAATCAATAAAATATCTTTTGTTTGTTAAAAATCACCGAAACACGATCATTATCGATTTTATCCTCATGAATCGTAACCTAAATTTACATGAAATAAAATTACATATTTATAAAATATCTTGTAACATCTATTAAAATACCTTATATGATCTTATAGTGATTTAATTTGGAAAGATAATAGATAAAGACACCACTTTTATGAAACTAGTTCAAAGGGATAAAGATTACTCACATCTAGTGTTGAAAAAAGGTAAAAACTAACTTATATATATACATTTATGTATATAATGATTATAAATTAAGAGTATAAATGGTTATAGTTATGAATAATCTTCATGGTTATATATTTAATTCAATTAATTTACTTATTCATAACATTTGGTGTAAGTGCAGAACGAATCAGGACCGAGGTAAGAGGTTTCATCTCAAATTCCTCTCTTTGAGACATGTTTGATATTATTAACTTAATTTAGTTTATGTGGTGTATACACTACCTATTTGAGATATAATATCATTAATTATATTTTAATCATGGTTTTTAAATTTTAATCACAAGTCTTCTTATATAAGGGGTTTTGATTAACATGTTACTCATACTGTAAGGGTTTTCTTAGTCTCATTTTTGATTATTTGAGATGCACTACGTGTTATGCACCATGTTTGATTTATATGGTATTATAGTGATTTACTATCCCATGAATGTACTATATTTTTTTTCTTATAATATATGGGATAAAATAAGACAAATCATTTTATTTTCTTTAAATATATTTTGAATTAAGTGTTACCCCACCTGTAAGAGTTTTTGGTAACTCAATTTTCATTAATTGAGTTATGATCATTCACTTGAAATTATTTCATATAAACTGGTTACATTCTACCCTTTAATTATATTATGTGGTATTATCTTATTGTTTAAATTTTTACCACATAAACCCCTTTTCAAATGTTTCATACTTCATTAAGTATGTTTCCCACAAGGAATATTGATAACTTAAATCTTCTTTATTTGAGTTATAATGTTTCATATTTAACTTTGATTTTCCACGCTTGGGTTATACCACCATAATATTTTTTTATATGGTATTTTATAATAATTTTTTGGTAAAATGAAGTTTTAATACAAATTAATGTTTTGTTACTCTTATTACAATGTGAGTTTTGAACAAAGGTATTTTAAAAATAATAAAATGGTAATTTCCTTTCACTTTCATATGTTTTTACATCCTCTCATCATTTCTACAAGATAAAATTTATATATTTTTAATTATGAATTATTAGAGATTATTTTTAAAATTAAATGTTTTTAAAATCTTTCATTCCACCTTTACAAAAGTTACCTTTGAAAGCAACATGTAAATCTCTATATTACATCAATGTTAAAAATCATTTCTAAAATATCTTTTATGTTTTAAATTAAAATTAATTTTAAATTTTCAAAAGGATTTTTCTGAATATGGTTTATGTTTCACTATCTATAATCTAAAAATAAACATCATGTTACATTCTTTTAGGTACTTCTTTACTCTAATTTTTCCCTTTTTTATTTGGGTATGTTTTGGGACTTTTTGGGATGAAGATAATTTGTCAGGGAAAATGACCTAAATTTTAAGGATATTTTTTTTGAATTAATGGTTTATGGGTTTAAATTTGAAAAAATATTTGGAGGGTGTTGATATATTATTGGAAGTTTTATCTAGCGGTCTGTATTTGGTACTGCCTACAAGATATATTTACATCGTAAATATTTGGATTACGATGTAAGTTTAGTGAAAAGCACAAGCTGTAGAAATGATATGGTCCATAAAACCATTTAGAAAATATAATTTTTTTATTCTATAAAAACCATTATTATATTTTAAAATCATCACTCAGGATAATTTCACCTGAGGCGACATGTTTTTCATCATAAATGAGTTATGAGAAATATATTGTGTAAGATTGAGATTTACGCCATAAATTCCCCACTGCCTTTAGGTTTTATTATCCACTCACATAACTCCTTCCCATTTCATGTTGAAACCATCTCCCTCAAAACCTAGGTAACTACCAATGCTTTTGGAGTGTTTCATTCCCTCTATATCATTTTTCTTGGTGCAGTTGATTGCCAGTGCAGTGGGTTTTCTTCCTTTGGGTATATGTGATCTCCCTCTCTCTATTTATCTTTGTTGGTCTTAGTTTGGTTGTGGCGTGTGATGTGGTTTTCAATGTTTAATAATCATTATGTGATCTTGATTGATCCTTTGTAGTTTTACCTCATGCATTATCTTTTGGAGATCGATCTTCTTATTTCCAATGTCCAATATCAAAGGAAAATAGGTTTCCTCCATTATTGAGGTAGGTGTATCTATATAAGAGGTTAATTCTTGATTTTTTTGTATTTTATGGACAATTAATTTAGGCTATTCAATGTAAATGCATGATTTGACATTATAATGATTTTTTGTATGAGATTCAAATTTTAAAAGGGATTTTATTTAAAAATGGATTTGTGCACACCAAGTGTTTGATTAAATGTTTTAAATGGTTATTTTGGTTTTGAAATGGGTATTCAAGACCATAAGTAGAAATAATTTGATGTGAAAATGTTTTATTAAATGTGAGAATGGGTTTTAAAAGGATTTTTACATACTTATCATATTAGGTAAACTTGGGTGCATTGAGAAATAGAATTTTCACTATGTGTGTGTGATGCCAGAAGAGGTTTTATGTCACTTTTTTAGGTGTAATGACACTAGAGGTTATGTTTATTGGAATAAAATTAATCCTAGATTAAGGATTTTATTTTATGCCTAGCACATATTCTCATAAGTTAGAGCCCAAATAGTTTGATTTTTTTATTTATGATTATTTTATCACATAATGGTCTATTTCATAGTTATTTTATCACATGCTTACCATATGGTGTATCCATGGTTGTTTACCTATTTTTTTATTACTATAAATATTTTTGGATTTGGTCAATGTGGTATTTTTTTTAAAACAAAATAATTGTTTATAAAATGGTCTTACTTTATGAAAATGATTTGTAAACTGGATTTGTTTTAAAACTATAAATGATGTATTCCTGATATTAAAACTTATATAGATTCTTTGGTGGAATCCTATTGGGATTTATGATCACATACTAATTTTTCATTTGGGTGGTTATATATGTTTTTTAGGACTTAAGTAAATGGTAGGGAATTTTATAGCCTGTTATCTTCTCTTGTTATCGTCAACTTCATAGCAGGGTGGTTTGGAGGTGACAGATGGTCACACAGGGACATGTTTAGTCATGTATTGTTTTTAACTTTTTTGGTTTTTCTAGTTTGGATTTACTTTATATGTATTGTGGATTTTTTATCTTTCTTATTCATTTTACCCTATCAGTTTTCCTTGTTCAGGTTTATTATGAGACATGTTGCTTCTGCTTTTTTTGTACTTCACCACGTGGTGGACCACCTTGGGTGACTTATCTAGTTGAACCCAACTTTAAATGTTGTGAACATACCTAGGTTTGGTTTGGTGTCTTGGTAGACTGGAGTTAGGGTTATCTGAATTTGGATAGTAAGTGAGTAAAAGGGATCTGACTAGCTCACTTATGTGACTGAATCTGAGTTACCATGGGAGGCCAGTGATTTTTTTTTCAAGATTGAGACTTGGTGGTTGAGGTTATTTGAATGAACCATATATGGGATTTATTTAAATGGATATATTCTTTCTTTTTTCCAATATTTTATTCATCAAATCCATGACTAATTAAAATTCATTTAATTTAAAAGAATTCATATGGATACCTGAATTTGGTCTTATGATTTTGGAATCTTCTCATGAATTATTGGTTTTTGTATTGTGATTATTATACAATGACTCATAAAAGATCTCTTTCGAATCTAAGAGAGGAAGCTAAAAGACAGGTTCCACAGGAGAATCTTGCAGTGTACACTTCTTTGGTAGAAGCTATAATCTACACTGTTAATACTCTAGGTCAATTGGGTTTAGGGAACCTGGGATGAGTGGTGGATCATGGATTAGAATTTACTAAGAAAAATCCACACATATTCTGTGATAAAAAAGGGACTTATTAATCTAAGTAGTGTCTTTATAGGATTGAGAGGATCTTCAACTTTTTTAAGAATCCTAAGGGATCTAAGGTGGGGTTTTCCATATACATTATGGAAGGATTGGTAAGGAGATGGTGGAAATCTATTTTTTAAGCTGATTTGCGCAAGGATATTACATGTTACATGGGTTTACTTTAAGAAACTATTCATCTAATAGTTTTATCTCGAGACATTACATGTAGAAAAAATATGGGAGCTTCTAACCATAGAGTAAGGGAAGCATACCGTTCTAGAGTATTTCACTCACTTTGCTGAGTTGGTTCACTTGGAACCGGATCTTGTTGCCAAAGATAACCTAAAATCTCATAGGTTTGAGATGGGGCTGAGGGATGATATTCATTCAATGCTAGTTCTTATGTTCCTTCCAAATTTTGTGGAGGTTGTTGATAAAGAATCTATGGTATAGGCAGACATATCCATGAGAATAGGTTTGGGTGGAGCTTTGGTTGGTGCAATTTTTGGTCAGGGTGTTTCTTCTAGTCAGAAAAGGAAGCACAAAGGTGGCCAATTTTCTTTAGGACCAATTTCAAGGGATTCATGAAGATAGTAGTAGGTTGTTTGCTATCAGTGTGCAAGGCCTAGTTATACCAAGCCTAATTGTATGAAGGCTCCTAACATTTTTGATCATTACAGACTATCTGGTTATCTAAGCCATTTTTGTGGAAGGATGTCTCAAGATAGTAAGGTTAGATTTACTCTCACCAAGGATTTGTAGGTTCATTCGAATGCTTCCAAGGGTGGAACATCTTATCCTTAGGCCATGGTAGATGTTCATGTGGCTAAGAAATCTCAAGGAGTGGATTAAACTGAATTTCTTTATTCATTAGAGTATGAACCAGAGGAATATGAAGTGGGGTTTCCTACTGTTAGAGGTATGATATTTATTGTAGGGACCCCGACACCAGTTTCCCAGAGCCAGTGCCTAGTTTATTACATTATCATAAGATACAAGGAATCATATCCTGAAGGACCAAATACTTTAGTAGTATTGGTAAACTAGAAACATACTTGATTCAATATTATATTTTAAAACACAAATCATAAAATATTTTTTTAGAATGACATTATTACCTCTAGAATATCCTTGCATATAAGTCATAGTATACTTCATGGATTCCTAGGAAAGGAAATAAAATAAGGGTGAGATGAAATTATCAGTAACAGTTAAGTACAATGGAATAAATCATAAATCAATAAGCATAATCAATATGGCAAGGTAACTATTTGAACACACATTCCATGTAATCAATAAACTAATAAGTAAGTGCATCCATAGATAATATCAATGCAAAAATTTCATGGATAATAATTAATATGTAAAGTTAAATAACTAAAAACACATTCCATTTAATCAATATCATGACTATCATAATTGGATAAGGAATAATCAACATGGAAAGGTACATAATTGAAAACACATTCCATTTAATAAATAATTGAGAATGAAATGAATTAAGAGATAATATCATTGCGAAAATATCATGTATAATAACAAATGAATACTTAATGAAGGAAAATATTAATTATTGTTCTTCATGTTTCCCAGACACATGATACCTTTACCATCAAGATCTATTATCAAGATAGTTTAAAACTGATGGTTAGAAACCCATTCAACTAAGCCTAGACAACTGATTCATCCTATGAGACTACTGGTGCATCAAAGGGCTATCTATAATTGGGCCTCACCCATGTATCACATTTACAAGGAATTCCTCATATATTGAGTAATCGATTTAATTCATAAACAATGTGCCTTATCATCAAACATCTTTATTAAGTAAAGAATATAGATTTATCCTTATTTACATAGATAATCAAATGAATTTCAATGTAGAACACCAAATATATAAATTATATAAGGTTTAAAAAATAAACATATCCATGATAAATAGTATGGATATTTAGGGGAAATTTAATTTCAAATTATCACAGTAAAGTTAACATTTCAAGGGAGCATTATTGACTACAATAATTAATAAAGTAAGTGAATGTCAAAACTATCCTTGGTCAAAATAATCATAAAACATCTGATGGGAGAATAAGGATAGTATAAATACAACCTATACTCAGTTTAGTATATTTAAAATGAATGGTTTTTTTTCATTTATGAGTAGAAATACCATAAAAATATCTTTAAAAATATTCTTAAGGAAAATATCCTTTTCATTTTGAAAACCACTTTTTAAAACATAAAACATTTTGTAAATCCTTTTCTTTGAAAATTATAAGGCCCCAGCCTTAAACCTTACTTAATCTTGAATTATTACAAGATTACACATTGAGGATATTTTCAGGTTTAGAGTTTTAGAGAATTAGATCATGAAACTTGCATTACATTCCACATTTAAACAAAGTGGTTACATAAAAGACAATATTCATTCTTCCCATCAATGGAAACATATTTAAAATATATCACGGATTATTTCTTGACACATCCTTGACACTATCATCACATCATGTACCTTTCCCTTGACCTGTGAAAAACATTTCAAAAACTTGGGATGAGCAAAAAAAGCTCAGTAAGGGTTATAAAAATATGGAAAGGAAACATGAGTTCATAAATACATAAGAATGAAATCATACTTTACCCATAAAACAAAGGCACTTTAACATACCTCATCAAACCATGAATAAATCATAGAAAACATAAGACATAAAGGTAACTTGAGGCATTCATAACATTCTTACGTAGGGAGTAACCCTCTTGGTTACATTTGGAATACCCATCACAGTATATTCCCTAAATCTCTTCGGAGAAACCTTAACGTTTCACTCCTTCGCGTTACCCAATGCATTGGAGAGCTATAACGGGCTCACCCGCCCTTAGTTTATCACGGAACCACCCGTTCTTCATAACAATGCCCAAGGACCATAACATAATCGTATCACATAAAACATGCATAAAGGAAACATAGCATTTCCACATTTCAATCACAATATAACATTTTTGTATATTTAAATAATGAATCCATTCAAAAAAAGAAACCATTTCCAAAACCATTTAAAACATTTAATAAAGATATTTTTGAATCAAAGTGTCCCATACCACCTTGAAGCTTAAAATTTTAAACCATTAATATCCATATAAATAAATCCTTAAAACCATTTTGAAACATGGATATTAATAAGAACAAACAATTAAAACATTTAAAACGATATTTTGGTTAAAGGGGTTTTACCAAAATTAGAGACACTTGAATACAACAATTGAGGAATAACATTTAGTCAGAACTTTATAATATCATGAGAATAAATGGATTCATGATATAATACTCCAAAGGACAGTATATACACCATATAAGAGTGAATTGGTGCATAACAACAATGAACCCTCAATAGAAATGTCAAATGTGATGAAATCCCTTATAAAGAAGGTATCCTTAAATTAAGGACAAATCAATCTCAAAAATATGTGTGACAAATATAAATACACCCAATATAATTAGATATTAAGTGTAAAACAATAAAAGTTCATTCACACATATTCAATGGATGACATATTCAATGACTACATGTTAAACCCAAAGAAATCGAAATTGGGTTAAAAAGTTCTCTTGACAGCCTAACGACATCACATCAAAATGAGTTGATGAGAGATAAAAAGTGTATCTCATAACTTGGACATAAAATTTAAATAAATAAGGATATATTAGAACATATCCCAATGTAACAATATGTAAATTAAAATACCCAACAAAAGAAGTCTTTTTAAAAAAGAGGAGGGTGAAAAGTTCCCTTACCGACTTGGGTATCTTTCAAAACATACACCCCATGAAAGAAAGACAATAGATCATTGATGTAAATACTCATAAACGAAAGTATATTACACAAAGAGTAGAATAATGGGCAGTACATACACCACTCAATGGAATTTGTGGCAAATGTAGCATAAATCTCACGGGAATAAAAGTGAGATGAAAAATCCCTTATAAAAACACGGCAGCCTAACAGCGCCACATAAAACTTCCGAATATGGATTGATGAGATCAAATAGGGCATCTCATCACATTAAAATAAAATGTACAACAATAGGAATATAAAATAACATCCCCCAACATTACAAAGAGGATCCTAAAAGAAGTGACATAAAGGAGAGTACATAAAAAGAAAGAGAGTTGTAGGATCCCTTACCTCGGGTCCGACTTGACTCGATCGTTCTTTAATCTCCTGAATAATAAACTTGAGTTAATTTATACTTGATTAAGAACCTTTTTCATGATTATTATTTCTTTTATATCACTTATTTCCTTGTTATAAACACTATGTAATCATTAAGTTAATAATTATTGTTTTGTCGATATTTGGTTCTTAAGTCGAAAGTGGACTTCTTACAATTACATGTTGTTCGGGTGGCCAAATGTTTATTATATCCAGAATTGTATTCATGATTTAGATATAATATATGTCATATATATCCAGTACATGCATGCATTTATAACATTACATAATCATTTGGAGGTAAGAAGTGAAATGCACCGTTCATGGAGACGGTAAGCCGTACGTACGCATGAACGCTACTTTCATTTCTATTTCGTATTTTATAGAATGGAATAATAATGATATAAAGGTATATTATAATTCCTGTATAATATCATATATAATATCATAGTTCCATCCTTTATACGTCCCACATATGGTATTTAACGAATCAAATCACTTTGAGGGGGCGGTAGTCCGCACTTCCTAAAATGAAGATATCGCGTATACCCATAATGGAAGCCATAAAGGTAAGACAAAAATGAAAAATACAGAAGAATAAGTAAAATATAAACATATTATATATCATATATAAAAATAGTGACATCATAATGGCCACCTTTGAAGGTGTTAAATGAGTATTGAACAATCATCGTTTCGGGAGGCAGAATTTCGCCATCCACGGAAACCATATGTTCTTTAACCATTTGATGTAGTTGTGTGAGAGTTTAGCTCGAATAAATCTTATAAAAACATCCTAGTATATTGAAGATACTGGTGTTGTTACAAAATAAGAAAATAAAAAGAGTTTAGGGGGTTGGAGAAGCAAAATAAAACAAATGAACATGAGAGAATGAATTACCTTTAAAAGTGTAACTCCTTTTGATTTGAGCCAAAAGGATTCCTTTGAAAGGATTCTGCCCAAAGGGAATCCTCTAGGATGAAGAGAGGGATGTGGAGAGAGTAAATGGGCAGGGGTTGGCCGATTCAAAGGCTTGAGAAGTGTGTGAAATGAGGTAGAGGTGGGGGCCTTTTATAAGAGGAGAGGAGGGGCACTTTTGGAAAGTAAGGAAATATTACTTTATTTGAAAATTTGTTTCGGTTTTAAAAGGCCCCACATTGATATAATTAGTGGATAAGGTTATAAAGGTTCTAAATACACCCATCCAATAATTTTTGGACATGTGTAGTTCATAGATTTTACATTATCTTTCCATTTTATTTAAATCATCAAATAATGATGTCATCGCTGCATCATTATTATGTCATAAATAATTTATTTTATTTAATGTCTAAAAATTATAAAAAAATTACTATGATGTAGGAAATCTTTTTATCTTTCCAATGACTATTTATAATCAAAATTTGGACTTGTGTAACCCCACTTAAAAACTGTTTTAGTAAAACAACTCATCTTTGTGTCAATTTAATTTTAACATTAAATAAAAATATATTATTGTCATTTTCCAACTAAAGTGGCTCCATGGGGTCCCCAAGTTATCCCATGGCTTGTATTGGTCGGCCATGAATCTCCCAATAGGTGTAGGACAAGTGTCATGGTGTTTTCACATTCTTATAATATCATTATTACCTTAAACTACACTAATTACCACTAATCGCGATTAAAAACTTAATAAGTTACTATTCACCAAAAAATTATTTTTATCCCATTGAACCACATTTTACTTCTTAATGACAACCATGTATGTCGGATTTTTGAAATTAAAAACACAGAAGTGGTAAAATTTCATTTAAACGAAAAATCAGCTTTTATAAGTACCACTTAGGGGTTTCACTATTCATCAAAAATTGAAGTTTTTCAGAAAATTACCAAAACTTCACCCTAAGCTATATTTGATATTACGAACTCAAAAATGAAGTCCGTTTTACAAAATTCAAAACATATTAGTCACATTAATTAATTTAATAATTAATTCCTGCTGTCATAGCAAATAGCGTGTTTTTATAAAACAATAAGTATCAAAAGATTGACACTAGTTTAAGTCTGATTTCAAAGTGAAATTAATTCCAATGACCACTATCGAATTTAATGGTAAAAATATTTTCTAATTTCACTTTAAAACCAATTCAATATATTATCTAATCATATAAATAAATTAGATTAAAAAGAGGTTTTGAATTAAAACACAACATTTACACTATTCATTAAAAAAATGAACTTTATCAGAAAGATACCAAAAATTTACACAAAGTAAATTTTGATGTCCCGATTCTTAGTAAGAGTTTTATTTGGTCCAAAAGAATGTTTAAGAGTGAACAAAACTATATTTAATGACAGTTCTCCATTAAAAGGCGATAAGTGAACCTTTGGTGAAAACTATGGCATATACGCCTAAAATTGAATTCTTTACATATTTTAAGCCTTTAGCTTTTATTGGATAAATGTAAAAACATTTAAAAAAAACATATATAATCATATTTTAGTTATTTATATCCATTCTCTCCAATACAACGGCTACATATTAACTACCATTTGAAATAATATAATTTTATTATTAGAGTGCAACGTATGATTCCCAAGAAACTCATTGTTGCGTGTTGGGTACGCCATCGAGCATAGCGTCCCCTTTAAAGTCATATTAATATTTTATTCACAAATATGGATAAATATGAAAATTTCATATTCATTATTTACCTGGGGTGTTACATCCTTCCCCACTTTTGGGAATTGCGTCCTCGCAATTTTAAAATTGCGCTTGGAAACATCCTTGAAAGTCCCACATCGGAACAAGAGTCGGTAAAACAATCACTTTAAAATAAAGAGAGATAAGTACAAAGGTCACCCGAGTTAACCCATACTAGGATTCCAAGTATGAAAATATGGACATAGAGGAAAAAACAAAGGATCATGTCCTGATGGAGAGTGATAGAAAACAAGTTTAGGAGAAATTTAACCACGAGAAAATCACAAACTTGTGATGGGTTAAACGGTGTTGGGTTCCCCAGTAGGAAAAGTGAATAGACACCATTTTTGTTTTAAGTTACTTTTTATTTAGTAATTTATTCACAGGGAAACATAATCACTTATCATGTTGACTTTCTACTCATATTTTCTCCAAAAGGCGAGTATTTAGGAAGGCTTGTTCACATTAAGAGTACTATAATCAACTTCTAGAGAATCACCTAATCCACAAAAGAGGACTATATACTTCCCATGTCTTTAGGATTTAACCAAAAACAAAACCAAAAAGGCTAGTACAAGATCAGATAATCCAGAAAAGGATAACCCTTTATAAAAAGAAAATCTATTCTTAATCTCCAAAATTTGTCCAACAAAACCCAAAGTTCGACGAGGACCATTCTATAATCAATTTGTCCATAAAATTCTTCAAAGTAAACCAAACTAAGATTGAAACCCAAATATTTGAAGGATTTAGTCACATAGTCTTCCAAGTTAAATCGTAACATTTATCTCCAAACAACATCAGTTGCTCCTAAAGTCCCGTATTGAAAAGTAATTAACCTAATCACATATCCTCCATGATAGGTTAATCATTTTCATAAATAACCCAAAATCATCTTACTCTTAATTCATAAAATCATATAACCATAAAGAATCAGTCAAACTAACCAGGGACTTCACGTAGTCCAGTGGTAGGCGGTAAATACCAGTCGCACTTTGGTTGTGGGTTCGATTCCCGCAGCTTTGTCCGACGCGACGGGTTATCACACGGTCTGCGTGTTGTCCTTTTTCCAAAACTATATAATTCTTAAAACATTCCCCCAAAAAGAGATAAAATCTTCAAAAATAAACATAACATATTTTAACCTCAAGTTTATCTCATGCCTTTCATTTTCCATCATATCATATAATAACCCATAATTACCTCAAAAGTAAGGATCATATAAACTCTAATGGTTACCTTTATAATTATTACCTGAACATCCACATGGATTGGTCATCTCGTACATGATGCATTAAAGATCATACCAAGGTTCAAGTGGTTGATCATGACTCCTTGATATTTGGTTTAGAACAACCACGAGTTTCCTCATTGAATCCTCCATTTTATCTAGTATCTTAATCAGAGAACCACCACAGTTTCCTTCAAACCTGTTGTCTCTTTGGTGCTTGCTAGATCCATCCATTCACTAAAAATAGAAATGTCAGTGTGAGTATATCAACAAAACCATCATGTACTATTGAGGAAGGTAAACACTAAGATACACTTACTCATTCACTTTATCTAAAACTAGGACTCTTTCTGAAATCCTTACCATTATGGTAATGTCTCTTATGCTTAAAGAATACCCTAACCTCTAAAGTTATCTAAACCGACCTTTGATACCAACTATAAGGTCCCAGCCTTAAACCTTACTTAATCTTGAATTATTACAAGATTACACATTGAGGATCTTTTCAGGTTTAGAGTTTTAGAGAATTAGATCATGAAACTTGCATTACATTCCACATTTAAACAAAGTGGTTACATAAAAGACAATATTCATTCTTCCCATCAACGGAAACATATTTAAAATATATCACGGATTCTTTCTTGACACATCCTTGACACTATCATCACATCATGTACCTTTCCCTTGACCTGTGAAAAACATTTCAAAAACATGGGATGAGCAAAAAAAACTCAGTAAGGGTTATAAAAATATGGAAAGGAAACATGAGTTCATAAATACATAAGAATGAAATCATACTTTACCCATAAAACAAAGGCACTTTAACATACCTCATCAAACCATGAATAAATCATAGAAAACATAAGACATAAAGGTAACTTGAGGCATTCATAACATTCTTACGTAGGGAGTAACCCTCTTGGTTACGTTTGGAATACCCATCACAGTATATTCCCTAAATCTCTTCAGATAAACCTTAACGTTTCACTCCTTCGCGTTACCCAATGCATTGGAGAGCTATAACGGGCTCACCCGCCCTTAGTTTATCATGGAACCACCCGTTCTTCATAACAATGCCCAAGGACCATAACATAATCGTATCACATAAAACATGCATAAAGGAAACATAGCATTTCCACATTTCAATCACAATATAACATTTTTGTATATTTAAATAATGAATCCATTCAAAAAAAGAAACCATTTCCAAAACCATTTAAAACATTTAATAAAGATATTTTTGAATCAAAGTGTCCCATACCACCTTGAAGCTTAAAATTTTAAACCATTAATATCCATATAAATAAATCCTTAAAACCATTTTGAAACATGGATATTAATAAGAACAAACAATTAAAACATTTAAAACGATATTTTGGTTAAAGGGGTTTTACCAAAATTAGAGACACTTGAATACAACAATTGAGGAATAACATTTATTCAGAACTTTATAATATCATGAGAATAAATGGATTCATGATATAATACTCCAAAGGACAGTATATACACCATATAAGAGTGAATTGGTGCATAACAACAATGAACCCTCAATAGAAATGTCAAATGTGATGAAATCCCTTATAAAGAAGGTATCCTTAAATTAAGGACAAATCAATCTCAAAAATATGTGTGACAAATATAAATACACCCAATATAAGTAGATATTAAGTGTAAAACAATAAAAGTTCATTCACACATATTCAATGGATGACATATTCAATGACTACATGTTAAACCCAAAGAAATCGAAATTGGGTTAAAAAGTTCTCTTGACAGCCTAACGACATCACATCAAAATGAGTTGATGAGAGATAAAAAGTGTATCTCATAACTTGGACATAAAATTTACATAAATAAGGATATATTAGAACATATCCCAATGTAACAATATGTAAATTAAAATACCCAACAAAAGAAGTCTTTTTAAAAAAGAGGAGGGTGAAAAGTTCCCTTACCGACTTGGGTATCTTTCAAAACATACACCCCATGAAAGAAAGACAATAGATCATTGATGTAAATACTCATAAACGAAAGTATATTACACAAAGAGTAGAATAATGGGCAGTACATACACCACTCAATGGAATTTGTGGCAAATGTAGCATAAATCTCACGGGAATAAAAGTGAGATGAAAAATCCCTTATAAAAACACGGCAGCCTAACAGCGCCACATAAAACTTCCGAATATGGATTGATGAGATCAAATAGGGCATCTCATCACATTAAAATAAAATGTACAACAATAGGAATATAAAATAACATCCCCCAACATTACAAAGAGGATCCTAAAAGAAGTGACATAAAGGAGAGTACATAAAAAGAAAGAGAGTTGTAGGATCCCTTACCTCGGGTCCGACTTGACTCGATCGTTCTTTAATCTCCTGAATAATAAACTTGAGTTAATTTATACTTGATTAAGAACCTTTTTCATGCTTATTATTTCTTTTATATCACTTATTTCCTTGTTATAAACACTATGTAATCATTAAGTTAATAATTATTGTTTTGTCGATATTTGGTTCTTAAGTCGAAAGTGGACTTCTTACAATTACATGTTGTTCGGGTGGCCAAATGTTTATTATATCCAGAATTGTATTCATGATTTAGATATAATATATGTCATATATATCCAGTACATGCATGCATTTATAACATTACATAATCATTTGGAGGTAAGAAGTGAAATGCACCGTTCATGGAGACGGTAAGCCGTACGTACGCATGAACGCTACTTTCATTTCTATTTCGTATTTTATAGAATGGAATAATAATGATATAAAGGTATATTATAATTCCTGTATAATATCATATATAATATCATAGTTCCATCCTTTATACGTCCCACATATGGTATTTAACGAATCAAATCACTTTGAGGGGGCGGTAGTCCGCACTTCCTAAAATGAAGATATCGCGTATACCCATAATGGAAGCCATAAAGGTAAGACAAAAATGAAAAATACAGAAGAATAAGTAAAATATAAACATATTATATATCATATATAAAAATAGTGACATCATAATGGCCACCTTTGAAGGTGTTAAATGAGTATTGAACAATCATCGTTTCGGGAGGCAGAATTTCGCCATCCACGGAAACCATATGTTCTTTAACCATTTGATGTAGTTGTGTGAGAGTTTAGCTCGAATAAATCTTATAAAAACATCATAGTATATTGAAGATACTGGTGTTGTTACAAAATAAGAAAATAAAAAGAGTTTAGGGGGTTGGAGAAGCAAAATAAAACAAATGAACATGAGAGAATGAATTACCTTTAAAAGTGTAACTCCTTTTGATTTGAGCCAAAAGGATTCCTTTGAAATGATTCTGCCCAAAGGGAATCCTCTAGGATGAAGAGAGGGATGTGGAGAGAGTAAATGGGCAGGGGTTGGCCGAGTCAAAGGCTTGAGAAGTGTGTGAAATGAGGTAGAGGTGGGGGCCTTTTATAAGAGGAGAGGAGGGGCACTTTTGGAAAGTAAGGAAATATTACTTTATTTGAAAATTTTTTTCGGTTTTAAAAGGCCCCACATTGATATAATTAGTGGATAAGGTTATAAAGGTTCTAAATACACCCATCCAATAATTTTTGGACATGTGTAGTTCATAGATTTTACATTATCTTTCCATTTTATTTAAATCGTCAAATAATGATGTCATCGCTGCATCATTATTATGTCATAAATAATTTATTTTATTTAATGTCTAAAAATTATAAAAAAATTACTATGATGTAGGAAATCTTTTTATCTTTCCAATGACTATTTATAATCAAAATTTGGACTTGTGTAACCCCACTTAAAAACTGTTTTAGTAAAACAACTCATCTTTGTGTCAATTTAATTTTAACATTAAATAAAAATATATTATTGTCATTTTCCAACTAAAGTGGCTCCATGGGGTCCCCAAGTTATCCCATGGCTTGTATTGGTCGGCCATGAATCTCCCAATAGGTGTAGGACAAGTGTCATGGTGTTTTCACATTCTTATAATATCATTATTACCTTAAACTACACTAATTACCACTAATCGCGATTAAAAACTTAATAAGTTACTATTCACCAAAAAATTATTTTTATCCCATTGAACCACATTTTACTTCTTAATGACAACCATGTATGTCGGATTTTTGAAATTAAAAACACAGAAGTGGTAAAATTTCATTTAAACGAAAAATCAGCTTTTATAAGTACCACTTAGGGGTTTCACTATTCATCAAAAATTGAAGTTTTTCAGAAAATTACCAAAACTTCACCCTAAGCTATATTTGATATTACGAACTCAAAAATGAAGTCCGTTTTACAAAATTCAAAACATATTAGTCACATTAATTAATTTAATAATTAATTCCTGCTGTCATAGCAAATAGCGTGTTTTTATAAAACAATAAGTATCAAAAGATTGACACTAGTTTAAGTCTGATTTCAAAGTGAAATTAATTCCAATGACCACTATCGAATTTAATGGTAAAAATATTTTCTAATTTAACTTTAAAACCAATTCAATATATTATCTAATCATATAAATAAATTAGATTAAAAAGAGGTTTTGAATTAAAACACAACATTTACACTATTCATTAAAAAAATGAACTTTATCAGAAAGATACCAAAAATTTACACAAAGTAAATTTTGATGTCCCGATTCTTAGTAAGAGTTTTATTTGGTCCAAAAGAATGTTTAAGAGTGAACAAAACTATATTTAATGACAGTTCTCCATTAAAAGGCGATAAGTGAACCTTTGGTGAAAACTAGGGCATATACGCCTAAAATTGAATTCTTTACATATTTTAAGCCTTTAGCTTTTATTGGATAAATGTAAAAACATTTAAAAAAAACATATATAATCATATTTTAGTTATTTATATCCATTCTCTCCAATACAACGGCTACATATTAACTACCATTTGAAATAATATAATTTTATTATTAGAGTGCAACGTAAGATTCCCAAGAAACTCATTGTTGCGTGTTGGGTACGCCATCGAGCATAGCGTCCCCTTTAAAGTCATATTAATATTTTATTCACAAATATGGATAAATATGAAAATTTCATATTCATTATTTACCTGGGGTGTTACATCCTTCCCCACTTTTGGGAATTGCGTCCTCGCAATTTTAAAATTGCGCTTGGAAACATCCTTGAAAGTCCCACATCGGAACAAGAGTCGGTAAAACAATCACTTTAAAATAAAGAGAGATAAGTACAAAGGTCACCCGAGTTAACCCATACTAGGATTCCAAGTATGAAAATATGGACATAGAGGAAAAAACAAAGGATCATGTCCTGATGGAGAGTGATAGAAAACAAGTTTAGGAGAAATTTAACCACGAGAAAATCACAAACTTGTGATGGGTTAAACGGTGTTGGGTTCCCCAGTAGGAAAAGTGAATAGACACCATTTTTGTTTTAAGTTACTTTTTATTTAGTAATTTATTCACAGGGAAACATAATCACTTATCATGTTGACTTTCTACTCATATTTTCTCCAAAAGGCGAGTATTTAGGAAGGCTTGTTCACATTAAGAGTACTATAATCAACTTCTAGAGAATCACCTAATCCACAAAAGAGGACTATATACTTCCCATGTCTTTAGGATTTAACCAAAAACAAAACCAAAAAGGCTAGTACAAGATCAGATAATCCAGAAAAGGATAACCCTTTATAAAAAGAAAATCTATTCTTAATCTCCAAAATTTGTCCAACAAAACCCAAAGTTCGACGAGGACCATTCTATAATCAATTTGTCCATAAAATTCTTCAAAGTAAACCAAACTAAGATTGAAACCCAAATATTTGAAGGATTTAGTCACATAGTCTTCCAAGTTAAATCGTAACATTTATCTCCAAACAACATCAGTTGCTCCTAAAGTCCCGTATTGAAAAGTAATTAACCTAATCACATATCCTCCATGATAGGTTAATCATTTTCATAAATAACCCAAAATCATCTTACTCTTAATTCATAAAATCATATAACCATAAAGAATCAGTCAAACTAACCAGGGACTTCACGTAGTCCAGTGGTAGGCGGTAAATACCAGTCGCACTTTGGTTGTGGGTTCGATTCCCGCAGCTTTGTCCGACGCGACGGGTTATCACACGGTCTGCGTGTTGTCCTTTTTCCAAAACTATATAATTCTTAAAACATTCCCCCAAAAAGAGATAAAATCTTCAAAAATAAACATAACATATTTTAACCTCAAGTTTATCTCATGCCTTTCATTTTCCATCATATCATATAATAACCCATAATTACCTCAAAAGTAAGGATCATATAAACTCTAATGGTTACCTTTATAATTATTACCTGAACATCCACATGGATTGGTCATCTCGTACATGATGCATTAAAGATCATACCAAGGTTCAAGTGGTTGATCATGACTCCTTGATATTTGGTTTAGAACAACCACGAGTTTCCTCATTGAATCCTCCATTTTATCTAGTATCTTAATCAGAGAACCACCACAGTTTCCTTCAAACCTGTTGTCTCTTTGGTGCTTGCTAGATCCATCCATTCACTAAAAATAGAAATGTCAGTGTGAGTATATCAACAAAACCATCATGTACTATTGAGGAAGGTAAACACTAAGATACACTTACTCATTCACTTTATCTAAAACTAGGACTCTTTCTGAAATCCTTACCATTATGGTAATGTCTCTTATGCTTAAAGAATACCCTAACCTCTAAAGTTATCTAAACCGACCTTTGATACCAACTATAAGGTCCCAGCCTTAAACCTTACTTAATCTTGAATTATTACAAGATTACACATTGAGGATCTTTTCAGGTTTAGAGTTTTAGAGAATTAGATCATGAAACTTGCATTACATTCCACATTTAAACAAAGTGGTTACATAAAAGACAATATTCATTCTTCCCATCAACGGAAACATATTTAAAATATATCACGGATTCTTTCTTGACACATCCTTGACACTATCATCACATCATGTACCTTTCCCTTGACCTGTGAAAAACATTTCAAAAACATGGGATGAGCAAAAAAAACTCAGTAAGGGTTATAAAAATATGGAAAGGAAACATGAGTTCATAAATACATAAGAATGAAATCATACTTTACCCATAAAACAAAGGCACTTTAACATACCTCATCAAACCATGAATAAATCATAGAAAACATAAGACATAAAGGTAACTTGAGGCATTCATAACATTCTTACGTAGGGAGTAACCCTCTTGGTTACGTTTGGAATACCCATCACAGTATATTCCCTAAATCTCTTCAGATAAACCTTAACGTTTCACTCCTTCGCGTTACCCAATGCATTGGAGAGCTATAACGGGCTCACCCGCCCTTAGTTTATCATGGAACCACCCGTTCTTCATAACAATGCCCAAGGACCATAACATAATCGTATCACATAAAACATGCATAAAGGAAACATAGCATTTCCACATTTCAATCACAATATAACATTTTTGTATATTTAAATAATGAATCCATTCAAAAAAAGAAACCATTTCCAAAACCATTTAAAACATTTAATAAAGATATTTTTGAATCAAAGTGTCCCATACCACCTTGAAGCTTAAAATTTTAAACCATTAATATCCATATAAATAAATCCTTAAAACCATTTTGAAACATGGATATTAATAAGAACAAACAATTAAAACATTTAAAACGATATTTTGGTTAAAGGGGTTTTACCAAAATTAGAGACACTTGAATACAACAATTGAGGAATAACATTTATTCAGAACTTTATAATATCATGAGAATAAATGGATTCATGATATAATACTCCAAATGACAGTATATACACCATATAAGAGTGAATTGGTTCATAACAACAATGAACCCTCAATAGAAATGTCAAATGTGATGAAATCCCTTATAAAGAAGGTATCCTTAAATTAAGGACAAATCAATCTCAAAAATATGTGTGACAAATATAAATACACCCAATATAAGTAGATATTAAGTGTAAAACAATAAAAGTTCATTCACACATATTCAATGGATGACATATTCAATGACTACATGTTAAACCCAAAGAAATCGAAATTGGGTTAAAAAGTTCCCTTGACAGCCTAACGGCATCACATCAAAATGAGTTGATGAGAGATAAAAAGTGTATCTCATCACTTGGACATAAAATTTACATAAATAAGGATATATTAGAACATATCACAATGTAACAATATGTAAATTAAAAGACCCAACAAAAGAAGTCTTTTTAAAAAAGAGGAGGGTGAAAGGTTCCCTTACCGACTTGGGTATCTTTCAAAACATACACCCCATGAAAGAAGGACAATAGATCATTGATGTAAATAATCATAAACGAAATTATATTACACAAATAGTAGAATAATGGGCAGTACATACACCACTCAATGGAATTTGTGGCAAATGTAGCATAAATCTCACGGGAATAAAAGTGAGATGAAAAATCCCTTATGAAAACACGGCAGCCTAACGGCGCCACATAAAACTTCCGAATATGGATTGATGAGATCAAATAGGGAATCTCATCACATTAAAATAAAATGTACAACAATAGGAATATAAAATAACATCCCCCAACATTACAAAGGGGAGCCTAAAAGAAGTGACATAAAGGAGAGTACATAAAAAGAAAGAGAGTTGTAGGATCCCTTACCTCAGGTCCGACTTGACTCGATCGTTCTTTAATCTCCTGAATAATAAACTTGAGTTAATTTCTACTTGATTAAGAACCTTTTTCAAGCTTATTATTCCTTTTATATCACTTATTTCCTTGTTATAAACACTATGTAATCATTAAGTTAATAATTATTGTTTTGTCGATATTTGGTTCTTAAGTCGAAAGTGGACTTCTTACAATTACATGTTGTTCGGGTGGCCAAATGTTTATTATATCCAGAATTGTATTCATGATTTAGATATAATATATGTCATATATATCCAGTACATGCATGCATTTATAACATTACATAATCATTTGGAGGTAAGAAGTGAAATGCACCGTTCATGGAGACGGTAAGCCGTACGTACGCATGAACGCTACTTTCATTTCTATTTCGTATTTTATAGAATGGAATAATAATGATATAAAGGTATATTATAATTCCTGTATAATATCATATATAATATCATAGTTCCATCCTTTATACGTCCCACATATGGTATTTAACGAATCAAATCACTTTGCGGGGGCGGTAGTCCGCACTTCCTAAAATGAAGATATCGCGTATACCCATAATGGAAGCCATAAAGGTAAGACAAAAATGAAAAAATACAGAAGAATAAGTAAAATATAAACATATTATATATCATATATAAAAATAGTGACATCATAATGGCCACCTTTGAAGGTGTTAAATGAGTATTGAACAATCATCATTTCGGGAGGCAGAATTTCGCCATCCACGGAAACCGTATGTTCTTTAACCATTTGATGTAGTTGTGTGAGAGTGTAGCTCGAATAAATCTTATAACAACATCCTAGTATATTGAAGATACTGGTGTTGTTACAAAATAAGAAAATAAAAAGAGTTTAGGGGGTTGGAGAAGCAAAATAAAACAAATGAACATGAGAGAATGAATTACCTTTAAAAGTGTAACTCCTTTTGATTTGAGCCAAAAGGCTTCCTTTGAAAGGATTCTGCCCAAAGGGAATCCTCTAGGATGAGGAGAGGGATGTGGAGAGAGTAAATGGGCAGGGGTTGGCCGAGCCAAATGCTTGAGAAGTGTGTGAAATGAGGTAGATGTGGGGGACTTTTATAAGAGGAGAGGAGGGGCACTTTTGGAAAGTAAGGAAATATTACTTTATTTGAAAATTTTTTTCGGTTTTAAAAGGCCCCAAATTGATATAATTAGTGGATAAGGTTATAAAGGTTCGAAATACACCCATCCAATAATTTTTGGACATGTGTAGTTCATAGATTTTACATTATCTTTCCATTTTATTTAAATCGTCAAATAATGATGTCATCGCTGCATCATTATTATGTCATAAATAATTTATTTTATTTAATGTCTAAAAATTATAAAAAAATTACTATGATGTAGGAAATCTTTTTATCTTTCCAATTACTATTTATAATCAAAATTTGGACTTGTGTAACCCCACTTAAAAACTGTTTTAGTAAAACAACTCATCTTTGTGTCAATTTAATTTTAACATTAAATAAAAATATATTATTGTCATTTTCCAACTAAAGTGGCTCCATGGGGTCCCCAAGTTATCCCATGGCTTGTCTTGGTCGGCCATGACTCTCCCAATAGGTGTAGGACAAGTGTCATGGTGTTTTCACATTCTTATAATATCATTATTACCTTAAACTACACTAATTACCACTAATCGCGATTAAAAACTTAATAAGTTACTATTCACCAAAAAATTATTTTTATCCCATTGAACCACATTTTACTTCTTAATGACAACCATGTATGTCGGATTTTTGAAATTAAAAACACAGAAGTGGTAAAATTTCATTTAAACGAAAAATCAGCTTTTATAAGTACCACTTAGTGGTTTCACTATTCATCAAAAATTGAAGTTTTTCAGAAAATTACCAAAAATTCACCCTAAGCTATATTTGATATTACGAACTCAAAAATGAAGTCCGTTTTACAAAATTAAAAACATATTAGTCACATTAATTAATTTAATAATTAATTCATGCTGTCATAGCAAATAGCGTGTTTTTATAAAACAGTAAGTATCAAAAGATTGACACTAGTTTAAGTCTGATTTCAAAGTGAAATTAATTCCAATGACCACTATCGGATTTAATGGTAAAAATATTTTCTAATTTCACTTTAAAAACAATTCAATATATTATCTAATCATATAAATAAATTAGATTAAAAAGAGGTTTTGAATTAAAACACAACATTTACACTATTCATTAAAAAAAATGAACTTTATCGGAAAGATACCAAAAATTTACACAAAGTAAATTTTGATGTCCCGATTCTTAGTAAGAGTTTTATTTGGTCCAAAAGAATGTTTAAGAGTGAACAAAACTATATTTAATGATAGTTCTCCATTAAAAGGCGATAAGTGAACCTTTGGTGAAAACTAGGGCATATACGCCTAAAATTGAATTCTTTACATATTTTAAGCCTTTAGCTTTTATTGGATAAATGTAAAAACATTTAAAAAAAACATATATAATCATATTTTAGTTATTTATATCCATTCCCTCCAATACAACGGCTACATATTAACTACCATTTGAAATAATATAATTTTATTATTAGAGTGCAACGTAAGATTCCCAAGAAACTCGTTGTTGCGTGTTGGGTACGCCATCGAGCATAGCGTCCCCTTTAAAGTCATATTAATATTTTATTCACAAATATGGATAAATATGAAAATTTCATATTCATTATTTACCTGGGGTGTTACAAAAATATATTTTAAAAACCAAGAATTTCAATAATATTAGGAAAAAAAATTATTTAAAAATAACCTTTAAAATTAAAAAGGAATTTTCAAATAAATTTTGGTTATGTTGGCAGGTAATTCCATACATGTTGTACAAGTTAAATAGAACATTCCTTTTTCACTATAAAAAGTTTAAAAAATTACCTTGTTTGGAAAACAATAAAAACATTCCTTTGAAAAAATTATGTAAAAAGAAAAAATGGGTAAAAATTTATTTAATAAATCATTTTTAAAAGGTTAAAAACTTTTTTTAAATAATTTTTAGAAAACATGGTTTTGGAAGAAAACAGATTTCCAACCAAAGAGAAAAATAAAGTCAAATTTTATTAAAAACATTTTCCCAATTATATTAATCACCAAAGAGTAAAAAAATGGTACTATTACTTAAAAATATATTGAATAACCAGAGGATAATAAAAAAGAATTGATTTTATTAGACAATGATTAAATAACTTCCTTCAACTAAAATTCAATAATAAAAAATCTCTATGAGAATGAGATTGTGAAATAAACCCTTACAAAGATTAAAACATTTGAGTGAGAATTAATCAATGAATATATTATGTGTATCAAATATAAATCCATATAAAATAATTTGAAATACAAAATAATATAATAAAAATTCATTATACACATTATCTTAGAATATCAATGGCAATAAAGAAGTAATATAACCCAATGAAAAGAAATTGCGTTATGAAATTCTTTACCACTTGGAAATTTTCAAGCCAAATACCATTGGATGAAATAATTAAAATTGAAAATTAAATTAAAATTAATTATTAATAAATAATGATATAACAATTCAAAGGGGAAGTATATAAACTATATAAAATAAATTAGGTGCATAACCTTACAATATGCCTTAATGAAATGAAATTGAGATGACATCCCTTACCTCACACTTCCTTTAGGTTGAACATGATTTAACCAAATTTATAGTGGTTTTAAACATTTTATTAACTTATTATAGAACCATATTAATATTTATAATATCATATATGATAATTTTATAACATCTTATCACCCATTCATTAATAATCTTTCATTATTTTTATTTTTTTGGGTGTTAATTTCTTTTTTTTTCTCATGCGTGTCTCACCATGAAAGATCTGGTTCTTGTGCATGTTATATATTTATATCAAATAAAAAATAATAATAATGACATAATTATCATATTTTTATAGTAATTTTAATTTTAAAAACCAATCATGAAATATGGTTATGAAAAATGGACTATGTTACAATCATGGAGACGGTAGGTCGTACATACGCATGAGTGACGTTTCTATTTTTCAATGATCATTATGGAAAATAAGTAAGTAATACTTTATCTTTATATAATTATCATAATATATTATATAAAATATTATTTCTTTAAATATACTTATATTTATCATCTATGTGGCGTGGTTATGAAAATATAGTCACATCGCTTCGTGAAGACAATAACCCACACGTACACGAACGATGTTATCATTTTTCAGTGTAAAAAAAGAAAATGATATATTATATTTTATGAATGATAATTATGTCATGAATATCATAATTATTTTATGTATATAACATATATTCATTAACTTTATCCTTATTACCTTCCATGTAAAGCATTATTGAAATATAAATCACATCGCTTTGCGAGGCGATAGTCCTCCGTACATACAAGTAACATTATCGTATCTCCTACATGATGGAAAGTAAATAAGTTATATATGATATAATGAATCCATATGTATAATTATTTTATAAATATCATATATATAATTTATATCCATCATTATATTCAATCGTGAGATGTGGTAATGTAAAAACGAATGACATCGGTTCATGAGGCGGTAGTACGCCGTACACACGAACAATGATTTCATAACCCATTTGAGGGAAGTGGAGATGGTTGTAGGTCACAAAATTAACATAAAATCATATAATTATATGAATTATGCTATGGTTATTATATCATAATGGAGTAATAATAATTTAAGGATGTGGAGAAATAAATAAAATAGAAACATTCGTTGAAGAACGTTACCTACTCTTTGGGTATCCTCCTTAGGTTTGCACCAATAGCCTTCCTAGGTTGTATTTATGAAAAAAATAAGGATTCTAAGACGAGATAAGGGAATTTTGGAAGTGATTTTGGCAGGTCTTGTCCAAACAAAATAGGTTTGAATGTGTGAATAAAGGAGGAGGGTGTGTTCCCTTTTATAAGTGAGGTGAGTGGCATGCTTGATTTTTTTTTGAAAATATTCAGTCATAACAATGTTTTTATCATGATAAAAGCCTAAAAAATAATCCATTATATAAAATATAATATTTAAAGTCTAAAAAAATCCATAAAAATGGGTTTGGAAAAGTTTTTAGGTTATTTTAACCCTTATCTTCTTAGTTTAACCCTCGGTAAATCAGTTTTTACCATAACCACAATAAATAATTGTTACTATTTTAACTATTTATTTTGGTAAAATATTAAGATTAAATAATTATAAATTATACATTATTATGATTCCAAATATGGAATACATTTTTAAAAATTAAATTAACATAATTTGAAAATTTTAATTTAAAATTAGTCCCGCAGACACGACGAGAAAGTGAGTTTTTAAAGAGAAAATGATCAAAAGTTTACAAAGTTTTTATATCTAAATTAAATATAAAAATAATTCCAATTAAAAAAATTGTAAAAATTGATATATAATTTAACTAATTTTACTTTAAAACTAATTCAAATTATAGTTTGACATTATAAATTATTTAAATGAAAAGTCAGTTTGTAATTAAAATTCAATATTTTTAACTATTCATCAGAAAATGAAACTTTTTAGAAAAATCATAAAAATAAATCCTAAGATAATTTTTGTATTAAAATATAAAAAATGAATTTTATTTTTTGAAATAAAATTTCTAAAATTAGAAAAAATTTATTTTAAATTATGTGCACAAAGAGCGTCTGACTGCCTTTTAAAAAAAATACAGTTTTTTAGAAAACATTTATTTTTCTTTTAAATGATTAATATTTTATTTATAATAAATAAATAACAATAATTTTCATAATTTAGTTACTACTATTCATACTCTTTATTCCAATGTCTAGGTGATAACTATTAAATAATAATAATAATATATTATTGTTTGGTAAAACTCGATCATGCGTGTAACGCAAGCTATCGAAGAAACTCATTTTTTCATGTATCATAAGCTATCAAAGAAATTAAATTTGTTATAAAAGAAATATATTGTAAAGTATTGGGGCGTTTTATTCTCTTCTAAGCTTGGTGTTTCGTGTAATACATGTTATTGAATACAATGTTCTTCTTTTAGAATTTCAGGGTGTTACATTCTCCCCACCTTAAATAAATTGCATCCTCACAATTTAAACTTGATCTCAGAAATAAAGTGCTTGACATTTGAAAATATTTTTATTAAAAAACCCACATCATAAAAGGATTAATAAAATATCCTCTTAGTAAGAGAGAAATGGAAGTACAAAGGTAATGTAGATTAACACATAACCAAGATTCTATGTAGGAGAACATTGGTGGTAAGTGAGGATATGGACATGGAGGAAAAGAATAAATAATTATAGAGAGTGATAAAGGTCATTGATCACAGGAAAGTGAGTGATTAATAGAAAGTTAAGGGCTATAAAACCCTAAATCTTTGATGATTTAAAAGACCATATAATTCATCAGATATGAAGGTAATAGGAAAACATTTTTGTTTCAAGATCATTTTCCTAAAGTTTAGGATTTATTTTACTCTCTAAGAATATAAGGAAACATACTTAATTAATATGTTTATATTTCATAAGAATAATTTCATTATTTGTTTCTTTGATCAATTTCCAATTCATTGCTTACTCCAAGAAATGAATATCCAAAAATGAATTTTTTATACCTGAATCACTAAAATTCACTTCCAACATATCATATGATCCATAAAATAGTGATAAGTATTTCTATATGTATATGAATATTTTACAAAACCAATATAGTTATCACAAGTTATCAAATATAGTACATTAACCTCTAAACCTAAAAATTAATACCACTGGTTCATCATTAATATTTATTTTTCAAATCATTTTACTAAAAACAATGAAATATTGATTGGGAAATAACATAGGCCAATGGTAAATGTTAAACCCCCATCATCCTTTGGTCATGGGTTTAATCCCCATGGCCTTTCTAGATGTGATAGGTTTTCACCCAACATGCGGGTTACCCTATTTATAAACTATATTAATATAATTCCTATAATGTTTCCAAAAAATATGATGGACATAATTGAAATAAAATTTATCATTAAATGAAATTTTTACTAAGGTTTTCAATAGAATATTTTTTTCACAAAGTCTAATAATCTTATTTGACTATTATTACAATGTCATTAATGATCAAATTAACCCAAAAGTTTATTAATACATTTAAACTTATGTATATAAAAAGTAAAGGAATTATTCCTCAAATAAAACTTTCATATACTAAACCAATGGTTGTATTCCCATAGACTTTTTCTAAAAATATCCTTAATCATGTGATACTCCTACCACAAATTTTTAAAAAAAGGATGTTTAATAATTTGAACTTATGATCAATATTAAAATTATAAACCATGATGGTATCCATAAGTGTCAAGTTAATGAAGACACATATGCTTCTAAAATTTAACAAAATCCTTATATGTTTCATAATTATTATTACTAAAATACCATTGGTAAAAAAAATTCTTCTACGATTTAATTCTTGACCCCCAACACATAAATACTTCATCTGTTATATTTACACATAAGTCCTTTCTTGGTCTATGGTTTATCATTTAGAAGAGGGCCTTGACTTAGATAATGACTAGGTTCTCTACATTTAAGACAATGAACTATAAATAGATCCCTAAGATGATATTTATTTCATTCCATCAAATACTTCATTTTCATCAGCAAATCTTTGCTTTATTCCCTTTTTTTCTACACATAAATAATTTTCCCATTCCATTGAGACACTTTCCTAGGTGTATCCTTCCACATTTTTAAATGATGGAAATCAAGTATTCTTTTTCCCGTGGTATCAATCAAACAAGATCTTAGAAAACTCCATCCTTCTCTTCTTTGGTGAGTCTGGGAGTTGGTTAAGGTATATATTATTAATCATATTTCAAGAAAACTGATTAGGCATAATCACAATACCATTCACACTAGTCATCATCCCATTTGGTTGCTTATAGTCACAACCTTTTTCTTTATATTAATTGTTAACATATTTCCTTTGGGTTATAAACACCGACTAAAACCAAAAATCATAGTGTGAGAAACAATAATCGTAGTAAGAAAACCATATAATAATTTATAGGATGTTTAAATTATGACACAATATTTTCAATAAAATACACCTTAGGTTTAACCTAGGTCATTCATTGTCATCATCTATTCAAATCCTTCATAATGGTTTGTAAATAAAATGTGAATTATCCTAAGCATATCCCATAGGAGTGTCAAATTAGGTGTGTGGTAAGGCCCATTTTCATGCACTAGGTGATGAGTGGGTCAATCCCAATGTACCTTTTTTAGAGTTATTACCCCTAGGAACCTCTATTCCAGAACCAAATCCACTTGTAGTATTTATATATAAATGTATTTATAAGAAGAAACACATAATTTATTCCTTACCAAAACTTTAGGATGTTCTAATACTTGTCCTCAAAGTATATCATAGGTTTATATTCCCTAATCTATGTTTTCCTAAATCTAGTTCCCAATGTGTTAACTAAACTTCCTCCAATACCAACTATAGCGACCCTAACCCCAATAACCAGGAGCTGGTTCTTGATTTATTAAATTAACATAAAATACAAGGAATCACATCCTAAAGGACTGAATAGTTTAGTAGTCTTGGTAAACTAGATACATACTTTATTCAATATTACATTTGAAAACACAAATCACAACATATTTTTTTGATAATGGAATTATTCCCTCTATAATATACTTAAATTTAATCATAGTAGAATTCATGGATTCATGGGAAAGGGAAAAAATATGGTTGAGCTAAAATTCTTAGTAAGGGTTAAGTACAACAAAATCAATCATGAATCAATAAGAAAAATCAATATGGTAAGATAAAAAACTGAACACACATTCCATGTAATCAATAAACTAAGAAGGAAGTGAATCTAGAGATAATATCAATGAAAAAATATGATGGGTAATAATTAATATAGAAAGTTAAATAACTGAAAACACATTCCATTGAATCAATAACATGACTATCATAATCAGATAAGGCATAATCAATATAGATAAGGTAAATAAATAAAAACACATTCTATTTAATCAATAACCGAGAATGAAATACAACCAGAGATAACAAAATTGCAAAAATATCATGGATAATAATAACTAAATTATTAATGAAGGAAAATATTAATAATTGTATGTCATGTTTCCTAGGAACATGATACCTCTACCATTAATATCGATCCTCAAGATAGTTTTAAAACTGATGTGTAGAAACCCATTTAACTAAGGCTATCTGATTATCCACTAAATGAGGCTAATATTTATTGGTAATATATATAATATTCATGTTCTTTATTATTTATAAACACCATTTTAGTGCATTTTATACTTTGAACATCATTTTACATTATGATTGTAATACCTTCTTAAAATGCACTATTATGAGGTACATTTTTGAACATCATTTAAAGTACCCAATGATTCATCTGATTTTAAAGAATCTAATTATACATATTTTAATTTGATATTTTTTAAAATTGATATAAACTTAAATATGAACATGTTTGATTCAGGGATAAATGGATAATTCATGGAGGATGATGGAGATATTTGGCAATGAAAGGAAGCAATTCTGGAGAAGGAAGATTGGACACCAACCCACTGATGAGACTGTGGGTCCCAACATACAGGCCCAATTAATACCAAATTTCATGGTATTCTAGAATAAATGTATAGGAATAAATCACTCTTCAGGATACAATGCTAATTCGGTCTCCATTGTGTCCATTTAGGTGGCCCAAGTTAGAGATAAAATTATGGACCAGATTCTGCGGCCCAGAAAAACATCCCACCAATTAAACAATATATCGAAAACCATAACTACTTTTGGGATGAGATTTTACAGGATGTTAGGGGAAATCCGTAGCGTAATTTAAGTCTGCTATGGCCCACACAAATTATGTAAAGACCCGTAAAATTCAAGGGAAATTTTTTCTTAATTTTCTTTAGAATTTTACAAGAGCGCGGTTTCAGACGGCACCTGATTCCGAGGCCCGGAGTGCCCGGAATTAATTTCCGAAGTTTGGCTCGGGTACGTTCAGTGAACGAACGAGCGGGAATTCCTAAATTTTGATCCGGTGCTCGGAATTGAAATCCGAGGGCACCGATGAACTCGCAGCGCCGATATTCGCTTAAGGAGACCTTTTCGGGAGTTGCGTTTGTTGCGGGTTGAAAGTTAATTTTAGGGGTTTTTAGTTTGAGTTAAATAAAATTGTGTAGAACAATTTTATTATAACTTGTTAAAACCTATTAAAGGAGGTTGGAAGTGGGACCCACACCCACTTAACCTCCCTTGGGAGGATTAAGTGTGGTGGGGCCCACACGAACCCCTAATCCTTTCAAATTCTCTCAACATGCTTAACCCCTAATTAATTGTCTTGAGTTACTTAATTAATTATGGGAGTTAAACCCTTTTGAATTTCAAACACTTGAAATTCTTTTGTGTTATGTGTTAATAAAATAAGATGTTGTCTTATTTTATTTTGGGTTCTTTGTTTGTCTTCTTGAGAGGTGGAGAGCTTTTCCTTCTTCTCCTCCAACTCTGATGAAGAACTCGAAGAACGTTCATCTTGACGAAGAACGTTCAAGCTTCGACGAAGAACGCCGCACCTCCATTCTTCATTCTCCGTGTCAACGAAGGGGACACCACCTCTTCTTCGGACAACCTTCGTCGGCGTGCAAGTTTCGCCAACGACGTGTCTCTTCGAACGCATCCCTTCGTCATCGGATTTGACGAACGGCTACCGCGACGCCCGATCTCCGCGACGCCGTCTTCCGCGGAACGTAGGCGAATCTTCGAACCTTAAACCAAGGTAGGGGTTGTTGTTTTATTCTTTATTATTCCATTTCTTGATCGTGAATAGCAAGTATATCGTGTGGCATGATTTTATTTAAAGTTGCAACATTATTTTAACGTGAGGGGGGCCGGACCGCACGAACACGGCCGAACCCCCCCCCTCCATCGTTCTTGTTTAATTATTTTGCGGAAGAAAGCAAGTGGCGTGGTGCCGTAGCACCACGCGGATGATCGTGCAAATATTTTACGCGGCGCCGTCGCGTTACGCCAAGGAAAAATCTTCAAGAACGCGACGCCGTCGCGCCGCGTTGAAAGGAATCATGGCACGGCGAAAGGGGCGCGGTGCCGTTGCACCGCGCCGGACGACGAACACCGCGGCCGGTTCCGGGCCGCGGCGGGACGAGAAGACCGCGGCCGGTTCCGAGCCGCGGCGGAAGAGAAGACCGGCGGCCGGGCCGCCGGCGTCGGAAGCCAAAGGGGGGACCGGAATTTTCCGGTCCCGTTGGAGAAAACCGGCCGGCCAGCTGGCCGGCCGGATGTCATTAAAACCGGGGGAATTAATCCCCCGGCCGTCCTAAAAACCCCCCTCTTTATGAGGGGGGCGGTTCTTTAAAGGAGGGGGGGGGGGGGCAGCAGCCCCCCGGTTCGTGTCCAGCCGGCCCCCACGTACGGGGGCCGTTTTATGCAAATGGCGCGGCACAAGGCCGCGCCGCCTAACCAATCAGCGGGGGCTTGATTGCCCCCCGCGTGCCACCCTCGTGCGGCGCCAGGCGCCAGCCGCCGCGGCCCGCCGCCGCGCCGGGGGGGGGGGGGGGTCGGGCCGGGTCGGCCCGGACCCGGACCCCCCGTTTCGAACCAGATTTGTTTTTTGGCCCATAACTTGAGCCTCGGACCTCCGATCGACGAACCGTCAGCGGAAACGCGATCCTTGGATCGAGACGGTCGTTTCGGTATATCGCACTCAAGGTTTCGGGTTACTTTGAGTTCGGCCGGGTTGGTTCGTTCACGAAACCAACCGGGCCTTCGGAGCGGAAACACTCATATCTTGAACTACGAACGTCCGATTGACGCGCCGTCAGTCGCGTTGTGTTCCTCTTAGTGAGACGGATCTTTTGGTATAATCCGCCCGAGGTTTGGACGCAGGTGGAGTACGGCCGGGTTGGTTCGTTCACGAAACCAACCGGGCCCTCGGAGCGGAAACGCTCATATCTTGAGTTCCGGACGTCCGATTGATGTGCCGTCGACTTTGATGGAATCCTCTAAGTGAGACGGATCTTTTGGCATACTCCGCCCGAGGTTTGGACGCAGGTGGAGTACGGTCGGGTTGGTTTTGCCTTAAAAACCAACCGGGCCCCGGGAACGAAAATGCCAATAACTCTCAGACCGGGCGTCCGATCGACGCGCCGTCTGTTGCGTTGAGTTCCTGTTGTCGATACAGAACTTTTGGATACATCAACTTCGGTCTTCATGACAGTTGATGTATCAGCCTCTCGGCTCGTGGAGCGGACCCTCCGAACGAGCTTTCTGTGTGCGGGAACCCTAGTGCTGGCTGCGACTATTACTGTGACGACTACTACTACTGCTACTGTGACTGCGACGACGACAGTACAGAGATCCGGTGTGGATTCGACGACGACGACTACAGCACTCAGTGATCCTACGTGGAACAGTGCTACCGAACCTGTGTGAGCTGAATCTTCTGTTTACCTAGGGCGGTGGAGCGCTTGGGTGTAGAGGCGGACCCGTGGTACTTGACAGTGGTGGTGCGCTTGGATGCAGCAGCAGACCCTTGGCGGTGGAGCGCTTGGTTGTAGCGGCGGACCCGCGATACTCTACGGAGCGTGTGCGCTTGGTTGTAGCGACAGACCCGCGACGGTGGAGACGTGCGTGCGGAGTACGAAGACCGTGTAGATGACTGAGACCTGACGACTGCTTGACCGACTCGACTTGGAGTGAGTCGACTAGCCCAGTGGACGGAGCGCCCAGTAGTTGGCAGCAGACCCACGGCGGACGGAGCGCCTGGTAGTTGGCAGCAAACCCGCGGTACTCGACAGGAGGAGTACCTCAGTAGGCTATTTGGGTGAGCGCCCGGTATTTGGCGACAGACCCTCAGCGGACGGAGTGCCCGGTAGTTGGCCGCAAACCCGCAGTACTCGACAGGAGGAGTACCTCAGCAGTCATAGGTTAGTGAGCAGTACCTCGGAGTCGTGACAGGACTACTGCACACTTCAGAGACGGGGCTCTTCAGCAGCTACGGTTTCGATAATGAAAATCCTGGTTTGAGCTGAGTCAATGATCTTTGTGATTCCTCATGATTGAGATGGGTCACTTGATAACTTAGGTATATGTATGGGCATATACCTGGGTAATGGTTATCCGTTGATTTCATAAACTTGTTATAATCTGTGTGGATTTACTGTTTACTCTTCTTTGTGGTTTGGGTTGTTCTTGGGCTCGGTGTTGGAAACGGAAATTGATGACTTAGGTATATGTATGGGCATATACCTAAGCAGTGTCAGTTGTTACTTCGTGATTGTTACTTTTCTTCGTGGTTTATCCTTTGTGGATTTGAGAGACCTTCAGGGGTCTCGGGGTCCCTACTGAGTAGCTTATACTCACCCCTACACGGGCTTTGCCCGCACTACGTTGTGTTGGTTGCAGACGACGGACATCGTAGACCTTAGCTAAGGCTTGCAGAGCGGAACGGTACCCGGAGGTGGACCACTGGGCGGGACGTGCACGGAGCGGACGGCGGGACCCGTGGAGCAGAGGAGCTATCTGTACCCACCCTTCAGGTGGGATTTCCTGTCGACAGCTCGGAGTAGTGGCTTTTACTTTTCAGTTGCTGTTTTCCCTTTCGAGTTGTACTTTGCTTTCAGTTTGGGTTTGTATACTGGCCCATTTACTTTTCCGCACTTTCAGTAGTACTCTGCTTTTGTTTAGTGTTTACTTTCCGCTTGCTTGCTCTGTGGTGTTTGTTTTACTTTTCAAAGGCAATGCCTTCCCTTTTTACTGGGATTTACGCCTTGGTGCTAGTCGCCTGCCCCTGGCCTATGGAAGGCGGGCTTGGGGTAGTCACGGCACGGACCCCGAGGGCGGGTCGTGACAAATTGGTATCAAAGGAGTTCGGTTCTACCGCGAACTCTGATCTTTTCTATGTGAAGCAGTAATGTTTAGTGTATTGAGTGTGGTTATCAGTCCAGGGAGTCCAGTGTTGGTGCGGCGGCCGACGTATCCGTACAGCAGGACCCTGACTTCTGATTTCCGACTTAATGCACGAAAACATTGATTGCGTGTGTGATTCAAAGTTTTCTTTGTGATTACTTATATCAGCTCACCAGGTATACTGTTTGACCGTGGCGCACCTGTCTCCTTTCAGGATGGCCCCACGACGGCAGCCAGCTAGGGTTCCGAGAGTCGAGCGAGACGACAACCCACCGAGCGACGAGGCCTCGGTGCAGGGCCCTTTTCCAGTAGTGGCACCGGCGGTAGCTTTACCCACCGATTCCCCGATGCTTCCAGCAGCAGCCGCTGACGATGCACGTCGCCTCAGCGCACTGCATGAGTTTCAGCGCCAGCGACCGCCCAGGTTTCGCGGGGAGACGGATCCCCAGGCAGCAGAGGATTGGCTGGAGGCAGTGGTTCGAGTGTTTAGGCTAGTGAGGACACCAACAGACCTCATGGTGATCCTCGCTGCGAGCCTACTACACGCAGCAGCAGGACGATGGTGGAGCTTGATGCTCCAGGTACACGATGAGGCATCTCTACTTTGGACGGACTTTGAGAGCATCTTCCGCTCGGAGTTCGTCCCAGCCACCCTTCGTGCGGTGCGTATCCAGGAGCTTCTACAGCTGCGGCAGGGCAGCATGACGGTCGCTCAGTACGCGGCGAGGTTCACCGACCTTTCTCGGTACTCGACAGACATGGTACGGGACCCCTTCTTCTGGGCCCGGACCTTCGAGCAGGGTTTGAGACACGAGATCAGGGCATCGCTGATCTCCCTCAGCATACCGTCTCAGACAGGAGTACTAGAGCGGGCCCTTCTGATCGAGAGATTCCTTGCTGAGTCTACACCAGCACAGAGACCCACCGCAGGGCGGCACGTAGCGGAGTCTTCGGTAGCAGGTAGCCGACAGATGACTCAGGGTTCCAGGCAGACCAAACCTACCAGTGGCCGACTGCACGACTCAGGCTCAGTTGTGCGGGGAAGCCGGGGTGGAGTCAGAGCCAGGCGTGCCGAGAGTGGGCAGTGTTACTCCTGTGGCAGGATTGGTCACATGGCTCGTGACTGTCCGACCCGCCATGCTGATGATCAGCAGTTAAGTGAAGAACCTCCCAGGCAGAGGCAGAGGTTCGACCGTGGCGGTCCGCAGGGAGGAGGCGGACGAGGCAGAGGAGTTGGACGAGCAGCCGGTGGTGGGCGACGCTTTGAGGCTCTTCCACCACCACCACCAGGAGGTCCACCCCGACTGCAGGGGAGAGCTCAGCTTCAGGAAGCCGAGGCCTTCGATCATGGAGCTCTGGGAGCCGATGGACAGGAGCAGAACTAGTGGATAACATCCTTTGTACTTCTGGTTCCTTGTTGCTTTTGTGTAGCGTCTTGTATTATGAGCTGCAATAATAAAATACGCATACCTTTGTGATATTTTTGTTCCTGTCCTCTTTCTTGTTGTTACTAAGAGGTTCCAGTTTTGGCTGTTGACTTGACCCTCACTTGTGAGACATCTACTGGAGGAGACCCAGTTACCACACACTGATGCCGACAGTGTGACTCAACCCTTGGAGGCGAGAGTAACGGTTGAATCTCTTAGTAGTAGCGTCGAGGCCTTACGACGTCATCCTTGGTATGGATTAGTATCATCCATGTTAGGATTGACTGTTTTAGGCAAAGAATGTGGTTCATCCAGGGGATGAGACCAGATTTCTCTTTTCGGCAAAGAAGAAATCTTGCAGCTCTTGTGGGACCTGTGATGGTCCAGGCCACGACAGAGAAGGTCCAGGTCATCCAGGAGCGGATGAGGACAGCTCAGAGCCGGCAGAAGTCATACGCTGACAGGAGGCGGAGGCCATTGGAGTTCGAGGATAGCGACCACGTCTTCTTGCGGGTCTCACCTCGACGGGGTATTCGGAGATTTGGCCGAGGCGGCAATTTATCTCCGCGCTTCATCGGACCTTTCCAGGTCCTCAGCAAGGTTGGCGAGGTGGCTTATCGCCTAGCTCTACCACCTCAGTTGCACCGGGTGCACGACGTCTTCGACGTATCTCAGCTGAGGAGATACGTGCACGACCCGACGCACATCATTGATCATGAGGAGCTTGACGTTGACGATGGGGCGACTTTTACGGAGGTCCCGGTGGAGATAGAGGATCGACAGGAGCGGGTCCTACGTGGGCGATTGATTCCTCTTGTGCGCATCAGATGGCAGCACGGGAATCTCCAGGAGAGCACATGGGAGCGGGAGGCTCAGATGCGTGCTCAGTACCCTCATTTGTTTCCCTAGTTTTTGTTGTAACTTTACGGGGACGTAAAGCCCTGAGGTGGGAGTAATGTAAAGACCCGTAAAATTCAAGGGAAATTTTTTCTTAATTTTCTTTAGAATTTTACAAGAGCGCGGTTTCAGACGGCACCTGATTCCGAGGCCCGGAGTGCCCGGAATTAATTTCCGAAGTTTGGCTCGGGTACGTTCAGTGAACGAACGAGCGGGAATTCCTAACTTTTGATCCGGTGCTCGGAATTGAAATCCGAGGGCACCGATGAACTCGCAGCGCCGATATTCGCTTAAGGAGACCTTTTCGGGAGTTGCGTTTGTTGCGGGTTGAAAGTTAATTTTAGGGGTTTTTAGTTTGAGTTAAATAAAATTGTGTAGAACAATTTTATTATAACTTGTTAAAACCTATTAAAGGAGGTTGGAAGTGGGACCCACACCCACTTAACCTCCCTTGGGAGGATTAAGTGTGGTGGGGCCCACACGAACCCCTAATCCTTTCAAATTCTCTCAACATGCTTAACCCCTAATTAATTGTCTTGAGTTACTTAATTAATTATGGGAGTTAAACCCTTTTGAATTTCAAACACTTGAAATTCTTTTGTGTTATGTGTTAATAAAATAAGATGTTGTCTTATTTTATTTTGGGTTCTTTGTTTGTCTTCTTGAGAGGTGGAGAGCTTTTCCTTCTTCTCCTCCAACTCTGACGAAGAACTCGAAGAACGTTCATCTTGACGAAGAACGTTCAAGATTCGACGAAGAACGCCGCACCTCCATTCTTCGTTCTCCGTGTCAACGAAGGGGACGCCACCTCTTCTTCGGACAACCTTCGTCGGCGTGCAAGTTTCGCCAACGACGTGTCTCTTCGAACGCATCCCTTCGTCATCGGATTTGACGAACGGCTACCGCGACGCCCGATCTCCGCGACGCCGTCTTCCGCGGAACGTAGGCGAATCTTCGAACCTTAAACCAAGGTAGGGGTTGTTGTTTTATTCTTTATTATTCCATTTCTTGATCGTGAATAGCAAGTATATCGTGTGGCATGATTTTATTTAAAGTTGCAACATTATTTTAACGTGAGGGGGGCCGGACCGCACGAACACGGCCGAACCCCCCCCTCCATCGTTCTTGTTTAATTATTTTGCGGAAGAAAGCAAGTGGCGTGGTGCCGTCGCACCACGCGGATGATCGTGCAAATATTTTACGCGGCGCCGTCGCGTTACGCCAAGGAAAAATCTTCAAGAACGCGACGCCGTCGCGCCGCGTTGAAAGGAATCATGGCACGGCGAAAGGGGCGCGGTGCCGTCGCACCGCGCCGGACGACGAACACCGCGGCCGGTTCCGGGCCGCGGCGGGACGAGAAGACCGCGGCCGGTTCCGGGCCGCGGCGGAAGAGAAGACCGGCGGCCGGGCCGCCGGCGTCGGAAGCCGAAGGGGGGACCGGAATTTTCCGGTCCCGTTGGAGAAAACCGGCCGGCCAGCTGGCCGGCCGGATGTCATTAAAACCGGGGGAATTAATCCCCCGGCCGTCCTAAAAACCCCCCTCTTTATGAGGGGGGCGGTTCTTTAAAGGAGGGGGGGGGGGGGGCAGCAGCCCCCCGGTTCGTGTCCAGCCGGCCCCCACGTACGGGGGCCGTTTTATGCAAATGGCGCGGCACAAGGCCGCGCCGCCTAACCAATCAGCGGGGGCTTGATTGCCCCCCGCGTGCCACCCTCGTGCGGCGCCAGGCGCCAGCCGCCGCGGCCCGCCGCCGCGCCGCCCCGGGGGGGGGGGGGGTCGGGCCGGGTCGGCCCGGACCCGGACCCCCCCGTTTCGAACCAGATTTGGTTTTTGGCCCATAACATGAGCCTCGGACCTCCGATCGACGAACCGTCAGCGGCAACACGATCCTTGGATCGAGAAGGTCGTTTCGGTATATCACACTCAAGGTTTCGGGTTACTTTGAGTTCGGCCAGGTTGGTTCGTTCACGAAACCAACCGGGCCTTCGGAGCGGAAACACTCATATCTTGAACTACGAACGTCCGATTGACGCGCCGTCAGTCGCGTTGTGTTCCTCTTAGTGAGAAGGATCTTTTGGTATACTCCGCCCGAGGTTTGGACGCAGGTGGAGTACGGCCGAGTTGGTTCGTTCACGAAACCAACCGGGCCCTCGGAGCAGAAACGCTCATATCTTGAGTTCCGGACGTCCGATTGATGTGCCGTCGACTTTGATGGAATCCTCTAAGTGAGACGGATCTTTTGGCATACTCCGCCCGAGGTTTGGACGCAGGTGGAGTACAGTCGGGTTGGTTTTGCCTTAAAAACCAACCGGGTCCCGGGAACGAAAATGCCAATAACTCTCAGACCGGGCGTCCGATCGACGCGCCGTCTGTTGCGTTGAGTTCCTGTTGTCGATACGGAACTTTTGGATACATCAACTTCGGTCTTCGTGACAGTTGATGTATCAGCCTCTCGGCTCGTGGAGCGGACCCTCCGAACGAGCTTTCTGTGTGCGGGAACCCTAGTGCTGGCTGCGACTATTACTGTGACGACTACTACTACTGCTACTGTGACTGCGACGACGACAGTACAGAGATCCTGTGTGGATTCGACGACGACGACTACAGCACTCAGTGATCCTACGTGGAACAGTGCTACCGAACCTGTGTGAGCTGAATCTTCTGTTTACCTAGGGCGGTGGAGCGCTTGGGTGTAGCGGCGGACCCGTGGTACTTGACAGTGGTGGTGCGTTTGGATGCAGCAGCAGACCCTTGGCGGTGGAGCGCTTGGTTGTAGCGGCGGACCCGCGATACTCTACGGAGCGTGTGCGCTTGGTTGTAGCGACAGACCCGCGACGGTGGAGACGTGCGTGCGGAGTACGGAGACCGTGTAGATGACTGAGACCTGACGACTGCTTGACCGACTCGACTTGGAGTGAGTCGACTAGCCCCGTGGACGGAGCGCCCAGTAGTTGGCAGCAGACCCACGGCGGACGGAGCGCCTGGTAGTTGGCAGCAAACCCGCAGTACTCGACAGGAGGAGTACCTCAGTAGGCTATTTGGGTGAGCGCCCGGTATTTGGCGACAGACCCTCAGCGGACGGAGCGCCCGGTAGTTGGCCGCAAACCCGCAGTACTCGACAGGAGGAGTACCTCAGCAGTCATAGGTTAGTGAGCAGTACCTCGGAGTCGTGACAGGACTACTGCACACTTCAGAGACGGGGCTCTTCAGCAGCTACGGTTTCGATAATGAAAATCCTGGTTTGAGCTGAGTCAATGATCTTTGTGATTCCTCATGATTGAGATGGGTCACTTGATAACTTAGGTATATGTATGGGCATATACCTGGGTAATGGTTATCCGTTGATTTCATAAACTTGTTATAATCTGTGTGGATTTACTGTTTACTCTTCTTTGTGGTTTGGGTTGTTCTTGGGCTCGGTGTTGGAAATGGAAATTGATGACTTAGGTATATGTATGGGCATATACCTAAGCAGTGTCAGTTGTTACTTCGTGATTGTTACTTTTCTTCGTGGTTTATCCTTTGTGGATTTGAGAGACCTTCAGGGGTCTCGGGGTCCCTACTGAGTAGCTTATACTCACCCCTGCACGGGCTTTGCCCGCACTACGTTGTGTTGGTTGCAGACGACGGACAGCGTAGACCTTAGCTAAGGCTTGCAGAGCGGAACGGTACCCGGTGGTGGACCACTGGGCGGGACGTGCACGGAGCGGACGGCGGGACCCGTGGAGCAGAGGAGCTATCTGTACCCACCCTTCAGGTGGGATTTCCTATCGACAGCTCGGAGTAGCGGCTTTTACTTTTCAGTTGCTGTTTTCCCTTTCGAGTTGTACTTTGCTTTCAGTTTGGGTTTGTATACTGGCCCATTTACTTTTCCGCACTTTCAGTAGTACTCTGCTTTTGTTTAGTGTTTACTTTCCGCTTTCTTGCTCTGTGGTGTTTGTTTTACTTTTCAAAGGCAATGCCTTCCCTTTTTACTGGGATTTACGCCTTGGTGCTAGTCGCCAGCCCCTGGCCTATGGAAGGCGGGCTTGGGGTAGTCACGGCACGGACCCCGAGGGCGGGTCGTGACAAATTAGGCCATATAGAAGGTGTTTCAGGCGCCTCTGTTTGGTGGATACAAGCTAGATGCCTTTTCGGGTCAAGGATGAAAAGTCTTCTTTCCACAAAATTTCCACCACCCTAGACCTACCATACTAAAGTGTAATAACATGTAATGTTGGAGGCTCTACCCAAGGCTCCCAAAATGCCAATTTAAGGAAGTGGTGTTGGAGAATTTTGGAAATCTTGTATGATTTGTTCAATTGTAATGTTATGCTGCGATTTTGTTGTCTCAAGTTTGTCTTTCACTTGTAAGTTGTTCAATTAACTTTAGTTTCTTAATAAAAGTTCTTATTATCCTCTTATTTTGTTTTTCTACATATCACTTTGATACCATTGCCTCAAGGTGTAAATTTATTCACACCAAATCTTGTGAAATTATTCACACAACGGTGGAGTGATCATTTTATTTTTGTTGTTTTCTTTACTTCTCCATTTCCTCCCTCATGATTCTACTTTCCGCTTCCATTGAAACCATGGGATCAATGGAGGGATAAACCACTTATGGGTTGATCTAAGGAAGTAGCAAGGGGCTGGATTGGATGTTATTTATCACCCCATTAATGTATAATCACTTCTTTAATTGAGATTTTTATTTGATGATTTTTAAACTCCATTGTCCTTGTTGAATTTAAGGTCACACGCTTCATGTGTTAATACAAAACTTTACCTTGAAGTGCTCAAAACTTTGATCCTTCAAGTGTATAGGTGGTTAGTATTAAAGGGTGTAGGCATTAAACCAGTAAGTGATGATGTTGTTTTATCTTCTTAAATGAACCCATCTCAAATATAAGAAATTGAAATCATTGAAAAGGAAATACGTCCAATCCACCCCGAGTGATAACCTAGGATCAACTCATTCTTTTAAATTGAATTCACTTAAATCTATTAGTTATCATTTAAACCCATCTAAAATCAAACCAAAGTTTTCCACTTAATAGCCAAAATCAGTCCATATAATGTACGTGTCTTTAGGTTACTTCTTAGGTCTCTGAGGATTCGACAACCCAAGCTAAACTATAAGGACCATCCTACCTTATTCTCTTGGGTAAATTTGAGTGAGAATAAAATTTTGGCACCATTTCCGGGGACCTAAGTAAGTTATCTTAGACACTATCATCTTTTTTTTTATCCCTCTTCTCTCTTCTCACCCCCTCACTCCTATGGAAATAAATTTTGAACAAATCCAAACCAGGGGAACCTCTCCTTACTTTGATCACCCAACCCCATGTGTGATGTACAATGACCATCCTAGTTTCTACTAGTGGGATAATCAACAACCTAATGAAACACAATGTTTTTACTCCTATGATCCATAAAACATTCCAACATATAACGAGTTTCAATCCCAACAAGTCCAATCAGAACATCCTCCTATATAATTCCAACAACTTAATTATCCTCTTGGAATAGACCATCTTCCTCAACCCCTTGCCCATCATGATCCACTACCATTACTTGAAAAATTGTGTCAACAAATGGAGAAAATGAATTTTGAGGTTTCATCTTTGAGGTTAGAACTACAAAGCATTAAAACTTATGAGGAACACATCCCTACACAAACTGTCCCTTCCATAACCTTATGTGACGTTTCTTGTTTCCCACAAACCCCACGTGAATTTATTGAATAACCAACATTTGGATTTGGGATATATGAAGAAGATCAAGGAATTGTTGAAGGGTCTTTAAATCAAGAGGAAATTGACTTTTTGGATTCAAAAGAGGATAATTTGACATCATGGATTGAGTCTCCTAAGCATAACTCCATTGATAAATTTTCAAAAACACCAACCTTTGAACCATTGAGAGAAATAAAAAACATTGAGTCCATACCTATTCCTAAAATTGATCTTTCCAATTTGGTGGTTGAATCTTCTATTCAAAAGGAACCAATTCTATTGATCAATTTTGAAAATGAAACTGAGTTCAATTCAAAGTCCCAACCTATGTTTGAATGTTTTAGCCTACCTGAACTTGAACAAAAGGACTTTCCATCCACCCTCAAGTCTCCATTCATTGGGGATAGCCAAAAACTTCCAGTTGTCACCATTTATTATCTTGAAAACAATAAAGAGGTAATTATTCTTAATGTCTTAGAAAATACTACAAAATAAATTGAATCCATTATTTCTGATATTCCTTGGATTTACCTGCTCATTTTAGAACAGAGGTTTTTGCATGAAAAAAATTATAAACATAGAATGAATTTCAACCTAGTAGAAGTGGTGAAACATGTGGTCCTTAAAATGTTGAAAATTGGTATTGGGTAAGTTAGGGGATCCATGTCGGGCCAACGACGTTAAACAAAGCGCTGCATGGGAGGAAACCCATGGTTTTCAAGTTTCCAATAATTTTGTTGTTTTAATCAAATTTATATTTTAAATAGGATTAATTAATCATTTTGATATTTAATAAAAATATAGACTGTTGACCTGTTCTTCTATTCTGAGTGTGTTTGGGTACGAAAGGGGAGCACCATATTCATCCGTGTCACGTGGTGTGATCCTCGAGTAATACCTTAACCAGAAATTTAAAAAGAAGAAAATGTATCATCAGTTTATTTTATTTTATATATATACTTATATTTTACTTATATATATATATACTCTTTAGTTTTGTTTTTTTGTTTTCTTTTTTCCACTAGGGAACTCTGCAAGCGACATGGATATCAAAGGACTAAATTGGAGCAGCAAGAACTTCAAACTTCAACCACCAGGTGAATTCATTCCTTGACCCTCATTTTCAATTTCCTTTTTGAACTTTCATTCTCTACATCTACACCTTCTAAATTTTCTTTTCTTTAAACACTGGGGACAGTGTTATTTTAATTTGGGGGGGAGATAAAATAAAAAATGCTTTTGTGTCAAAAAAATGATAAATGATTTGAATTTTTTTTTGTGAAAATGGAAGGAAAAATTCCTTTAACTTTGAACATGGTAATACAAATTGCACACTTTGAAACTGTATATCAAATAATTTAGCATACCCTAATTCTAATTTTAATCCTTGTATAATTTCATGAGCATAGATTTTGGAAAGTGTGGCTGTCCAATGTGATATTTCATCGTTTATATTTTCATCCAAATAAAAAAAATCACAATGAATGTCCTTTGGATAGTGGGGTATTAGTTTGAGTTCATGGGGTCCCCTAAATAAATAACATAGGTTTGGTGATCATTTTAGTTTAATATGAGTATTCAAAAAAAAAATATATTAAAAAAAAAATTTTGCACGTAGAGAAATGAAATGACCTAATGCGTGGCTTTCAGCACTTGGGGATCGTGACTCCATAGTTGTCTGGACTAGAGTTAGTAATTTTATCTCTATTTTTGGTAATTTGAATTTGTTTTTGACTGATTTAACTCAAGATGATGCCCGAGTATGTGGGCTTCACTTGGTTCCCTAAGGTCTTTGAGCGTGGGAGTCATCGGCAAAGTCTCTCTACAGGGGTTGACTCTTTTGAGTGCAACTTCAATTACCATGGAAAAATTGCAAAAACAAAAAACAAACAACAAAAAAAAACAAAAAATTATGATACAAAAAAAAATTGAATACTCATCTTAATATTGAAATGTTATTCCACCTAGCGCTTCCGTCATTTCCCCCTTGAATAAAGATGAACCCCCCATGTCTATTGTGATGCTCCACACATCCTTATACTTAATTGATATTGGATGAAATATGACAATGAATTTGAACAAAGGAATGAGCTTGGGATTGGGATCCTCTTATGAAACTATCTTGTATTAAAATATTTTTATGGGTTTAATGATTGTTTGGTATAAGGTTTTTTGGTGATCATTGTGTATTAAAATATTTTTGGAAAAGGGAATTCGAATTTCATATTGTTGAGATATATTTTGCTTGGGACTAGCAAAACTCAAGTTGGGGGGTGTGATTAGCCACTAAATGAGGATAATATTAATTGGTAATATATATAATATTCATGTTCTTTATTATTCATAAACACCGTTTTAGTGCATTTTACACTTTGAACATCATTTCACATTATGATTGTAATACCTTCTTAAAATGCACTATTATGTGGTACATTTTTTAACATCATTTAAAGTATCCAATGATTCATCTGATTTTAAGGAATATAATTATACATATTTTAATTTGATATTTTTGGAAATTTATCTACACTTAAATATGAACATGTTTGATTCAGGGATCAATGGAGAATTCATAGAGGATGATGGAGATATTTGGCAATGAAAGGAAGCAATTCTGGAGAAGGAAGATTGGACACCAGCCCACTGATGAGACTTTGGGGCCCAACATAAAGGCCCAATTAATCCAAAATTTCATAGGATTCTAGAATAAATGTATAGAAACAAATCACTCTTCAGTATTCAATGCTAATTCGGCCTCAATGGTGTCCATTTAGGTAGCCCAAGTTAGAGATAAAATTATGGGCCAGATTCTGCGGCCCAGAAAAACATCCCACTAATTAAACCATATCTAGAAAACCATAACTCCTTTTGGGCTGAGATTTTACAGGATGTTAGGGAACATCTGGAAAGTAATTTAAGTCTGCTATGGCTCACCAAAATTCTGCCATCTATAAGGTGTTTCAGGCGCCTCTGTTTGGTGGGTGCAAGCTGAATTCCTTTTCGGGTCAAGGATGGAAAGTCTTCTTTCCACAAACTTTCCACCACCCTAGACCTACCATACTGAGTGGAATGGCTTTTACTGTTGTAGGATCAACCCAAGGATCCCAAAATTCCTATTTAAGGGAGTGGTGTTGGAGGATTTTGTAAATCTTGGATGCTTTGTTCAATTGTAATGTTATGCTGCGATTTTGTTGTCTCAAGTTTGTCTTTCACTTGTAAGTTATTCAATTCACTTTAGTTTCTTAATAAAAGTTCTTCTTATCCTCTTATTATGTTGTTCTACATTTCACTTTGATACCATTTCCTCAAGGTGTGAATTTATTCACACCAAATCTTGTGAAATTATTCACACAACGGTGGAGTGATCATTTTATTTTTGTTGTTTTCTTTACTTCTCCATTTCCTCCCTCATGAGTCTACTTTCCGCTTCCATTGAAACCATGAGATCAATGGAGGGATAACCCACTTATGGGTTGATCCAAGTAAGTAGAAATGGGATGGATTGGATGTTATTTATCACCCCATTAATGTATAATCACTTCTTTAATTTAGATTTTTATTTGACGATTTTTAAACTCCATTGTCCTTGTTGAATTTAAGGTCACACGCTTCATGTGCTAATACGAACCTTTACCTTGAAGTGCTCAAAACTTTGATACTTAAAGTGTATAGGTGATTAGTATTAAAGGGTTTAGGAATTAAACCAGTAAGTGATGATATTGTTTTATCTTCTTAAATGAACCCATCTCAAATATAAGAAATTGAAATCATTGAAAAGGAAATACGTCCAATCCACCCCGAGCGATAACCTAGGATCAACTCATTCTTTTAAATTGAATTCCCTTAAATCTGTTAGTTATCCTTTAAACCCATCTCTAATAAACCCAAATTTGGCCACTTAATAGCAAAAATCAGTCCATAGAATGTACGTGTCCATAGGTTACTTCTTAGGTCTCTAAGGATTCAATAACCCAAGCTAAACTACAAGGACCGTTCTACCTTCATATCTTGGGTAAATTTGAGCGAGAATCACTATCCAACCGATTCATCCCATGAGACTACCAATGCATCAAGGGGCTATGTATAATCAGGCCCCAACCATGTATTTCACATCCAGATCATTCCTCATATATTTAATAATCGATTTAATTCATAAAAAATGTTTCTCATCATCAAATATTTATATTGAGTAAAGAATATAAATTTATCAATATTTCCACAGATAAATAAATGACTTTCAATGTAGAACACCATTTGTAGAAATGATATAAATTTTAAAAAATAAATTTATTTATGATAAATAATATGGATATTTAGGGGAAATTTAATGTCTATTGATCATAGAAAAGTGAACATTTCAAGGTAGAGTTATTTAATACAAAAATTAATCAAGGAAGTGGATGTCAATACTATCCTTGGTCAAAATAATCATAAATAATCTAGAGGGAGAATAAGGATGGTATTAATACAACATACCCCGAGTATAGTATATTTAAAATGAAGGTTTTTTTTTCATTTATGAATATAAATACCATAAAATATCTTTAAAAATATTCTTTAGGAAAACATCCTTTTCATTTTGAAAATCATTTTTAAAACATAAAACATTTTGAAAATCCTTTTCTTTGAAAATAAATTTTAAAAAATAAGAATTTATAGATTATTAGGGAACAAATATTCTTTAAAAAAAGCCTTGTAAAATATAAAAGGAATATTTAAATAAATTATGGTCATATCAATGTGTAATTTCGTACATGCCATTCAAGTTAAAAAGAACATTCCTTTTTCATTGAAAAAAGGTTATAAAAGTGACTTTTTCAAAAAAAATATAAGAAGATTTATTTGATAAAAAAATATAAAAAAGATAAAATTGGTAAAATTGTCTTTAATAAATCACTTTTAAAATATTATTTTTTTGATTTTTTTTTATAAAATATGATTTTGGAAGAAAACAGATTTACAAACGAAGAGTTAAATGAATTTCGATTTTCTTAAAATATTTTCTCAATTATTTTAAACATAAAGGAGTGGAAAATGGCACTATTACTTGAAAATATCATGAATAACTAAAGGAGAATAAAATTAAATTGGTTTATTATAAAATGATCAAATAATTTTCTTCAACTGAAATTCAAGAATAAATAATCTCAATAAGAATGATATTATAAAATAAACCCTTATAATGATCATAACATTGTCGTGAGAATTAATCAATGAATTGATTATGTGTATAAAATGAAAATACACATAAAATAATTATAAATACAACATAATATAATCAAAATTCATTATACACATAATCTTATAATATCAATGATAATGAAGAAGTAATATAACCCAATGAAAGGAAATTGACTTATGAAATTCTTTACCACTTGATAATTTTTAATTCAAATCCCCTTGGATGAAATAATTCAAATTGAAACTTAAAATATCATGAATTATTAATTAATCATGATATAACATGTAAAAAGGGGTAGTGTATACACCATATAAAATAAATTAGGTACATAACATTACAATATTCCTTAGTGAAATGAAATTGAGATGAAATACCTTATCTCACACTTCCTTTTGGTTGAATGCGATTTAACATCTTATATAGTGGTTTTAAAAAAGTTATATAATTATTAAAAAACCATATTAATATTAATATTATCATATATGATCCTTTAATAACATCTTATCATCCGTTTGTTAATAATATTTCATTATTTTCATTATTTTAAGTGTTAATTGTGTTATTTTCTCATACTAGTTTCATCATGAAAGATCCGGTTCTTGAAAATATTATATAGTTATATAATATCTAGAATAATAATCATGAAATAATTATCATATTTTTACATAAATTTTACTTTTAAAACCAATCATTAAATATAGTTATAAAAAATGTAATATGTTACAATCATAGAGACGGTAGGTCGTACATACGCATGCACAACGTTTCCATTTTTCAATGATTATTATGGAAAGGAGGTAAGTAATATTTTATCTTTATAGAATAATAATAATATAATATATAACATATTATTTTTTAAAATATACTTATATATATCATCTATATGGTGTGGTTATGAAAAGATATTCACATCGATTTGTGAAGGTGGTAGTCCACACATACACAAACAATGTTGTCATTTTTCAGTGTAAAAAAATAAAATGATATATTATCTTTTAAGAATGATAAATATTTCATTAATATCATAATTATTTCATTTATATCACATAAATTCATTAAATATATCCTTATTACCTTCCATTTAAAGTGTTAGTGTAAGATAAAACACATCGCTTCGCAAGGTGGTAGTCTGCTGTACACATGATCGACGTTATCATATATCCTATAGAATGGAAAGTAAAAAGTTATATATGATATAATGAATAAAATGGTATAATTATGTTATAAATATCATATATATACTTTATATCCATCATCATACTCAACCTTGAGATGTGGTATTGGAAAAACTAATGACATCGGTTCGCGAGGTGGTAGTCCTCCGTATACATGAATGATGATTTCATAACCTATTTTATGGAAGTGGAGATAGTTATAGGTCATGAACTTAAAATAACAACATATAAGTACATTTAAGATACTTATTTTATTATATCATCATGGTTTTAATATTAATTAAAGGATGCAGATAAAGAAATAAAATAAAAATGGTCATTGAAGAATGTTACCTATTCTTCAGGTATCCTACTTAGGTTTTCACCAAAGACCTTCCTAGGTTATATTTTTTCCAAAAATAAGGATTTTAGAATGATATTATGGAATTTGGAAAGTTATTTTGGCATGGATTTTCCTAAATAAAGAGGTTTTAAGGTGTGAATAAGGAGAGGGGGTGGCCTTTTATAAGTGAAGTGAGCGAAACACTTGTAATTTTTTTGAAAATATTCAACCATACCCACATTTTTATCATTAAAAAGCCTAAAAAATAGGACATTATCAAACTTGGAAGAGGTAAGTTCAAAAAATTTCTATCCAATGGGTTTTTTACAAGTTGGTAGGTCATTTTTAACCCTTATCGTCTTAGTTTAATCATTGGTAAATCAATTTTTACCTTAACCACAGTAAATCGTTTTTACTCTTTTCACTATTCATTTTAGTAAAAAAATATGTTTAACTTATTATAAATTATAAATTATTCTGATTAAAAACATGGAATATATTTTTACAAATTTAATTCACAGAATTGTCAAAATTTAATTTAAAATTAGTCCTGTAGACATGATGAGAAAGTGAGTTTTTAAATAAAAAATGTTCAAAAGCTTACAAAGTTTTTATATCTAAATTTAATATGAAAATAATTCCAATGAAATAAATTGTATTAATTAATATAAAATTGAACTAATATTACTTTAAATCCAATTAAAAACATAGTTTAACATTATAACTTATTTAAATGAAAAGGAAATTTTCAATTAAAATTCAGTATTTTTCACTATTCATCAAAAAATAATTTTTTTTAGAAAAATAAAAAATATTAAACCTGAGATAATTTTTTTTATTATATAGAAAATGAAATTTTTCTTGTAAAATAAATTTTCTAAAAGTGCTAAAAATTAATTTTAAATTACGTGTGCTGAGAGAGTCTAAACCGTGTTTTAGAAAAAATAAAGTTTTTCAAAAAATATTTCTTTTTATTGTAAATGATTCATATTTTATTTCAAATAAATAAATGAACATAATTTTAATAATTTAGTTAGTACTATTCATACTCACCATTCCAACATCTATAAGATAAATATTAAATAATAATAATAATAATATATTGTTGTTCGTTAATAATCGGCCTTGCGTGTAATGCAAGCTATCGAAGAAACTCATTGTTGTGTATATCACAACCTATAAAAGAAATTAAATTTATTCAGAAAAAATATATTTCAAAGTCTCGAGGTGTTATATTATCTTATAAGCTTGGTTTTGTGTGCCATGCATTCTATCAAATACAATGTTCTTCTTTTATAATTTCAGGGTGTTACATTTATTTTTTCTTTTATAGTGCTAACTTTGTTTGATAGTGGTTCTACTCATTATTTTAACTCATCAAAGTTAGTTAAGATGTTGGGATTTTATTCGGAGCTTATTATATTTTTTTGGATCTTTCCACACCTTTAGAAAAGTGTTATGAACAATGTTTAAAGTATTTTTCATGTTGAGTGATGATAGCTGACCTTGAGGTGGAGTGGGACTTCTTGGTGTTTGATCTTGGTATCTTCGACCCAATTATTGGAATGGATTGGATGATCAAAATTAAAGACCATATTGAATATTATTTTTGTTAGGTTTAGTTTTTATATCTAGAGGGATTCACTCTTGTCTTCTAGGGTAAGTGGGATTCTATGTCTGGGAGAGCATGGCTTGTTGTTCCTTATGCTGGGGTGATCTCATGTCAGTTTTAGGAGATGTTTCTTGATATCATTGATCCTTATTTAAGTAGTCCACTTCCTATGGTGGTTTGTCCATACTTAGAGGTATTTATAGATGTTTTTTATGATTTACCTCCATAAATAGAGTTTGAGTTTACCATTGATTTTCTACCTAGTACGATGAACATTTCTATACCATCTTATTGTATGACACCTACTGGTTAGTGGAACTTAAGTTACAACTTGCAAAACTCAAGGCTAAGTGATTTATTCATCCTATCATGTCACCATGGGCTTCAACTATCCTATTTTCTAAGATGGAATATGATATCCTTAGTATTTTCATGGATCATAAAAAGTTAAATCAGGTGACTGTCAAGAACATATATCCCTTGACCAGGATTGATGATCACTTTGATCCTCTTAGAGGGGCTTGATGGTTTTCAAAAATTGACCTTCAGTTGGGGTACTACCTGTTGAGATTCCAAGAATATGATATAACTAAGGAAACTATTAGGATCTATTATAGGTATTTTGTGTTTCTAGTTATGCCATTTGGTCTCACTAATAATCCTGTGGTATTTATAGATTTGATGAACCGAATATTTCATCAGTTTTTAGAGTTTGTATTTTTTCATGGATGATATTTTTGTATACTTAAAGTCATAGGAGGAGCACGTGAACTATTTGGATATCACTATCAGAACCTTGATAAAACATCTCTTGTATATTAATATTTCTAAATTAGAGTTCTATATCAAGGAAGTGAAGTTTCTATGGAATGTTATATCTAAGAGGGGTGTCTGAGTGGATCCTGAAAAGATACATGCAGTTATGTCTATGGACCATCTTAGAGATGTGTTTGTACTTTGAAGATTCTTGGGGTTGGCTGGTTATTATAAATGGTTCATTCAGGATTTCTCCAAGCTTGCATCTCTAATGAAAACTTTAACCCGTAAGGGTACAAAGTTTGAGTGGAATGAAAAATGTCAGAGATCTTTTGAGGAACTGAAAGTGAGGTTGACTTTAGCTCCAGTTTTGATCCTTTCAAAACCAATTTCAGATTATGATATTTTCTATAATTCTTCTAGTATGGGTTTGGGGTGTGTCTTGATGTAGGGGAGATATGTGGTGGCCTATTTCTCTCACCAGTTACATCCTCATGAGAAGAACTACCCAACCCACAATCTTGAGTTGGCAGTGGTTATGGATTTACTCAAAACATAGTGTCACTACCTCTTTGGGGAGTGGTTTATCATATATTATGATCATAAAATCTTGAAGTATATTTTCACTAAAAGGGATCTAAATTTTCCATAGAGATACAAGGTTGAATATATTCAGAATTTTGATTTTTAAATTTCTTATACTCCCATAAAATAGAACGGGGTTGTTGATGAATTGAGTAGGAAATTACTGACACAAGAAGTGAAAGAATCAGTGGAAGAAGGGTCTATGATGTTTTTGTTTATTGAGATGATATTGATAGTGGGATAAGCTAGTATGAAGGTGTACTTGACTTGAATAATGGTTGATATATCATTTTTTGAGTGGATTCATATTGAGTAAGTACCTAACACTGAGTGTCAATGATTTAGTGAAATCCTAAATGGTGGGGAGACCTTGAGTGAGCGGTCTCAGTCTCCCTGTGACACATTGTGTTTCCGAAGTAGTTTGCTCATTCCTTTTTTATGAGGAAAAATTTTATGTACAACATACACTATTATTTTCGGTACATGTACTATATGAATACCAAGATGTATCATGAATTGATATGTCAGTTTTGGTTTCTGGGGATGAGATGGTCAATTGTAGTTTTTGTATCAAGGTGTCATATGTGTCAGAGAATTAAGGTAGAGCACTAGAGAACTGTAGATTTTTTGTAGCCCTTACCCATTTAGCCATGGAAGTGGGATGATATTTCTATGAAATTAATCATTAGTTTACCATAGACTCTTAGTGGGAAGGATGCGATTTAGGTTATCATTGACCAACTCATGAAATCAACACATTTCCTCCCTATCAAGGAGATGACAAAAGTGGAATTGCTCGGAGATTTGTATGTTTGAGAGGTTGTAAGACTTAATGGGGTTACCTTTATGATTTTTTCTAATAGGGACCCTTGGTTCACATCTAGGTTTTGGAATTTTTTTCAAGAGGTGATGAGTTCCTAGTTGAAATTGAGCATGACTTATCATCCAATGATAGATGGGAAGACAATGTAACACCCTGAAATTCTAAAATAAGAAAATTGTTTTTGATAGCGTGTATTACATGTAACAATAGTAATATAAGAGAATATAAAACCCAATTACTTTAAAATATATTTATTTTATAATAAATTTAATTTTTTCTATAACTAATGATACACGCAACAACAAGTTTCTTCGATAGCTTGTGTTACACACAAGATCGAGTTTTACCAAACAACAATATACTATTATTATTATTTAATAGTTATCACCTAGACATTAGAATTGTGGGTATGAATATTAATAACTAAATTTTAAAAAATATGGTTATTTATTGATTATAAATAAAATACGAATCATTTAAAAGAAAAAGAAATGTTTTCTCAAAAACTGTGTTTTTTCTAAAAGACGGTTTAGTGGCTCTTTGCACACATAATTTAAAATTAATTTTTACCAATTTTAGAAATTTATTTTAAAAAATAAAATTTATTTTTTAAATTGAAATTTCAAAATTATATTAGGGTTAATTTTTTGATTTTTTTTTGAAAAGTTTCATTTTTTGATGAATAATGAAAATACTGAATTTTAATTTAAAATTGTGTTTTAATTTAAATAATTTATCATGTTAAAATATATTTTGAATTGGTTTTAAAGTAAAATTAGTAAAATTTTATATCAATTAATAAAATCTAGGTCATTTTAATAATTTTCATATATAATTTAGATATAAAAACTTTGTAAACTTTTGAACATTTTCTCTTTAAAAACCCACTTTCTCCTTGTGTCTACGAGACTAATTTTAAATTAAAAATTTCCAATTATATGAATTGAATTTAAAAAAAATTTATTCCATATTTAGAATCATAATAAATTATAATTTATAAAAAATTCACCTTAATTTTTTACCAAAATGAATAGTGAAAGAAGTAAAAAAATATTTACCATGATTATGGTAAAAACTGATTTACCGAGAGTTAAACTAAAAAGATAAATGTTAAAAATGACCTACCAAATTTTATAACACCCATTAGATGGCCATATTTAGACCATAACTCTTATAGGTTCTATAATGGTTCATTTTGAGGCTTGTGGCATGATAAAAGCATGGATATTATTGAATCTTTTTAAAAAATTACAAGTGTGCCACTCACCTCACTTATAAAAGTCGACCTACTCTCCTCCCTTCTTCACAGCTGCAATTATCTTTTGTTAGGCCAATAAATACCCAAATAACTTCCCAAATTACCTCATATCATCATAGATGACTTAGTTTTGGTAGAAATCCAACCTAGTAAGTCCTTTGGTGCAAACCTAAGGAGGATACTCAAAGAAGATATAACATTCATCAACAAGAGTTTTTATTTTATTTATTTATACACCCCCTTAAATTTTTATTAAACCATTATGATATAATAATATTAGTATATTTAATACATTGATATGTTTTTATGTTAAGTTCATGACATAAAACCATCTCCACTTCCATAGAATAGGTTATGAAATCATTGTTTGTGTGTACGGAGGACTACCGCCTCGTGAACCGATGTCATTTATTTTTACATTACCACCTATCACAGTTGGGTATGGTAAAGTATCTAAAGTATTTATATTATATTTATTAAATAATTATATCATATATAAATTTTTTACTTTCCATTCTGTAGAAGATACGATAACATCACTTGTGTGTACGATGGACTACCGCCTCGCGAAGCGATGTGATTCATCTTTTACTAAAGCTTTACATGGAAGGTAATAAGGTTAAAGTTAATAATTATATGTTATATAAATAAAATAATTATTATATTAATTAAATATTTACCATTCTAAAATTCTGATACATAATTTTCTTTTTTACCTATTCACTCACTAAAATATGATAATATCATTCGTGTATGTGTGGGAAACCGCCTTCATGAAGAGATGTGACTCTCTTTTCATCACCACACCACATGGATTATATATAAGTATATTTACAGAAATAATTTGGTATTTATGATATTATTATAATTCTTGAAAGATAAAATATTACTTACCATCTTTCCATAACGATTGTTGAAAAATGGAAACGTTACTCATGCACACGTACGACCTACCGTCTCGATGATCACAACATACTTAATTTTTCATAACCATCTTTCATGATTGGTTTTAAAAGTAATATTGATATAAAAATATTATAATTATTTCATGATTATTAATTTGGATATTTAGGAACTATATAATATGTGCAAGAACATGATCTTTGACAAAACACACATGAGAAAAGAAGACAATTAACACCCAAAACAATGAAAATAATGAAATATAATTAAAAAATGAGTAAAAATATATTATAAAATGATCATATATGATATTATAAATATTAATATGGTTATATAATAAGTTAATAACATGTTTAAAACAAACATATTGGAGTTTATTCACATTAAACCAAAAGTAAGCGTGGGGTAAGAGACTTTGTCTCAATTTCCCTTCATTGTGGAATATTATGATGTAATGAACCTAATTTATTTTATATGATGTATATAATTCCCCATTTTAATTTAATATCCAGAATAATTAATAATTCATGATATTTTAAGTTTCAATTTTAATTATTTCATCCAATGATATTTTACTTGAAAATTACCAAGTGGTAAAGAATTTCATAACTCAATTTCCTTTCACTGGGTTATATTAATTCTTTGTTGTCATTGATATTCTATGAAAATGTGAATAATGAACTTTTATTATCTTATTTTACACTTAAAATTGTTTTATTCGGATTTAAATTTGAGGCACATAATTGATTCATTGATTAATTCTCACATCAACATTATGATCATTGTAAGGGTTTATTTCACAATCTCATTTCAATCGAGATTGTTTATAATTGTATTTACATTGATGAAAATTATTTTATCATTATATAATAAACCCATTTAATTTTCTCATACTTTTTATTCATTACATTTCCTAGTAATATTACAAATTTCCACTTTTTTAACTTAAAATTGTTGATAATTGTTTTTTAAGAAAATCTGATTATATTTCTCTCTTCCGCCAGAAATCCTTTTTCAAAACCCGTGTTCTCTAAAAATGTTTTCAAAAATATTTTTAACCTATTAAAAATTATTTATTAAATACATTTTCACCCATTTTTACCTTTTAAAAATGTTTTGAAAGGAATATTCTCTTCATTTTCCAAACAAGTTACTTTTCTAACCTTTTTACACTGAAAAAGGAATGTTCTCTTTAAATTGTATGAAATTTACAACCATCATGACCATCATTTATTTAAATATTAATTAACAATTTTACAAGGATATTTTTAAATAATTTTTTTCTAATATTCTATAAATTATTAGTTTTTAAAAATAGTTTTTAAAGAAAAGTATTTTCAAAATGTTTCATGTTTTAAAAAGTGATATTCAAAATGAAAAGAACATTTTCCTCAAGAACGTTTTAAAAATACTTTTATGGTATTTATATTCATCAATGAAAAAATACCTTTATTTTATATATACTTCATTGGGGATATGTTACATTTATATCATCCTTATTCTTACTCTAGATGGTTTATGATTATTTTGACCAAGGATACTATTTACATTCACTTCTTTGATTTATTTTTATAGTCAATAACTTTCCATTGAAATGTTAACTTTTATATGATAATTAGAAATTAAATTTATCTTAAATATATATATTATTTATCGTAGATATGTTTATTTCTTAAACTGTATATCATTTCTACAAACAATGTTATATATTGAAATTCATTTGTTTATCTGGGGAAATATCTATAAATCCGTATTCTTTACTCAATATGGATATTTGATGATAAATCATATTATTTATGAATTAAATAGATTATTTGAAATATGAGGAATTCTATTGAAATGAAATAAATGGGTGATGCGTAGTTATATATATCCTATTGATTCATTAATAGTGTCATGGTACGAATCAGTTGGCTAGCCTTAGTTAAATTGGTTTCTACCCATATGTTTTAAACTATCTTGAGAATATATCCTGATGATAAAGGTATCATATTACTGGGAAACAATACATATAACAATTAATCTTTTAATTAATTAATAATTCAGTTATTATTATCCATGAGATTTTTTCAATGATATATCTCTAGATACATTTCATTCTCAGTTATTAATTCATGGATTGCTTTTTCAATTATTTACCTCACCATATTGATTATGGATTATTCAATTATGATAGTCATGTTATTAATTAAATTTCAAGTGTTTCATATTATTTACATTTCTATATTAATTATTAACCATGGAAGTCTTTCATTCAGATTATCTCTGGATGCACTTCCTTCTCAGTTTATTTATTACATGACATGTGTTTTCAGTTATTTACCTTTCTATAATGATTATTCTTATTAATTAATAATTTATTCCACTATACTTAACCTTACTGAGAATTTTATCTCACCATTATTTTATTTCCTTTTCTAAGAATCCATGAGGTGTAATATGATTCATATAAAAGGATATTTTAGTAGGAATAATGTTATTCTCTAAAAAATATGTTTTAATTTGTGTTTTCAAATATAATATTGAATCAAGTATATATCTAGTTTACCAAGACTACTAAACTATTTGGTCCTTCATGATGTGATTCCTTGTATCTTATGCCAATGTAATAAAGCATACACTATCTCTGAGCTACTGGGGCCAGGGTTGCTACAGTTGGTATCAGAGGAATTTTAGTAAAAACCTTGGGAACTAGATTTATGAAAACATAGATTAGGGAATATAACTCTATGATATACTTTGAGTATAAGTATAATAAAATCATAATGTTTTGGTAATAAATAAATTATGTGGTTGTTTCTATAAATGCATACCTGTATGGATACTACAAGTGGACATGGTTCTGACATAGAGGTAACTATGGGAAAATTTCTCTGAAAAGGGTCCATTACGATTGGCTATATTGTCACCTAGTGCATGAAAATGGGCCTTACTATGCACCTATTTTGACACTCTTGGGGGGTATGCTTTGGATAATTCATATTTTATTTACAAACCACTATGAAGGATTTGAATAGATGATGAAAATTAATGACCTTGGTTAAACCAAAGGTGTCTTAGATTGAAAATAAGTCATCTAAAAGAAATGGGAAAATGTTTTATGTGTATAAAATAAGGGCATAAAGTAATAAATTTCTAAGTAAAAATGAAGAGAATGATGAAAGGAAATAAATCTCATCCTTGGGATTCATTTACAGTCATTGTATTAAATGTGAGAAACCTTGGCATTTTCTATGTCAATTACCTTTTCTAATGCTTAAAACCTAGACCGAGGAAGGACCCATATTAAAATAAAATGGTTGATGTATTTATTGGGATTCCATAATTATATTATAGAAGTATTTTTACCAATGGTATTTTTGTATAAGAATCATGAAACATTTAAGGATTATATTAAATTTTAGAAGCCTATATATCTTCATTAAATTAAGAGTTATAAATAACATCATGGGTTAATGAGTTTATGATTGATCACAAGTTCAAATTATTAAACACCTCTTTTTGGGTTTTATGTGATTGGATTCTACCATGATTAAGGATATTTTGGGAGAAATTTATGGAAAGTATATGTTCTAGTGGAAAATTTATTTGAGGAATAATGTATTTACAATTTATAGACATAAGTTTAAAGGTATTGATAACCTTTAGGGTTAATATGATCATTAATGACATTTTAATAACATCCAAATAAGATTATTATACTTTGTGGATAAATAAATTAAAATAATATAAGTTGTATTGAAAACCTTAATAAAAGTTTATTTAATGATTAATTTTATTTCAAGGATGTCCATATTTTTTTTGGAAAGTTATAAGAACTATATTATTATAGTTTAGAAAAGGAAAAACTGCATGTTAGGTGAAAACCTGACACATCTAGCAAGGTTGTGGGTATTGAACCCATAATTTAAATACTATAAGGGTTTAACACCTACCATTGGCCAACATGATTTCTTGGTTAATATGTCATTGTTTTTATTAAACAATTTGACAGGTAAATATTAATGATGAACCAGTGGTGTTACCGTTTACATTTAGATATTAATGTATTATATTGGATAACTTGTTCAAACCATATTGTATTTGGAAAATATTTAGAGATATATAGAAATTCTTTTCACTCTTTTATAGATCTTACAATCCATTTAAATTGAATTTTTGTGCTTCAGGCATAAAAAATTCATTTCTGAATATTCATTTCTAAGAGTAAGATATGAATTGTAAATTTATTGAAGCATAACCAAAATATGAATTTGTGAGAATGAAATATAAAGGTATCAAGTAATTATATTTATTTATATTCATAAATATAAAAATAATTAATACACTTTAGTAAAATGATCTTGAAAAAAATGTTATCCTTTTACCTTCACACCCGATGAATCAAACTGACCTTTAAATCATCATAGATTTATTATTTTGAGGCCCTTTAATTTTTATTACTCACTTTCTTGTGATCAATTACCTATATCACTCTCTATAATTATTTATTATTTTCCTATATATCCACATCTTCACTTGACACCAATGTTCTTCTACATAGAAGCCTAGTTATGTGTTATTCCATAGTCTTTTTTACTTACCTATCTATATTATTAAGAGTATATTTTATTAACCCTTTTAGAATGTTAGTTTTTCAATAAAGTTATTTTCAAATGTCAATCACTTGATTTCTGATACAACGTTTAAATTGTGAGGATGGAATTTATTTAAGGTGGGGAGAATGTAACACCCCAAAATTATAAAAGAAGAACATTGTATTCGATAGCATGTATGACTTGAAACACCAAGATTAGAATATAATATAACTCCATAAGACATTACAATATATTTCTTTTAGAATAAATTTAATTTCTTTTTTAGTTTATGATACACGCAATAACAAGTTTCTTCGATATCTTGCATTACATGCAAGACCGAGTTTTATCAATAAAAAATATACTATTATTTTTATTTAATTGTTATATCCATTGAATTGGAATGGTGGGTATGAATATTAATAACTAAATTATAAAAATTATTATTATTTATTGATTATAAAAAAAATATGAATCATTTAAAAGAAAAATAAATGTTATATGAAAAACTGTATTTTTCTCTCTCTAAAAGATGGTTTAAATGCTCTTTGCGAACATAATTTTAAATCAATTTTTAACACCTTTATAAAATTTGTTTGATAAAATAAAATTAATTTTTTAAATTAGAATTGAAAAAATATCCTAGGGTGATTTTTTGGTATTTTTCTAAAAAGTTTCATTTTTGATGAATAGTGAAAAATGTTGAATTTTAAATGAAAACATCCTTTTTGATTAAATAATTTATAATGTTAAAATATATTTGGAAATTTTTAAAGTAAAATTAGTTAAATTTTATATCAATTTATCTAATTTTTTTCATTGAAATACTTTTCTTATTGAATTTTGATATAAATACTTTGTAAACTTTTGAACATTTTCTCTTTAAAAACACGCTTTCTCATCACATATGCAGGACTAATTGTAAATTAAAATTTGAAAATTATGTGAATTGAATTTAAAAAAATTGAATCCATATTTTTAATTATCACGATATATAATTTCTAATATGGTCAAATTAATTTCTTACAAAAATTAATTGTAAAAATAGTAAAAATTAGTTACCACGATTAAGGTAAAAATTGATTTACCGTAGGGTTAAACTAAGAATATAAGGGTTAAAGATGACCAAATTTTTTTTAAAACACCAATTTTATGGAAATATTTCAACCTTAAATCATATATTTTCAATAATGGCCCATTTTCAAGGCTTTTGGAATGATAAAAACATGGGTATGATTAAATATTTTCAAAAAATTACAACCGTACCACTCACCTCACTTATAAAAGGCCACCGACTCTCCTCCCTTATTAACACCTTAAAACCAATTTGGTTATTCCAATAACTTACCAAATAACTTACTAAATTACCTTCTATAGTCCTAGAAACATTATTTTTGACATAAATCCAACCTATGAATGGCTTTGGTGCAAACCTAAGGAGGATACCCTAAGAAGAGGTAACATTCTTCAACAAGCATTTTTATTTTATTTACTTATCCAACTCATTAAATTATTATTAAACCCTAATTATATAAAAAACTAATTATCTTAAATATACTTATATGTTTTTATGTTAGTTTCATTACCTATAATAGTCTCCACTTCCATCAAATGGGTTATGAAATCATCGTTCGTGTGTAAGCCGGACTACCGGCTCACGAACCGCTGTCATTAATTTTCCCATTACCACATCTCATGGTTGGGTATGATGATGGATATAAAGTATATATATGATTTTTATAACATAATTATACCCATGGGGTAATTATATCATATATAAATTTTTAATTTCCATTCTGTAGGAGATATGATAACGTCGCTCCTGTGTACGGAGGACTACTGCCTCATAAATCGATGTGATTCATCTTTCAATAACGTTTTACATGGAAGGTAATAAGAATAAAGTTAATAATTATATGTGATATAAATGAAATAATTATTATATTCACGATATATTTATCTTTTGAAAAAGATGATACATCATTTTCTTTTTTTACATTTTCACTCATTAGAATATGATAACATCGTTCGTGTACGTGTGGACTACTGCCTTCACAAAGCGATGTGACTCTATTTTCATCAACAAAACACATGGATGATATATATAATTATATTTAAATAAATATTATTATATTTATAATGTTATTATCATTATGTAAATATAAAATATTAATTACCACCTTTCCGTAATGGTCGTTGAAAAATAGAAATGTTACTCATGCATACGTATGACCTAATGTCTCCATTATCATAATGTAATTTATTTTTCATATCCATTTTAATGATTGGTTTTAAAAGTAAAATTGATGAAAAAATATTATAATTATTTCATGATTATTATTATGGAGATTATGGAACTATATAATATGTACAAGAACTATATCTTTCATGACGAAACATGCGTGAGAAAACAAGGCAATTAACACCTGAAACAATGAAAATGGTGAAAGATATTTAATGAATGGGTGATAATTTGCTATAAAAGGATCATATATTATAATATAAATATTAATATGGTTCTCTAATAAGTTAATAACAAGTTTAAAACCACTATACAATAGTTTAACCCTCGTTCAACCAAAAGAAAGCTTGAGGTAAGGGACTTCATCTCAATCTCCCTTCATTGAGGCATACTATGCACCTAATTTCTTTTATATGGTGTATATAATTATTATTTTTCATTTAATATCATGAATAATTCATAATTTATTATTTTTTAAGTTTCAATTTTAATTATTTCATCTAAGGATATTTGAATTGAAAATTACCAAGTGGTAAATAATTTCATAACTTAATTTCCTTTCATTGGATAGTATTACTTCTTCGTTCTCATTGATATTATATGAATAAGTGTATAATGATTTTTTATTATCTTATGTTTCAATTAAAATTGTTTTATGTATATTTATAGTTGATACAAATAATCTATTAAATGATTAATTTTCATATCAATATTGTGATCATTGTTAGGGTTTATTTCACAATCTCATTCTAAATGAGATTGTTTATAAATATATTTCCATTAAAGGAAATTATTTTAAAATTTTATAATAAAACCATTTCATTTTATCCTAATCTATTTATTCATTATATTTTCATGTAATAGTAATATTTTCCCACTCTTTGGTACTTAAATTTTTTGAGAAAATATTTTTAAGAGAATCCGACTTTATTTATTTCTTCAGTCAGAAATCCTTTTTCAAAACACTTGTTTTCTGAAAATATTTTCAAAAATGTTTTTAACCTCTTCTAAATGATTTATTAAAGAAATTTTTACCAAATTTGACTTTTTATAAATGTTTTTAAAGGAATCTTCTTATCATTTTTCAAAAAAGGCACTTTTCTAACCTTTTTACAGTGAAAAAGGAATGCTCTCTTTTACTTTTACGACATGTATGAAATTTACCATCATCATGATGGTCATTTATTTGAATATACCTTTCAAAGTTTACAAGGAAATTATTAATGACTTTTTTTCCTAATATTCTATAAATTCTTATTTTTTAAAAATGGTTTTTGCTAGTTCCCAAAGGGTCCTAGATACCTGGGGGGGGGGGGGGGGTGAATCAAGGTATGGATATTCATTTGTAACTTATTCTTCCTACCATACTGGATCTTGAAATCCTTGTTAAAAGGTTCACTTTGTTTGCACTTATATATTTATTGAGACCACAATCTTTCCTTATTTATCTGATGATGATACATTGAATGCAATGTAGGGAAGAAAACAGGTAGACATAGAGATTTTTACTTGGTCCACCCACACTGGGATTTCTCCAAAAAGAATACAACAGTGATGTGACGATGTACCAAATCCACTAAATCTGACTGCTGATTTTCAATGTTCAAGCTAGATCAATTCTATGTCTAGTCTCACTACCTTTACAATGTTTATGGTTAGATCACTGCTTTCCCAAGGTTCACTCCCTATTTTTATCTTTATGGACCACTTATGGTAGAAAGGATCACATTCTTCCTCTTCCTTTTCTCATTTCTCTAGAAAAGATCCACTCGCAGTTTATTGACATGTAGGTTTCTTCATTATCTCTAATGAATTATGGATCCTAAACTATTGATAGATGCTTTGTTGAAGTTCAACTTTTGCTCATAGATGAATCTCACTTTGCATTGGGTGTACTGGGAAACCCCAAATTTTATGCACAACCTTCACTAGGCCTTGCATGAAATTCTATGATTTTGTGCGAAATTCTATTTTCACACAACACCTACTTTTACATGAAACCTCCACTTTTACATGAAACCTCCACTTTTACACACAACAATATTCTTTTACGTTCAGCCTTCACTTTACACACAACAACCTTCTTTTACGAACAACCTTCACTTTACACGAAACCACCTCTTTATGTGAAAACACCTGAATTTATGAAAAAAGTTGACGTTTATAAGCAACTCCCTTGCATATTCCAATTTCACGTGCCAAAGATTGGATACTCTCTAAGTGTTTAGCTAGATCAAATTAGGGGGGTAACATCATATTTATAGGAAAACTTGACCCCTATGCATAAAATCTCTCCTTGAGCATGAAATCCTCTTCGAGCATGAAAAACATATCTTTCACACAAAACTGTATTTTACACACTGATCTAATATTACGTGCGCTTCATGCCTTTTCCAATTTTCAATCTTCTGATATCAAAACACCTATTGCGCGAAAAACTTCACTTCACTATTTTGCGCACCACTTTCTTTTTCTATGCACCACTCTAATTTTTCATGCATCTCTCTTTTACAAAAACACATATCTCAATATAAGGCCCCAACCTTAAACCTTACTTAATCTTGAATTATTACAAGATTACACATTGAGGATCTTTTCAGGTTTAGAGTTTTAGAGAATTAGATCATGAAACTTGTATTACATTCCACATTTAAACAAAGTGGTTACATAAAAGACAATATTCATTCTTCCCATCAACGGAAACATATTTAAAATATATCACGGATTATTTCTTGACACATCCTTGACACTATCATCACATCATGTACCTTTCCCTTGACCTGTGAAAAACATTTCAAAAACTTGGGATGAGCAAAAAAAGCTCAGTAAGGGTTATAAAAATATGGAAATGAAACATGAGTTCATAAATACATAAGAATGAAATCATACTTTACCCATAAAACAAAGGCACTTTAACATACCTCATCAAACCATGAATAAATCATAGAAAACATAAGACATAAAGGTAACTTGAGGCATTCATAACATTCTTACGTAGGGAGTAACCCTCTTGGTTACGTTTGGAATACCCATCACAGTATATTCCCTAAATCTCTTCGGAGAAACCTTAACGTTTCACTCCTTCGCGTTACCCAATGAATTGGAGAGCTATAACGGGCTCACCCGCCCTTAGTTTATCATGGAACCACCCGTTCTTCATAACAATGCCCAAGGACCATAACATAATCGTATCACATAAAACATGCATAAAGGAAACATAGCATTTCCACATTTCAATCACAATATAACATTTTTGTATATTTAAATAATGAATCCATTCAAAAAAAGAAACCATTTCCAAAACCATTTAAAACATTTAATAAAGATATTTTTGAATCAAAGTGTCCCATACCACCTTGAATCTTAAAATTTTAAACCATTAATATCCATATAAATAAATCCTTAAAACCATTTTGAAACATGGATATTAATAAGAACAAACAATTAAAACATTTAAAACGATATTTTGGTTAAAGGGGTTTTACCAAAATTAGAGACACTTGAATACAACAATTGAGGAATAACATTTAGTCAGAACTTTATAATATCATGAGAATAAATGGATTCATGATATAATACTCCAAAGGACAGTATATACACTATATAAGAGTGAATTGGTTCATAACAACAATGAGCCCTCAATAGAAATGTCAAATGTGATGAAATCCCTTATAAAGAAGGTATCCTTAAATTAAGGACAAATAAATCTCAAAAATATGTGTGACAAATATATATACACCCAATATAAGTAGATATTAAGTGTAAAACAATAAAAGGTCATTCACACATATTCAATGGATGACATATTCAATGACTACAAGTTGAACCCAAAGAAATCGAAATTGGGTTAAAAAGTTCCCTTGATAGCCTAACGGCATCACATCAAAATGAGTTGATGAGAGATAAAAAGTGTATCTCATCACTTGGACATAAAATTTACATCAATAAGGATGTATGAGAACATATCCCAATATAAAAATATGTAAATTAAAAGACCCAATAAAAGAAGTCTTTTAAAAAAGAGGAGGGTGAAAGGTTCCCTTACCGACTTGGGTATCTTTCAAAACATACACCCCATGAAAGAAAGACAATAGGTCATTGATGTAAATACTCATAAACGAAAGTATATTACACAAAGAGTAGAATAATGGGCAGTACATACACCACTCAATGTAATTTGTGGCAAATATAGCATAAATCTCACGGGAATAAAAGTGAGATGAAAAATCCCTTACGAAAACACGGCAGCCTAACGGCGCCACATAAAACTTACGAATATGGATTGATGAGATCAAATAGAGTATCCCATCATATTACAATAGAATTTACAGCAAGTGGAATATAAAAGATCATCCCAATAACAAGAAATATGATCTTTAAAAGTAATGACATAAAAGTGTGCTCTTAAAAAGAAAGAGAGGAGTAGGATCCCTTACCTCGGGTCCGACTTGACTCGATCGTTCTTTAATCTCCTGAATAATAAACTTGAGTTAATTTCTACTTGATTAAGAACCTTTTTAAAGCTTATTATTCCTTTTATATCACTTATTTCCTTGTTACAAACACTATGTAATCATTAAGTTAATAATTATTGTTTTGTCGATATTTGGTTCTTAAGTCGAAAGTGGACTTCTTACAATTACATGTTGTTCGGGTGGCCAAATGTTTATTATATACAGAATTGTATTCATGATTTAGATATAATATATGTCATATATATCCAGTACATGCATGCATTTATAACATTACATAATCATTTGGAGGTAAGAAGTGAAATGCACCGTTCATGGAGACAGTAAGCCGTACGTACGCATGAACACTACTTTCATTTCTATTTCGTATTTTATAGAATGGAATAATAATGATATAAAGGTATATTATAATTCCTGTATAATATCATATATAATATCATAGTTCCATCCTTTATACGTCCCACATATGGTATTTAACGAATCAAATCACTTTGAGGGGGCGGTAGTCCGCACTTCCTAAAATGAAGATATCGCGTATACCCATAATGGAAGCCATAAAGGTAAGACAAAAATGAAAAATACAGAAGAATAAGTAAAATATAAACATATTATATATCATATATAAAAATAGTGACATCATAATGGCCACCTTTGAAGGTGTTAAATGAGTATTGAACAATCATCGTTTCGGGAGGCAGAATTTCACCATCCACGGAAACCGTATGTTCTTTAACCATTTGATGTAGTTGTGTGAGAGTGTAGCTCGAATAAATCTTATAACAACATCCTAGTATATTTAAGATACTGGTGTTGTTACAAAATAAGAAAATAAAAAGAGTTTAGGGTGTTGGAGAAGCAAAATAAAATAAATGAACATGAGAGAATGAATTACCTTTAAAAGTGTAACTCCTTTTGATTTGAGCCAAAAGGCTTCCTTTGAAAGGATTATGCCCAAAGGGAATCCTCTAGGATGAGGAGAGGGATGTGGAGAGAGTAAATGGGCAGGGGTTGGCCGAGCCAAAGGCTTGAGAAGTGTGTGAAATGAGGTAGAGGTGGGGGCCTTTTATAAGAGGAGAGGAGGTGCACTTTTGGAAAGTAAGGAAATATTACTTTATTTGAAAATTTGTTTCGGTTTTAAAAGGCCCCACATTGATATAATTAGTGGATAAGGTTATAAAGGTTCTAAATACACCCATCCAATAATTTTTGGACATGTGTAGTTCATAGATTTTACATTATCTTTCCATTTTATTTAAATCGTCAAATAATGATGTCATCGCTGCATCATTATTATGTCATAAATAATTTATTTTATTTAATGTCTAAAAATTATAAAAAAACTACTATGATGTAGGAAATCTTTTTAGCTTTCTAATGACTATTTATAATCAAAATTTGGACTTGTGTAACCCCACTTAAAAACTGTTTTAGTAAAACAACTCATCTTTGTGTCAATTTAATTTTAACATTAAATAAAAATATATTATTGTCATTTTCCAACTAAAGTGGCTCCATGGGGTCCCCAAGTTATCCCATGGCTTGTCTTGGTCGGCCATGACTCTCCCAATAGGTGTAGGACAAGTGTCATGGTGTTTTCACATTCTTATAATATCATTATTACCTTAAACTACACTAATTACCACTAATCGCGATTAAAAACTTAATAAGTTACTATTCACCAAAAAATTATTTTTATCCCATTGAACCACATTTTACTTCTTAATGACAACCATGTATGTCGGATTTTTGAAATTCAAAACACAGAAGTGGTAAAATTTCATTTAAACGAAAAATCAGTTTTTATAAGTACCACTTAGTGGTTTCACTATTCATCAAAAATTGAAGTTTTTCAGAAAATTACCAAAAATTCACCCTAAGCTATATTTGATATTACGAACTCAAAAATGAAGTCCGTTTTACAAAATTAAAAACATATTAGTCACATTAATTAATTTAATAATTAATTCCTGCTGTCATAGCAAATAGCGTGTTTTTATAAAACAATAAGTATCAAAAGATTGACACTAGTTTAAGTCTGATTTCAAAGTGAAATTAATTCCAATGACCACTATCAGATTTAATGGTAAAAATATTTTCTAATTTCACTTTAAAACCAATTCAATATATTATCTAATCATATAAATAAATTAGATTAAAAAGAGGTTTTGAATTAAAACACAACATTTACACTATTCATTAAAAAAATGAACTTTATCGGAAGGATACTAAAAATTTACACAAAGTAAATTTTGATGTCCCGATTCTTAGGAAGAGTTTTATTTGGTCCAAAAGAATGTTTAAGAGTGAAAAAAACTATATTTAATGACATTTCTCCATTAAAAGGTGATAAGTGAACCTTTGGTGAAAACTAGGGCATATACGCCTAAAATTGAATTCTTTACATATTTTAAGCCTTTAGCTTTTATTGGATAAATGTAAAAACATTTAAAAAAACATATATAATCATATTTTAGTTATTTCTATCCATTCCCTCCAATACAACGGCTACATATTAACTACCATTTGAAATAATATAATTTTATTATTAGAGTGCAACGTAAGATTCCCAAGAAACTCGTTGTTGCGTGTTGGGTACGCCATCAAGCATAGCGTCCCCTTTAAAGTCATATTAATATTTTATTCACAAATATGGATAAATATGAAAATTTCATATTCATTATTTACCTGGGGTGTTACACTCAATTTTCCAATTTTCAGCCCCAAATTTTTTGGAAAACACTAGAAAATGACACCACCTTGTATCTGATATTTTTGTACCACCTCCAAACCATCCATTCCTTTATTGAGGTTCTTTTTTCAATCATGGATTGTGAACAACATCTATTGAACCCAAAAACTCACCATGGATACCCCCTTTGTCAACAGACTGGACTTAGAAACCCACCTCATCAACAAAAAAAAACATCGAGGTCATGTTTTTCAACAAACACAACAACCCAAAAATGCTTTAATGATTCCTTGAGGGATTCTTTCCCAACAATATCCCCCTTTGTGTTTGTTGACAACTCATTCAAAACTTGACACTTCTTTATAGATCCAGCCACCTTCTTCCACCTTTCGCCTCTAGCGAAATATATAGTGATCAATGATTTACTCAACATATAATCTAAGCCCAAATGAGGAATGATTGATGTAAAAAACAAGAGTATAATGAAAGGTTTATCAATGAGTCACTTAATTCCTGACAGCACTTGTTGATACCATTACAACACAACTTTTCCACTTTCATCACGAACCTCAGCCTTCGTGATATCCAATCTTTGATTGATCACTTATAGCATCATCATATTTAAAACTCCTCCTTCCACACTTATTGGTTTCTTGTGTTTTCCAAGATAAGATCTGGCTTATCACATAAAACAACAAATAATTTTCATCATGTTTCTCCCCCTATCATCTTATTCACCTATCTTGATTAACTACTCCTATCTTACTGCTCCACCTATCAGCTTCTTTCCATGTCTTTAAAAAAGACATTTTCTCCCCATTGAATAGTACACTTTCCCCCCTTTGTCAACAAACCCAAAGGTTACTCCTTTGTGGTATGAAACAAGGTAAAGAACACAGATCAATACATTAGGGAAAACACACCATACCTCGGGGAGAGGGGGATTTCCACATCCACACTTTTTTAAGTGTGGGGTGTCAACTGGACTCCTAGAGCCAGTCGATGCCTCTCGAACACTTCTTTTGGTAAAGCCTTTGTTAGAATATCAGAAACCTATAGCTCTATAGGAACATACTACAACTTTACTAGTCCTTTCTCCACCTTCTCCTTGATAAAATGATATTTTATCTCAAAGTTATTAGTCCTTGAATGATGGATGATATTTCTGCTAGGATTTATAACACTTGTGTAATCACACTGAAATCTGATCATATACTACACTGCCACACCCATATCATTAAGATGCTTCTTCATCCACAATAACTACAGGTATTCATGCATGGCTGCAATATACTCAGCTTCTGCGGTGCTCAATGAAATACAGTCTTGTTTATTGATCAGCCAAGAAATACACAACCCACCAAGATAAAAGAAACCTCATTTTCACAATTCAGAAAACTGCTTGCACTATGATTCATAAAACCCTTTGAAGATTATGTCTTCAAAATATACTAGCACCATCATACATTGATTACAATCATTGTTGACACATGGATTGTAATCAATTCCTCCATGCTGAAAACTGAGTTTCTTCAAAAACAGATCCAAAATTGAATACCATGCTCTTCTGGCTTCTCAATATATAATTATTCTTCAAGAACCCCATTTAAAAATGCAGGCTTGACATGCATCTAGAACACTATAAACTTCCGTTGTACTACAATATCCAAGAATAAGCTGATTGTCTCCTACCTTGTCACAGGTGAAAATATCTCATCGACATCAATATCCCCTATATGGGAGTAGCTTTGCATAGTAGTCATGATTTGTTTCAAATCACTATGCCATCTTATCTATCATTTTCTAAACACTCTCCCATGTTTAATTCTTCTCACCTTGTTCAATCTCTTTATTCATAGCTTGAACCCAATTCTCATCACGAGTTCCTTCTTTGATACATTTAGGCTCTATATATGATAAGTATCATGATTGCTGTAGAGTTCCCATCTTCTTCATCTGGACTGGCACCATCTGATCACCAATAACACTCTTCCTTTCAATTTAAGCTCAAATTTTTGGCATCTTTAGAGATATAGACTTGACCCTCATGCTCATTATTTATATTCTCTTCAGAATTAACATTTCCCACTTTTCCCCCCCTGAGTCTCTTAACACTTCATCACTTTCAATAAGCATCTTTCTGTTGTGTCATTTTATTTCTTTCAACTAATTATCTTAGCTTCCTATTGAAACATTTTTGATATTCTCTCATAGTTTCTTAGTATCCTAAAAATAGTCAGATGATACCATATTATTAGAAAAAAATAGATAATCATGAAAAACATGAGTGTTTCTTCTTATCACGCAATCGGTCTTCCAAATTTTATACAAAAAAAACATTCATCCTTTCTATACCATTGAGATATTGCATATTATTAGTAGATAGAACAATCCCCCTTTGATGTACAACTCTTCATGTTATTGAGCCCACTATTTATACCCACAAACATTCTTCTTCTCCTGTATCATTTATTCACATGTGACTTTAGGTTTGAGAGACTTCTCTAGCTCAATTATATTAATAAGATCTTTATTGGGTAAATTAACCACATAGCAATGAGCCATAAACAAAACCTCTAAGCCTGCTGAGTCAAAATCGGTGTAGGAAACAAGAGATAAATTTAATAACACAATCACTATATATTGAAATCAATTACTTCCACCTATCTCATATAGCCATATAACATTAACTCCTTTCATGGAATTCTTCCAGATTCATTCTTCATCTCTGGTAACTGAAGTGAATCAATTGAAATTATGGATCACATCACATCACTACTTTACATCTTTTGATTCCACTTCCTCTTAAATTGTATCTCCCTTTGAACCTGAAACACATTAACATAATTTAATAGCCTTCATACACATATGAAGAGGGGAACTTTTGTAATCCTCTATAAGAGGATTGTGGTTGATCCTGATGGGTCAAACCTTTGTTTTTTTCTTGAAAATCATCACACTCTCTCCTTTCCTACTCTAACTACTTTTCCAACTTCAACTATTCTGGCCAGATGACTAGGAATTCTTTACCCACATTTTGAGTCTTCTTCTGATATTCAGATTCTAGATGTTTATCCTTTTTCAAAAATTGAGAATTAATCCCATTAATAGAAATTTCCTTTTTTGATGCTCTACCAATATTCCATTTTTCATGATTCTTTCTCTGAGCAGGAATCTTTCCACTGACCAACTACTCTTATTCCTCCATTGATGATCTATTTCTATTTCCTTCACATCCTATTGTGTGGCATGACTTGAAAATTTTACAGTACATTCTTTAGTCATATTTATTTTATTATTTGTTCGAGTCGTGCCACTTTTTATGGTTGGGGTTGAGTCTTCCACTGATTTTTCATTCATCATAATTACACTTAGTGAATATCCTCCCCTTTTATTCCAGGATTTTCCACATCCATTCCATGGGAGTTTTTGTTAGTGTAACAGAGGAGGTGATTGATACACCTTTCATTGGGCTCCTTGTGATTCCCCTGAGATAGTAAACCTAATTTTCAGCTTACTATGTCATCTTCCAGTATAGGCTTATTCATTGTACACTACTCGTGTTGGGGATCTCCTTCTGGTTTCCTTTTCCTTCATCAATTTATTCTTTCTACATTGTATTTCCAAATTCCCATGATTAGGAAAAATAAAACATCTTCCATCAAAATTATACCTCATCTTATCATTTCTCAGTTGAGATGTTGATGTAGCTTGAGTTTTTCTTCTAAAATTGATCTTCTGGGCTTATTGACACATACTCATGGTGTGACCCATTCTTCCACAATAGAAGAAATTCATGGACACTTTCTTCTAAGAGACTCTTCTTTCATATTTTTCATGACCATTCTTCTTATTCTTAGATTTAGAAAATTTTCTATCTTCATTTCATGAGATGTATTCATGAGACTCTGAAAAAAAAGCTTTATGTATGATAAGGAATCCCATAGAAATAGCACATGATATCATTACTTCATGTAAAATACTTTTTAGGTCTGTCTTTAGATATTGTATGACTTTTTTTTATTTCTGGAACTGTTCACAACTTTCTTTCTATCATGCATGGGAGGGGATTCATCAAGTACAATGCTAGTTTTTCTCAGGCTATATAGCCTTTGAGATGAGAAAATATGTTCTTGTTTCTCTTCAGAAATAATTTATTTTCTTTTCATTTAATTATCCCCTATCTAAGTATAATCAAATAGTAAGTGCAAGGAATTAATTATTTTAGGCTTTCCTCTAGCACTAGATTTCTCCACTTCTCTCTTTACTGATTCTAGATCTTCTTCCAACTGTTGAATCTTCATATCCCTTGATTCAAGTTGAGTATTAAGTTCTCTCTTTAGATTCTTCCCTATACCCATATCATATTTTAATTCACGTGTGATCTTATCCACCATGTCTATTTTCTCCTTTATTTAAAATTTTTCTTGAGCGACATAATTAGAAAAACATGCATTATCTTGTTAGAGCCTTTGATTCTTATGAACTTATTTAGACAACTATGAAGCAATATCATCATTTTTGGATTTCATATTCTAAACTTCATCTGAATTTTTTATTCTCTTTATTTTCATTAGATTTTTATTTTCCTTTCTTTCTAGGCATCTTTTTTAGTTCCTTTCCTTGAGAATCATTCTTCTCCCTCAGATCAGTAGCCACATCAATAAGACTTTTATTTAAACCTCTTAGCTTATTGACCTCAATTTCCAGTGATTGGATCCAGATATCCTTAGATTTAATCTGATCATCCAATTTCTTTGTTTCATGTACATCTTATACCTTTTTCCTTTTTAGAGTTTCTTCATCATCAGTAGTTCCAACATCACTTGGAATGTCAGGTTCTTCATTCATTCTTGTTGTTTCATTGAACAGATAAATAGTCTCATAGTTTGATATATTATTAGATTCCTTAAATTGAATCACATTGTTTCTGTTGACACTTACACACTGAGGAATTTCACTAGACATATTATTCTTCTTTGAAGTTCCTCCATTTTCCATGCCACACTAAGATAAGAGAAGACTGAATCATTAACTTTAATAATTGACTGAACTTCAATTGTTGACTGAACCACGTCAGAGAAAACAAATCTAATAAAATAAACCTGTCCCTTTGATACCGATTGTTAGGTCCAAAAGGGGCCTAGATACCTTGAGAGGGGGGGGGGTGAATGAGGTTATGGATAATATTGTGTAACTTATTATTCCCACCCCATTGGATCTTGACCTCTTTGCTATAAGGGTCACTTTTTTTGCACTTATGTGTTTATACATACCATATTCTTTCTATATTTATCTTGTGATGATGCTTTGAATGCAATACAAGGACACAAGTAGGCATACACATAGATTTTTACTTGGTTCACCCGCACTGGGATACATCCAAGGAGCATATAATGGCGATGTGACAATGTACCAAATCTACTAAAGCTCACTTCCAATTTGTATTGTTCGGGCTAGATCACTTCTATGCCCAGGCTCACTGCATTTACAATGTTTAGAGTAATCTCACTACTTTCCCAATGGCCATTCTATGTTTATATATCTCTGGATCACTACCTGTAGAAAGGATCACCTTCTTCCTCTTCATTTTCTCACTACTCTAGAAAGGATCCACTCACTGTTTATAGAACTGTAGGTCTCTTAATTATCTCTAATGAATTCTCCATCCTTAATTGTTGATAGATGCTCTCTTGAAGTCCAAATTTCGCCGGTAGATGAATATAACTTTGCACCGGGTGTACTGGGAAACCCCAAATTTTATATCAATTAATAAAATTTAGGTCATTTTAATAATTTTCATATTGAATTTAGATATAAAAACTTTGTAAACTTTTGAACATTTTCTCTTTAAAAACCTACTTTCTCCTCTCATCTAGGAGACTAATTTTAAATTAAAAATTTCCACTTATGTGAATTGAATTAATAAAAATGGATTCCATATTTGGAATCATAATAATTTATAATTTCTAAAAAATTCACCTTATTTTTTTAGCAAAATGAATAGTGAAATAAGTAAAAAATATTTACCACGATTATGGTAAAAACTGATTCACCGAGGGTTAAACTATAATGATAAATGTTAAAAATGACCTTCCAAATTTTCTAACACCCATTATATGGACATATTTAGACCTTAAATCTTCTAGGTTCTATAATAGTCCCTTTTTGAAGCTTTTGTCATGATAAAATCATGGTTATTATTGAATCTTTTCAAAAAATTACAAGTGTGCCACTCACCTCACTTATAAAAGTCGACCTACTCTCCTCCCTTATTCATACCTAAAATTATATTTGGTTAGGCCAATAAATACCCACATAACTTCCCAAATTCCCTCATATCATAATATATTCCTTAGTTTTGTTAGAAATCTAACCTTGTAAGGCCTTTGGTGCAAACCTAAGGAGGATACTCGAAGAAGATATAACATTCTTCAACGAGCGTTTTTATTTTATTTATTTATACACATCATTAAATTTTTATTAAAACATGATGATATAATAATATTAGTATATTTAATATACTGATATGTTTTTATGTTAATTTCATGACATAAAACCATCTCTACTTCCATAGAATAAGTTATAAAATCATTGTTCGTGTGTACGGAGGACTACCACCTCGCGAACTGATGTCATTTTTTTTACATTACCACCTATCACAGTTGGTTATAGTGATGGATCTAAATTATTTATATTATATTTATAAAATAATTATATCTATATATTCATTATGTCATATATACATTTTTTACTATCCATTTTATAGGAGATACGATAACATCTCTTGTGTGTACGGTGGACTACCGCCTCGCGAAACGATGTGATTCATCTTTTACTAACGCTTTACATGGAAGGTAATTAAATTAAATTTAATAATTATATGTGATATAAATAAAATAATTATTATATTCATTAAATATTTAGCATTCTGAAAATATGATACATAATTTTATTTTTTTACCTATTCACTCACTAAAATATGATAGCATTGTTCGTGTATGTGTGGGAAACCGCCTTCATGAAGTGATGTGAATCTCTTTTCATCACCACACTACATGGATTATATATAAGTTTATTTATAGAAATAATTTTTTATTTTTGATATTATGATAATTCTTGAAAGATAAAATATTACTTACTACCTTTCCATAAATATCGTTGAAAAATGGAAATGTTACTCATGTGCACGTACATCCTACCGTCTCCATGATCATAACACACTTTATTTTTCATAACCATATTTCATGATTGGTTTTAAAAATAACATTGATATAAAAATATTATAATTATGTCATTATTATTATTTTGTATATTTAGGAACTATATAATATGTGTAAGAACCAGATCTTTGATGAAACACACATGATAAAAGAAGACAATTAACACCCAAAATAATGATAATAATGAAATATAATTAAAAAATGAGTGAAAATATGTAATAAAAGGATCATATATGATATTATAAATATTAATATGGTTCTATAATAAGTTAATAACATGTTTAAAACCAATATATAGTACTTTATTCACATTAAACCAAAAGGAAGCATGGTGTAAGGGACTTTGTCTCAATTTCCCTTAATTGAGGCATATTGTAATGTAATGAACCTAATATCTTTTATATGATGTATATAATTCCCCATTTTAATTTAATATCATGAATAATTAATAATTCATGATATTTTATGTTTCAATTTTAATTATTTCATCCAATGATATTTTACTTGAAAATTACCAAGTGGTAAAGAATTTCATAACTCAATTTCCTTTCAGTGGGTTATATTACTTCTTTGTTATCATTGATATTATATGAAAATATATATAATGAATTTTTATTATCTTATGTTACACTTAAAATTGTTTTATGTGGATTTAAATTTGATTCACATAATCGATTCATTGATTAATTATCACATCAACATTATGATCATTGTAAGTGTTTATTTTACAATCTCATTCCAATGGAGATTGTTTATACTTGTATTTATATTGATGGAAATTATTTGATAATTTTCTAATAAACCCATTTAATTTTCTCATACTTTTTTATTCATTATATTTTCTTGTAATAGTACAAATTTCCACTCTTTTTTACTTAAAATTGTTGAGATTTTTTTTAAGAAAATCTGATTATATTTCTCTCTTCAGCCAAAAATCCTTTTTCAAAACCCATGTTCTCTAAAAATATTTTCAAAAATATTTTCAAACTCTCAAATATTATTTATTAAGTACACTTTTACTCAATTTTAATTTTTACAAATGTTTTGAAAGGAATCCTCTTTTCATTTTCCAAAAAAGTTACTTTTCTAACATTTTTACAGTGAAAAAGTAATGTTCTCTTTAAATTGTATAGAATTTACCACTATAATGAAGATCATTTATTTGAAACTTAATTTAAAAATTTACAGGGATATTTATAAATAATTATTTTTTCTAATATTCTAGAAATTATTAGTTTTTAAAAATTGTTTTCAAAGAAAATTATTTTCAAAATGTTTTATGTTTTAAAAAGTGATTTTCAAAATGAAAAGGATATTTCCCTCAATAATGTTTTAAATATAATTTTATGGTATTTCTATTCATTAATAAAAAATACCTTTATTTTATATATAATCTATTAGGGATATTTTGCATTGATTCCATCCTTATTCTTACTCTAGATGGTTTATGATTATTTTGACCAAGGACACTATTTACATTAACTTATTTGATTCATTTTTATAGTCAATAACTTTCTATTAAAATGTTAAATTTTATATGATAATTAGAAATTAAATTTATCTTAAATATCCTTATTATTTATCATGGATATGTTTATTTCTTAAACTGTATATCATTTCTACAAATAATGTTCTACATTGAAATTCTTTTTTTTATTTTGGGAAATATTTATAAATCCGTATTCTTTACACAATACGAATATTTGATGATAAATCACATTATTTATAAATTAAATAGATTATTGAAATATGAAGAATTATTCGGAAATGAAATAAATTGGTGCAGCATAGTTATAGATATCCTCTCGATGCATAAATAGTCTCATGGGACGAATCAGTTGTCTATCCTTAGTTAAATGGATTTCTACCCATATGTTTTAAATTGTCTTGAGAATAGATCTTGATGGTAAATGTATCATATTCCAGGGAAATAATACATAAAATAATTAAGATTTTAATTCATTAAGAATTCAGTTATTATTATCCATGATATTTTTTCAATGATATATCTCTGGATACATTTCATTGTCAATTATTGATTAATGGATAACATTTTCAATTATTTAACTTTCCATATTTATTATGGATTATCAAATTATGATAGTCATGATATTGGTTAAATTTCATGTGTTTTATAATATTTAAATTTTCATCTTAATTATTAACCATGATAGTTTTTCATTCATATTATCTTTAGATGCACTTCCTTCTCATTTTATTGATTACATGACATGTTTTTTTACTTATTTACCTTTCTATAATGATTATGCTTATTAATTCATGATTTATTCCAATATAATTAACCCTCACTGAGCATTTGAGCTCACCATTATTTTATTTCCTTTTCTAGGAATCCATGAGGTGTACTATGATTTATATGAAAGGATATTCTAGTGAGAATAATGTTATTCTATAAAAAAATTATGTTTTAATTTATGTTTTCAAATATAATACTGAATCAAGTATGTATCTAGTTTACCAACACTAATAATCTATTCGGTTCTTCATGATGTGATTCCTTGTATCTTATGCCAATATAATAAAGTAGGAACTATCTCTGAGCTACTAGGGTCATGTTCGCTATAGTTGGTATCAGAGAAAGTTTAGTAAAAACCTTGGGAACTAGATTTAGGAAAACAAAGATAGGGAATATAACTATATGATATACTTTTAGGATAAGTATAACAACATCCTAAATCTTCAGTAATGAATAAATTATGTGTTTTTTCCTAGAAATACATCTTGGTATGGATACTAGAAGTGGACATGGTTCTGACACAAATATACCTATGGGATATTTACTCTAAAAATGGTCTATTAGAATTGAGTCAATCGTCACCTAGTGCATGAAAATGGTACTTACTATACACCTAGTCTGACACTCTTGGGGGATATGCTTAGCATAATTCATATTTTCTTTACAAACCACTTTGAAATATTTGAATAGATGGTGAAAATTAATGACCTTGGTTAAACCAAAGGTGTCTTAGATTGCAAATAAGTCATCTAAAAGGAATGAGAAAATTTTTTATGTGTAGAAAATAAGGCCATAAAATAATAAATTGCTAAGGAAAACTGAAGAGCATGATGGAAGGAAATAAATATCATCCCTGGGACTCATTTATAGCCATTGTATTAAATATGAGGAACCTCGACATTATCAATGTCAATGGAATTTTCTAAAGGTTAAAACCAAGACCATGGAAGGGCCCATATTTAAATAAAATGGTTGAAGTATTTATTGGGATTCCATAATTATATTATAGAAGTATTTTTACCAACGATATTTTGTTATAATAATCATGAAACATTTAAGCATTCTATTAAATTTTAGAAGAATATATATATTCATTAAATTAAGAGTTATGGATACCATAATGGGTTAATGAGTTTACGATTGATCATAAGTTCAAAGTCTTAAACACCTCTTTTGGGTTTTATGTGATTGGAGTCTACCATGATTAAGGATATTTTGAGAGAAATTTATGGAAAGTATATGTTCTAGTGGAAAAGTTATTTGAGGAGTAATGTATTTACATTTTATAGACATAATTTTAGAGGTATTGATAAAATTTAGGGTTAGTGTGATCATTAATGACATTTTAATAATATCCAAATAATATTATTAGACTTTGTGGATAAATAAATTAAAATAAAATAAGTTTTATAAAAAACATTAACAAAAATCTTATTTAATGATTAATTTTATTTCAAGGATATCCATCATATTTTTTTGGGAAAGTTATAAGAACTATATTAATATAGTTTAGAAAAAATACAAACTACATGTCAGGTGAAAACCTGACACATCTGGAAAGGTTGTGGGTATTGAATCCATGATTAAAGAATGATAAGGTTTTAACACCTACCATTGGCCTACATGATGTATTGGTTAATATATCATTGTTTTTTATTAAACAATTTGACAAGTAAATATTAATGATTAACCCATGGTGTTACCATTTAAATTTATATATTAATTCATTATATTGGATAACTTGTTCTAATCATATTGTATTTGGAAAATAGTTAGAGATAAACATAAATTCTTGTCACTCTTTTATGGATCTTACAATCCATTTAAAGTAAATTTTAGTGCTTCAACCATAAAACATTAATTTTTGGATATTCATTACTTGGAGTAAGATATGAATTAGAAATTTATTGAAGCATAGAAAAAGGATGAATTTGTGAGAATAAAATATAAACATATAAAGTAAGTATATTTATTTATATTCTTAGACAAAAAAATAGTTAATCAAATTTAGGAAAAGGATCTTGAAAAAAAAATGTTATCCTATTACCTTCACACCTGATGAATCAAACTGAACTTTAAATCATCTTAGATTTATTATTTTGAGTCCCTTAAAATTTTATTACTCACTTTATTGTGATCAATTACCTATATCACTCTCTATAATTATTTATTATTTTCCTATATATCCACATCTTCACTTGACACCAGTGTTATCCTACATAGAATCCTAGTTATGTGTTATTACATATTATCTTTTTTACTTACCTATCTATATTATTGAGAGGATATTTTATTTACCCTTTTAGTATGTGTGTTTTTCAATAAAAGTATTTTAAAATGTCAAACCCTTCATTTCTGATATAATGTTTAAATTGCAAGGATGCAATTTATTTAAGGTGGGGAGAATGTAACACCCCAAAATTATAAAATAAGAACATTGTATTCGATAGTATGTATGACTTGAAACACTAATATTAGAATAGAATATAACACCATAATACTTTACAATATATTTATTTTATAATAAATTTAATTTATTTGATAGTTTATGATACACACAATAACAAGTTTCTTTGATAGCTTCCATTACATGCAAGACCGATTTTTATCAACCAACAATATACTTTTATTTTTATTTAATTGTTATATCCAATGAATTGGAATGGTGGGTATGAATATTAATAACTAAATTATAAAAATTATGATTATTTATTGATTATAAATAAAATATGGATCATTTAAAAGAAAAATAAATGTTATTTGAAAAATTGTATTTTTTCTAAAAGATGGTTTAAACGCTCTTCGCGCACATAATTTAAAATTAATTTTAAACAATTTTATAATTTTTTTTGTAAAAATAAACTTGATTTTTTAAATCTTAATAGAAAAAATATCCTAGGGTGATTTTTCGGTATTTTTCTAAAAAGTTTCATTTTTTGATGAATAGTGAAAAATACTAAATTTTAAATGAAAACATCCTTTTCGATTAAATAATTTATAATGTTAAAATATATTTGGAATTGGTTTTATAGTAAAATTAGTTAAATTTTATATCAATTTATAAAATTTTGTTCATTTAAATAATTTTCTTATTGAATTTTGATATAAATACTCTGGAAACTTTTGAACATTTTCTCTTTAAAAACACACTTTCTCATCACATACGTAGGACTAATTAGAAATTTAAAATTTGAAAATTATGTGAATTTAGTTTAAATAAATTTAATCTATATTTTTAATTATCATGATTTATAATTTCTAATAAGGTGAACTTAATTTTTTAGGAAAATGAATTGTAAAAATAAGAAAATTTATTTACCGTGGTTAAGGTAAAAATTGATTTACTCTAGGTTTAAACTAAGAAGAGAAGGGTTAAAGATGACCTAATTTTTTTTTCAAACACCAATTTTATGGAAATATTTCAAACTTAAATCATCTAGTTTCTATAATGGCCCATTTGTGAGGCTTTTGGAATGATAAAACATTGTTATGATTGAATCTTTTTAGAAAATTACAAGTGTGCCACTCACCTCACTTATAAAATTCCACCCACTCTCCACCCTTCTTAACAGCTTAAAACCTGTTAAGTTCTGAAAATAAATTAACAAATAACTTCCTAAATTAACTCTTATATTCCTAGAAACATTATTTTGGACATAAATTAAACCTAGTAATTCCATTAGTGCAAACCAAATGAGGATACCCGAAGAAGAGGTAACATTCTTCAACAAGCATTTTTATTTTATTTATTTATCCAACTCATTAAATTATTATTAAACCATGATTATATAATAAACTCATTATCTTAAATATAATTATATGTTTTTAAGTTAATTTAATGACCGATAAAAATCTCCACTTCCATCAAATGGGTTACGAAATCATCATTCGTGTGTACGGCGGACTACCGGCTCACGAACTGATGTCATTCATTTTTCAATTACCACATCTCATGGTTGGGTATCATGATGGATGTAAAGTATATATATGATTTTTATAACATAATTATACCCATGGAGTCATTATATCATATATAAAATTTTAATTTCTATTCGGTAGAAGATATGATATTGTCGCTAGTGTGTGCAGTGGACTACCGCCTCATGAATCGATGTGATTCATCTTTCAAAAACATTTTACATGGAAGGTAATAAGGATAAATTTAATAATTATATGTGATATAAATAAAATAATTATTATATTCATGACATATTTATCATTTTAAAAAAGCTGATACATCATTTTATTTTTTTTTACATTTTCACTCATTATAATATGATAACATCGTGCATGTACATGTGGACTACCGCCTTCACAAAGCGATGTGACTCTCCTTTCATCAAAACACCAAATTTATGATATATATAATTATATTTAAAGAAAAAATATTATATTTATAATTTTATGATCATTATTTAAATATAAAATATTACTTACCACCTTTCCATAATGATTTTTGAAAAATAGAAACGTTACTCATGCATACGTACGACCTAACATCTCCATTATCACAACATAATTTATTTTTAATATAAAATTTAATGATTGGTTTTAAAAGTAAAATTCATGAAAAAATATGATAATTATGTCATGATTATTATTATAGAGATTATGGAACTATATAATATGTACAAGAACCAGATCTTTCATGACAAAACATGTGTGATAAAACAAGGAAATTAACACCCGAAACCATGAAAATGATGAAAGATAATTAATGAATGGGTGATAAGTTGTTATAAAAGGATAATATATTATACTATATATATTAATATGGTTCTTTAATAAGCTAATAACATGTTTAAAACCACTATATAAGAGTCTAACACTCATTTAACCAAAAGGAAGCGTGAGGTAAGGGACTTCGTCTCAATCTCCCTTAATTGAGGCATACTGTAATACTATGCACCTAATTTATTTTATATGATGTATATACTTCTTATTTTTAGTTTAATATCATGAATAATTCATAATTTATGATATTTTAAGTTTCAATTTTAATTATTTCATCTAATGATATTTAAATTGAAAATTACCAAGTGGTAAAGAATTTCATAACTCAATTTCTTTTCATTGGGTATTATTACTTCTTCATTATCATTGATATTCTATGAATATGTGAATAATGATTTTGATTATCTTATGTTATAATTAAATTTTTTATGTATATTTATAGTTGATACACATAATCGATTCAATGATTAATTTTTATATCAATATTGTGTTCATTATAAGGGTTTATTTCACAATCTCATTCTAAATGAGATTGTTTATACATATATTTCCATTGAAGGAAATTATTTGAAAATTTTATAAAAAAACCATTTAATTTTATCCTAATATATTTATTCATTATATTTTCAAGTAATATTACTATTTTACTACTCTTTGGTACTTAAAATTGTTGAGAAAATGTTTTTAAGAGAATCTAAATTTATTTCTTTCTTCGGTCAGAAATCCTTTTTCAAAATCCTTGTTTTCTAAAAAAATTTTCAATTTTTTTAACCTCTTATAAATGATTTATTAAAGAAAATTTTACCCATTTTTACTTTTTATAAATTATTTTAAAGGAATATTCTTATATTTTTTCAAGCAAGGCACTTTTCTAACCTTTTTACAATGAAAAAGGAATGTTCTCTTTTACTTGTACGACATGTATGGAATTTATCATCATCATGACCATAATTTATTTTAATATTACTTTGAAATTTTATAAGGATATTTTTAATGAATTTTTTTCCTAATATTCTATAAATTCTTATTTTTTAAAAATGGTTTCTGTTAGGTCCAAAAGGGGCCTAGATACCCTGAGGGGGGGGGGGGGTGAATCAGGGTATGGATATTATTTTGTAACTTATTCTTCCTATCCCAATATATCTTTACCTCTTTGTTATAAGGGTAAATTTTTTTGCACTTATATGTTTATGAAGACCATATTCTTTCATTCTTTATCTGGTGATGATGCTTTGAATGCAATGTAGGGATGCAAGGAGACAGACAAAGATTTTTACTTGGTTCCCCTGCACTGGGCTACATCCAAGGGGCATACAACAACGATGTGATAATGTACCAAATCCACTAAAGCTCACTTCCAATTTGAAATGTTTGGGCTAGATCACTTCTATGCTTAGGCTCAATTTCTTTACAATGTTTAGGGTTAACTCATTGCTTTCCTAAGGGTCACTTTCTATTTTTCTCTCTCTAGCTTACTACCGGTATAAAGGATCACATTTTTCTTCTTCATTTTCTCACTACTTTGGAAAGGATCCACTCACAGTTTATAGACACGTAGGTCTCTTCATTATCTCTAATGAATTCTACATCCTTAACTATTGATATATGCTCTTTTGAACTACAAATTTCGCCCGAAGATGAATCTCACTTTTCACCGGGTGTACTGGGAAACCCCAAATTTTATGAGCAAACTTCACTGGGCCTTTCATGTAATTATATTATTTTGTGCGAAATTCGCTTTTCGCGCAACACCTCCTTTTACGCGCAACCACCACTTTTACACATAACAACCTTCTTTTACTTCAACCTTCACTTTACAAAAAAATAACCTTCTTTTATGCATAGTCTTTTCTTTACACGAAACTACCTCTTTATGCACAAACACCTGACTTTACATGAAAACTTTACATTTACACGCAACTCCCTTGCATATTCTAATTTTGCGTGCCAAAGCTTGGATACTCTCTAAGTCTTGAGCTGGATCGAATGAGGGGGTCACCTCATATTTATAGGCAAACTTGACCCCTGTGTGTAAAAGCCCTCCTTGAGTCCACAATCCTCTTAGAGTGTTAAAAACACATCTTTCTCGCAACATCGTATTTCACGCACTGATCCAATATTACACGCACCTCATGCCTTTTCCAATTTTTGAGCTTTTAATATAAAAAAACCTATTGCATGAAAAACTTTACTTCACTATTTCGTGCACCACTTTATTTTTCCACGCACCACTCTAATTTTTCATGCACCTCCCTTTTCCAAAAACACATATCTTCTTTTTCTATTTTCAGCCTCATAATTTTTGGAAAATAATAGAAAATGGAACCACCTTGTATATAATATTTTTGTACCACCTCTAGATCATATATTCCTTTATTGAGGTTCTTCTGTCAATCATGGATTGTCAACAACATCTCTTAAACCTGAAAACTCACCATGGATGCCACCTTTATCAATAAACTGGACTTATAAACCCACATTGTCAACAAAAAAACATCGAGGCCAGGTTTTTCAACAAACACAAACACCCAAAAAATGCTTCAATGACGCCTTGAGTGATTTTTTCCCAACAATATCCCCCTTTGTGTTTTTTGACAACTCATTCAAAACTTGATACTTCTTTATAGTTTCAGCCACCTTCTACCACCATTTGCGTCTGGCAAAATAGATAGCGATCAATGATTTACTCAACACATACTCTAAGCCCACATGATCAATTCTCGACGTGAGAAACAAGAGTATAATGAAAATTTTATCAATGATTCACTTAATTCCTGACACAACTTGTTGATACCATTCCAACAAAACTCTTCTACTTTTATCACGAACCTCAACTATCGTGATATCTAATCTTTGATCGATCACTTCTAGCATCGTCAGATTTAAGACTTCTCCTTCTACACTTATTGGTTTCTTGTGTTTTCCAAGCTAATCTATGGCTCATCACATCAAACAAAAAATAATTCTCATCATGTTTCTCCCACTATTAGCTTATTCACCAATCTTGATTAACTCCCCCTATCTCACTGCTCCACCTGTCAGCTTCTTCACGTGTCTTTGAAAAAGACATAGTCTCTCTCTTGAATAGTACACTTTCTCCCCCTTTGTCAACAAACCCAAAGGTCACTTCTTTGTGTTCTTCAACAAGGTAAAGAACACAGATCAGTACAATAGGGAAAACACACCATACCTTGAGGAGAGGAGGATTTCCACATCCATACTTTTTCAAGTGTGGGGAGTTGACTGGACTCCTAGAGCCAGTCTTTGCCTCTCGAACACTTTTTTGGGTAAATAATTTTTTAGAATATTAGTAACCTATAGCTCTGTAGGCACATAATCCAACTTCACTAGTCCTTTTTCCACCTTCTCTTTGATAAAATGACATTTGATATCAATGTTCTTGGTCCTCGAATGATGGATGATATTTTTGCTAAGATTTATAGAACTTGAGTCATCAAACTGAATTCCAATCGGAGACTGCACTACCACAACCATATCATCAAGCTGTTGCTTCATCCACAATAACTGCATTCATGCATGCATGGCTGCAATATACTTAGCTTCTGTGGTTCTCAATGTAATACAGTCTTGTTTCTTGCTTAGCCAAGAAATACACAACCCACCAAGATAAAAGGAACCTCCTTTTCACAATTCAGAAAACTACTTGCACTATGCTTCATCAAATCATTTGAAGATTATGTCTTTGACATATACTAGCACCATCATCCTTTGATTATAATCATTTTTGACATATAGATTTCAATAAATTCCACCATGCCAAAAACCGAGCTTCTTCAAAAACTAATCTAGAATTTAATACCATGCTCTTCTGGATGCTCAATATCTAGTTCTTCTTCCAGAACCCCATTCAAAAATGCAGACTTGACATGCATATGAAACACTCTGAACTTCCATTGCACTAAAATGGTCAAGAATAAGCTGATTGTCTCCTTCCTTGTCACAGGTGAAAATATCTCATCAACATCGATATCCCCTATATGGGAGTAGCTTTGCATAGTAGTCATGATTTGTTTCGAATCACTACTCCATCTTATCTGACAGCCTCAAAAAACTCTCCCATGTTTAATTCTTCTCACCTTGGTTAAGCTCTTTATTCATATCTTGAACCCAATTCTCATCATCAGTTCCTTCTTTGATAAATTTACACTCTACCTGTGATAAGTATCATGCTTGCTATAGAGTTCTCATAATCTTCGTTTGGACTAACACCATCTGATCACTAATGAAAATCTACCTATCAATTTCATCTCGAATATTTGGCATCTTTAGAGATATAGACTTGAACCTCATGCTCATTATTTGTATTTGCTTCGGAATCAGAATTTCCTAATTTTTATCCCCCTGAGTCTCTTAACACTTCATCACTTTCAATAAGCATCTTTCCACTATGCCATTTCATTTCTTTCAACTAATTCTCCCAGTTTCTTATTGAAACATTGTTGATATTCTCTCACAACTTCTTGGTATCCTAAAAATAGTCAGTTGATACCATATTATTAGAAAAAATAGATAATCATGAAAAACCTGAGTATTTCTACTTATCCCCCAATAGGTCTTCTTAATTTCATACAACAAAAACATTCATCCTTTCCATACCATTGAGATCTTTCATATGATTAAGAGATAGAATGCTCCCCCTTTGATGCAAAACTCTTCATGTTATTGATCCCACTATTTAGACCCACAAACATTATTATTCTCCTGTATCATTTCTTCACATGTGACTAAAAGTTTGGGAAACTTCTCTAGCTCAATTATATCAATGAGATCTTCATTGGGTAAATTCACCACTTAGCAATAATCCATCAACAAAACCCCTTAGCCTACAGAGTCAAAATCTATGTAGGAAATAAGAGATAAAGTTAATAATGCAATCATTTTCTATTGTGCTCAATTAATTCCACCTATATCATGCATCAATATAACATTAACTCCTTTCATGGAATTATTCCAGATTCCTTCTTCATCTCTGGTAACTAATTTGAATCAGTTGACATTATGGATCCCATCACATCACTACTTTTCATCTTTTGATGCCACTTCCCCTTGGATCGTATCTCTATTTGAACCTGAAACACATTAACATCACTTAATAAACTTTATACACATAGGTAGATGGAAACTTTTGGAATCCTCAAGAAGAGGATTGTGGTTGATCCTGATGGGTCAACCCTTTGATTTTTTCTTGCAAAGCATCACACTCTTTCCTTGACCGCTCCAACTACTTTTCCAACTTCAACTGTTCTGACCAGATGACTAGTAATTATTTACCCACATTTTGATTCTTCTTCTAATATTCAGATTTTGGATGCTTATCCTTTTTCACAAATTGGGAATTAATCCCATTAGTATAAATTTCCTTCTTTGATGCTCCACCAATATGCCATTTTTCATGATTCTTTATCCAAGAAAGAATCTCTCTACTAATCATCTTCCATCACTTCTTCCTCCATTGATGATATCTTTATAATGAATTTACATCCTATTGTGTGGCATGTCATGAAAATTTTCTAGGAAATTCTTTAGTCGTATTTCTTTTATTAGTTGTTCGAGTCATGCCACTTTTCCTGGTTGGGGTTGAGTCTTCCACTGGTTTTAAATTCTTCATAATTAAACTTTGGGAATCTCCTTCCTTTTTTATTCCAGGATTATCCACATACATTCCATGGGAGTTTTTTTGAGTGTAATAGAGGCGGTGATTGATACACCTTTCATTGGGCTCCTTATGATTCCCTTGAGATAGTAAACCTGATTTTCATCTTACCATGTCATCTTACAGTACAAGATTCTTCATTGTACACTGCCCATGCTGGGGATATCCTTCTGGGTTCATTTTCCTTCCTCAATTTCTTCTTGTTACAATATCTTTCCAAATTACCATGATTAGAACAAATAAAACACATTCCATAAAAATAATACCTCATCTCATCATTTCCCAGCTGAGATGTTGATACAGCTTGAGTTTTTATTCTGACATTGATCTCCTAATCTTCTTGACACATACTCATGGTGTGACCCATTATTCCACAATATAATAATTTAATGGATACTTTATTCTGAAAGGCTCTTCTTTCAGATTTATCATGACCGACTGAATGAAAATTAATTTTTTATTATTTCAAACACTTTTAAAGGGAAAGTGAGAAACCAAACATTCAACCAAAAAAGGAGATGACATACCCATTAAAGGAAAATTTAAGTCTACCAGTACTAATCTCCCTAAAAACTTTCTAGGATAAATAGGTTACCTGATTTTTAGGTTCATCCATTATCATATCTTCAAACTCATAGGCCAGCTTATCCCATGACTAGATGTACTCCTCAAGTATGATCTTCCCATTGTTGAAGCCCCCAATGAGAATCAGATACTTCTTGCCTATCCAAGTGTATTTCTCATCACTGAGAGTCACCTACAGTGACCTCCCCATCATTTTGGTAGCTTCCTCCTTAAAGGCATTGAGAAAAAGAACCTGTTCAACCGCCTCTTCTTTCGAACTCAAGAGCAAGTCCAATGCTTGTTCACCCATACCACCTAACTTCCATTGGTCAATGGTCCCAATTTCCATTTTCATGGAAATTAAATTATTGGATGATCGTGTCTCCATTGGGGGTGTCAAAGAGGAGTAATCATTTCCTTTGCGAGTCTGCCTCCCATTACCCCTCGGACTCAGAGGCTCACCTGCCGAATTTTTTTCCATCTTCATTTAGCTCATTTTCACAAACCTCATTAGTGGCCTAGGCCATGTCTGGATAGTCTATATTCCATCCATCCACTTAAATCACTTCAAAACTATTTCATAGAGGAACTGGAGTCTGGGTTGCTGGACTAGAACCCCTCGTATTTCCAATTTTGGTTTGGTAAACCGTGTCCTAAACAAACCACTGCGAACCCTACTTGGACAAAAAACCACTACCCACCTTTAAAACCTCAGCAAACAAAGCTGTATTGGATGGGAAAGAGTTACCAAACATTTCGGTTACCCCCTCTCCAGTAGCCTTCTCATCATTGCCTACCACTCTAGTTGCAAAAATGTTACTCCCATCCAACTGAACCTATCTCACAACATCATTGTTTGAAACATAACCAATATCATCCCTGTTTAGTGTATTACCCTCCGAAATACCAGTCAGGTCTTGCCTTATTCTATAAAAAACATCAGATACCTTTGGATGAGGAGCTGGAACCCCCGCCTGTATCTTGGCCATTGTAGCATTCGCGTTACTCATACTCACATTCCCACCTTCCTTGCGAATTGAACCTCCTCCAATCTTAACTAAAATACTTCCATCCACATCTATTGTCTTACCAACATGTGATTTATCCAAGGGTTGAGACACTGAGTTACCATCACCCGAAAACTTTTACCCCCTACACCTGCAATCCTCCGCACTATGACCCAATATTATGCAGGACGAGCAGAACTGAAACTAGGAATCAAACATAACCATTTGCCTATACAGAAACTCCTCACACACAGTGATCAAAAAAAACTCAACAAGCGGTTTAGAGACATCAACTTCAACATAAATGTGCGGGGAAATTGGATGGCATACTGCCTTCGTCCTACTGTCTGAACATAGGTATCATCCAACTAAATTTATAAGCATTCGTGGAATCAACAGGTTTTGAAAAGGTAGAGTGATCTCAGGAAATATTACCCATACGACCATTTTTGACGAATCCCTCTTCATATGAAAATAATAGGACCACTTGAACAAGAGAAAACAAGCTCCTCCATAGATATGAGATGCACTCAACCAAGAGATAATCAGATCCTCCTCGGATGAAAAACAGACTATGATGTTCCTGGAATCAAGAAGCCCAACTGTTTCCCACTCCTACAGACCCCATGCTTCAAAGATCCATCGATCTAAGGAATCTACCACTAGATGATGGTTTTTGAAGCATGAAATTAAGGTTAGATTCAATAGTGAGGTTGCATTTGTGAATTCTGATGTTGAAATAGAAACTTGCGAGATGCCTTCGAAACATTCAAGAACATTAGGGAAAAGGGTAATCGAAGGAAAGAGAGGTAAGAATTCAGGGTTGGAGAATGAGACGAAGGGTGGCTGTCACGCTTCAGCAAGATACAGTAGTGGACCCTCCCCCACCAAGGGGGAGGGGCCAGTGTGAAATCCATCACCACCTATAAATAGCATATGATATCATTACTTCTTATAATAGACATTTTAGGTATGTCTTTAGAAATTGTAGAAGTTTTTCTATTTATAGAATTATTCACAGCTCTCTTCCTATCATGCATGAGAGGGGATTCATCGAATATAATTCTAGTATTTTTCCAGGATGTATAGCCTTTAAGATGAGAAAATATGTTATTGTTTCTCTTCAAAAATAGCATATTTGTTTTTTCATTTCATCATCCCCTGCCGAAGGATAATCAAATATTAAGTGCAAGGAATTATTTATTTTAGACTTTCCTTTTTCACTAGATTTCTCCACTTCTCTCTTTACTGACTCTAGCTCTTATTCCAACTGTTTAATCTTCATATCCTTTTATTCAAGTTGAGTATTAAGTTCTCTCTTTATATTATTCTGTTTACTAATCTCATCTTTTAATTCACGTGTGAGATTATCCACCATGTCGCTTTTCTCCTTTATTTTAAATTTTTCTTGAGTGGCAGAATTAGAACAACATGCATTATCTTGTTGTAGCCATTGATTCTTCTAAAATTGTTCAAAAAAATCTGTATCAAGATCATCATTTTTGGAATTCAAATTCTAAACTTCATCTGACTTCTGATTCTCTTCATTTTCATCTGCTTTTTGTTTTCATTTATTTCTATACATCTTTTGCAGTTCTTCTCCTTGAGAATCATTATTCTCCCTCAGATCAGTAGCCACATCAATAAGCCTTTGATTTAAACCTATTATCTTGTTGACCTCAATTTATAATGCTTGGATCAGGATATATTTAGATTTAATATCATCATCTAATTTCTTTGTTTCATGGAAAAATTAAACTTTTTTCCTTTTTAGAGTTTCTTCATCATCAGTAGTTCCAACATCACTTGGCATGTCAGGTTATTCATTCATTCTTACTGTTTCATTGAATGAATAAATAGTCTCACAATTTGATACGTTATTGGATTCCTTCAGCTGAATCACACTGTTTTTGTTGACACTTCCACACCGAGAAATTTCACTAGACATCTTCTTCTTATTTGAATTTCTTCCCTTTGCCATGCCACACTAAGATAAGAGAAGACGGAATATTTAACTTCAATTTTCAACTAAACTTCAATTTTTGACTAAAATACATTAGATCAAACAAATCTGATAAAAGAAACCTGTCCCTATGATACTAATTGTTAGGTCCAAAAGGGGCCTAGATACCCTGGGGGGTGAAGGAGGGTATGGATATTATTTTGTAACTTATTCTTTCTACCCCACTGGATCTTGACCTCTTTGTTATAAGGGTAAATTTTTTTACACTTATGTGTTTATATAGACTATATTCTTTCCATATTTATATTGTGATGATGCTTTTAAAGCAATAGAGGGATGCAAGCAGGCAATCACAAAGATTTTTACTTGGTTCAACCACACTGGGCTACATCTAAGGAGCATACAATGGCGATGTGATGATGTACCAAATAAAATAAATCTCTATTCCAATTTTAAATGTTCAGGCTAAATCACTTCTATTCCCAGGCTCACTACCTTTACAATATTTAGGGTTATCTCACTACTTTCCCAAGGGTCACTCTCTGTTTCTCTGTCTTTAGATCATTATCGGTAGAAAGGATCACCTTATTCCTCTTCCTTTTCTCACTGCTATAGAAAGGATCCACTCACAGTTTATAGAACTATAGTTCTCTTCATTATCTCTAATGAATTCTCCATCCTTAAATGTTGATAGATGCTCTGTTGAAGTCCACTTTCACCTACAGAAGAATCTCACTTTGCACCGGGTGTACCAGGAAACCCCAAATTTTATGCGCCACCTTCACTGGTCCTTGCGTGTAATTATCTACTTTTGTGCAAAATTCTCTTTTCGTGCAACACCCCCTTTTATGCACAACACCAATTTTATGTAGAACAATCTTATTTTATGCGCATCCTTCCATTTACACACAAAAACCTTCTTTTACACACAAACTTCACTTTACACACATATAATGTCTCATATTTTTCATGTATTATTTTTTAATATTATATGAAATTAAAATGAGACTATTCTTTTCAACGACGTGTGATTCCAAGGCCTGGAGTGCCTGAAATAAATGTTTTAAATAAATTTAAGCTTTTAAATAGCACACACGAGCAGATTTCCTGAAAAAGTGGGATAACTTTTAAACAGGTTCCCAGATCAGAAATATGAGGGTACTATTGCGTTCAGAGCATTGAATTTACCTTAGGAAGGGCCTAACATCAACTGGCATAGGTCTAATGAAAAAGTTAGTTTTTGGACTTATTAAAGAAAATAAAATGAATTAATAATTTATTTTATTTTAAATGTTTCCATAACACAGCGATGCTTATTTTCTTTAAATAAGTAGGAGTCCAGGGTAAGACTCATAACCCTGGAGAACTCCCTATAATCCTCTAGAGCTTTAGAGAAGAGCCAACCTTAGAGGATTCTTGGCAGACGACGACAACACGATCGATCGACGCATCTCAGATTCTACAAACCTCACCAAAAAACGTGACACAGAAATTGTTATTTAACTGAATTGAGGTAGGGGTTTTGTTTATTTGTTTTGTTTTCCCTTTCTTTGATTTAATGATGAATGTAGATCAACCCACGAATAAGTTGATCCCCGGATCACACGTTCTTGCAAGAGGGTTATTATTTTTTTTGGGGTTTGATTTAGAAAATTTATTTGTAATAATTGTTGGATTATCATTTGATTTACCATGTTTAATCCTTTTAATGGGAGCGGATCAACATCGTGATGAATGATGATGGAGGTTCGTTCCTCAATTTGGTTTATTGGATTTCTTCCTCTTTTCTTTTGATTCTTCAAGTTCTTCGTGGGGTGACGAACAACAGATCATTATGAGTCTGCTTCACAACGTAAAGATCCCAAATCAGAGATCGAACATCAAAAAACCCAACAAATGTGTGAAGGTGATGGAGGATGAAGAATCATATTGGAACAAGGAGGATGGTTCTTAGAGTGTTTTTTATGCGGGTGGATCGAAGTTTGTTTTTGGGGCCGATTGGAAGCCCAAAAATAATGGAAGCAGATTTGTGACATCGGGGTGACCTAGAATCTAGAATTTCATTGTGATCAGATGGCCATATCGAAGAGCAGAGGAGTACCCAAGGCGCGGTGAATCAGGTTTGCAATTCTAGAAATTTCTGGAATAGATGATGTGTATCCTGATGAACACACCATGTGGAACAACGATTATGGCTAGGGTTTGCATGCTGCATGCGATAAAGAACACGATATGCCTCCAGGGAGACATGGTGTGTGGACCCCACCCAGTGGTGGATGGAGTACCGGGTGACAAGAATCGTAGACACAACATGTAACTACTGTCACATGATGTGTGGGTCCTTACATGGGGCTCGGTGTGTATCTTGGATGATAATCAAAAACGGGGTGGAGTACACACCATGTACTCCACCACACAGCCATATGAGGCCAGTTACGCGGGTCACCTCATGTACCGATTACATGGGTTTGAATATATGGGTTGAGGCTATGTATGAGCACATGGCTAGCATACATGTAGTGGACCCTAGATACCTTGACATGACGTGTGATCCTTCCTGCATGCTGTGTAATTGCGAAAAGCCTTATGACATGGAACGTTGTACACATGCAATACCTTGGGTCAGAAGACATGGCGTGTGACACTTCTACACACAATGTACTTCTCAGCACATGGCTTGATATTCTTGTTCACTGTTCCTTGGACAAGTTCCATTTGGGTTAGTGCCCTTTTTTATCATTTCTATGAAGGTCAGATATCGTTTCCATTCATAGGAGTATGATCCCTTCAGCAGGACTTTCTAAGATAGAGTCAGGTATCCCTCTGAGAGGCCCAGAGCAAGATCCTCTATCCATTCTTGACCCTAGGTAGAGTCGGGTATCAATGTGACTAATCCTATAGGATGCCAATCCTCTACTTATAAGGTGAATCTGGATGAGTTGCGGTATCCACCAAGGCCTTGGAATTGATCCTCATCTTTGTATCGTGATCTTTCCCCACTCAGGAGTGTGTTCTCCCGAAATGTGTGTATCTATATCTCATGCATTTTCCTAATGAAAAATAATTCTTGGACGTATGTCATTAGGGATATTAGACTCGTGGAGTGAGTTCTCCTAGATGAGTGCTTCGTGGAACCTTATAACTGAATCCCTAGCTGTGATATGTGATTGTGTGACTTCTCTCGAGACTACGAGTTTGGGTTTTGAGTATATCTGGATTGTGTGTCTCTTGCTATATGTTCAGTAGACATATACTATGTAGAGATGACTATACATTTACTTTGTGTATTGCTTTGTGGTTTTCAGGGTCCTCTACTGAGTATTGTTATACTCACCCCTGCATGGGATTTTCCCGCATATGTTGTGTTTTGTACAGATGAGCGGCCTTTTGACAGAGTCCAGGGAAGACTAGGACCGGACCGAGCTTTTTGAGTTCCCTACAGGACGAGGTGTTCCTACGACCATGAGCATAAGTCCTAGTACCTCTTTGTGCTTACAGGTTGGACTTTGTAGTTTGTAGACTCTTGTTTTTTTGGGCTTGTATTTTGGCCCAGTTTTACTTTCTGCACTTTACTTCCATTGTACTTTGTCGGTTGGGTTTAGTTACGTGCATGCATTTTGTTCCTTAGAGGTTTTTACATTTTAGTTTTTGTGGGCTTGGAGATGTGTGCATGTGTATATGTACTTAGGAAATGCCTCCCATGTTAGTGATATTCCTACTCGGTGCTAGTCACCAACCCCTGGCCTATTGGAGGCGGGCTTGGGAAGTCACGACATGGGTCCCACCGGGACGAGTCATGACAGAGTGGTATTAGAGGTGGTCGGTTCTACCTTAGGACCAAGAGTCCATGATTTTGGTTTGGGGAAACAGTGTTAAGTGTTTCGAGCTCAGCTTTCAGGCCAGAGACTCTAGTGTTGGTTCGGGTGGACAACGTATCCATACACGAGAAATTTGATAACTGCTATTCGACTCGGTACTTGAAAAAACTAGTTGTGGGTAAGTAAAAGAATTGTACATGCATCATATAGGAATGGTTTGTGTTTTACATGTCCTTTGTGTTAGCTATCCAGATATACTCATTGACTATGGTGCATCTTATTTCCTTACAGGATGCTTACACGATGCATATTCACTAGGATTTAGCAGCGCAATCATGAGGATGGCCCCCTCAGTGACGAGGCTTTGATACATGGACCAGTTCCCCAGGAGTTACCTCCAGGTAGTGGACCTGCTATACCACCACCAGTGGAGCAGCCCGTGGTACCTACAGTACCAATATATGAGGGACGCAGGCTGAGCGTGCTCCATGAGTTTTAGAGACAGATACCCCTTAAGTTCCAAGGCGAGCCCACCCCTTAGGCAGTTGAGGTCTGGCTTGAGGTGATGACTAGAGTTTTCTATCTAGTGAGGACACCAGTGGACCAGATGGTGATCCTGGGAGTGATCCTTCTCCATGGTTCAATGGGACGATGGTGGAGTCTGACCACACAGACTCACAACGAGGAGACTCTTTTGAGGATAGAGTTTGAGAGACTCTTTAGGGAGGAGTTCTCTCTAGTTATGATGAGAGTAGTGTATATCCAAGAGTTTCTTCAGCTCCAACATGGTAGTTTGTTGGTAGATTACTATTCATTGAGGTTCACCAACCTCTCCAGGTACTCGATGGATATGATCAGGGATCAGTACTTCAGAGATCCGACCTTCGAGCGAGGTTTATGATGGGACATATGAGCTAGTGTCATGCCTCTATGCATTTATACTTATGCAGGAGTGCTCGAGCATGCCTTGGTGATCAAGAGTTTCTTGGTAGAGCAGAGACAACCAATGATAGTTAGCAATAGGCAGATAGGTGTGGAGACCTCAATAGTAGGGATCCGATGTCAAGCATAGGGATTAGGATGCGGGAGACATCACAGGAGTACCCAAGACAGGGGTTTGGCAATACAAGTCTCTCATGATAGATCTAGTCATCCTAGGGAGAGGCAATACTACTCGTGAAATGGTAGAGGACATCTCTCTAGTGACTGTACAACATGTCAAGCTGCTGATAGTGAAGTGGTGGATGGATCACTGAGGTAGAGGCAGATAGTGAAACATACAAACCCTCCATGCAGTGGATGTGGTAGAGGAGAAGCGAGAGTTCCAGGTGGCCACAAACGCTTTGATCTACTTCACCACCACCACCCCCAGGAGGTCCACACTAGGCTCAGGGAGCTGGGGGACAAGGGCGGGGGCAACTACATGTGATCGAGGTATATAACCCAGGGACTCCAGGGTTGATATGAGGTATGATCTGTATCTTTTCTACCTTATATTCTATACTTATAGATACAGGTTCCGATCATTCTTTCCTCGCCACATGTCTTGTGTGAAACCTTGAGATTTCGATAGAGCCATTGAATTAACACTTATACTTGGAGACACCTACGGGAGGAGACTCGATGATCACACACCTTTGCAGACAGTGTGATATTACCCTTGTAGGTGAGAGTTTTGGTTAGAACCTCTTGGTGGAAGTGTCGAGGCCTTACGACATCATTCTCGATATGGATTGGCTATCTTTGGTCCATGCCCAGATTGAATGATTTAGGCGAAGAGTGCAGTGTGTCCGCAGTGATGGGATGAGGTTTTTCTTTGTCGGTGAAAAGGAGACCCTAGAAACACATAATGGGATCTTACATATGAGGGCGTAGCCGATCAGTCATGAGTTAGCTAGCCTTACCCTCAGAGTAGTAGATGTTGTGAGCTTCCAGTTCCCAGTAGTAGTGGTAGAGTATGAGGACGTCTTTCCCGAAGATGTTCCAAGACTACCTCCCCGCCAGGAGATCGACTTCTGTATCTACTTACACCCCGGTATGGAATCAATTTCCTCACCAGCATATCAGATGGATCCCGTAGAGTTTCATGAGCTGAGGGTGTAGTTGGAGGATTTACAGAGAAAGGGTTTCGTAAGACCCAGTGTTTCACCCCGTGCGGCCCCAGTTTTGTTTTCCAAGAAGGCAGAAGGTAGTTTGAGGTTGTACGTGGATTACCGATGCCTGAATCAGGTAACAGTGAAGAATAAGTATCCAATTTCAAAGATAGAAGGCCTCTTTGATCAGCTAAGAGGATCACAGTGGTTCTCTAAGGTTGACCTTCGATCAGGTTACCACCGGTTATGAGTACAAGATGAGGATATACCAAAGACGGATTTCAGATGTTGATATGGTCACTATGAGTACTTGGTGATGCCTTTCAGCGTGATGAATGCCCCTGCAATGTTCATAGGACTTATGAACCAGATATTTCAACCTTATTTAGACTGGTTCATAGTAGTATTCATATATGACATCCTTGTGTACTCAGCGTTAGAGGAGGAGCACACGAGACACCTGTGGATGGTTCTAGATGTACTCCGAGAGCACCGAATTTATGGGAAGCTCTCAAAGTTCCATTTATGGATTTAAGAGGTCCACTTTCTGGGACATGTAATCTTAGTAGATGAAGTAGATATGGACCCATCCAAGGTGGAGGCAGTGTTATCTTGGGAGCCATCCCAGAGCGTGATAGAGGTGCAGAGCTTCCTTGGGTTGACAGGATATTACCGGAGATTTATTTTTGATTTCTCCCGAATATCAGCATTGATGAATACCTTGACCATGAAGAGGAAACCCTTCATACGGATGGAGAAGTTCCAAAAATATTTTGAGCAGTTGGGATAGAGTTTGATGAGAACCTCAATCTTGAGATTGCCAGAAGAAGGTGTCAAGTAAATAGTTTTCTACGATGCATCAGGGACCGGGCTTGGCTATGTCCTGATGCATAGACAGGTAGTGATTTATTATAGTTCATGCCAGCTTAGACCACATGAGTAGAACTTTGTGACCCATGATATCGAGTTGGAAATGGTAGTATTCATATTGAAGATGTGGCGACACTACCTTATGGGGGAGCAGTTTATCATCTACTCTGACCACAAGAGCCTCAAATACATCTTCTCACAAAAGGATATAAATCTGAGACAGAGGCTTTGGATAGATTTCCTCTAGGAATATGATTTTGAGATTGTCTATACTCCCGAGAAGGGGAAAAAGGTGGAAGATGCTCTTAGCAGAAGGTTGAGCTCGCAGCTGTTGAGTGAGGCAAATGAGTAGTTGGCCCCGTTATAGTTATCCTTCATGGAAAGAGAGGATGAAGCTTAACTTCAGTCGATGATTTTCACCCCTCCACTCTTACAATGAGTTAGGGAGGAACAATTTGGGGATGTCAATTGTGAGACTTTATGTGCTCAATTATCCACATGACATGCTCCTGATGAATATTCTCAAGGTGGGGAGCACATTATTCTTTTCAGGGGACGTACTGTTGTACCAGTGGCATTACAGTAGGAGGTCCTGAGGGATTTTCATACACCCCCTTAGCAGTACACCCTGGTGTGGTGACGATTTACTAGGATCTCTGACATCAGTTCTGGTGGTCATACATGAAGAAGGCAGTAGCAGATTTCGTTTCTCGGTGCCTTGCATGCGAGCAGGTGAAGGATGAACACCAGGTTATAGTAGGTTTACCTCACCCCTTCGGGGTACTTGAGTGAAAGTGGGATGGGATATCAATGGACTTTGTGATAGGATTACCACGGACGTCCAAGGGACACAATTCCATCTAGGTGATCATTGATTGACTCACCAAGTCGACCCACTTTCTAGCTATCAAGGAGTAGAGTTCTGTAGAGATCTGGGATGCCTCTACATACATGAGATATTTTAGATTTATGGCGTCCCTTCGATGATATTATCATATCGTGATGCTTGTTTCACATCCCGTTTTTGGAATGGACTACAAGAGGCGTTTGGGACTCAGCTATGCTTGAGCACATCATTCCATCCCCAGATAGATGGTCAGATGGAGAGGACTATTCAGGTACTAGAGGATACGTTTCGGGCCTATATTTTGGAATTTGGTCACAATTGAGAGGAGCACCTACCACTGGTGGTGTTTTTGTATAATAATAGCTACCACTCCACCATTGGTATGACACTGTTTGAGGCTTTATATGGGCGACCCTGCCAGCCATCAATTTTCTGGACCGACCCTGGAGAGTCAGTACTTACGGGTCCAGAGTTGGTGAAAGCTACCACTGAGAAGGTTTAGATCATCTAGGAGTGGATGAAGACTATATAGAACTGGAAAAAGTTTTATGCTAATAGGAAACAGAGTCCTCTGGAGTTCGAGGAGGGAGACCACGTCTTCCTTCAGGTCTCACCTCAATGAGGGTTACAGAGATTGTTTCGGGGCAACAAGCTATCTCCGAGGTTCATCAAAACCTTTCTTGGTACTACACAGAGTTGCAAAGGTGGAATACCTATTAGCTCTACCACCATAAATGCATTGGGTACATGATGTATTCCACGTGTCTTAGTTGAGGAGGTAAGTGCATGACCCATCACACGTCATCGACTGGGGTGAGCTGGACATCGAGGATGGAGCGACCTTTTCCGAGTACTCGATAGAGATTAAGGATCGGAAGGAGAGTATACTTCGTGGGCAATCTATTCCCTTGGTGCGCATCTGATGGCAGCATAAGAACCTTCAGGAGAGCACGTGGGAGTATGAGGCTCAAATTCGTGCCCATAACCCACATCTGTTTGAGTAACCTTTTGTTTTAGTTTTTCAAGGACGCAAAGCCCTAAGGTGTGGAGAATATAATGTCTTGGATTTTCCATTTATTATTTTTGAATATTATATGGAATCAATACAAGACCAGGATTTTTGATGGCATGTGATTCCGAGGCCCGGAGTGCCCAGAATAAATGTTTGAAATAAATTTAAGCCTTTAAACAGTGCGTGCGACCAATTTTCCTAAAAAAGTGGGATACATTTTAAACGGGTTCCTATATCAGAAATCCGAGGGTAACATTGCGTTCAGAGAAGTGACTTTACCTTAGGTAGGGCCTAACATCGACCGAAATGGGTCGACTGCAAAAGTTAGTTTTTGGACTTATTAAAGAAAATAAAATGAATTAATAATTTATTTTATTTTAAATGTTTCCATAACGCAGCAACACTTATTTTATTTAAATAATGAGTCTAGGGTTAGACTCATAACCCTAGATAACTCTCTAGAATCCTTTGAAGCTTTGGAGAGTATCCAACCTTGGAGGATTCTTGGCAGATGACGATGACGCGATCGATCGACACATCTCGGATTCAACAAACCTTGCCAACGAACGTGACATGACAATTGTTCTTCGACAAAATAGAGGTAGGGGTTTTGTTTATTTTTTTCCCATTATTTAATTTTACAACTAACATGGATCAACCCACGAATAGGTTGATCTGCATATCACGCATTCTTATAGGAGGGTTATTATTATTTTTCAGTGTTTGATTCGAGAAATAAATTTGTGATAATTGTTGGATTATCATTTGATTCACCCTATTCAATCCTTTTAATGGGATTAGATCAATGTCATGATGAATGATGATAGAGGTTCATTCCTCATTTTTTTTATTGGATTTATTCCTATTTTATTCGTGTTCTTCGTGGGGCGATGAACAATAGATCGTTGTGAGTTCGTTTCACAACGAAATGATCCCAAATTAGAGATCGAACATCACGACGACCCAGTGGAGGTGAAACAACGATGGCAGAAGATGAATAAGCTCGGAACAAGGAGGATCTTTCTTCAAGAATTCTTTGCATGGGTGGATTGAAGCTTGTTTTTAGGGCTGATCGGAATCCCAAAAACAATGGAAACAACTTTTTGGTGCTGGGGCAACCTAGAATCTGGAGTTTTGTTGCGATCGAATGGCCGGATAAAAGACCGAAGGAGTACCCAAGGTGTGGCAGAGCAGGATCACAATTTTGGAAATTTCTGGAACACACGATGTGTATCTCGATAAACACACCATGTGGACTAGCAACAACAAAAACTAGGGTTTTCATGCTTCACGCGTTGAAGAACAAGACATGCCTCTGGGGAGACATGGCGTGTGAATCCCATCCATTAGTGGCTAGAGTCCCGGGTGATAGGAAGTGTAGACACAACGTGTGACCACTGTCACTTGGCGTGTGGGTCCTTACATGGGTCTCAACGTGTATCTTAGATGATACCCAAACACAGGGTGGAGTACATTCCATGTACTCTACCACATGACCATACAAAGCCAGTAACGCGGGTCACCCTGTGTATCGATTACACGGGTTGGCATACATGGGTTGAGGCCGTGTACAAGTACATGGCCAACATACATGAAGCGGACCCCAGATACCTTGACATGACTTGTGATCCTTCCTATACACTGTGTAGTTGCGACAATCCTTACGACATGGGCCGTTGTACACAAGAAATACCCGGGGTCAGAAGACACGGCGTGTGACACTTCTACAGGCCGTGTAATTCTTAGTACATGGATTGATCTTCTTGTCCACCATTCCTTGGATAGGTTCTGTTTGGGTTAGTGCCCCTTTTTCTCATTTCTATGAAGGTCAGGTATCGTTTCCATTCAGAGGAGTATGATCCCTTCAGCAATAATTTCCAAGATAGAGTCAGGTATCCCTCTGAGAGGCCCAGAGCGAGATCCTCTATCCATTATTGACCCTAGGTAGAGTCAGGTATTGACGCAACTAATCCTATAGGATGCTGATCCTCTTCTTAGAAGGTGAATTTGGATGAGTCGTAGTATCTTCCATGGCCCTGGCAGTGATCCTCATCTGTGTATTGTGATCTTTTCCCACTCAGGAGCGTGTTCTCCTGAAATGAGTGTATCTATCTCTCATGTCTTTTCCCAATGAATAGTACTTCTAAGATGTATGTCATCAGGGCTATCAGACTCATGGAGTGAGTTCTCCTGGACGAGTGCTTTGTTTAACCTTCAAATTGAACCCCTAGCGGCGATACGTGGTTGTGTGACTTGTCTCGAGACTACGGGTCTGGGTTTTAAGTATTTCTGGATTGTGTCTCTCTTTCTATATGTTCAGTAGACATATACTGTGTAGTGATGGTTGTACCTTTACTTTGTGTATTGCTTTGTGGTTTTTGGGTCCTCTACTGAGTATTATTATACTCACCCCTACACGGTCTTGACCTGCACGTGTCGTGTTTTTTGAAAATGAGCGCCCTTTTGACAGAGTCTAGGGTGGACCAAGATAGGACCGAGATTTCTGATTTCCCTATAGGCTGAGGTGTTCCTATAGCCATGAGCAGCATTCCCAGTACCTCTTTGTGCTTACAGGTTGGACTTTTTAGTTTGAAAACTCTTGTTTTTTTGGGCTTGTATTCTGGCCCAGTTTTACTTTTTGAACTTTACTTCCGTTGTATTGTTCCCATTGGGTTTAGTTGTATGCCTGCATTTTGTTCCTTAGTGATTTTTACATTTCAGTTTTTGTGGGCTTGGAGATGTGTGCATGTGTACAGGTACTTAGGCAATGCCTCCCATGTTAGTGATATGCCTACATGGTGCTAGTCAGCAGCCCCTGGACTATTGGACGCATGCTTGGGGAGTTGTGGAATGGGCCCCACTAGGACGGGTCATGATTACACAACCACCTATTTATGTGCAAACACCCAACTTTATGCACAAACTTAACGTTTACATGCAACTCCCTTGCGTATTCCAATTTATCCCACCAGAGCTCGAATACTCTCTAAGTCTTGAGCTGGCTAAAATGAGGGGGGTCACCTCGTATTTATAGGAAAACTTGACCCCTCTGCATAAAAGACCTCCTTGAGCACACAATCTTCTTCGAGCACAAAAAACACATCTTTCGTGCAACACTGTATTTCATTCACTGACCCAATATTATGCGCACCTCATGACTTTGCCAATTTTCAAGCTTCTGATATCAAAACACCTTTTGCGCAAAAAAATTCACTTCACTATTTTGTGCAATTCTTTATTTTTCTGTGCACCACTCTAATTTTTCATACACCTCCTTTTTCCAACAAAATCTATCTTCATTTTCCAATTTTCAGACCCATTTTTTTTGGTACACTAGAAAACAACACCACCTTGTATCTACTCTTTTTTGTACTACCTCTAGATCATCCATTCCTTTGTTGAGGTTCTTCTGTTTGACTGGAAATTCACTTTTTTTTTGATTTTCAAGATACCCGCTTTTTGGGTGAGTGGTAACCACAACCGAACAAAATACAAGATCCAAATTCAAATTTCAAATTTCAAATTCAAACTGATCCAATCATCACACCTCACTTGATGTGCCTCCTCACGTCACACACCCACCTCGCATCACGCACCCACCTCGAGTTGTATGCCCACCATCACCGTCGTCACCGTCTTGAGATCACACCGTCGCTGGAAATCGCCATATGCAACCACCGATAAAACAACACCAGCCATCGCAAACCAAAAATAGGAAAAATAAGTACAAATCGAACTCACTTCATCAAAACATGAATTGAAAGGATCCATAACCAGCAACAACACCATCTTGAACCACCGACGGATTCCTCCAAATCCAAAACAGATCACAAACAAATCGGAACACACCATCGGGACTTCACCGAGCATGTCTCGAACAGATTAACCACCAAGGAAAATAAGTCAAACAAACCTTCACCGAAAACCAAAACATACCGCACGAGAGGCACCGTCGTTCGCCAAAACCCACCTCTCAAAACCTTTATGGAACCACCGATTCGAATCCGACTCGGAGAGAAGCATAGGTGCTTAAGGTCAGGGAAGGGATTTGAGCGACCGAGGACTCCGGACGACGACATCATGATGAGACTGATATCAGAAGTTAAAACCAAGATCGAGCTGAGATAGAAGCGCCTAAAGAACTGACGACACCGACGACACCGAACCACTTAACCCAAAACCTCTGTGTTACCATCGATCCAAATCTGACCTAGAGAGGAGCGGTGGAACATGAGATCAGAGTACGGTTGTGGCAGCCAGAGGCTTCAACGACAACATCCTTTGACAGGATCAAAGAAATCATTCTGGGAGACGAGCACCGCAACTGGAAATCAAAGAAGAATGAAAAACAACCCATAGAGCTGGAAGAAAATTGAAAGAGGCAAAAGTGCGGAAGAGAGGAAGAAAGAGGTGTGGCGCTCAGACGTGCCGCCGATCCCTGGCAGAGGGTTTCAAGGGGAAACCCTAGACGATCCGAGTAGGAGAGGGAGATGACCAGGAGAGAAAGGCGCCATGGATTTTCAACAATATCTCTTGAACCCAAAAACTCACCATGGATGCCCCCTTTGTCAACAAACTGGACTTAGAAACCCACCTTGTTAACAAAAAAAACATAGAATTCGACTTTTTCAACAAAAAAACCACCCAAAAATGTTTCAATGATGCCTTGAGGGATTTTTTCCCAAAAGTTTTCAAAGAAAAGGATTTTAAAAATGTTTTATGTTTTAAAAAGTGATTTTTTAAATGAAAAGGATATTTTCCTCAAGAACCTTTTTAAATATCATTTTATGATATTTCTATTCATCAATGAAAAAAAATCTTTATTTTATATATACTCTATTGGTGATATTTTTCATTGATACCATCCTTATTCTTTCTCTATATGGTTTATGATTATTTTTACCAAGGATAGTATTGAAATTCACTTCTGTGATTCATTTTTGTAGTCAATAACTTTCCGTTGAAACATTCACTTTCATGTGATCATTGGACCTTGAATTTCACCTCATTATCCATATTATCTATCATGGATATTTTTATTTCTTAAACCATATATCATTTCTAAAAATGGTGTTTTACATTCAAAGTCATTTTTTTATCTGGGGAAATATTGATAAATCCATATTCTTCACCCAATACAGATTTTTAATGATAAGGCACATTGCTTATGAATTAAATCAATTATTTAATATATGAGGAATTATTTTTAAATGAAAGACATAGGTAGGGTCTGATTATAGATAGCCTCTCGATGCATTAATAGTTTCATGGGACAAATTTGATTGGTTGGCCTTAGTTAAATGGGTTTCTACCTATCAGTTTTAAACTGTATTGAGGATGGATCTTGATAGTAAAGGTATCATGTGCCTAGAAAACATGAAATACAATAATTAATCTTTTACTAAATTAACAATTCAATTATTATTACTGATGATATTTTTGAAATGATATTATCTATGGATGTATTTCATTCTCATTTATTGATTAAATGACATGTGTTTTCAGTTATTTACCATTCCATATTTATTATGCCTCATAAAATTATTATATTCATGTTATTTATTAAATATAATGTGTTTTAATTTATTTATATTTCCATATTAATTATTATCTATGAGATTTTTACATTGATATTATCTATGGATTTATCAGGTATTTTTTTCTATTGCTTATGTGTTTTATACAGTTGGTTTTCCTTATTTAGTTTTATCATAAGACATGTTGCTTTTTCTTTTTTATACTTCACCACATGGTGTAACACCTTGGGTGATTTTTCTAGTGGCCCTAGGTTGGTTTATTATATAATATACATATACATATTTTGGGAGAATGAACTCAAAATACCAAATAATTCAATTCCTGATCCTTTCTTTGGTGGTATTGTTCAAGAATTATTTTTCAAATATTATTTTTCATATGTGTAAACATCCTTATAGGTTTCCTTTTTTACACTGGGGATATGTTCTTTTGAAACCATCCACCTTATTTCTCTGGATGTCTTATGATAATGTTATTCTAGTATTAACTTAGCCTTATACTCATTTATTTATATGGTGTGAACATCATATTTTACATAATTCAGAATGGACAATGTTCACCTAGAAAAAATATTATTCTATTAACATGGGGTAAAATATTAGTGCTTCTTATGTTGTTATTCCAATACAGATGATTATTGGAAAGTTGGGAATCTATTATTTGATAATACAACTTCATTCTCTAGATAGGTTATAATTATGTTATCCCTTTTATTGACATTGGGGAAAGTATTTATATTCTTGATTATTATTAACTACAAACACAGGTTGATTATATATCGGCATTATGTTTTTATTATTCATTATATAGAAAACCATGTTTTTATTCACCCAAAGGTTCCTTAGGGAATGGTATGAAATGAATTTTTGACTCTTATAGTGAATGCATTGAACTAAATCAAATGATGGGTAGGGACTGATATTATATAGCCCATCGATGCATTGATAGGTCTCATGAGACAAAACAACTTGGTTTTTAGTGTATACCTCTCCCCATATCAATATAGTGTCTTGGTACAAGGCCTTTACAACATGTTTTTGATGTTCGAAATTATGCATTCCATTATTATGAGATCAGTATTATTAATATTCATGTTTTAATTTTTTATCATGGATATATAATTCTCTTAGTTCTAGTTGATTATGTAATTATTTAGATAATTTATTCTTATCATATTATATATAACATGCTTATGTTTTTGACAGATTAAGTTATATGTTTATATTACTGAGTATTTGATCTCACCCTTTTCTCATGTTTCCATTATCTAAGTTATAAAGAAAATTAGTACACATGACATGTTTAAAAGAATAAAATTTTTGAAATAATTTATGGGATATGTTAAAGACTCATTATGGATTAAGTAGTTTTGTATATAATGAAAAAATAATTCCTATTAGTTGAGAAAAAACATGGGATTTATTAGTTTATGATTTTTCCTAATTATCTAAATATATAAACCTAAAAGGTCTTGGAAATATATGTAATGAAATGTTTTCTTTAAGTCTTGTAATTATGGTATAGGTATTTCCAAAAATATATAGTAGGTATCAAGGCATGTATGTAAAGTTTTTGTTTATGGAATCCAATTCGGGAGTGGGTGTCTGAGGAATCACACATTTCCCACTACTTTGACTACTCTACAACTTTAAAATGACCCAAAGCATGCATTGGATCATGAAAATTGTTCATAGGATAATTATTGAGAATATTACATGGATCCATGAGAGTATAATGATTATATTTGATTGGGTATATGTTTACAAGTTCATTAAATTATATCATAATAATTTTATTTCAAATGTAATGTATTTGAAGTCAATTTTTTTTCTTTTATCTTTTTTAGTAGGATCTTTTATGGGAGACATGTTTGTACTCATATTAATTATTTGAGTAACTACCAAATAAAAAACATGGTAGACTATAATGAAGATAACCATTTGATTGTTAAAAATTATAGACAATGTAGAAGCTTCATAGTGATGTTGGCCAAATATACTGACATTATTCTGGTTTAACTGATCTCATGGAGGTTTATTGATAATCAAATTAAGTAGAATTCATGGGATGATATATGGGTAATTTTTGTTTTGTTAAATTAAAATATATGTTATAATTTTATTTTTATGAATTAATATGTTGGTCACAACTTCTATTTAACTTCCTTAACAGTGAAGCCATGAAGGGGGAACAATTGATGGAGCTGAGAGAATTGTGGTGATCATATAAGCATGAGTTATATATTGGTTGGAATATTATAATAAACATTGAGTTGGATGGTATACCAATCATCAATAACTTTATAGTTACACAATACTAAGAAATGATCACTTATTGGAATATTAATGAGTTTAAGGTATTATTCCACTTTAATGGGTTTTTATTGAAAGTTAAATTATTATGATTTATATTGAATTTTATTTTATTTTATGAATATTAAAAAATAAATAAAAAATGGTTCTATGAAGTACATGGACACTTTGGGGTGCACTACCATACAAGACTATGAGAGAAAATAGGTATTTTTTAAAACCAATTGAGTTTTATTTGGTACCAACACAACTGAACCAAACCAAATCAAACCTATCATCTTGTCCTGGTTTGTTTATGTTTTTTTAATATTGGTTAATTTTAAATTGGTTTTATTTTATTCATTTAAAATTGGTTTCATTTAGTTTTGGTTATATTTTTTTAAATTAAATATATTTTGAGTTAGTTTAGTTAAGTTTAAACCAATCACAATTGAATCAAATAAACCTTATATAACCAAAACCAAGTCAATCCTAGACAATGAAACCCAAATTAAAATAAAATAGACCCAACCAAACCAAATAGATGAAAAAATTATTGAACTGAATCATATTGAGATAAATACATAAAAAAATCATTTAATAGATATGAACAATACCAAACTATATAAAACTAGATGCAAAATAAAGGACTCAAACCACATCTAAATATAAAAATCCAACTCAATTAGGGTATAAAAAAATGAAATTGAACCAAATTAAATCAAATTAAATTTAATGGAAGTGAACAAAAATAACCCATATAAAACTTAACCAAACAAAACAAAATCAAAAATGAATTTAATTGAAATGAAATGCAACAACCCTACATTACCTATATTGAACTGAAAAAAAATATTTGAAACAAAGTTTTCATTATGTAGTGTACCCTCTGACCTATTTCACCAAAATAAACTAAAATGATGTGGCCATATGTAACATCTCACCCTCCTCATTAACTTGAGTTGAGGAAGATTTTTTATTTGGCCTTAAGTGACATCCCCAAGGTGCCAAAAGTTGGAAATAAATGCCAAGGGATTCATTAATAGGTTAGGGAAATTTTTCATTTGAAAATAAAACAACCCAACCAAACATGCCATAACCAAATAACCACTACATGATGCATGATAACAAGGTAAAAAAACTCAAAGAATACCAACTAAACATCAAAACCAACTACAATCAGAGTACCATAGAGGAAGACAACTAACATCAAGGTACAAAGTATAAGACAAACCCAACAACACTCAAATACTCCAAAACATGACTCCACATCTCCCAACATGATCCATGCTCCAAATTCACAATACCTCCCAAGTATCATGAAGCACAAATAAAGAAGTGAGATACTTTAACTTTACCTATATCCTTATAGAAAACATCTGCAAAAGATCTAAAGTGATAAAGAAGGGGTGAGTAATGAAACTCATAAGGATTTCCCCAAATGAATTCCCTACTCACTCCACTAAGATAGAATATTTTAGCACATTTTTATAAAAAAAAATTATATAAAATAATAGAAAACTGTTCATATCAAATCCAAACCATTCCTAAGACAAAACAGTTTTTTATACCATAATAGTTTTCCAATGAAATGTCATTTCCAAGGAAAGATACTGAACACATCATTAAATCATTTAGAAATTTCATATTGGTATAACTCATTCCATTTCACATAACCAAATCTGCCCCCCTCAACCACACAAGCTTGGTGTTACCGTTGATGATGTAACTTCACATCCATACTCTATCCCTTTGATGTTTGTACTTCACAACCATTATCTATTCCATTCCATTAACGCTTAACCATTTAAGCTAACCACATACCAATAAAACCTTTTCCAAACCAATTCAACCATTTAAATAAAACCAATATTTTATTGAAAACCAATCCAACAAACCATTTCAATAAAACCAACCTTTTATTGAAAACCATTTCAATAAACCATTTAAATAAAACCAATGATTTATTAAGAACCCTTTTTCTATGCATCAAAACCAAACTACCATTTTAAAACCATAATTTTAAAATCATGTGACCATAATCACTTTCCACCAAAACACCCAATTTTTACAATTCAATAAATCACCACCAACAAAGGTTTACATCAATAATTTCACAATAATTTCACAATAAATATCAAGTAATATAATCAATTTGAAATAAATCCTTCTAGTTTTATCAATAGAAGTCAATAATGAAGCCACCTACCTCCGAAATTATGACAAAAATGAAGAATGAAACTAAAATGACCAAAAATCATGTTGAATATTCAAAACCCCACCTTTGATATCTTCCCCTAAAATAAAACAACCCAAATATTACCATGATTAGAATCAATAACCTTAGATCTATCTAAAGTGGACTAGATCTAAGAATTTGAGAGGTGGAAGAAAGTAGATCTAAGAAAAACCAACAAAAACTACCATAAGAAGAGACTTACCAAGGGAATATGACTTCAATGCACTAATAAATGAATTCGGACCACTTTCGATTTAATTGGGAAAGGTTACAAAACTTTTGAGAGGGAGGATTCTTGAGTTATATCTGAAATAGAGGAGAAATGAGGTTTTTAGGGTTAAAAACGCGTGTGATCCATTTTTCTCTGATCTCAATTTTGAACCATGCAAGATTAGTGGCACGATAGGGGAAACCGTTTGAAAACCATGCACGAGCCTCTGCATCAAGGAGCACCTCGTATGGTTGTCCCACAAAGTTAAACAAACCATGCATTAACCATGAAAAAGTCCACTATCCCAATTCACACAGTTTATCTAGGGAGGTCGCACAGTTTAGTGAAACCATGCGCCTAACCATGCACCATATCCCTAACCCCTATCTCATTGTGAATAGTTTCTTATAAGTGTTTTATGATTTCTATTTACCATGATTAAACCATGAAACTTTATAAAATCTCCAAAAAATTCCAAAATTATTCCAAACTCTCTTAAACTTCACCCAAACACTTTACATACTTAAAAATTATAAAGAAAGGGTTACTTAAAACTAAGGGTGCTACATTCTCCACACCATTGGCCTGTTGTTCCCCAAGAAGTAGAAAAACAGTATTTCTATAAAAGAGTTCATTCCATTTCTCAACCATTTCTTTCGCTCGTTCCCAAGTCTCTTCCTAAATCTAACCATGTTGCCACAAAACCTTTACTAGAACAATTTTTTTTGCATGTAATACTTTCTATTACCTATCCACAATCTGTATCAGCATATGTAATAATAAATCATCTGACTCCAGGTCAACATGATCCCATCGAATCACATGGTCAAGATTGGGAAGACACTTTTTCAACTAATATACATGAAACACATTATGTAATGCACTAAACCATGGTGGTAAATCTAACCAATATGTCACCTTTCCAAACCATTAAAGTATCTCAAAAGGGCCTATGTATCAAGGAGATAACTTTCCCTTCTTCTAAAAACAATGATGTCCAAGCCTTAGAGAGATCCTCAATAACACATGATCAATCACCTCGAATGAAAATGACCATCGATGATGATCCACACATGATTTCTGATGACCCAGAGCTGTCTCTGCCCTTTTCCTGATCAATTGAATCTTCTAAATTATTTCTTGGACAAGGTTCATTCCAACCAGTGAAGTCTCACCTATTTCTACCCAACAAAGTGAAGAATAACAAGGATTCTCATACAATGCTTCAAAAGGATCCATTTGTATCAAGTCCTGGTAACTTTTTTTTATGCGCAAACTCCACTAACAGTATGTACTCCTCCCACAAGCCACAAAAATCCATTACATAATCCCACAACATGTATTCTAATGTTTGTATAATCCTTTTGTATTTCCCATCCATATGAGTATGATATTCCATACTCATTGTCAACTGCATTCCAAGGGATTTCTGTAAGGATTTCCAAAAAATGTGACATAAACCTTGGATCTCTATCTACAACAATTGAAAATGGTATTCTATGCTTATTTACCACTTCTCAGATATATATTTTTGATAAGTCATCCACCATATGATATTAAAAAATAAGGATTAAATGGGAAAACATTTTGAGTCGATCCACTATCGCCTATATGGAATTGTGTTTTCGAACCATTCTTGGGAGACCTATTACAAAATACATAGCTATTTTCTCCCATTCTCAAATAGCACTACTACAAAACTGGGTTTATCCAACACTAGGGTTTTAATAGCACTAGCTAAAAGTTCTATTAAAACCCCCTTATTAGCACTAGAAAAAGTTCTGTTAAAGGGTGTCTTGAACAATGCTAAAAAAAGAACTACTAAAGGAGGCCCTTTATCAGTTCTTGTAAAAAAGTGATGATAAAATGATCATTTATCAGCGCTTCCAAAAAAGTGTGGATAAAGGGGGTCTTTATCAGTTCTTAAAAAAGAGCTGATAAATGAGTGGTCTTTATAAGAAATTTTTTAGAAGTGATGATAAAGATCCCCCCTTTATCAGTGATTTTTACTAACACTGTTAAAAGGTATATTTTAAAGAAATATATTTCATTAAAGGACACCTGTAACAGAATTTATGGCCATTTGGAGGCCTTTTGGGCCTTTTTGGCCTCAATAGATGTGATCAAGGGTTTCTATGGGTCTTTGACACATAGAGATTGTGTCAATATTTTATTTGATATGTGTTAGAGGCAAAACAGACACCTAGTTCAGAAGTTATGGCCGTTTTAAAGGCTGTTGAATGTAAAAAACCCTTAAAACCCCTTAAAACCCTAAAAACCCAAAAAACATCATAATTTTTAATTTAGGAGTCTATTTTAGCTCCAAAACCAGTCAAATAGAAGATTATGAAATGGGATAAAACAAAATGATGTTTAAATAATGTGATAATTAGAGGAATAAAATATATTACAATTTCAAAAAAGTTATATATCAAACTCTAACTTAAAATATCCATAACTTTTGATCAGAGTGGACTTTTATAAGTGAGGTGAGTGGAACACTAGTAATTGTTTTTGAAAAGATTCAATAATACCAACATTTTTATCATGCCAAAAACCTCTAAAATAATCCATTATTGAACCTAGGAGAGGTAAGGTCAAACTATTTCTATCCAATGGATGTTTTATAAGTTGGTTGGTCATTTTAACCCTTATCTTCTTAGTTTAACCCTTGGTAAATCAGTTTTTACCTTAACCATAGCAAATAATTTTTACTCTTTTCACTATTCATTTTGGTGAAAAATTAAGTTTACCTTATTAGAAATTATAAATTATTCTAATTAAAAAAATGGAATCCATTTTTAAAAAATTTAATTCATAGAAGTGTCAAAATTTAATTTAAAATTAGTCCCATAGACATGATGATAAAGTGAGTTTTTAAAGAGAAAATGTTCAAAAGTTTACAATGTTTTTATATCTAAATTCAATATAAAAATGATTCCAATGACCAAAATTGGATTAATTGATATAAAATTTTACTAATTTCTTTTAAATCCAATTAAAAATATATTTCAAAATTATAAATTATTTAAATGAAAAATAAATTCTCAATTAAAATTCAGTATTTTTTACTATTCACAAAAAATGATACTTTTTAGAAAAATCAGAAAAATTAACCCTAAGATAATTTTGTTATTATCATCTAGAAAATTAAGTTTATTTTGAAAAATAAATTATCTAAAAGTATTAAAAATTAATTTTAAATTATGTGTGCAAAGATAGACTAAACCATCTTTAAGAAAAAATACAATTTTTTCAGAAAACATTTCTTTTTATTGTAAATGATTTATAATTTATTTCTAATAAATAAATGAACATAATTTTCATAATTTAGATAGTAATATTCATACCCACCATTCCAATGTCTAGATGATAACTATTAAAAAATAATAATAGTATATTATTGTTCGGTAATAAGTGGTCTTGCATGTAACACAAGCTATCGAAGAAACTCATTATTGTGTATATCACAACCTATCAAAGAAATTAAATTTATTCTAAAAGAAATATATTTTAATTTATTGGCATGTTATATTATCTTTTAATCTTGGTGTTATTTTTCATACATTCTATCAAATACAATGTTCTTATTTTATAATTTTAGGGTGTTACATTTATTTTTTATTTTATGGTGCTAGATTTGTTTAATAGTGGTGCTACTCATTATTTTATCTCATCAAAGTTAGTTAAAATGTTGGGATTTTATTCAAATATTATTCCATTTTTTTGATCTTTTCTCATATTTAGGAAAGAGGTATGAACAATGTTTCAAGTATTCTGTATGTTGAGTGATGATAGCCGACCTTGAGGTGGAGTGGGACTTCTTGGTGCTTGATATTGGTATATTTGACCTAATTATTGGTATGGATTGAATGATCAACATCAAGGAATATATTGACTATTATTTTCATCAGGTTTAGTTTTTATCTCTAGAGGGAGTCACTCTTGTCTTCCAGGGTGAGTGGGATTCTTAGTCTGGGAGAGTGGGGCATGTTGTTCCTTATGCTGGGGTGATATCATGTCAATTTATGGAGATGTTTCTTGATATCATTAACCCTTATTTAAGTAGTCAAATTTATATAGTGGTTTGTTCATACCTTGAGGTATTTCCGGATGTTTTTTATGATTTACCTCCAGAGACATAGGTTTAGTTTACCATTGATCTACTACTTGGTATGATGCACATTTCTATACCATCTTATTGTATGACACCTGTTGGTTGGTGTAACTTAATCCCCAACTTGAAGAACTCGAGGATAAGGGATTTATTCATCCTATAATGTCACAATGGGCTTAGACTATTCTATTTTATAAGATGGAAGTTGAGATCCTTATAATTTTCATGGATTATCAAAAGTTAAATCAGGTAACCGTCAAGAATATATATCCCTTGCCCAGGATTGGTGATCACTTTTATCCTCTTAGAGGGGCTTGTTGGTCTTCAAAAATTGAACTTCAGTCAGGGTACTGCCTATTGAAATTCCAAGAAGATGATATACCTAAGGAAAGTATAAGGATATAGTATGGATATTTCATGTTTCTTGTTATGCCATTTGATCTCACTAAAAATCTTATGGTATTTATAGATTTTATGAACCATATATTTCATCTGTTTTTGGACTCTATTTCTTTTCATGGATTATATTTTGGTATAATCCAAGTCATAAGAGGAGCACATGAACTATTTGGATATCATTATCAGAACCTTGAGGGAACATCACTTGTATTGAAAGATTTCCAAAATTTGAGTTCTAGATTAAGTAAGTGAAGTTTCTATTGAATGTTATATCTAATATGGGTGTTTGAGTGGATCCCAAAAAGATACATGAATTTATGTATAGGGACTAGCTCAGAAATGTGTTTGAGCTTTGAAGCTTCTTAGGGTTGGCTGGTTATTATAGGTAGTTCATTTAAGATTTCTAAAAGATTTCATATCCCATGAAAACATTAACCTATAAGGGTGTAAAGTTTGATTGGAATGAAAAATTTTAGAGATATTTTGAGGAACTTAAGGTGAGTTTGGCTTCTTCTCCAATTTTGATTCTTTCAAAACCAAGTTTGGGATATGATATTTTCTACAATGCTTCTGCTATGGTTTGGGGGTGTGTCTTGGTGAAGGGTAGATATGTGGTGGCCTATGTCTCTCACCAATTATGTCCTCATGAGAAGAACTACCCAAACCACAATATTGAGTTGGTGGAAGTTATGGATTCACTCAAAATGCGGTGTCACTACCTCTTTGGGGAGTGGTTTATGGTATATTATGATCATAAAATCCAAAAGTATATTTTCACTCAGAGGGATCTAAACTTTTGATAGAGATGCTGGGTTGAATATATTCAGACTTTTGATTTTGAAATTTATTATACTTCTATAAAATAAAAAGTGGTTGTCGATGAATTGAGTAGGAAATTACTCACACAAGAAGTGAAAGAATTAGTGGAAGAATGGTCTCTGATGTGTTTGTTTATTGAGATGATCTTGAGAGTGGAAGAATCTAGTAAAAAGGTGTATTTGGATTCAATAAAGGATTATATATCAATTTTTAGTTAGTTCATCTCAATTAAGTACCTTACACAGAGTGTTAGTGATTTAGTGAAGTCTTAAATGGTGGGGAGACCTTGGGTGAGTGGTCTTAGTCTCCATGTGGAACTTTGTGTTTCTGAAGTAGTTTTGTCATTCCTTTTTTTTCCTGAGATAGGAGTTGATGTAAAAAATACACCATTATTTTTGGTCCATTCACCATGTGACTAACAATATGTATCATTACTTGAGATGTTGGTTTTGGTGTCTGTGGATGAGATGGTCAATTGTAGTTTTTGTATCACGATGTCTTGTGTGTCAGAGAGTTAAGGTAGAGAACTAGAGAACTGTTGTTTTTTTGTAGCCCTTAACCATTTAGGTATGAAAGTGGGATGATATTTCCATGAAATTAATCCTTGGTTTACCATATAATACTAGTGGGAAGGATGTGATTTAGGTGATCATTGATCAACTCATGAAATGAATGCATTTCCTCCCTATCAAGGAGATGAAGAAAGTGGAACTTCTCAAAGATTTGTATGTTTGAGAGGTTGTGAGACTTCATTGGGTTCCCTATATGATTGTTTCTAATAGGGACCCTAGGTTCAAATCTATGTTTTGGAAAAATTTTCAAGAGGTGATGAGTTTCTAGTTGAAATTGATCACGACTTATTATCTGCAGATAGATGGGAAGACAATGTAACACCAAAAATTATAAAATAAGAAAATTGTATTTGATAGCATGTATGATATGTAGCAACATTCATATAAGATACTATAAAACACAAATACTTTAAAATATATTTATTTTATAATAAATTTAATTTCTTTGATAGCTTATGATACACACAACAACGAGTTTCTTTGATAGCTTGTGTTACACGTAAGACTGAGTTTTACCGAACAAAAATATACTATTATTATTATTTCATAATTATAAAATATCCATTAGAATGGTGGTTATGAATATTAATAACTAAATTTTGAAAATTATATTTATTTATTGATTATAAATAAAATATGAATCATTTAAAAGAATGGAAAATGTTTTCTGAAAAACTGTGTTTTTTATAAAAGACGGTTTAGTGGCTCTTTGCACACATAATTTAAAATTAATTTTTTACCAATTTTAGAAAATTATTTGAAAAAATAAACTTCATTTTTGAAATTGGAATTTTAAAATTACCTTAGGGTTAATTTTTGGGATTTTTCTGAAAAGTTTATTTTTTTGATGAATAGTGAAAATACTGAATTTTAATTTAAAATTTCCTTTTCATTTAAATAATTTATTATGTTAAACTATATTTTGAATTTGTTTTAAAGTAAAATTAGTAAAATTTTATATCAATTAATAAAATTTAGTTCATTTTAATAATTTTAATATTGAATTTATATATAAAAACTCTGTAAACATTTGAACATTTTCTGTTTAAAAACTTGCTTTCTCTTCGTGTCTATGAGTCTAATTTTTAAATTAAAATTTTCCACTTATGTGAATTGAATTTAGAAAAATGTATTCCATACTTTTAATCATAAAAATTTAAAATTTCTAAAAAATTCACCTTAATTTTTTACCAAAATTAATAGTGAAAGCAGTAAAAATTATTTACCATGGTTATGGTAAAAACTGATTTACCAGGGGTTAAACTAATAAAATAAATGTTAAAAATGACCTAAAAACTTTTATAAAACCAATTGGATGGATATATTTATACCTTAAATATTATATTCTCTATAATGGTTCATTTTTGAGGCTTGTGTCATGATAAAAACATGGATATTATTGAATCTTTTCAAAAAATTACAAGTGTGACACTCACCTCACTTATAAAAGTTGACCTACTCACCTCCCTTATTCACACATGAAAAACTCTTTGGTTCAGACAAGAAATACCCACATAACTTCCCAAGTTCTATAATATCATCATAGAAGCATTATTTTTGTTATAAATCCAACCTAGGAAGACCTTTGGTGCAAACCTAAGGAGGGTACTTGAAGAAAATCTAACATTCTTCAACAAGCATTTTTATTTTATTTCTTTATCCACCTCCTTCAATTTTTATTAAACCCAGATGATATAATAACCACTATATATTTAATATACTGATATGTTTTTATTTTAAGGTCATTAGATAAAACCATCTCCACTTCCATAGAATAGGTTATGAAATCATCATTCGTGTTTACGGAGGACTACTGCCTCACGAACCGATGACATTCGTTTTTCCATTACCACCTATCACAGTTGGGTATGATGATGGATCTAAATTATTTATATTATATTTATAAAATAATTATATATATGGATTAATTATATCATATATACATTTTTTACTTTCCATTCTGTAATAGATACAATAATATTGCTCGTGTGTACAACGGACTACCACCTCACATAGTGATGTGATTCGTCTTTCACTAACGCTTCACATGGAAGGTAATAAGGTAAAAGTTAATAATTATATGTGATATACAGAAAATAATTATTATATTCCTGACATATTTAACATTATAAAAATATGATACATAATTTTATTTTTTACCTATTCACTCACTAAAATATGATAACATCGTTTGTGTATGTGTGGGATACCACCTTTACGAAGCGATGCGACTCTCTTTTCATCACCACAACACATGGATGGTATATAAGTATATTTAAAGATATAATATTTTATTTATGATATTATGATAATTATTTAAAGATAAGATATCACTTACCACCTTTTCATAATGATCGTTGAAAAATTGAAATGTTACTCATGTTCACGTACGACCTACCGTCTCAATGGTCATAACATACTTCATTTTTCATAACCATATTTCATGATTGGTTTTAAAATTAACATTGATATAAAAATATTATAATTATTTCATGATTATTATTTTGGATATTTAGGAACTATATAATATGTCCAAGAATTATATCTTTAACGAAACACACATGATAAAAGAAGACAATTAACACAAAAAATAATGAAAATAATGAAATGTAATTAAAAAATGAGTGAAAAGATGTCATAAAAGGATTATATATGATATTATAAATATTCATATGGTTCTATAATAAGTTATTAGCATGTTTAAGACAAATATATATGAGTTTTATTCACGTTCAACCAAAAGGAAGCATGGGTTAAGAGACTTTATCTCAATTTCCCTTCATTGAGGTATATTGTAATTTTATGAACCTAATTTATTTTATATGTTGTATATAATTATATATTTTCATTTAATATCATTAATAATTCATATTTTAAGTTTCCATTTGAATTATTTCATCCAATGATATTTTATTTGAAAATTACCAAGCAGTAAATAATTTCATAACTCAATTTCCTTTCATTGAGTTATATTACTTATTTTTTGTCATTGATATTCTATGAAAATGTGTATAAAGACTTTTTATTATCTTATGTTACTATTAAAATTGTTTTATGTTGATTTAAATTTGATACACATAATCAATTCATTGATCAATTCTCACATCAACATTATGATCATTGTAAGGGTTTATTTCACAATCTCATTCCAATCGAGATTTTTTATACTTGTATTTACATTGATGGAAATTATTTTATAATTGTATAATAAAACCATTTGATTTTATCCTAATTTTTTTATTCATTATATTTTCTAGTAATAGTACAATTTTCCACTCTTTTTTACTTAAAATTTTTGGGAATTGTTTTTTAAGATAATCTTATTATATTTCTCTCTTTGGCCAGAAATCCCTTTTCAAACCCCATATTCTCCAAAAATGTTTTCAAAAATATTTTTAACCTATTAAAAATGATTTATTAAATACACTTTTAACCAATTTTAGTTTTTAAAAATGTTTTTGAATGGAATCTTTTTTTACAAACAAGGTACTTTTCTAACCTTTTTATAGTGAAAAAGGAATGTTCTCTTTAAATTGTATGGAATTTATTGCCTTCATGACCATCATTTCTTTGAAGCTTAATTTTCAAGTTTACTAGGATATTTTTAAATAATTTTTTTTCCTAATATTCTAAAAATTATTAGTTTTAAAAAATGTTTTTCAAAGAAAAGTATTTTCAAAATGTTTTATGTTTTAAAAATTGATTTTCAAAATGAAAAGTATATTTTACTCAAGAATGTTTTAAATATACTTTTATGGCATTTATATTTTTCAATGAAAAATCCCTTTATTTTACATACACTCCACTGGGGATATGTTGTATTTATACCATCCTTATTCTCACTCTAGATGGTTTATGATTATTTTGACCAAGGATAGTATTGACATTCAATTCTTTGATTCATTTTTGTAGTAAAAAACTTTACCTTGAAATGTTAACTTTTATATGAACATTAGACATTAAATTTATCGTAAATATACATATTATTTACCATGAATATATTTATTTCTTAAAACATATATCATTTCCAAAAACAGTGTTCTACATTTAAATTCATTTGTTTATCTGGGGAAATATTTATAAATCTGTATTCTTTACTCAATACATATATTTGATGATAAATCACATTGTTTATGAATTAAATTGATTATTAAACATATGCAGAATGATTTGGAAATGAAATAAACTGGTTAGTCCTAGTTATAGATATTCCCTCAATGCATTTGTATTCTCATGGGATGAATCACTTAGCTAGCCATAGTCAAATGGGTTTTTACCCATCATTTTTAAACTGTTTTGAGAATAGATATTGATGGTAAAGGTATCATGTTCCTAGGAAACAAGACATACAATAATTAATATTTTCTTTAATTAAGAATTCAATTATTATTATCCATTAGATTTTTACAATGATATATCAATGGATACATTTCATTCTTAGTTATTGATTAATGGATTTCATTTTCAGTCATTTACCTTGCCATATTGATTATAAATTATACAATTATGATAATCATGTTATTGATTAGATTTAATGTGTTTTATATTATTTTCCTTTCTATATTAATTATTATCCATGAATTTTTTTCATTCATATTATCTCTAGATTCACTTCCTTCTCATTTTATTGATTACATGACATGTGTTTTCAGTTATTTACCTTTCTATAATGATTATTCTTATTTATTCATGATTTCTTCTACTGTACTTAAACCTTATTGAGAATTTGAGCTCACCCTTATTTTATTTACTTTTTTAGGAATCCATGATGTGTACTATGATTGATATGGAAGAATATTATAGATAGAATAATGTCATTCTCTAAAAAAAATTATGTTGTAATTTGTGTATTCAAATGTAATATTGAATCAACTATGTATCTAGTTTATTAAGACCAATAAACTATTTGGTCCTTCGGGACGCGATTCCTTGTTTCTTATGACAATGTAATAAAGGAGGCATCAGCTCTAAGCTACTAGGTTTAGAGTTGCTATAGTTGGTATCATAAGAAGTTTAGTAAAAACCTTGAGGACTATATTTATGAAAACATAGATTAGGGAATATAAATCTATGATATACTTTGAGGATATATATAATAACATCATAAAGTTTTGGTAATAAATAAATTATTTTGTTTTTCCTAGAAATACATCCCTGTATGGAAATTACAAGTGGACATGGTTCTGACACAAAGTTACCTAGAGGATAATAACTCTGAAAAGGGTGCATTAGGATTGACCCAATCGTCACTTAGTACATGAAAATGGGCCTTACTGCACACCTGGTTTGGCACTCTTTGGGGATATGATTAGGATAATTTATATTTTCTTTACAAACCACTATGAAGGATTTGAATAGATGATGTAAATTAATGACCTTGGTTAAACCAAATGTGTATTAGATTGAAACTAAGTCATCTAAAAGGAACAAGAAAATGTTTTATGTGTATAAAATAAGGGTATACAATAATAAATTTATAAGGTAAAATGAAGAGAATTATGGAAGGAAATAAATATCATCCTTGGGATCCATTTATAGTCATTGTTTTAAATGTGAGGAACCTGAGCATTATCTGAGTCAATTACCTATTCTAAATGTCAAAACTTAGACCAAGGAAAGACTTATATTAAAATAAAATGGTTTGATTATTTATTGGGATTCCATAATTATATTATAGAATTATTTTTACCATTGGTATTTTGGTATAAGAATCATGAAAAATTTAAGAATTATATTAAATTTTAGAAGTATATATATCTTAATTATCTTAAGAGTTATTTATAACATCATGGGTTAATGATTTTAAGATTAATCATAAGTTCAAAGTCTTAAACACCAATTTTTGGGTTTTATATTATTGTATTCTACCATGATTAAGGCTATTTTGGGAGAAATTTATGGAAAGTATACGTTTTAGTGGAAAATTTATTTAAGGAATAATGTATTTACATTTTATTGACATAAGTTTAAAGGTATTGATAACCTTCAGGGCTAATATGATAATTAATGAAATTTTAATAATATCCAAATAACATTATTAGACTTTTTGGATAAATAAATAAAAATAAAATATGTTTTATTGAAAACCTTAGTAAAAAGGTTATTTAATGATTAATTTTATTTCAAAGATGTAATCATATTTTTTTAGAAAAGTTATAAGAATTATATTAATATAGTTTATAAAAAGAAAAATCCACATGTCGGGTGAAAAATAAATGCATCTAGTAAGTTTATGGGTATTGAACCCACAATTGAAGGATTATAAGGGTCTAACACCTACCATTGGCCTACGTGATGTCTTGGTTAATATGTTACTGTTTTTAGTTAAATGATTTAAGAAGTAAATATTAATGATGAACCAATGGTGTTACTGTTTACATTTAGAGATTAATGTATTATATTGGATAACTTGTTATAACTATAGTTGATTTGGAAAATATTTAGAGACAAATATAAAGGCTTGTCACTCTTTTATAGATCTTACAATCCATTAGCAGTGAATTTTGGTGCTTTAAGCATAAAAAATTCATCTATAGATATTCATTTCTTGGAGTACGATATGAATTATAAATTGATTGAAGCACAACCAAAGGATAAAGTTGTGATTATGAAATATAAATGTATCAAGTAAATATATTTCCTTATATTCTTAGATAGAAAAATAATTACTCAACTTTAGGAAAAGGATCTTGAAACAAAAATGTTATCCTATTACCTTCACACCTGATGAATCAAATTATCCTTTAAATTATCACAAATTTATTATTTTGAGGCACTTAGAGTTTTATTACTCACTTTCTTGTGATCAATTACCTATATAAATCTCTATAATTATTTATTCTTTTCCTCCATGTCTACATATTCACTTTCTGCCAATGTTTTACTACATTGAGGCCTAGTTATGTGTTATTCCATATTACCTTTGTACTTACCTATCTCTATTATTAAGAGAATATTTTATTAAACCTTTTAGGATGTGTGTTTTCAAATAAATTTATTTTCATATGTCAAACCCTTGATTTCTGATACCAATTTTAAATTGCAAGGATGCAATTTATTTAAGGTGGTGAGAATGTAACATCCCAAAATTATAAAAGAAGAACATTGTATTAGATATCGTGAATGACTTGAAGCACCGATCTTAGAATATAATATAACACCATAATACTTTACAATATATTTATTTTAGAATGAATTTAATTTCTTTAATATTTTATGATATACACAATAATGAGTTTCTTTGATAGCCTGCGTTACACGCAAGACCGAGTTTTATCAATAAAAAATATACTATTATTTTTATTTAATTTTTATATCCAAGAAATTGGAATGGTGGATTTGAATATTACTAACTAAATTATGAAAATTATGATTATTTATTGATTATAAATAAAATATGGATCATTTAAAAGAAAAATAAGTGTTATGTTAAAAATTGTATTTTTTCTAAAAGATGGTTTAATCGCTCTTTGCGCACATAATTTAAAATTAAATTTTAAAATTTTTAGAAAATTTATTTGAAAAAATAATTTTTATTTTTTAAATCTAAATACCAAAATTATCCTAGGGTGAATTTTTGGGATTTTTTTTGAAAAGTTTCATTTTTTGATGAATAGTGAAAAATACTGAATTTTAAATGAAAACATCCTTTTCGATTAAATAATTTATAATGTTAAAATATATTTTGAATTGTTTTTATAGTAAAATTAGTTAAATTTTATATCAATTTATACAATTTATTTAATTTAAATAATTTTATTATTGAATTTAAATATAAATACTTTGTAAACTTTTGAACATTTTCTCTTTAAAAACACACTTTCTAATCACATATGTGGGACTAATTGTAAATTAAAATTTACAATTTTTTTGAATTTAATTTGGTAATATTGATTCTATATTTTTAAATTTCATGTTTTATAATTTCTAATAAGGTCAACTTAATTTTTTACCAAAATGAATAGTGAAAACAATATAAATTATTTACCGCAATTAAGGTAAAAACCGATTTACCGTGGGATTAAACTAAAAATATAAGGTTTAAAAATGTCCTAAAAATAGTCAAACACGAATTTTATGGTTATATTTAAACCTTAAATCATATATTTTATATAATGGACCATTTTTGAGGCTTTTGGAATGATAAAAACATGGGTATGATTGAATCTTTTCAAAAACTTACAAGTGTGCCATTCACCTCACTTATAAAAGGCCTCCCACTATCCTCCCTTATTAACACCTTAAAACCTATTTGGTTCAGCCAATAACATACCAAATAACTTCCAAAATTACCTCCTATCATCTTAGCAACATTATTTTATACATAAGTCCAACTTAGGAATGCCTTTGGTGAAAACCTAAGGAGGATACTCGAAGAAGAGGTAACATTCATCAAGGAGAATTTTTATTTTATTTATTTATCCAACTCCTTAAATTATTATTAAATCATGAAGATATAATAAAATAATTATATTAAATATACTGAGATGTTTTATTTTAATTTCATGACCTAAATCATTCTCCATTTCCCTAAATCATCATTCGTGTGTATGGCAGACAACCGCCTCACGAGCCGTTGTCATTCATTTTCCCATTAACACATCTCACGGTTGGGTATGATGATGAATATAAAGTATATATATGATTTTTATAACATAATTATACCCCTAGAGTAATTATATCATATATAACTTTTTAATTTACATTTCGTAAGAGATACAATAACGTCACTCGTTTGAATGGTGGATTACCGCCTCAAGAAGCGATGTGATTCATCTTTCACTAATATTTTACATGGAAGGTAATAAGGATAAAGTTAATAATTATATGTTATATAAATTAAATAATTATTATATTCATGAAATATTTATCATTTTGAAAAAATTTATACATCATTTTCTTTTTTTTTACATTTTCACTCACTGGAATACGATAACATCATTCATGTACATGTGGACTGCCGCCTTCACGAAGTGATGTGACTCTCTCTTCATCCCCAAACCACATGGATGATATACATAATTAAATTTAAATAAATAATATGTTATTTATAATTTTATTATCATTATGGAAATATAAAATATTACTTACACCTTTCTATAAAGATCAATGAAAAATGGAAACATTACTCAACATACGTACGACCTACCATCTCCATGATCATAATATACTTTATTTTTCATAACCATTTTATTGATTGATTTTAAATGTATAATTGATGAAAAAATATGATAATTATTTCATGATTATTATTATGGAGATTATGGAACTATATAATATGTACAAAAACCAGATCTTTCATGACGAAACATGCATGAGAAAACAAGGCAATTAACTCCCGAAACAATGAAAATAATGAAAGATAATTAAAGAAAAGGTGATAATATGTTACAAAAGGATAATATATTATACTATAAATATTAATATTATTATTTAATAAGTTAGTAAAATGTTTAAAACCACTATATATGAGTCTAAAACTCATTCAACCAAAAGGAAGTGTGAGGTAACAGACTTCATCTCAATCTCTCTTCATTGAGGCATAATGTAATGTTATACACCTAATTTCTTTTATATAGTGTATATAATTCCCCTTTTTCATGTAATATCATGAATAATTCATAATTCATGATATTTTAAGTTTCAATTTTAATTATTTCATCTAAGGATATTTGAATTGAAAATTACCAAGTGGTAAAGAATTTCATTACTCAAGTCCCTTTCATTAGGTTGTATTACTTATTTGCTGTCATTGATATTCTATGATTATGTGAATAATGATTTTTTATTATCATATTTTGTACTTAAAAATTTTTATGTGTATTTATAGTTGATACACATAATCGATTCATTGATTAATTTTCACAACAATATTGTGATCATTATAAGGGTTTATTTCACAATCTCATTCTAAATGAGATTGTTTATACATGTATTTACATTGAAGGAAATTATCTAAAATTTTTATAATAAACCCATTTCATTTTCTCCTAATATATTTATTCATTATATTTTCAAGTAATATTACTATTTTCACACCATTTGGTACTTAAAATTTTTGAGAATTGTTTTTCAAGAGAATCTGAATTTATTTCTCTCTTTCGTCAGAAATCCTTTTTCAATAACCTTGTTTTCTAAAAAAGTTTTCAAAAAAAGTTTTTAAACTATTCTAAATGATTTATTAATGAAATTTTTAACCACATTGACTTTTTACAAATGTTTTTAATGGAATCTACTTATAATTTTTCAAACAAGTCACTTTTCTAACTTTTTTAGAGTGAAAAAGGATTGTTCTCTTTTACTTATACAATATGTATGAAATTTTCTACCTTCATGACCATAATTTATTTGAATATTAATTTTAAAGTTTAGAAGAAAATTTTTAATGACTTTTTATTAATATTCTATAAATTCTTAGTTTTTAAAAATGGGTTTCAAAGAAAAGTATTTTCAAAATTTTTTATGTTTTAAAAAGTGATTTTTGAAATGAAAAGTACATTTTCCTCAAGATCATTTTTAAATATCATTTTATAGTATTTATATTCATCAATGAAAAAACCCTTTATTTTATATATACTCCACTAGGGATATTTTGTATTGATACCATCATTGTTGTTCCTCTATATTGTTTATGATTATTTTAACCAAGGATAGTATTGTAATTCACTTCCTTGATTAATTTTTGTAGTCAATAACTTTCCATTGAAATGTTCAATTTTTTGTGATCATTGTGAATTAAATTTCACTTTAATATCCATATTATATATCATGGATATTTTTATTTCTTAAACCATATATCATTTCTAAAAATGGTATTCAACATTTAAAGTAATTTTTTTATCTGGGGAAATATTGATAAATCCATATTCTTTAATCAATACAGATATTTAATGATAAGGAAAATTGTTTATGAATTAAATCAGTTATTTGATATATGTGGAATTATTTTTAAATGAAATACATATGTGAGGTCTGATTATAGATAGCCTCTTGATGCATTGATAGTCTCATGGGATGAATTGGTAGGTTGTACTTAGTTAAATGGGTTTCTACCCATCGGTTTTAAACTGTATTGAGGATATATCTTGATGGTAAAGGTATCATGTTCTTAGAAAACATGAAATCTAATAATTAATATTTTTCTACATTAATAGTTCAATTATTATTACCCATGATATTTTCGAAATGATATTATCTCTGAATACATTTCATTCTCAGTTATTGATTAAATGAAATCTGTTTTTAGTTATTTACCATGACATATTGATTATTCCTTATCAAATTATGATATTCATGTTATTGATTAAATGGAATGTGTTTTAATTTATTTAAATTTCCAAATTAATTATTATCCATGAGATTTTTGCAATGATATTATCTCTGGATACACTTCCTTCTCAGTTTATTGATTACTTGACATGTGTGTTCAGTTATTTACCTTTCCATATTGATTATGCTTATCGATTCATGATTTCATCCATTGTAATTAAACCGTACTAATAATTTTAGCTCATCCTTATTTTGTTTCCTTTCCTAGGAATCCATGAAGTGTACTATGATTTATTTAAAAGGATACTCTATAGGTAATAATGTCATTCTCAAAAAAAATTTGTATTAATTTGTGTTTTCAGTTATAATATTGAATTAAGTATGTATCTAGTTTTACAAGGCTACTAAACTATTTGGTAATTTCGAATGCAATTCCTTATATCTTATGCCAATGTAATAAATCAAGCACTAACTCTAGGATACTGGGGTCATGGTCTCTACAAATAGAGAGGGAAATTATAGTTCTTGAGGATATTCTCCTGAAATGTGTGATTGAATTCAGTGGTTCTTGATAAAATAATTTTCATCTAGTTGAGTTTTCTTATAAAAATAGTTCTTAGGCCTTGATTAGGATACCCCCTTTTGAGGCATTATATGGGAGACCATGTAGATATCTCTTATGCTAGGTAGATTTGGGAGAGTGGTCCCTGATTGGGGTGAGTATTTTTTAGGAAATTGTGTAAAAGGTATAGTTAGTTTAGAAAAGGTTGGTCATGACACAAAGTCATAAAAACTATTATGTAGGCAACTGTCATCGACTGTTGGATTTTGAGGTTGGTGATCAAGGTTTTTTTAGATTTTCATCTTACTTAAGAAATCACTAGTTGGGTAGATACTGATAGTTAACACTGAGGTTTATCGACCCCTTTGATATTGTGGATCATCTTGTAATATTAGCATATCAGTTGTACTTTACATCTCATTTGAATTCCATTTATAACGTGTTTCATGTTTCCCAACTTAGGAGGTATCAATCTGATCCTTCACATTTAATTGAATATGAGGATTTTGATCTTGATCATGACATCACTATGGTTGAGAAACTAGTACAAATTATAGATCACTAAGACAAGGTACTACATGGTAAGAAAATTAACTTTTTCTGTGTACTATGGAAGTGAAGACAAGATATCTTTGAGACATGGGAGCAGGAATTATTGATGAGGATGTAGAAAACTTCCATTTTTTGAGTCCAGGATCTTGAGGACTTTCTGGGGATAAAAAGTGTTTATAGTGGGGATATTATAACATTTTTTACCTTATTTCAGGTACTTCTTGACTATTGTTTTGTTCCTATTTTTGTTTGAGTGCATTTTGATCCTTTTGATCATGGAGATCATTTGTCAGAGAAAATGACCTAAATTTCTAGGACATGTGTTTTTTTTAAATGAATAAAATCCAGGTTTAAATGTGAAAAAATATTTAGAGGGTTTTAGGATGTTTCTTGGAGTTTTATGTAGGGGTTTGTATTTGGTACTTCCTATAGGAGATATTTACATTGTAAATGTCTAGATTAAGGAATAAGTTCAGCATTGGTTATAAGATATAGAAATGTTTCAGGCTATAAAACCTCTTATGTTGTAACATTTTTTTACATTATATAACCCATTATTATGACATAAAATCATTGATCGAGATAATTTTACCCAAGGCAACGTGTTTTACAGTGTAAATTAGTTATAGGAAATTTACAGTGTGTTATTAAGGTTTATACTATAAATTCCCTATGACTTATAGGTTCTATTAACCACTCTTTTAAATCCATTATGTTTCATGGTTATCCATCTCCCTCAATCCCTATGTCATTCTCAGTGTATTTGGAGTGTTTCATTCCCTATGAATTATTTTTATTGGTGCAGTTGATTTTGAGTGTAGTGGGTTGTCTTCCTTCAGATATGTGTGATATCGCTCTCCCTGTTTATCTTTTTTGGTCTCAATTTGGCACTGGTGTGTACTATAGTTTTTAGAGTTTAATAACCAGTATAATATCTTGTTTTATCCTTTATAGTTTTCCCTCATAACTTATCTTTTAGAGGCCGATCTATTTGTTTCCAATATTTTTTGTTGAAGACGAATAGGTTTCCCCCATTATTGAGGTGTGTGTCTCTATACAGGGGGTTAATTCTTGAATTGATGTATGTTTTGGTCAATTCCTTTGGGTTTTTCAGTGAAAATTCATGAGTTGACATAAAAATGGTTTCGTTTGATGAGATTCTTGTTTTTAAAGGGGTTTTCTTTAAAAATAGATTTATGTACATCAAGTGTTTTATTAAATGATTGAAATGGTGGCTTTGGTTTCTAAATGGGTATTTAATCTTATAAGTAGAAAGGATTTTATGTGATTATGTTTTATTAAATTCCAATATGTTTTTGAAATGGATTTTAACAAACTTAGCACATTGGTTAACCTTGGGTGTGTTGGGAAATTGACTTTTCACTCTCTATGTTTGTGATTCCAAAAGTGGTTTTATGTCACCTTAGTGTGTGTAATAACACTATAGGTTTTGTTGGTTGGATCCACCTTAGGATTGTATTCAGGATTTTATTTTATGTCTAGCATTTATTCCCATAGGTAAGATCCCAAATGGTGTGATTTAAAATTTATGATTGGTTTATCACATAATGGTGTATTTCATGGTCATTTGATCACATGCTTATCATATGGTGTATCCATGGTATTTTACCTATTTTATTTTCCACTAGGTATATTCCTAGATTTAGTGAATATGGAATGATTTTGGGAAAACCACAGGATTGCTTTATAAAATGGTTTTACTTTATATAAATGATTTGTAAAATGTTTTTTAAAGCTAGAAAAGATGCATTCTTGATATTATAACTTGTATAGATTATTTAGTGTTATCTTACAGGTATTTGTTAACACATCTTAATTTTTTCCTCTGGGTAGTTGTAGATGTTTTTTTACATGACTCGGGTAAAGGGATGTCTATTTTGTAGCATGTCAGCTTATCTTGTTATCATCATCTTCATAGTAGGGTGGTTTGGTGGTGACATATGGTAATGATGAGAATTTTTTAGTCTTGTATTATTTTATCTTTCTAGTTTGGCTAGTTTGGATTGAATTTATATGTATCATGGATTTTTTTCTCTTGATTTCGTGGTTTATCTTGTTGGTTTTATTTTTTTAGTTTTATCATAGGACATGTTGCTTTTTCTTTTCTATACTTCACCACTTAGCGTAACAACTTGGGTGATTTTTCTAGTTTCCCCAGGTTGGTTCATTACATAATATATATACATATTTTGGGGAAATGAACTCACGATACCAAATAATTAAATTTCCTAATCCCTTCTTGGGCGGTATCGCTCAAGAATTATTTTTCAAATATTTTTTTCATTCATTTCAACATCCTTCTAGGTTTCCTTTGTTACATAGGGGATATGTTCTTTTGAAATCATCCACTTTATTTCTTCATATTTCTTATGATCATGTTATTCTAGTATTAATTTAGCCTTATAATAATTTATTTATAGGACGTGAACATAATATTTTACATAATTCAGATTGGATGATGTTCACCAAGAAAAAATGTTATTCTATTAACATAGAGTAAAGTATTGGTGCTTCTTATGTTGTTATTCCAATAAATATGATTATTGGAAAGTTTACTATGTATTGTTTGATCATCCACCTTTATTATCTAGATAGTTTATAATTATGTTATCCCTTTTATTAACATGGGGAAAAGTATTAAAATTCTTGATGATTATTTACTACTAACATAGGTTGATTATATATCGACATTATGTATTTATTATTAATTATATAGATAACCATGTTTTTATTCAACCAAAGGTTTCTTAGGGAATGACATGAAATATATTTTTGACTCTTATGGTGAATGCATTGGACTTAATCAAATGATGGGTGGGGCCCAACATTATATAGCCCATCGATGCATCGATAGGTCTCATGATACAAAACAACTTGATTTTTAGTGTATACCTCTCCCCATATCAGTATAGTGTCTTGAAATTAGGCCTTGAAAACATGTTTTTGATGTCTGCAATTATGTATTCCATTAGTATGAGATTAGTATTATTAATATTCACGTTTTCATTTATTATCATGGATATATAATTATCTCAGTTTTATTTTATTATATAATTATTTAAATTATTTATTCCTATCATATTATATATAACGTACTTATGTTTTTGACAGATTAAGTTATACTTTCCTCTTTCAGAGTGTTCGATATCACCCATTTCTTATATTTCCATTATCCAAGTTATAAATAAAATTAATACACATGAAAAGTTTAAAAGAATAACATTTGTAAAAAAATTTATGGGAGATGTTAAAGACTCATTATGGATTCAGTATTTTTGTATATAATGAAAAAACAATGCCCATTAGTTGAGAAAGACATGGGATTTATTAGTTTATGATTTTTCATAATTATCTAAAGATATAAACCTAAAAGGTCTTGGAAATTTATGTAATGATGTGTTTGTTTAATTCTTGTAATTATGATATAGGTATGTCTAGGAATCTATAGTTTGTATCAAGGAAAGTATTTAATGTTTGTGTCTATGGCATCGAATTCGAGAGTGGGGGTATAGAGAATCACACATTTCCCACTCCTTTGAATACTCCACAGCTTTCAAATGACCCAAATCATTCATCTAAGAATGAAAATAGTTCATAGGATAATGATCAAGAACATTCCATGGATCCATGAGAGCCTAATTATCATATTGTATTGGGAATATGTTTACACGTTCATTAAATTATATCATTATAATTTTATTTCAAATGCAATGTATTTGAAATCATTTTTTTCTTTTATATTTTTCATTAGGATATTCTAATATGAGATGTGGTTGTACTCATTTTCATTATATGTGTACATGTCAAAAAAATCATGGTAGACTATAATGAAGATAACCAATTGGTTGGTAAAAATGATAGACAATGTAGAAGCTTCATGGTGATGTTGCTAAATATGATGAAATTATTCTAGTTTAACTAATCTCATGGAGGTTTATTGATAATCAAATTAAGTATAATTCATGAGATGAGATATGGTTAATTTTTTTTGTTAAATTTAAATATATTTTATCATTTTATTTTTATGAATTAATATGTTGGTCACAACTTTGATTTGACTTCCTTAACAATGAAGTTGTGAAGGAGGAACAATTGATGGAGTTGATGGAATTATGGTGATCATATAAGCATGAGTTATATATTGGTCGGAAGAGTATAATTAACACTAATTTGGAGGGTATACCAATCATCAATGACAGTATAGTTATACAATACTAAGAAATGATCACTTATTAGAAGATTAATGAGTTTAAGGTATTATTCCACTTTAATGGTTTTCTACTGAAAGTTAAATTATTATGATTTATATTTAATTTTATTTTTTAGGAATCTTTAGAAATAAATAAAAAAAGGGTGATATGAAGTACATGGACACTTTGGGGTGAACTACTATAGAGGAATATGAGAGAAACTAGGTATTTTTTAAAACCAATTGATTTTTATTTGGTACCAACACAACTGAACCAAACCAAATCAAACCTATTATCTTGTCTTGGTTTGTTTATGTTTGCTTAATATTGGTTAATTTTAGATTTTTTTCTTTTATATATTTCAAATTAGTTTCATTTAGTTTTGGTTATATTTGGTTAAATTAAATTTAGTTTGAGTTAGTTTAGTTAAGTTTAAACCAATCCCAATTAAATCAAATAAACCTTATATAACCAAAACTAAGTCAATCCTAGCCAATGAAACCCAAGTTAAAATAAATTGGACCCAACCAAACCAAATAGATGAAAACATCATTGAACTGAATCATATTGAAATTATGACATAAAAAACCCTTTGAATAGATATTAAAAATACCAAACTAGATGAAACTAGATGAAAAATAAAGGGCTCAAACCACATCTAACTATACAAATCCAACTCAATTAGGGTTGATAAAAATGAAATTGAAACAAATTAAATCAAATTAAATTTAATTGAAGTGAACACAACTAACCCATATAAAAATCTACCAAAAAAACCAAATAAAAAATGAATTTAATTGAAATGAAATGAAACAACCTGACATGACCTATATTGAACCAAACAAAATAGATCTAAAAAAAGTATTCATTATGCGGTGTACCCTATGACCTATTTCACCAAACTAAAATAAAATGACATGAATATATGTAACATCCCGCTCCTCCTCATTGGCTTAAGTTGAGGCAAATTTTATACTTGGCCTTAAGTGACATCCTTAAGGGGCCAAAGGTTTGAAATAAATGCAAAGGGCTTAATTAACAGCTGGGGGATGATTTTAAATTTGAAAATAAAACAACCCAACCAAAAATTCCATAACTAAATAACCACTAAATGATGCATGATAACAAGGTAAAACAACTCAAATCATAACAAAAAAATGTCAAACCTAACTACAATCAGAGTATCATAGCGGGAGTCAACTAACATCAAGGTATAAAGTAGAAGATAAACCCAAAAATACTCAAATACTCCAAAACATGACTCCACATCTCCCAACATGATCCATGTTCCAAATACAAAATACTACCCAAGTATCATGAAGTACCAGTAAAGAAGTGAGATGCTTTACCTTTACCTGTATCCTGATAGAAAATATCTGCAAAAGCACCCAAGTGACAAAGAAGGGGTGAGTAATAAAACTCAGCAAGATTTCCCCAAATAACTTCCCTATCCATTCCACTAGGATATAATATGTTAGCACATTTATATAAAAAATTATATAAAACAATAGAAAACAATTCATATCAATGCTGAACCATTCCTAAGTGAAACCAGTTTTTCATACCAAAAGAGTTTTCAAATTAAATTCCATTTCCAAGGAAAGCATCTAAACACGACATTAAATCATTTCTCAATTTCATGTTGGCATAACCCATTCCATTTCACATAACCACATCCATACCCACTCAACCACACAAGCTTTGTGTTACCATTGATGGTGTAACTTCACATCCATACTCCGTCCCTTTGATGGTGGTACTTCACAACCATTATCCATCCCATTCCATTAAAACTTAAACATTTAAACCAACCACATACCAATACAACCTTTTCCAAACCAATTAAACCTTTTTAATAAAACCATTATTTTATTGAAAAATAATCCAACAAACCATTTCTATAAAACCAACCTTTTATTGAAAACCATTACAACAAAAAATTTCAATAAAACTAACGATTTATTGAAGACCCTTTTTTCATGCATCAAAACCAAACAACCATTTTAAAACCATAATTTTAAAATCATGTAACCAAAATCACTTTCCACCAAAACACCCAATTTGTAAAATTCAATAAACCACCACCAATAAAGGTTTCCATCAAGCATTTCACAATAATTTGACAATAAATTTCAAGAAAAACTATCAATTTGAAATCAATACTTATAGTTCTAACAAGAGGAGTCGAGAGTGAAGCCACCTACCTCAAAATTTATGATGAAAATGAAGAACGAAACTAAAATGACCAAAAAACCAGGCTAAATATCCAAAACCTTGCCTTAGATCTCTTCCCCTAACATAAAAAATTCCAAAATATTATCATGATTGGAGTCAAAAACCTTATATCTATCCACAACAGACTAGATCTAAGAACCCAAGAGGTGGAAGAAAATAGATCTAAGAAAACCAAAAAAAACCATAATAGGAGACTTACCAAGGGAATATAGCTTCAAATCACCAAGAAACTCCTTAGGATCACTTTTTATTTGATGGGGAAAGGTTCCAAAACTTTTGAGAGGGAGGATTCTTGAGTTAGGGCTGAAATAGAAGAGAAATGAAGTGTTTAGGGTTAAAAATGCATGTGATCCATTTTTCCTGAATCTCACTTTTAAACGATGCATGATTAGTTTCATGGTAGGTGAAACCATATGCTAACCGTGTGTGAGCCTCTTCCTCAAGAAGTACCATGCATGGTTGTCCCACATAGTTAAAAAAATTGTGCAACAAGCATGAAAAATCCCACTATCCCAATTCACACAGTTTTCCAAGGCGACCGCAGGGTTTGGAAAAACTGTGCGCCTAACCATGAACCATATCACTAGCCCCTAAATCATTGCGGATAGTTTCCTAAAAGTTTTTCATGGTTTATACTAACCATTCTCAAATTGTGCACCTTTAGAAAATCCCTAAAATAATTCCAAAATTCCTCCAAACACTCCCAAACTTCACCCAACCACTTTACATACTTAAAAAGCATAAAGAAATGGTTACTTGAAACTAGGGGTGATACATTCTCCCCACCATTGGCCTTTTCATCCCAGAAATATAGAAAACCAGCATTTAACTTAAAGATTTTGGGCCATTTCTTGACCATTTCTTTCTCTTGTTCCCAAGTCTCTTCCTAAATCTGACCATGTTTCCACAAAACATGCACTAAAATGATTATTTTCCCATGTATGAATTTCTATTGCCTATCCAAAATATGTATCAGCACATGTACCAATGAAGTATCTAACTCTAGGTCAATGTGATCCCAATAAATCACATTTCCAGAATCAGTCTGATACTTTTTCAACTAAGATATATGAAACACATTATGCACTGCATTGAACCATAGTGGTAAATACAACCGATATGCCACCTTTCCAACCCATTAAAGTATCTCAAAAGGGTCTATGAATTAAGGATATAACTTTACCTGATTCCCAAAATGATGATTTCCAAGACTTGGAGAGATCCTAAATAAAAAATGATCACTCACCTTGAATGAAAATGGCCGTTAATGATGATCTTCATATGATTTCTGATGACTCAGAACCGTCTCTATCCTTTTCCTAACCAATTGAATCTTCTCTATTGTTTCTTGGACAAGGTTAAACCCAACCAGTGAAGTCTCACCTATTTCCACCCAATAAATTGAGTAATGAAAAGGATTCCCATATAATGCTTCAAAAGGATCTATTTGTATCAAGTCATGGTAACAGTTGTTATATGAAAACTCTACTAACAGTATGCGCTCCTACCATGAGCCACTAAAATCCATTATATAAGCCCGAAACATGTCTTACAATGTTTTTATCATCCTTTTAGATTTCCCATCTTTATGAGGATGACACGCCATACTCATTGTGAACTGTGTTCCAAGAGATTGTTGTAAGGATTTCAAGAAATGTAACGTAAACCTTAGATCTCTGTATAACACAATAGAAACTGTTATGAAATTCCTCTTTCCCACTTCTCAGATATAGATTTTGGTAAGTCCTCCACCATATGAGATTCATTAATAGGGATGAAATGGGATAATTTTGTGAGTCGATCCACTATCACCCATATGAAATTGTGTTTTTGAACCATTCTTGGGATACCTATTAAAAAATCCATAGCTATTTTCTCCCATTTCCAAATAGCACTACTATAAAACTGGGTTTATCTAGTGCTAGGGTTTTAACAATGCTCACTAAAAGTGCTATTAAAACCCCCCTTCTCAGTGTTAGAAAAATAACTATTAAAGGGGGGTATTTAATAATACTTTTTTTAGCGCTGATAAAGGGGTTCTTTAACAACATTAAAAAAAGTGCTGTTAAAGGAGACCCTTTATCGACACTTGTAAAAAAGTGCTGGTAAAGCCCCCCTTTATCAGTGCTAGTGAAAAAGCCTTGATAAAATGATCATTTATCAGTTCTTCTAAAAAAGCGTTGCTAAAGGGGGAGGGTATTTTTATCACTTTTTTAGAAGCACTGATAAAGAACTCCCTATATCAATGCTTTTTGACTAGCGCTGATAAAGGGTATATTTTTAAAAATATATATTTCATAAACAGACACCTATAGAAGAAATCATGTCCATTTAGAGGAATTCTAACCTTTTTTTGGACTTAATAGAGGTGATTGAGGGTTACTGTGGGTCTTCAAGGAATATATATCATCTCAAGATTAATTTTGATATGTGGTATAGGAAAAATGGATACCCGATTCAGAAGTTATGGCCGTTTGAAAGGCCGTCGAATGTGAAAAACCCTTTAAACCCCTAAAAACCCTAAAAACCCTAAAAAAATCATAACATTTGATCCGGGAGTCCATTTCATCTCCAAAACCAGTAAAATAGAAGATTATGAAATGATCTAAAATAACATGAGTGTTAAATTGTTTGATAATCTAAGGAATAAAATATATTATAGTTTCAAAAAATTTAGAAATCGAACTCGAACTTCAAACGACCATAAATTTTGATTTGGGTGTCTGTTTAGGCTCTACCACATATAAAATCGAAGCCTATGACAATCTCTATTCTATATATGGTCTTGGAATAAGGTTTTAGCTTTTTATGTTTTTTAAATTCCTATAAAGTCCCAAAATATAAGGACCCGACCTTAAAAATTACATAACATTGAATTAAATGAATAATTCACATTGAGGATCTTTTCAGGTTTAGAGTTTTAGAGAATTTGGGCATAACTATTACATCTCAAAAGATTACAAGGTAGAAACTTCTACACAGTTTCCATTTTTTTCATAAAATAAAAACTCTTGAAAAAAAGAGCCATGTCTAGTTCCATGTTTTAGACAGCATGACTTTTCCTTGATCCCATCCTTGACCCTATTCATCCTTAAGTCCTGTGAAAACATTTCAAAACTTGGGATGAGCATAAAAAGCTCAGTAAGGGTTATAAATCAAAGAATGAAAACATTTTTTCATAAACACATACAAAACATGAAATAATTTACTGACCTCATGAAATCATAAGATTTATGAAAGATACATAGAAATCATAAATCATAAAGGTAACTTGTGGCATACATATCATACTTACATTGTAGCTATCACAGCTATATAGGGAGTTACTTTGGAATACACATCACAGTATATTCCCTAAATATCTTAGGAGAAACATTCACGTTTACCTCCGTCACGTTACCCAATGCATTGGAGAGCTATCTTGGGCTGAACCGCCCTAGGTTTATCACAAAACCACCCGTATACGTAAATAATACCCAAGAACCATAACATGATCATAACACATAACATAAGCATAAAGGAAAGATAACATTTCCACATTGCAATAATAAAATAGAATTTCAAGATATTGAAATAATAAATCCATTATAAAAATCATTTTCAATACCAAAATACGTAAAAAGAGTATATGGTATTTATTTTTTCTTTTTAAAAACATTCCATCTTGTTAAGGAATCCAAAGATCAAATAATACTCGCGGCGGCGGAAAGGTCGTTGTCACCGCTTACGTAAAAAAACATTCCTTTTTTTATTTAGTAAAACGCTTCGTATAAAAAGATTCCCATTGAATAAAATGAAAATTAAAAGGGGTTTATACATCATATAAAATAAAGTCGTGTATAAAACTAAAAATACCTCAATGAAAGGAGATTGAGATGAAGTCCCTTACCTCATGTCTGACTTGACTCGATCGTTCTTTAATCTCCTGAATAATAAACTAAAGTTAATTTATACTTGCTGAAGAACCTTTTTCAAGTTTATTATTCCTTTTATATCACTTATTACCATGTTATAAACATTATGTAATCATTTAAGTTAATAACGTTCGTTTTGTCGATATTTGGTACTTGAGTAAAAAATGAATACTTTATATTTACAAGTTTTCCATGTGGTCAATAGTACATTATATCTAGAATGACATTAATTATTTAGATATCATATATATGATATATATCTAGTATATACATGTATTTATAATAGTACATAACATTTGGAGGTAAGAAATGAAATGCACCGTTCATGGAGACGGTAAGCCGTACGTACGCATGAACGCTACTTTCATTTCTATTTATTATTTTAATGGAATTAAAATATAATGATACATAGGTATATTATAATTCCTGTATAATATCATATATAATATCATTAACTCTATCCTTTATACATCCCACATAAGGCATTAATGAGTCACATCACTTTCAGGGGGTGGTAGTCCGCACTTCCTCAAATGAGATTATCGTATTTACCCACTATGGAAACCATAAAGGCGTGCTATAAATGGAAAATAAAGAATCATAAATAAAACATAAACATAATACATATCATATAAATAAAGTTCCATCAAAATGGCCACCATGAGAGGCGGTTGGAGATATTTGAACAATCATCGTTTCGTGAGGCATTAGTTTTCCATCCACAGAAACATTATGTTCTTTATCCATTAGATGGAGGTGTGTGTAAGTGTAGTTCAAATAATTATTATAAAAACATCCTAGTATATTTAGGATACTGGTGTTGTTACAAAATAAAGGAATAAAAATATTTAAGGGGTTGGAGAAGTAAAATAAAAGAAAACAATTTAAGAGAAACAATTACCTTTAATTTGGGTAACTCCCTTTGGTTTGAACCAAAGGACTTCTTGAAGTGCCTTATGCCTATGGTAAGGCTTCTAGGAGGAGGATAGGGATGTAGGGAGCTTAATTGTTCAGAGTTTTGACGATCAAAATGGCGTGAGAGGTGTGAGGAATTGGATAGAAATGGTCTTCTTTTATAAGGGAGAGGAGGGACTCTTTAAGAAAGTGTGAAAATATTATTTTATTATATAAAAATATTCAGTTTCTAAAGGTCCAAAAATCATTAAGGTAGATGATAAGATGACTCATATTCGAAATAAAATCATCCAATAATAATTGGACATGTTTTGGATAATATTATAATAATTATAATCTTATTTATTTAAATCATTTATTTATGAGGTAAATACTGCATCATTATTGTGTCATGAATAATTTAATTTATTCGATGTCTAAAAATTATAAAAAAATACTATCATATAGGAAATATTTTTATATTTACAATGAATATTTATAGTTTAAAATATGACTTATATAACACCATATAAAAATTAATTACTAAAATATTTTTATTAATGTCAATTTTGTCTTTACATTAAATTAATTAATCTAAAGTGTCATTATCTTTCATAAGTGGATCAATGGGGTCCCAAAATCGACCCAAGGATGCCCATGGTCGACCAATACTCATCCAATAATGTTAGGACAAGTGTTAAGGTAATTTTAAATTATTATAATATTCTTTTAACCTTGAATTACTCTATTTACCTTTAACCGCAGTAAATAAAAGTCAAAAGTTACTATTCACCAAAAATATTTTTATCTTATTGAACCAAATTTTACTAACTAATAACAACCATGTATGTTGTATTTTTGAAATTCAATTCATAGAAGTGGTAAAATTTAATTTAAATGAAAAAGTCAGTTTTTTTAAACTACTACTAAGTGGTTTCACTATTCATCAAAAATTGAAGTTTTTCAGCAAAATATCAAAAATTCAGCATATGATATATTTGATATTTCGAATTAAAAAATGGTGTTTATTTTTCCAAATTAAAAACATAAAAGTGTCATTAATTAATTTTAAAATTAATTCCCATTGTTAAAACAAATAACGTGTTTTAAGAAACAATAACTATCAAAAGATTGACACTTGTTTATATCCAATTTCAAAGTGAAATTAATTCCAATGAAAAAAATTGGATTAAATGTAAAAGTATATTATAATTACACTTTAAAACCAATTAAAAAGATAATCTAACCATATAAATAAATTAGATTAAAACATAGTTTTGAATTAAAATACAATATTTTCACTATTCATTAAAAAATGAACATTATCGGAAAAATTCCAAAAATTTACACAAAGTAAATTTTTATGTCCCAATTATAAAGAAGGATTTTATTTGGTCATATAGAATATATTAAAGTTACCAAAACTTGATTTAAAGAGGGTTCGCCATTAAAAGGTGATAAATCATCCTTTTAATGTAAATTCTGCTTAAAATTAGATTCATTCACATTTTAAGCCTCTAAATTTTTATTGGATAATGTAAATACATTTAAAAAAATGTATAATCATATTGTAATTATTTTTGTTCATTACCGCCAATACAACTGCTATGAGTTAACTACCATTTAAAATAATAATATTATATTATTAGTGTGCAATGTAAGATTTCAAAGAAACCCATTGTTGCGTATCGGGTACGCTACCGAATATTGTAACCCTTTTAAAGTAAAATTAATATTTAATTCAAAAATATTAATAAGTATGAAAATATCTTATTCTTTATTTACCTGGGATGTTACATCCTTCCCCCCTTTTGGAAATTTTGTCCTCGTAATTTTTATTCACTTATCAAAATAAGTGGGGGTATTTATCCCTCATAGAATTTTCAGATTCCCACTTTGCCCCTTCAATCATATGGTTTTTCCACAAAGCCTTTAGCTAGTGAATTACCTTATTCCACAACACTTGCTCTCTACGGTCAATAATATTGACTGGTTGTTCTTTATAAGAAAGATTCTCTTCCAACTGAACTACCTCTAGGCTCAAAACATGAGATGGATCTGGCATATACTTTCTCAACATCAAAACATGAAAAACATTGTGTACCTGGGATAAAATTGGAGGTAAATCCACTCTATACGCAACTGATCCAACTTTCTCTAGAATTTCATAAGGTCCAATGAACCTCGGACTCAACTTTACCTTCTTACCAAAATGAATCACACTTTTCCATGGAGAAAATTTGAGAAAGACATGATCACCTACCTCAAAGGAAAGATCATTCCTCTGGTTATCTGCATAACTTTTCTGTCTACTCTAAGCTGTTCTCATGTTCTTCTGAATCAACTAAACTTTCTATGCCATCTCTTCTACCAATTCTGGTCCCATCAGCTTCCTTTCACCTACTTCATCCCAAAAGTCTAGTGTTCGACAACGATTTCTATATAATGACTCAAATGGAGCCATCTGTATACTGGAATGAAAACTATTATTATATGAAAATTCAAACAAAGAAAGATCTTGGTCCCAAATTCCATGATAATCCATCGAGCAAGCATGTAACATATCCTCCAATGTTAGAATTGTTCGTTCTGATTGCCCATCTGATTGAGGATGAAAAGATATACTAAAATTTAATTCAGTACCCAACGAATTCTGAAGGCCTTTCCAAAAGTTAGAAGTAAACCTAGGATCATGATCAGATAAAATGGAGATAGTAACTCCTTGCAACCTGACTACCTCTTTAAAATACAACCGAGAAAGTTGATCTAGAGACAAAGTATCTCGAATAAGAAGGAAATGAGAAAATTTGGTCAATCGATCAACTATATCCCAGATTTCATTATTACCTCGAGATGTATTTGGTAATCCCACAACGAAGTCCATGGATATATTTTCCCATTTCCACTCTGGCACTGGTAGAGGCTGAAGCATCCCTTTCGGTAACTGCCGCTCTGCTTTAACCTGCTGACAAGTCAAACACTTCACAGTAAAATCAGCAATATCTCTTTTCATTCCATCCCACCAGTAATACTCTCGAAGATCTCTGTACATCTTCATACTTCTAGGATGAACTGAAAATGGAGAAATATGAGCTCCACATAACAACTCATTATTCAACTGTGAATCACAAGGCACACATAATCTCTTCCCAAATCTCAAAACACAATCATTATCAATGTTAAAATCAGGCAACTTACCCTTATGAACCAACTCCACCTTTTTCTGCAACTCACTGTCTTCCTTCTACGCTTGCTTTATTTTGTCTAATAGAGATGATATCACCGACACCTGATACAAAACAGAAGAATTTCCTGCACCAAAAACTTCTATTCCATAATTCATCAAATCAAAAACCAAAGGATATCATTCCAAACGTAGCGTGGTTAATGAGACATTACTTTTTCGACTCAAAGCATCGACCACTTTATTTTCTTTTATCGGATGGTAATGGATTGTGCAATCATAATACTTGATTAATTCCATCCATCTCCTCTATCTCATGTTCAATTATTTTTGAGTGAATATATACTTTAAACTTTTGTGATTAGTATATATTTCACATTTTACTCCATACAAATGATACCTCCAAATTTTTAAAGAAAAAACAACAACAACTAATTCCAAATCATGTGTAGGGTAATTTAACTCATGAGATTTAACTGATGTGAAGCATAAACAATTACCTGATCATTATACATAAGGACACATCCAAGTCCTTTCAACGAAGCATCACTGTAGATAACAAACTCACCATTTCTGAAAGGCAGTGCCAAAACTGGAACATTCACCAATCTTCTTTTCAATTCCTGAAAACAATCATTAAATTCTTTTGTTCAGATGAACTTAAAACCTTTTCGAGTTAACTTAGTCATTGGACTAGATAACCATGCAAAATTTTCAACAAACCTGTGGTAATAACTTGCCAATCCAAGAAAAATATGAATCTAGGTTATATTTGTGGGTCTTGGACATTCTTCAACAACTTTCGTTTTAGCAGGATCAATAGTTATGCCATTTTTTGAAACAATGTGACCAAGGAAAAATTTGTTGTATCCAAAACTCACACTTGCTGAATTTCCCAAACAGTTTCTTTTCTTTTAAGGTTTTCAAGATAACCCTTACACGACTTTCATGTTCCTCCTTACTTTTGTAATAAACCAAAATGTCATCAGTAAACACAACAAAAAACTTATCCAAGAACTCACGGAAAATTCTATTCATAAGATCCATGAATAAAACAGGTGCATTGCTTAAACCAAAAGTCATAAATACAAATTAATAATGTCCATATCTAGTATGAAAGGCAGTCTTCAGAATGTCTACTCCCTTTTCTTTCAACTGATGGTACCCCGATCTAAAGTCAATCTTCGAAAAATACTGAGCTCCTTGGAGCTGATCAAAAAAATTATCGATATGAGGAAAAGGATACTTATTCTTAACAATGATGTTATTCAATGCTCTATAATCAATGAAAAGTATCATTAAACTATATTCCTTTTTAACAAACAAGATAGGAGCACCCCATGGTGATGTGCTAGGTAAAATGAAACCTTTATCTAATAACTCCTGCAATTGCTTCTTTAACTCTAAAAGTTATATTTGAGCCATTTGATAAGGGGTTTTTGAAACTGGATTAGCATCAGGAACTAAGTCAACAGTAAATTTAACTTTCTGATCAGGTATAATACTAGGAAACTCATTAGGAAAAACATCAAGGTACTCATTTACCACTGGCACATAATTAATTTGAATAGTTCCTTTGTTTTCAACAATATGTACAAGGTAACATTAATTTCCATCTTTTACTAGTTTCTCAGCTTCCTGATATGTTATCAACAACAAGGGTTCATTTTTGTATACAAACTGAAAATCATTTTGAAAATAAACCTCTTTAGCTCTGCAGTCAATCTTAGCATGATAAACAGAAATCCAATCCATGCCCAATATAACATCAAAATCTAATAGAAGCAAAACAATAAGGTTTGTAGGTAGATTCTTTCCGCACACAAGGACAAGAATGTTATTATGTTTTATTTTTGTCTCAACATTTCCTCCATGTGTTTTTACCATAAGTTCAGTATTCATATCATGAGATGGAATTCCCAATTTACTAGAAAACTTCTCAGAAATGAAAGAGTGTGTAGACCCTGAATCAAACAACACATTGGCATAATATGAACAAACAAACAGCGTACCTAATACTAATTCATTTGATGGCCCAACATCTGCTGAAGTAGTTGCAAAGGATTTCACCACCCCAATATGCTTGTAGTCTGGCTGATTTCCTTCAGTTGAGTTCGTTTTTAGACACTCATTTGCATAATGACCCATTTCACTACACTTAAAACATTTTAATGACTGTAAATAATATATTTTCCTACCATTACCCACATCTTTTTCAGTGCAATTACGAGCCTTATGTCCCATTTTATAACATCGGTAGCACTTACCAGAATTCAAAACAAATTCCCCAACATGATTTTTACCACAATTTTCACAAACTGTAAACTTAAGTTTCTTACCATCAGATTTTTTTAAAGAGTTCTTCCCTTTCACCTACCACCTCGACCTCTTATTCTGATGTTTGTCAAAGAATACCTGATCATCTGAAAACTCCATTTCCACCTTCTCCACACAATGAATAAGTTTTTCAAAACTCTTGAACTCACGAGAATCTAAATCCCTTTGATAATTTGGCTTTAATCCCGAGTAAAAATGGTTGATTTTACTATCAATATCTCATATGAAATTTGGAGCATACCTTTCCAGTCGAGTTAATTTTTCTTCATAAGTAGCCACTAAGTCTTCCTCCTACCTGAATTCCAAGAATTGTTTTTCCATCCAAAGACGAACCACCTTAGGAAAATATTTCTCAAGAAATATACCTTTGAATTCATCCCAATTGAGAGAATCAATCTAATCACTATCCCTGATATTTTTCACCATCGACCACCACTTATCAGCTTCAACTTCAAAACGGTAAACAACAAGACTAACATTTTGATGTTCTGAACAACCCATGGCATCAAAAATCTTCTCCAGTGATTTAATCCACCCTTTATCTAGCACAGGGTCAGATGATCCTCTGAATGATGGGGGATGTTGTCTCATGAAATGATATACTACTGAAATGTTCCTCCGTGGTTGATCTGGATGATCTCGTACATGGATACCACCACCATTTATATCCTGATTAAACTTCACCATCACATCAACAAACTGTTTAGTTCCGATTCCGACCATCTCAGGTTGCTGATTTGGAAGGTTGTCTTCCTCCTGATGTCGACCCAACATACCTTCCTTGTTTCCTCTGAGGAAAACCATTCTGAACAAATAAATATATTAGGTAAAGCAACATGGTAATCTGTAAATTCTATATGATATCAGTATTAACATAAATTACTTTATGGATATTAATTTAACAATACCCTAACTCCTAAAGTTATCTAAACCGACCTCTGATACCAACTACAAGGACCCGACCTTAAACATTACATAATATTGAATTAAATAAATAATTCACATTGAGGATCTTTTCAAATTTAGAATTTTAGAGAATTAGTACGTAACTATTACATCTCAAAAGATTACAAGGTAGACACTTCTACACAGTTTCCATTTTTTTCATAAAATAAAAACTCTTGAAAAAAAGAGCCATGTATAGTTCCATGTTTTAGACAACATGACTTTTCCTTGATCCCATCCTTGACCCTATTCATCTTTAAGTCCTGTGAAAACATTTCAAAACTTGGGATGAGCATAAAAAATTCAGTAAGGGTTATAAAACAAAGAATGAAAAAATTTGTTCATAAATACATACAAAACATGAAATCATTTACTTACCTCATGAAATCATAAGATTTATGAAAGAAAAATAGAAATCATAAATCATAAAGGTAACTTGTGGAATCCATATCATACTTACATTGTAGCTATCACAACTACATAGGGAGTTACTTTGGAATACCCATCACAGTATATTCACTAAATCTCTTAAGATAAACATTCATGTTTACCTCCGTCACGTTACCCAATGCATTGGAGAGCTATCTCGAGCTCACCCACCCTAGGTTTATCACGGAACCACCCGTATACATAAATAATGACCAAGAACCATAACATGATCATAACACATAACATAAGCATAAAGGAAAGATAACATTTCCACACTGCAATAATAAAATATCATTTCAAGATATTGAAATAATAAATTCATTTTAAAAAAAATTTTCAATACCAAAACACGTAAAAAGAGTATATGGTATTTATTTTTCCTTTTAAAAACATTCTGGCTTATTAAGGAAGCCAAAGATCAAATAATACTCACGGCGGTGGAAAGGTCGTTGTCCCCCCTTACACAAAAAACATTTCTATTTGTCGTTTAGTAAAATGCTTCATATAAAAAGATTCCCATTTAATAAAATGAAAATTCAAATGGGTTTATACACCGTATAAAATAAATTCGTGTATAAAACTAAAAATGCCTCAATGAAAGGAGATTGAGACGAAATCCCTTACCTCGTGTCTGACTTGACTCGATCGTTATTTAATCTTCTGAATAATAAACTAAAGTTAATTTCTACTTGCTTAAGAACCTTTTACAAGTTTAATATTCATTTTATATCACTTATTACCATGTTATAAACATTATGTAATCATTTAAGTTAATAACGTTCATTTTTTCGATATTTTGTACTTGAGTAAAAAATGAACACTTTATATTTACAAGTTGTAAATGTGGTCAATAGTCCATTATATCGAGAATGAAATTCATTATTTAGATATCATATATATGATATATATCCATTATATACATGTATTTATAATACTACAAAACATTTGTAGGTAAGAAATGAAATGCACCGTTCATGGAGATGGTAAGCCGTACGTACGCATGAACGCTACTTTCATTTTTATTTCTTATTTTAATGGAATTAAAACATAATGATAAATAAGTATATTATAATTCTAGTATAATATAATATATAATATCATTAACTCTATCCTTTATACATCCCACACAAGGCATTAACGAGTCACATCACTTTGAGGGGGCGGTAGTCCGCACTTTCTCAAATGAGATTATCGTATTTACCCACTATGGAAACTATAAAGGCGTGCTATAAATGGAAAATACAGAAGCATACAGAAAACATAAACATAATAAATATCATATAAATATAGTTCCATCATAATTTCCACCATGAGAGGTGGTTGGATATTTTTGAACAATCATGGTTTCGTGAGGCGTTAGTTTTCCATCCACAGAAACATTATGTTCTTTATCCATTAGATGGAGGTGTGTGTAAGTTTAGTTCAAATACTTCTTATAAAAACATCCTAGTATATTGAGGATACTGTTTTTGTTACAAAATAAAGGAATAAAAAGAGTTTAGGGGTTGGATAAGTAAAATAAAAGAAAACAATTTAAGATAAACCGTTACCTTTAATTTGGGTAACTCCCTTTGGTTTGAACCAAAGGACTTTATGAAGTGCCTTCTTCCTAAGGTAAGACTTCTAGGAGGAGGAGAGGGATGTAGGGAGATTAATTGGACAGATTTTGGATGAGAAAAATGGCTTTAGAGGTGTGAGGAATTGGATAGAAATGGTCTTCTTTTATAAGAGAGAGGAGGGTCTCTTTAGGAAAGTGTGAAAATATTATTTTATTATATAATGATATTTGGTTTCTAAAGATCCAAAAATCATTAAGGTAGAAGATAAGATGACTCATATTTGAAATAAAATCATCCAATCATAATTGGACATGTTTTGGATAATATTATAATAATTATAATCTTATTTATTTAAATCATTTATTTATGAGGTGAATACTGCATCATTATTGTGTCATAAATAATTTAATTTATTCGATGTCTGAAAATTATAAAAAAAATACTATCATGTAGTCAATATTTTTATATTTCCAATTAATATTTATAGTCAAAAATATGACTTATATAACACCATATAAAAATTAATTACTAAAATATTTTTGTTAATTTCAATTTTGTCTTTACATTAAATTAATTAATCTAAAGTGTCATTATCTTTCATAAGTGGCTCCATGGGGTCCCAAAAATCAACTCAAGGATCCCCATTTTCGGCCACTACTCATCCAACAAGTTTAGGACAAGTGTTAATGTAATTTTGAATTATTATAATATTCTTTTAACCTTAAATTACCCTATTTACCTTTAACCGCGGTAAATAAAAGTCAAAAGTTACTATTCACCAAAAATTATTTTCATCTTATTGAACCACATTTTACTAGATAATAACAACAATGTATGTAGGATTTTATAAATTCAATTCACAGAAGTGGTAAAATTTTATTTAATTGAAAAATTCAGTTTTTTTAAATTACTACTAAGTGGTTTCACTATTCATCAAAAATTGAAGTTTTTTCAGAAAAATACAAAAAATTAAGCCTAAGCTATATTTGATATTCCAAATTCAAAAATGATGTTTATTTTGACAAAATAAAAACATAAAAGTGTCATTAATTAATTTTAAAATTAATTCCCGTTGTTAAAACAAATAGCGTGTTTTAAGAAACAATAACTATCAAAAGATTGACACTTGTTTATGTCCAATTTCAAAGTGAAATTAATTACAATGAATAACATTGGATTAAATGGTAAAAATATATTCTAATTACAGTTTAAAACCAATTAAAAAGATAATATAACCATATAAATAAATTAGATTCAAACATATTTTTGAATTAAAATACAATATTTTCACTATTCATTAAAAAATGAACTTTATCGGAAAAATTACAAAAATTTACACAAAGTAAATTTTGATGTCCCCATTCTAAAGAAGGATTTTATTTTTTCATATATAATGTATTAAAGTAACCAAAACTAGATTTAAAGAGGGTTCCCCATTAAAAGGCGATAAATCAGCCTTTTAATGTAAATTATGCTTAAAATTAGATTCATTCACATTTTAAGCCTCTAAATTTTTATTGGATAATATAAATACATTTAAAAATCATGTATAATCATATTTTAGTTAGTTTTTTTCATTCCCGCCAATAAAACGACTAGGTTTTAACTACCATTTAAAATAATAATATTATATTATTAGTGTGCAACGTAAGATTTCAAAGAAACCCGTTGTTGCATATCGGGTATGCTATCGAACATAGAAACCCTTTTAAAGTAAAATTAATATTTAATTCACAAATATTAATAAGTATGAAAATCTATTATTCTTCATTTACCTAGGATGTTACACAAAAGGCCTCCAAAACTGAGTTTTTTGTCACCAACCCCGATTTCTTAAAATTTAAATAGCTTTAACTTCTAATTCGGGTGTCCATTCGGCTCATACCACATATATTATCAAATATTGTTTCATGAAATTCAATTTTACTGGTTGTGGAGTTTAAACAGACTCCCTAATCAAAAGTTATAGTTGTTTCAGGGTTTTTAGGGGTTTTAGGGTTTTCAGAGTTTCTTATTGTTTTTATGTGTTTTAAGGGTTTTTACAATTAATATCAATTTTAATATATATATATATATAATTATTTATATATATTTATATAAATATAAATATATATAAAAATAAATAAACAAACAAATAAATAAATAAATAAATAAACAAATATATATATATATATCTAAATAGATATATATAAAGATATATATAAAGATATATATACATATATGGATAAAAAAATATAACAAAAAATATATAAATATATAGATATATCATAAAATGTAAAATGAAATGGTATAGGGGAGTGGAAAAGGTGATGGTGTATAAGATATAGGTACTTGGTTCGAAACTCATTGGAGGCAGAGCATGCTAAAGAACTAATAAAGGGGTGGGGAAGCACTGATAAAGGGGTGGGGAAGCACTGATAAAGGGGTGGGGGAAGCATTAATAAAGTGGGGGTGGGGGTGGGAAGCACTGATAAAGAGGGGATGAGGGTGGGGCAGTGGGGCGTGAAAAAAAAATTTATACCCTTTATCCGAGGGGCCTTTATCAACGCTTCTTTTAGCATTATTAATGGGGACCTTTAATAACACTAAAAAAGGGATGATAAAGGTGGTCTTTAATAATGATAAAAAAGGCTAATAAAGACCCCCTTTATCAGCATTTTTACAAGCACTGATAAATCTAACCCTTTAACATCACTTAAATTATCAACACTTTTATAGTGATGATAAAGCCCTTTTACTACTACTGTTAAATGCCTGATTTGTAGTAATGTAGAAATAGGTAATGACTAAAACATACCTGCTGGTCGTTGATGCTCTGCCTTAACTTGCTGACAATTTAAGAATCTTAAAGCAAACTTTGACACTTTCATTTTCATAATGACCCACCAAAACCATTCTTTTAATTCCTTTCACATATTTTGTATTCCCAAATAAACATCCATATTGAATGGTGGTAAGAATGAATAATCTGTTCCTGAAAAGCCATAGGTATGGACATCTCATCTCAAAACCACAACACTAAACTCCCATTCAGTTTCCATCCCTCAATGGTCTCCCCACCATTGAGTTTTGACCTCATCAAAACACATTTAGAATCAAATGTCTGCGCCTTTACCTGGTGTTTACATCAAGTAAAATTAAAAAATATGGTGATACTCCATCCATATTCGTTGTCTTTAGTTCAAATACCTTTATGATAAAATGTATTTCAAGCTCTTATAATCCATAAACACCATAAATTTTTCAACAAAGAGGTAATGAAACAATGTTTTCAAAGCATAGACTTTAAAATCTAACTCTAAATCATATGTTGGGTAATTTTTATCATGAAACCAAAACTGCCTTGATCCATAAGCATCAACATGTTCTCCTCTCATAAGAATGCATCCCAACCCAGATCCCGAAGCATCAAAATAGACCACATAACCTTGTCCCAATTACGGAAATATCAAGATTTTTGTTGATGTAAGGAGAACATTAAGCTCTTGAAAAGTCTTATGACATTCCTCATTCCATAGAAATGGAACACTTTTTCTTATCAAGGTTATAATAGGTGAATCTAGTCTTGAAAAACCATGAACAAAGTGTCGGTAATAACCATCTAGACCAAGGAAAATATTTATATGAAATATATTATTTGGTGGTTTCCAAGAGATAATAGCCTCTATCTTTTCCAGATCCATAGAAATTATTCTTTCAAAGATTACATGGATAAGGAAACATACCTCTTGTAATAAAAAATCACAATTTTATAATTTGGCACATGGATGGTGATTTCTCAAGATTCCCAACACTATCAGTAAGTGTTTATCACGATTATCCCATTCCCTTGAATAAACCAATATGTAATCCAAAAAAACAACCCCAAAAGAATATAGATATATTTGGAATATATGAATCATCAATTATATAAATATTAATTGTGCATTTGTGAGACCAAAAGGAATTACCACGTACTCATAATGGCCATATCTACTCCTCAAAGCTGTTTTCAGAATATCCTCCTTCCAAACCCACAATTGGTGATATATTTATTGCAAGACAATCTTAAAGAACCATCAAGATCCACTCATTTAATTGAATAAATAATCAATGAGTGTAACTGGATATCGATTCTTTATTGTAACATGGTTAATCTTACGATAATAGACCCACAATCGATGAGTTCTATCTACCTTTTTGACAAACAAGACCAATTCTACCCATCAAGATGTTCTAGGATGAATGAACCATTTTCTTTCTAGATCATGAAACTAGACATTGATTTACCTTATTTTTTAGTACCATCTGATAATATGGAAGTGATATAGTAATGGTCCCTAATTAGAGATCAATCGTAAACTTCACTTCTCTTGTGGGTGGAAACCCTGAGAAATTATCTGAAAAAACATATAGAAACTGCTCCACAACTATGGGGAAAATTCTATTCTCAATATCTTCCATTGATGACAAAGTCAACGCTATCAACTAGTATGAGATTGTTCCAACTACTCATGATAAAAATATTTTTGAACCTGTTTTCACATCTCAGTCTCCTCTAAAGAGATGCTCATTGCCATTATCAGTCATAAAACTGAACCTTTGGGTATAACAGTCGATGTGATCCCTGAACATTGACAACCAATCCATACCCAATATCGTATCATAAATTTCCATTTCAAGTACAAAGAAATCCCATATTAAGTTAGCTCCATCAACAATTATAGTACATGCTCTACACACCAAGGATCAACATTCTCTTTGACTAGTAGGATTTTGAAGTTTCAACATTGAAGGAATCATCTCAACATTAAAACCCAGCATATACACAGCATGAGAAGTAATAAAGGAATGGGATGAACCTGTATCAAACAACTCTTTCATAAGGGTAAAATTAAAAAGAACCATACCTCTCACCATTGATGGTCCATACTAATCATCCATAATAACCTGCTCAGCTCCATATAATTTCTTACTCACTATACTTTGTTCATTATTTCCTTATTGAGACTACCCTTGTAGAGAAGTCATGGTATTCCTAGAATCACCATAGCTATCTCTTCTCTAATAATGAAATGTGTTTTTCTACCCTTGTCCCATTGAATTATATTACCCAAATGGCCCGAAGGCCTTCTTTTTTATTTTATTATAGATAATCCCCCTTATAAGGGTTTAAGGGGAACCCATACATGACCTGTAGGCCCAAGGCACAAGGCCCGACAAACCCTCAATACATGACCCAAAGGCCCAGAGGCATACCATGTCCAATACATGACCCGTAGGCCCAGCCCACTTGAACTTCCCCTCCCCAGCTTTCTACGCCATTAATCACCTAGCTCCCCACCTTGCATTGCTGATCAACTAGCATTGCCCCATACAAAGCTGCACGGTGCCTGGTCCCGATGGCGGCTTCCATACCCTCTCATTCTTCCAATCCGGTTAGCTCTACATCTGGTGGCTGCTACTCCTGTTGCTTTGATCCTCTTCTGGAGCCTGTTCTGTGTGAACTGGGCTACTCGATGGTCTATGTGACTCGAAGGCCCTGTGGCCCGAAGGCCTTTGATGACCCGAAGGCCCTAGAGACCCGTAGGCCCAAACTGGTGGCCTAAAGACCCAAATTGGCTGAATAGTTCCGGCTGCTACAGTACTGAACAGTGACTGCTACAGTGACTGCTACAGTAATTCTATAGTAACCCAGAAATTCGCCTCCACCCGGTTTTGAACCCGGGTCTCTTGGATGCCAAGTAGGAGCACTTACCACTCGGGTACGAGCTCATTGGCCATTGAAGGATATTACATCTATGATATATGGGATGTATCCCGAACACCCAACCATAGAGCACTATGAAAATAACGCTGCATATTCCTCATCTGATTGAAATTGTGGCATGCTCTAGGTGGTGTCGTACAATCTCACTTTATGTGACTAAGAGAGTCAAATTGGAAACATCATGGATTTATCTTAGGTCTCGGAGGAAGATTTACTGATCCAACTATCTAATTCTGAGTCATGTTACCACCTTGGAAATATGTGTCCCTCTTCTGTTTTCACAAAAAATTAGAGTTCCCACCACTTCCCATTAGTATCAACATGCTCCCTCCACCCGTATCTTCTGATATGTACCTTTATACCACCATCACTCTATTGAAAATCATTGTATAATCTACTATAAAGAGAATAATAATCTTTGAGTGAATCTCCCACCTCAAACCCAATTCAAAAATGCATTATTTCAAGGATGCACTAGCCATAACATTAGGTGAAAAGAAGACTAAATTAATGAATTTATCTACGTACTCTGTCACAGTGAGGTTATCTTTATTTAAACTGAAGAAGTCCATTTTCTTGAAATTATGAATGTATGAATATAGAATTGTCTGTTAAACAATTCTTCAAAATCCTCCTATGCTATATCTCGGTCTAATTTAGCATGGATTTCTAAATCCCACCACTGGCTTGCAAGATCCTCCAGTATATACATTTCCAACTTTACTTTCAGCTTCATAGGTGTGCCAAGGAAATCCAAGATTCTATTAATACAATTCAGCCACACCTTTTCCTTTTTGGTTCTACATCACCCTAAAAGATGGGTGGATTCTGCTTTTGGAACTGAATTGAATGATCCACTTTCCTTGGTTCATCCCTCCGGTCCCCTCTATCCACAAATTTAAAAAATTGGATTGTATTCTAAACCAGCTATTAGTTGACCTATGGCTCTGGGGTAACCACATTATCATTAGCTTCTTCCGGTTGGTTTCTACGATGCTGACTGAGTGCCATTTCTAAAAAGACAACACACTCTATAATTCTCACTCTCTAGAAATTGAAGGCTTAACAATTTTTAATTCTATCACATTATATATCACAACATTGCTTTCCAAAATTTACTATTTTCCAATTTCAACCATTTTTGAAAATTCCACCATGATTTTAAAAATCAAACTATTTTAAAAATACCACAATCATTCCCTTTTTTCAAAATCTCACATTTGAAAACAATTTCATCATTTTTCAAAAAAATTCACATTTTCACTAACTCATAAATCATTACTCAAAATAAAGTATTCACTCATAATGGGAAGCCATTTCTAAAATGCATGTCATGCTCTTCTCATTGGATAAACCCATGGCAATGAGATTCTAATTCCTATGAGTGTAAGAGTTGGTGTCCTAGAAGCAACTGGTTGTACTTTGATTACATGGAAATTTAATGTATTTAAATATTAAACAAATTATTACATATTATTCATTGTTCTGCAAGACTATGATGTAATAATGTCCTAGAGTATTTGTTTCATTGACAAGGTAATGGCCGTTCCCCTCTATGATGAGAACCTTTAAATGATATTACAATATTCTTAAATATAGTTCTACGTTTGGATGACATACTATGATGGGACACATAGTATGAAGACCGTCATGTGTGATTACTCGTAAGAAGACGAGACTTCCTCTCATGAAGTTCACACTTGGTAATCTCCAGGAAATGAGATTATGAGAACAGACCCGCCAGTAGGAATTCTGCATGTTTTGGGGTCATCAAATATTTCTATCTGTGAGCATGTGTAATGATCCTTAGACTTTAAGATTATCATTAATACGTTTCATGACTCACACACTTTGATTTACTGAAAAAAACCATCACACATAAAGTTGGCGGGAAGTAGGGTACGTTGGGTGCGTTACGAGTGGCATGTTATTAATGGATAGCTCAAGGAAGGATTTGTCCCTTCCATTTATGGAAGTTGATATCTTGGCCCTTTTATTGAAATAGAACCATCATGTGAAATTCCCTGGCCATGGTGTAATGATGAGTTTATTTCAGGTAGTCAAAGAATGATGTATCAAGCATAAAAGTTGATGACACTATCATGAAACCTTCTTGATGAGATATTGCGAAAAAGGGATTATATTACACAGTGATAATTTGTATTTGGATTTCATTTTTGAAACTTTAAGTTCTTTCTCTTGGGTTTCTTGACCCATTGCTAGATAATACTCTTGGACTTTAGGCAAGATTGCCTAATGCCAACGAGAAAGAATTCTAGAGGGTTAAACACTAAGTGTTTATGGTGGTCTTGGTTAAATTCTATTTGAATTCAATTAATAAATATTATTCTCAAGAAAAAGTAATAATTTTATTCAAGTTAAAATGATTGCATAAATTAAATAAAAATTTATTCACTGGATTGTGGGTAAAATATATATATTTATTTTATTGAACATTTAATAAATATTTATTTACTAGTTTGTAAATAAAATATTTATTTAAGAGAATAATTTATTTATTCAGGGGTTCAATAAATGGAAGTGGAGTTCAAGAGGACCAAGGCCGGTCTGACTGTAAAATAATTTTTTTCTAGAAGATAAATAATTATTTAACTAGTTGGCACAAATTAAAATAATGCTGCTATTATTTTGTGATGTGGAATTTTATTTATAATTTTGTTTTGTGCAAGTTGGCACACCATAAATAATGATGTGCTATTATTATTAATAACATGAGTTTTCTCTAAGGTCATGAATGTATTTAATTGTTGTTACACAATTAAATATTGTAATTGAAGCCCCATGTCAATAAATAGACACATACGCTTATTGTGCCAGGTACCGAAACACACACCCGATAAATTGAGAATTGTTGAGCTAAAAAATTTCTCTCTTGAATGTTCTTCCCTCCCCTCTCAAGAAAGAGAGACTTTATTCAAAGCTAAAGAAAAAGCGATCAAGAACAACTGACACAAGTCACTTGCTTCACCACACTAGCACCCGGAGAATGAGTAGTGTCGATCAGAGGCCATCAAAGCACATGTGAATCACTGCTCGATGGATTCTAGTTTGGATCCTTACAAGCACAATAAGATAACCTAGAAGATTCATTCTAGATGATCAAAATTATCAAAAAAGAAAATACAAAAGATCCAGGTATTATTTTCTTTATAAAATTAATTAAATTAATTATAAACATGATGTGCAAGATCCTCTCTAAAGGTTTTGGGCCTCTTCCTTTTTTTTCTAAATCTTTGATTCTATTCCATGGAGACTGGCATTCATCATAGTATTGATCCTAGAATAATCATTGATCATTGTAAAAATAAAATTTTGGTGCCATTCCAACCATGCTTCCACTGCACCCAGAACCTTGAAGTGGTATTAGAGTGGTTACATCACAGTTTATAATTATTTAAAAATTTTGTTGATTATTTAGACATTTAATAATTTAGCTGTTTCAATTCAAGTTAATCGTTCTAAAAATCTGAATCTCGAGATCTATTCCTCCTCTTTTGTTTCTCATTAACCTTATAGAAATGATCTTTTCTTTTAATTTTGATTAAAATAAAACAAAGGATCTCATCTGGAGGTACCAAAGGTTCCTAGCCGTACAACACAAGAACAAAAAATGTGTATTCGGTAGTACACATAGTGTATCCAAGGTTCAATGCACCAGGTCTGGTCTGCCAAACCAAGTCATGACATTGGAGTTTGTCTAAACCATGATGACTGAGTGTGTTGACCAAGAATTGGTGGCACACTATTTATAGATTACACGCCGTGTGGCCAACTGAACACAACATATAGTCCCTTCGGGTTAGGATTGGACCATATACCCCATACACAACTTGGATGTATGGAGACCGAGTAATGAGGAACTACACGATATGTGGCCTACTAGACACGTCGTGTACTCCGAAGATTTCTGAAGTACACTCACACATCATTTCCCCTGGTGTGTACTTCTGATGGATGGTGAAAAATAGTACATGTAGTGTAGTTGGAACTACATGCCGTGTACTCATCCAAATTATGTAGATTTATTAAAATTTATTATTATATTATACAAACCCTTGATATTTTTACCATCGTGTAGGAATAAAGGTGAGGCACAACATGTGATAGGTGTTTTATATATATGTGTTTAATTTAACATCTGCGTAATGTTCATTTCTACTCATTGGGTAGTTATGAATAGGAATTCACCAAGTTTCCTCCAAGGTACAATTTACATACAAATATAATTTTAAATGAATTTATTTGTTTAAAATTATGATGGATGAGAATCTCAAGGAAATTCAGAAAAGAGTTTAAGATAAAAGGATTGATTAATTAAAGATGATAATTAATTGATTCGAGCATGATTCATCTTAAATAAGAAAGATTAAATAATTGAATGCTAGTTTTATTTATGCATAAATATCTATGCATGTATGGATGATCCTGAGCTAGACCAAGACCTTTTTATATGAATGGTTTATTTTAATTTATTTATTTAAATTAATTTTTTTGGCCTGCAATCCTTATCGCCATTAATATGTAGGGTCTGCGTGGCCAAGGTTTATTTTATGTAAAACCCCCTTTTACCCCTCACATTCATGTGAGTTAAAAAAAGGCATATGTAATGGATAGAACTCCCAAGATAGTTGAGGCAGTTCAAGCCGGAGCTGAGATGAAACCAATCTCAGGAGATATAGAGGTGGATAGGTGGAAAGCTGTAAACATGAACCCAAAAGGTTTAAGATGTTTCTCCCCTAGGTCAGGGTTATTTTATCAACCACTAGACAAACTAACCATTAGAAAAGATCATGATCATTCTCTTTATTTTATTTCTGTTAGTTTCATGGTTTATTATTATGGATGTGTTGTCATGATCACATAATTAATGAATTAAACAAGCATGCAAGATAGAACTAAAATAAACCAAACTTATGTGTAAATATTATCAAGACATGGTTAATCACTTAAGTAAGTTCCACTTAATATTAACAAGTATGTAATAATGATAATAATCAATTAACACATAATAAGATAAAAATCCCTCAAATAAAATATTAACTAGGACCAAGCCTTCCGTTACTTGATTAAGGGAGAAGCTAACCAAAACTATGTGTTTTACCAACCCTTGTTGGGACACTTACTTTTATACAGGGAGCCCTTATGAAAGGTTTTAGGTTGACTTAACCATATTACATCAAGAGGAGTATCCCTTTCTAGAATTGGTGTAATATTGGAGGTAAGAGTTGAGGAAATCCAAAGTCATGATTTCAGGATTAGGGAGTCCACTCAACAGATCAAGGAGTTGCAAGCCCATGGTTAGAAAAGACCTACCTACATAAATAACTTCTAATAGCTTGACCAACCCTTGTTGGGGTTATGTGAAGGGGAATATGGATACTTTCCACTAGAATGTCATGAAAACTAGACATTATGAGTTCAGTAGTGAGGGCCATTTGGACTTGATAAAATAGTGGGAGACTTAATAAAAATTTATTATTTCTCATAAAATGTAATCAATAAAGTACTAATGATCTGCTATTTTAATTATAGAATAAAAATGAAAATCTCATCAAGCAAACTATCCATGTGATCAATTCTGGATAAAGACAATATCCTCACTGGCAGTAACTTCCAGGAATTTTTTAGACGCCTTTAGGTTATCCTACTCCATGAACGGAAGTCTTACGTGCTGGAGTTAGGATTACCTAATATTCCTGCCAAAGATGCGAGTGATGAGGATTTCCTGGTCTATGAGAAACATATGAACGATGTGGTTGACGTTCAATGTTTGATGATATCATCAATGTCTAGTGAGCTCATGAAGTCTCTTGAAAACTTGGATTCTTATAGCATGCTCGAGCACCTCCGTGGTCTTTACCAGTAGAGAGAAAGATGGGAAAGTTTTGAGATATCTAAGGCACTATTTTAGAGTAATCTTGGATAAGGTGCCCCATATGGGCTTCATGTAGTCAAGCTCATTGGATACATTGAGCGTCTAGAGGTTATATGGTTTAAACTCCCTAAAAAACTAGGAAACGATCTCATTCTTGCATCACTCTCCCAGAGCTTCTCTAACTTTGTTGTCAATTTCAATATGAACAACATTAAGAAGTCTCTATCTGATATTCTTATCCTCATTCACCAAGTGGAAAAAGATATGAAGCATGAAAATCCTTCTATCCTTATGGTGAATAATAGGAAAGGGAAGGCGAAGATCTTTAAGCCCAAAGCTTCTTCACGACCTTCCAAGAAAAGGAATATCAAAAGGGAGGCAAGGGAACATGAGGTTGTTTGTTTCACATGTGGAAAGAAGGGTTATTGGAAGAAGAAATGCACCCAGTCTAAGAAGAAAGGGGAAGATTCAAGTGCATTTTTTATTGAATGAAATCTATCTGTTTCTACAAATTGGGTATTAGATACAGCTTGTGGTGCTCATATATGTATCCAAATATAGGAAACAAGTAGATTTAGGAAGATTGACTAAGTGGAGGTAGATCTATGAGCAGCCAATGGAGCTAGACTTGCTGTTGTAGTTGTCAGGGACTACCACCTCATGTTGCCAACTGGGATGATCTTCATGTTAAAGGGTTGTTATTATGTTCCATCTGTTACTAAAACATTATTTCTATATCCAGATTTGATATAGATGTATTTTTTTCAAGTTTGGAAATGAATGTTTCTTATTTTACAAAGATAGAATTTGTTTTGGTAGGGAACATTTATACAATGGTCTTTACGTGCTGGATTACAAAAACCAAGTAATGGAAATCGATAACAAAGATAATTCACAGGACTCATACCACACCCAACTTTGGCATCACTGGCTAGGTCATGTAAACAATAAATTCTTGAAAAAATTACATCAAGATGGATATTTAGATTCTTTCAAACTAAAACCACTTGGTGTATGTCATGAATGTTTACAAGGCAAAATGACCAAATCCCCATTTAGTGGGAAAGGTGAAAGGGCTAAAGAACTTCTTGAATTGGTTCATACCGATGTGTTTGGACTATTTCCAGTTGAAGTAAGGGGAGGGTACTCATAATTCATAACTTTTACTGATGATTTTAGTAGATATAGATATATCTACTTAATGAGGTATAAGTCATATTATTTTGATAAGTTCAAAGAATACAAGAATGAAGTTGAGAACCAGTTTCATAAGAAGATTAAGAAACTCCGCTCAGACCGAGGTGGAAAATATATTAATCAAGACTTCATTGATTACTTATAGGATTTTGAGATCCTATCCCAACTCACTCCTCCATATATGCCCTAGTGGAATGGTGTGAGCTAAAGGAGGAACCACACCCTGTTGGACATGGTGAGATCAATGATGAGTCATGCGAGTCTTCCATTATCCTTTTGGGGATATGTGTTACAAACAGTAGTGAACATACTAAACCAAGTACCAAATAAATCGATAAATGGTATTCCATATGATTTCTGTAGTGGAAAGAAATCCATATTATCAAATTTACATGTTTGCGGAAGCGATGCATTTGTTAAGGCCTCTTCAGGTAAAAAAATCACACCCCGAAGCACAAAGTGTACCTTTATAGGATACCCTAAGGAAACAAGGGGATATTACCTATACAAACCCTTAGAAAAAAGGTTATATTGGAAAGACATGCTTTATTCTTTGAGATGGATCACATCTCCAAAAGAGATAGTGGGAGTGAGATAGAATTCGATGAAGTTGAGGCTCAAGGTACCAAAGAGTTGGAACATGAACAGATTCCACAAATCCCCATGGAAGAAATAACTGTTCCAAAGACACAAGAGCTGAGTAGGAGTACAAGAGAGGTTCGAGAACCATAACGGTATGGTTTTATATTTACTGAGGATGATGAATCATTATTAGTTGATAATAATGATCCTCTAACCTACAAGGGAGTATTATGTGGGACAGATGTTGCCAAGTGGCAAGAATCCATGAATTCTGAAATGGATTCCATGTACCAAAACCAAGTTTGTATTTTGGTAGATCCTACAGTTGATGTAACGCCTATTGGTTGCAATTGGGTATTCAAGAAGAAAATGGACATGGAAGGACAAGTCAATACCTATAAGGCACAACTGGTTGCAAAAGGGTTCAAACAACATCAAGGCATTGAATACAACAAAACCTTTTCACCAGTTTCAATGCTAAAATCCATCATAATTCTATTATCCATTTCTACTTACCATGACTATGAGATTTGACAAATGGATTTTAAAATATCCTTCCTTAACGATAACCTTTAGGAAGATGTCTACATGACACAACCTGAAGGGTTTATGACTCCAAAAGATTCCAATAAGGTATGCAAGTTGCGTAAATCCATTTATAGATTAAAAAAAGAATCCATGTCATGGAACATTTGTTTTGATGAATCCATAACTAAATTTGGTTTTATCAAGAATGGATGTGATCCTTGTGTATACAAATGGTTTAGTATGAGGGAAATCGTTTTCCTAATAGTATATGTTTATGACATATTACTTATTAGAAATTAGATACCGTCTTATAGTATGTTAAGGAATGGTTGAATCAATGCTTCTCCATGAAGGACTTGTGAGAGGTAACATATATAATTGGGATCAAAATCCATTGTGATAGATCCAAGAGATTGTTGGGCCTAAGTCAAAGTACATACATTGATAAGATATTGAAGATATTTAGTATGGAACAATCCAAGAGGGGATTTTTTCAAGCATAACATGGCATTCATCTTTCCAAGAAAATGTGTCCTCAAACACACGAGGATAGAAAGATAATGGAAAGTATAGCATCCCGTCTTTTTATAACATAACTTTTCATTCCATTACACGGAACTGAGGATCTTTAAGGTTTAGTGTCTTGGAAACAAGGAACATAAAACATGAAAAAAAAACATTCTTCTTAAACACTTGAAAGGCTTATCCTCATGTTCACCCTAGGCTCATTACTGCATCCCATAACCTGGGGACATACATCAAAAGGAAGGGTGAGAAGAAGGCCCATCAAGGGAAACAAGTGAAACATTTTACATATGAACTTGAGATACATCAATAAAGTCATGAAAAGAACTTTAAGGCATGAAAATGAAATCATGAGGCATATCATAATAAAAACAAAACTTTTTCATAACTTGAAGATGTGGATACATCATTTAACATAGACAATCATGAACATATCACCAAGGTCCATCCCCAAGGTGTCATTTTAAAATTACCAAGGTTATTCACCAAGGTATCGTGAAAATTGTAATCTCTAGTGGTTACATCATTACCCAATGCATTGGAGCGCTATCAGGGCGCACCCTTAAATTTGCCTTTATTATCATGTGAGCCACATATATCATCATCAAACATTTCATAAATAACCCACATAGCATAAAATAAATGGGTTTCATTTCATAATCATAACGTTTTAAAAACTGCTTTAAAGACATGATCTTTACGTCACTTTAAACCCACGAAAAGGGAAAGTGGGTCTCATGTATGTAAATCCCAGAATTTAAAATGGAACATTTTGATATATATGTGAATACCCTTGTAGAAATAAGAACTTTGAGTATTCACTTTATAACATAAAATAATTTTTGAGAAAAGAGAGAGGCATCTTGAGGGGAAAATTCTGCAGCATAACGGTTAAGTTTCGGGGTTTTAGAAAACATTGAAATGAGAGGGGACATGGGTCACACTCTCATAAATGATCCATAAAACAGTAGGGTGAAAGAATAATAAGGAAATATGGACATGGTAATGAAATTTTAGGGACATACCATTTTAAATGAAAAACATGGAAGGAAAAAAAAATTAGATTTCTCTTATGAAAATTCGGCAGCCTTACGGCGTCACTTAACTTCAAAAGAAAATGATTTGACAAGATCAAATGGGGTATCTCATCAAATGAACATAAGAGTCCAGTATGATATATATAGAGATCATACCCCAATATAACAAAAAGGAACTTGAAATAATTGACATGAAAGTAGAACTTCAAAACGAGAAGGGTGAAGAACCACTAAAAAATTCGGCAGCCTAACAGCGCCACTTAAAACATCAAAATAATGAATTGAAGAGATCAAATGGGGTCTCTCATCATATGAAAATAAGAGTACAGTATGATATATATAGATATAATACCCCAATATAACAAAAAGGAACTTGAAATAATTGACATGAAAGTAGAACTTCAAAACGAGAAGGGTGAAGAACCACTTAAAAATTCGGCAGCCTAACGGCGCCACTTAAAACATCAAAATACTGAATTAAAGCGATCAAATGGGGTCTCTAATCATATGATCATAAAAGATCAGTATGATAATTTAGAGATCATACCCCAACAAAATAAAAAGGAACATGAAAGACTTAAATTAGAATAGAACTTGAAAACGAGGAAGGTGAAAGAATCCCTTAAAAATTCGGCAGCCTAACGGCGCCACTTAAACATTCTTAAAACGAATTGATGAGAGCAAGGGGGGGGGGTCTCTCATCATATGAACATGAAATAGGCAGTAGGATGAATATAAAATAACATCCTACAACATAAGAACATGGAGTATAAAAGAAATGACATAAAAGAGATTACTTGAAAAGAAAGAGAGGGGTCGGATCCCTTACCTTAAAATGTAACTCATAAACCTCAAAGGTTGGGACCTTGAGAGCTTGGGGGCACCTTGGGAGGACTCCTTGGGAGGTAATGAGACCAGAAATTCATTGGGAATGAGTGGGGAGTCGAATGGATGAGAGGAGGGCTTGGTATTTATAGGGAAAGTGAGGGGACAAGGCATTAATGGCCAAGGGACACCTCACATGTGCTTTTCTCAAACCCATGTGCTCTCCCTTGTCATTTATCATGGAGTTAGGCCACATGGGGCCCCCAAAACAACAATTCATCACCCTTGGCCGGCCAACCCTCAAAATATCTCATGACATCATCATGACACCGTTATGATGTCATTAAACATACTGAAACCCTAAAACTGTATTTTTACTATTCACTGAAAATTCAACTTTCTCAGAAAAATCCCAAAATTTCACATTAACCAAATATCAATGCTCTGATTTCAAAAATGAAATCCATTTTATAAAAATAATTTTCTAAATATTTTTAATTTAATTTTTAAATAAAAACACTATTCATCGAAAATTCATTTTTTCAGAAAAAACCCCAAAAATTACCATAACATAATATCGATGCTCTGAGTTCAAAAATAAAGTCATTTTTATAAAAATAATTTTCTAATTATTTTTAATTAAATTTTTAATTAAAAAACACTATTCACCCGAAAAAACTAATACTTGAATAATAATTTATGAAACCGTTATTTAACCACTTTATTGAATCACATTACTTAATCAAAGTGCCTAGATTATTTTAATACTTTCTTTAAGTGAGATTACTAATCCATTTGGACACATTATTAATCCTAATCATAAAATCACTATTCATAATTTACTATTCATCAAAAATCAAGTTGATCTTATTAGACTCTAAATTTAGTACTGAACATAATTGCAGAAGACCATTTTTTAAAAATCATTACACATTTTTAATTATTTAGGGTTTACATAAACATATTTAAAATATCTTTTTTCTAAAATTCATCAAAAATTTGCATACTATATTTATCCGGTCATTTGAAAATTCATAAAAGAAATCGAAATTTTATTTAAAACAAAGGATTACACAAGACAGTTACGGTCTCCTTATATAGCCCCTTATCACACCAGCATAGGACCTAAGAGTAAGGTGTGCTAGGGTGAGAGAATCTGAGGGAGGCTCGGCCAACATCGCACGAGTAGTAATTTCTATCAGTTTGAACTTCTCACGAAGGCGATCCCGTTCTAGCTTTATACGATGAAGTTCAGCTTGGGTTTGGTCCAGAGCAAAGCCCAGTGGTGCTACCTCCTTCCCAAGTTATGTTAGATGGGCTTCAATCGGTCCAAGACTACTGGGTGAGGCCATCGAATCTTCTTTCTATATTAATTAACCAAGATTGCTTGTATTTAGAGACAATAGTCAAAATGTTTAGTTTCCAGCGGTCATATTGACCAATGGTCAAATAATAGTCAAAACCCAACAGTCTCATTTTAATTATACTCATGTTACCAAATGAAACATTTTTGTTGAGTATAACAATAACACATAAAATTAGGAAACAAAATTTATTTAAAAATTTCGGGTCGTTACAATCTTCCCCCCTTAAGAAATTGCGTCCTCGCAATTTTAAAATTGGGTTTTGAGATTTCATTGAAAGTCCCACATCGGAAAAGGAGTCAGTAAAACTATTACTTTAAAATAAATAAAGGGAAGTACAAAGGTCACCCGAGTTAACCCACACTAGGGTTCCATGTAGGAAAACATGGACATGGAGGAGAAAAAAAAGGGTCAAGTTCTGAGGGAGAGTGATAGAGAACATGATTAGGAGAAAGTTAACCATGAGAAAATCCCAAAATTATGATGTGTGTAAACGGTCTTTGATTACCTAGTAGGAAACGTAAACCAACAACATTTTTGTTTTACGTTTCTTTTCATAATTTTGAGGATTTCATTTACTACATAGAACAAAAACATAAGAAAATATACCTACCTTCAAGTAGAGTTTCATCCTTTAACAAGTCCCTACCAACACTAATCTTTTCTCCAAATGATGAGAATTCAAAAACACTTGGTCTCATAAAAGCACAAGAATCATCTTCTATAGAATCACATAATATACAAAAGATTAACTATCTATTTCTTCTATCTTTAAACATTATCCCAAAAACAGAAAGGTTAAGGTAAAACAACTCTTCAAAAAGAAATAATCCCATAGGAATGGAAACAACTTTTAAATCATCAAAGTTCCATGGTACTACCCAAAGTTCATCATAGACCATTCCATAAATAACGGTCCTTAAAATTCCTCAAAACAAACCAAACTAAGATTGAAACCCAAATACAAGAAGGATTTGATAACATAGTCTTCCAAAACAACTTCATTGTTCATCTCCAGACAACATCAACCACTCCTAACATCTTATAAAAAAAGTAGCTAACCTAAACATATTTTACCCAAGATAGGTTAGTCATTCCCATAAGTAACCTAAATTAATATAAGTTCACCTTAAATTCATCGATTCTTCAAAATATAAGTCAACCTTACTCCTCAATGAAAATACCGTAGTAATCTATTTACCTAGATCAAATATGGTTCCCAAAATAATGAACGTCTTCCAAAATAATAATCATATTTTAATCCCCTAATCATCCTTTTCATATTAATATGAAAATCGTCGCATTTCCTATCACATTGGTTGTCGGAACATGTTCTTCCATTTCCCACCATTAACTAAGAAGAGAAAGCATAATTAGGGGCTTAAGTACTTAGCTAATAATCATGAAAAGGAACTGAAAGCATATAAGGATAACTTGTATATGAAAGGTATACCCTAACTTGTGATCTCCTAGGTTCCCATCTAGGTTATGAATGATCATATATTCTTATGTGAACCTTTATTTTATTTTATCTTTGTTCCTTTAACAATGGTTCATACCAAGCTTATGAATTAACCAAAGCATATCCCCCGGGAGTGTCGTAACCAAGAGTGCAGCAAGGCCCGTTTTCGTGTACCAGTTCCTGTCCGAGTCTAGCTCAAAGCGGTGTTTTCGGGTTTTACCCCTATGTACATCTGTGCCAGAGCCACCTCTACCTGCTCGTATCCAGACAGGGATGTATTTGCTTGGCAACCCCTTACTCAATACTCACCAAAATACCAGGAAGATTTCCTATATTAAACTTTTCTATAGGGTTCCTCCTAGAGTTTTCATATCCTAATTTCCACAAATAACTAAACCATCCTTTGATACCAACTATAGCATCCCGTCTTTTTATAACATAACTTTTCATTCCATTACACGGAACTGAGGATCTTTAAGGTTTAGTGTCTTGGAAACAAGGAACATAAAACATGAAAAAAAACATTCTTCTTAAACACTTGAAAGGCTTATCCTCATGTTCACCCTAGGATCATTACTGCATCCCATAACCTGGGGACATACATCAAAAGGAAGGGTGAGAAGAAGGCCCAACAAGGGAAACAAGTGAAACATTTTACATATGAACTTGAGATACATCAATAAAGTCATGAAAAGAACTTTAAGGCATGAAAATGAAATCATGAGGCATATCATAATAAAAATAAAACTTTTTCATAACTTGAAGATGTGGCTACATCATTTAACATAGACAATCATGAACATATCACCAAGGTCCATCCCCAAGGTGTCATTTTAAAATTACCAAGGTTATTCACCAAGGTATCGTGAAAATTGTAATCTCTAGTGGTTACATCATTACCCAATGCATTGGAGCGCTATCAGGGAGCACCCTTAAATTTGCCTTTATTATCATGTGATCCACATATATAATCATCAAACATTTCATAAATAACCCACATAGCATAAAATAAATGGGTTTCATTTCATAATCATAACGTTTTAAAAACTGCTTTAAAGACATGATCTTTACGTCACTTTAAACCCACGGAAAGGGAAAGCGGGTCTCATGTATGTAAATCCCAGAATTTAAAATGGAACATTTTGATATATATGTGAATACCCTTGTAGAAATAATATCTTTGAGTATTCACTTTATAACATAAAATAATTTTTGAGAAAAGAGAGAGGCATCTTGAGGGGAAAATTCTGCAGCATAACGGCTAAGTTTCGGGGTTTTAGAAAACATTGAAATGAGAGGGGACATGGGTCACCCTCTCATAAATGATCCATAAAACAGTAGGGTGAAAGAATAAGAAGGAAATATGGACATGGTAATGAAATTTTAGGGACATACCATTTGAAATGAAAAACATGGAAGGAAAAAAAATTAGATTTCTCTTATGAAAATTCGGCAGCCTTACGGCGTCACTTAACTTCAAAAGAAAATGATTTGACAAGATCAAATGGGGTCTCTCATCATATGAACATAAGAGTCCAGTATGATATATATAGAAATCATACTCCAATATAACAAAAAGGAACTTGAAATAATTGACATGAAAGTAGAACTTCAAAACGAGAAGGGTGAAGAACCACTTAAAAATTCGGCAGCCTAATGGCGCCACTTAAAACATCAAAATACTGAATTGAAGGGATCAAATGGGGTCTCTCATCATATGAACATAAGAGTCCAGTATGATATATATAGATATCATACCCCAATATAACAAAAAAGTAACTTGAAATAATTGACATGAAAGTAGAACTTCAAAACGAGAAGGGTGAAGAACCACTTAAAAATTCGGCAGCCTAACGGCGCCACTTAAAACATCAAAATACTGAATTAAAGCGATCAAATGGGGTCTCTCATCATATGATCATAAAATATAAGTATGATAATTTAGAGATCATACCCCAACAAAATAAAAAGGAACATGAAAGACTTGAATGAGAATAGAACTTGAAAACAAGGAAGGTGAAAGAATCCCTTAAAAATTCGGCAGCCTAACGACGCCACTTAAACATTCTTAAAACGAATTGATGAGAGCAAGGGGGGGGGGGTCTCTCATCATATGAACATGAAATAGGAAGTAGGATGAATATAAAAGAACATCCTCCAACATAAGAACATGGAGTATAAAAGAAATGACATAAAAGAGATTACTTGAAAAGAAAGAGAGGGGTTAGATCTCTTACCTTAAAATGTAACTCTTAAACCTCAAAGGTTGGGACCTTGAGGGCTTGGGGGCACCTTGGGAGGACTCCTTGGGAGGTAATGAGACCAGAAATTCGTTGGGAATGAGTGGGGAGTCTAATGTATGAGAGGAGGGCTTGGTATTTATAGGGAAAGTGAGGGGACAAGGCATTAATGGCCAAGGGACACCTCACACGTGCTTTTCTCAAACCCATGTGCTCTCCCTTGTCATTTATCATGGAGTTAGGCCACATGGGGCCCCCAAAACAATAATTCAACACCCTTGTCCGGCCAACCCTCAAAAGATCTCATGACATCATCATGACACCGTTATGATGTCATTAAACATACCGAAACCCTAAAACTGTATTTTTACTATTCACTGAAAATTCAACTTTCTCAGAAAAATCCCAAAATTTCACATTAACAAAATATCAATGCTCTGATTTCAAAAATGAAATCCATTTTATAAAAATAATTTTCTAAATATTTTTAATTTAATTTTTAAATAAAAACACTATTCATCGAAAATTCATTTTTTCAGAAAAAACCCCAAAAATTACCATAACATAATATCGATGCTCTGAGTTCAAAAATAAAGTCATTTTTATAAAAATAATTTTCTAATTATTTTTAATTAAATTTTTAATTAAAAAACACTATTCACCCGAAAAAACTAATACTTGAATAATAATTTATGAAACCGTTATTTAACCACTTTATTGAATCACATTACTTAATCAAAGTGCCTAGCTTATTTTAATAATTTCTTTAAGTGAGATTACTAATCCATTTGGACACATTATTAATCCTAATCATAAAATCACTATTCATAATTTACTATTCATCAAAAATCAAGTTGATCTTATTAGACTCTAAATTTAGTACTGAACATAATTGCAGAAGACCATTTTTTGAAAATCATTACACATTTTTAATTATTTAGGGTTTACATAAACATATTTAAAATATCTTTTTTCTAAAATTCATCAAAAATTTGCATACTATATTTATCCGGTCATTTGAAAATTCATAAAAGAAATCGAAATTTTATTTAAAACAAAGGATTACACAAGACAGTTACGGTCTCCTTACATAGCCCCTTATCACACCAGCATAGGACCTAAGAGTAAGGTGTGCTAGGGTGAGAGAATCTGAGGGAGGCTCGGCCAACATCACACGAGTAGTAATTTCTATCAGTTTGAACTTCTCGCGAAGGCGATCCCGTTCTAGCTTTATACGATGAAGTTCAGCTTGGGTTTGGTCCAGAGCAAAGCCCAGTGGTGCTACCTCCTTCCCAAGTTCTGTTAGATGGGCTTCGATCGGTCCAAGACTACTGGGTGAGGCCATCGAATCTTCTTTCTATATTAATTAACCAAGATTGCTTGTATTTAGAGACAATAGTCAAAATGTTTAGTTTCCAGCGGTCATATTGACCAATGGTCAAATAATAGTCAAAACCCAACAGTCTCATTTTAATTATACTCATGTTACCAAATGAAACATTTTTGTTGAGTATAACAATAACACATAAAATTAGGAAACAAAATTTATTTAAAAATTTCGGGTCGTTACAGAAAGAACTCCATAGACATCAACTATTGGGTTAGTCATGTAAGCCATGCTATGTACTAGGCTGGATGTCACCTACACATTGAGTGCGGTAGGAAGATATCAAGATGACCCATATGACTGCCATTGGATGGTAGTCAAGACTATCCTAAAGTATCTAAGGCATACTAAGGATATATTCCTAGTTTATGGATGAGATGAGGAAATAGTTATCATAGGATATGAAGATGCTAGTTTCTAGACAGATCAAGATGACATGAAGTCGCAAACATGATACATCTTCACTTTGAATGGAGGTGTAGTGAGTTGGAAGAGCTCAAAGAAGAGTGTGGTAACAAATTCTACACCAAAGTCTGAGTATATCATAGATTCTGAGGTAGCTAAAGAAGAAGTTTGGATGTGAAGCTTCATCTAGGAGATGGATGTGATACCTAGCAGTAAAGATCCCATCTCACTGTACTGTGATAATATTGTAGTGGTGGATCTTGCAAAAGAGCCAAGGTCATATCAGAAGACTAAGCACATAATTTGGAAGTATCATCTCTTAAGGGATTTTTGTCAAATAAGTGAAGTTGCAGTGAGCAGTATTTCAATGGAAGACAATGTAGAGGACCCCTTGACTAAAGCATTGACTCAATAGAAACATGATCACCATATATGGTCTAGCGGACTGAAAGTCATAGGCAGTTGGCTCTAGTCCAAGTTGGATTTTGTAAGAGTTGGTGTCCAAGAACCAACTGGTTGTACTTTTACTACATGGACATTTAATTTATTTAAATATTAAACATCTTATTACATATTGTTCATTATTCTGTATGATTATGATGTAATAATGTCCTAGATTATTTTTTGCATTGATAAGGTCATGGAAGTTACCCTCTATGATGATAACCTTGAAATTATATAACAATATTCTTAAATATAGTTCTACAATTGGATGAAATACTATTATGAGACACATAGCATGAAGACCATCATGTGCAACTACTCGTAAGAAGATGAGACTTCCTCTCATGAAGTTTTCACTTGGTAATCTCTAAGATAGGAGATTATGAGAATAGACCCGCCAATAGGAATTCTTCATGTTTTGGTGGCATAAAATATTTCTATCTTCAAGTGTGTGTAATGATCCTTATACTTTAATATTCTCATTAATACGTGTCATGACTCGTGGACTTTGATTCACTGATGAAAACCGTCACACAGACAGTTGGTGAGAAGTAGGGTACGTTGGGTGTGTCAAGAGTGGCATGTTATTAATGGATAAGTGTTGACTCTCCTTTTCATCACAGGGTCTAACGAATGAAAAGTAAAATACCTTAAACACAAAGTGATTCATCCTTTGAAGAAACATCAAAAATTGACAAAGTCATGAACAAGGATTTGCTTCAGCATGGGCCGCACAAGTTCCAAGATGGTCACACAGGTATACCTGCACCACATATTGGGCACGTAGGTGACTTGTGCGCCCTATTTGATTTTCGCCCAAGGTCTTCAGTATCCTATAAATACCCCTTGTGGGCCCCCCATTTCAGGGACGAAAAATCCAGAAACTCATATTTGAGCTCTCAGTGCCCTAGTCTCTTATTGAAGTCTTCCGAACACTTCTAAGGTAATTTCTTACCTAGAATAGAAGATCTAAAGAGGGGGAAAACAACCTAAGTGTTTAAATTCACCAACACCTGCACGCCTAAGTGTCTAACCCTTAAGGGAAATGGTCACACTTGCACGCTGCCTTATTCATTCAATAGAACCTTCATGCCACCCTTTTATAAGCCTTTAGGGACAATACTAAGGACTTGAGATAAGTCTCTCCCAAGTATTACCCTATGGGTTAACAGGCGCACAAGTATACCTGTGCCGCGCAGGTATACCTGCGCGACCAGGACCTGTGCACCCAAATAGGACCTACGCGCCTACCTCTTTTTGGGTGCCCCTCTTGCTTATTCAGCTCTTTTATTTAAATCCACATCTCCTCTTCAAGATTTAGCTTTCAGAACCCTCTTCAAAGCCATTTATGGCATGATTCCTTGATTGGATTCCTTATCTAAAAGGAATTATGTGGAAAATCTCTCAAAACCTAGTGATTTACATATCTTCATATCACTAAGGTGAGAGATTTCATTCATTCAACCTCATCCTTTAAGATGAGAAGATCTTAACCTGGGCATCCTTCTTAGGAGTAATCCCCAAGTCCCCTATCCTGGGCCTCCTTTTCAGGAGTAATCCCTAGTCCAAGTTCTCTTAACCTGGTCTTCCTTTTCAGGAGTAAGCCCCAGTCCAAGATATTTAATATGGGAATCCTCTTGAAGAGTAAGCCACAAGTTCCAAAATATGGGCATCCTCATTAGGATTAATCCCCATTCATAATTCCCCTTAACCTAGGCCTCCTTCTCAGGATTAATCCCCAGTTCTCAAAGTCCCTTTAACTTAGGCCTCCTCCTCAGGAATAAGTCCCAGTCATAATTTCTCTTAACCGGTCTTAATTTCTTTTGATTTGGACTTCATTCTCAAGAATAAAACCCAATCATAAGTCCCCTATAATTTGGGCATCCTTTACAGGATTAAGTTCTACGTTAAGTATCTAAATCTCCATAAAGCACATATAACTTTATGGACCTTGTTCCCGGGTTTCTTCCCTGAAGTAAATCCCAATCCTCATCGATCTGGGAATTCATACATACATAAGCCCCACATTATTTCTTATGATTGCATCTTTCGTGGAAAAATTGTCAGGTTTTACCAATACCTCTTGTTTCTCACACCGAGCATGAGTCACGTGAGCTTAGAGCGTAAAAGTAATTATGACATCTTTCTTTGAGCCATCAACCATGCATAAACGTCATATTTCTTTACTCTAACTATGCGGGTTCTGATTCCTTTTCTAAACAAGGATACGTAGGTATCCCATCTATGGGTACGATCCCAACTCTAAAATAATCCATGTCCTTCTAAACGACAATAAACTTCAAGTGCCTCACTGAGTGGCTTCAAAACCAGTATGGTTATCATAATGACCAAGAGATATCTATACAATGTATTGAAGGATACCATTGACTAAGAATCTCTAACAAATACAGATGATTCTCTATCGATGAAGAACCTAAAATACATATAAAAGACTCTCTAAATCTTATACATATCAATCATTGATTATTATATCTGAAGGAAAACATTATTTTCATACTTCGTAATTTAATAAGGATTCACGGACATAACTTAAATCTATAAAGAGAGTCCCGGAGTAGATAATAATTCCCCTCAAAAAGGTGTGATGAGTCTGACCTCCCATCCTCTCAACCAATGAAAATTATTAAGCCTCATTAGTTCACAACTAATGAGCACCTACCTTTGGAAAGTAGGTCCAAATGGATATGGAATCATTGGATGTTTTCAGTTCTACGAACAAACCCATTAGAAACCGATTGGAATGTTTAAACCTTAAACAAATGTGATCTTCCCCATTTCTAGCTTGAAAAAATAAGTCGATGAAGGATTTGTACCTTCCATTTATGGAAGTTGATATCACGACCCTTTGATTGAAATAGAACCTTCATGTAAAATTTCATGGACATGGTGTAACAATGAGTTTATTTCAGGTAGTCAAAGAACGACATATCAAGAATAAAAGTTGATGACACTATCATGAAACCTGAATGATGAGATATTGCGAAAAAGGTATTATATTACACAGTGAGCGTTCATATGTGAATTTCCATGTTGCGACTTTAAGTTCTTCCTCTTGGGTGCCTTGACCCGTTGCTCGAAAGTAATCTTGTACTTTAGGCAAGCCTTATTAATTCCAACGAGAAAGAATCCTAGAGGGTCACACACTAAGTGTTTCTGGTGGTCTTAGTTAAATTCTATTTGAATTTAATTAATAAATTTTATTCTCAAGACAATGGAATAATTTTATTCAAGTTAAAATGATTTCCTAAATTAAATAAATATTTATTCATCAGATTGTGGGTAAAATATATTTATTTATTTTATTGACCATTTAACAAATATTTATTTACTAGTTTGTAAATAAAATATTTATTTAAGAGAATAAATTATTTATTTATTTATTCAGGTGTTCAATAAATGTAAGTGGAGTTCAAGAGGACCAAGGATGGTCCGATAGTAAAATAATTATTTGTAAGACGATAAATAATTATTTAACTAGTTGACATAAATTAAAATAATCCTGCTATTATTTTGTGATGCAGAATTTTATTTATAATTCCATTTTGCCCAAGTTGGCACACCATAAATAATGAAGTGGTATTATTATTAATATCATGGGTTTTATATAAGTTTATGAATATATTTAATTGCTTTTACACAATTAAATATTGTAAATGAAGCCCCATGTAAATAAATAGACACATACGTCTATTGTGCTAGGTACCAAACCACACACCCAGTGAATTGAGAATTGCTGAGATAAACAATTTATCTCTTGAATCCTCTTATTTCAACTATCAAGAACAATAGACGTTCTTCAAGTCCAAAGAACAAGTGATCAATAATGATCGACATGATACAATCGCTTCGCCGTGTTAGCACCTGGAGAATGAGCAGTGTCGATCAGAGGCCATAAAAGCACACGTAGATCACCATTAGAGGGATTCTAGTTTGGATCATTGCAAGTGAAACAAGATATTCCAGAATGGTCTTTCCAGATGATCAACATCATCAATGACGAAAATACCGAAGATCCAGGTATTATTTTATTTATGAAATTAATTAAATTAATTATAAACATGATGTGCAAGATCCTATCTAAAGGTTTCATGCCTCTTCATTTTTTATATAAATTTTTGATTTTATTTCTTGGAGACTAGAATTCATCATCGTATTGATCCCGGAATAATCATTGATCATGGTAAAAATCAAAGTTGGGTTTTGTTCTAACCATGCTTCCACTGCGCCCAGAACCTTCAATAAGTATCTCCAAAACACTTATGTACCTAACTCCTTGGTAATTTTAAGTTCAACATAAAAAGTTTAGCTACATATTTTTATTCTATACATTTCAATTTCTAAGAATCCTACTCATTTATACCATCCCAACATAAGTAATAGACTAGAATGAATTTCAAATACAAGATAGACACAACTGATAGTTAAGTATCATACAAATTGATATTATTTGTAAGTTAAGGACCGAACAAGCTGATACCACTTGTAACATCCCTCTCATCTTCATTATGTTGAGACGATTAGGATTTTCTACTTGGACTTAAGCGATATCCCCAAGGCACCAAAGGCTGGAAATAAATTTCAAGGGATTCATTAATAGGTGGGGGATGATTTTCCCTTTGAAAATAAAACAACACAACCAAACATTCCATAACTAAATAACCACTACATGATGTATGATAAAAAGGTAAAACACCTCAAATCATAACAAATAAATTTCAAACCCAACTACAATAAAAGTACCATAGTGGAAGACAACTAACATCAAGGTGCAAAGTAGAAGATAAACCCAATAACTCTAAAAGACTCCAAAACATGACAACAAAGATCCCAACATGCTCCATGATCCAACTCCACAATACCTCCCAAGTATCATGAAGCATCACTAATGAAGTGAAATACTTTACCTTTACCTAAATATTGATAGACAACATCTGCAAAACAACTAATGTGAAAAAGTAGGGGGGAGTAATGAAACTTAGTATACTTTCCTAAAATGACTTACCTACTCATGCCACTAGTATATAACATGTTATCTCATTTATATAAAACAATTTATATAAAATAATAGAAAATAATTCATATTAAAGACAAACCATTCCTAATCCAAACCAATTTTTCATACCCAAACAGTTTTCCAATTAAATTTCATTTCCAAAGAAAGAAACTAAATATGTCATTAAAACATTTCTCAATTTCATGTTGGCATAATCCATTCCATTTCATATAACCAAATCTACACCCCCTCAACCACACAATCTTTGTGTTTCCATTAATAGTATAACTTCACATCCATACTCTTTACCTTTGATGGTGGTACTTGATGAAAATTATCTATCCCATTCCATTCACGCTCAACCATTTAAGATAACCACATTCCAATAAAACCTTTTCCAAACCAATTAAATTTTTTCAATAAAACCGTTATTTTATTGAAAACCACTCCAAAAAACCATTTCAATAAAACTAAACTTTTATTGAAAACCATTCCAAAAAAACCATTCTAATAAAAACAAACTTTAATTGAAAACCATTTTTCCATGCATTAAAACCAAAAAACCATTTTAAAACCATCATTTTTAAATCATGTGACCAAAATTACATTCCATCAAAGCACTCAATTTTTACAATTCCATAAACTAACACCAAAGAAGGTTTCCATCAATCATTTCACAATAATTTCACAATCAATATCAAGAAAAATAATCAAATTTAAATCAAGTATTCTATTTCTAGATAGAGGAGTCGAGAGTGAAGCCACCTACCTTAGAAATTATGATGGAAATTAAGAACGACAATATAATGACCACAAAGCTAGGTTGAATCTCAAAACCCCACCTTAGTCTCTTCCCCCAACACAAAAAAGCCAAATCTAACCATGATTGGAATAAAAAACATTAGATCTATCTGCAGTGGACTAGATCTAAGAAACTGAGAGGTAGAAGAAAGAAGATTTAAGAAAACCCAACAAAAACTACCATAAAAGGAGACTTACCAAGGTAATACGACTTCAACGCACCAAAAAACACCTCTATATAACTTCTAATTTGATGGGGAAAGGTTCCACAACCTTTGAGAGGGAGGATTATCGAGTTAGGGATGAAATAGAAAATAAATGATGTGTTTAGGGTTAAAAATGATTGAGATTCATTTTTCATGGATCTCACTGTTAATCTGTGCATGATTAGTCGCACGGTAGGGGAAACCGTGCACTAACCGTGTGACAATATCTACCTCAAGGAGCACCTCACAGAGATTTCCTACGTGGTTATAAAAACTGTGTGATAAGCATTAAAAATCACACTTTCCCAGTTCACATGGTTTCTCTAGGGTGGCCATACAGTTTGGCCAAATTGTGTTCCTAACTGTGAATCTTCTCCCAAGCCCTTGTCTCATTATGCACTATTTCCTGTAAGTGTTGCATGATTTCCACTAACTGTGCTCAAACTATGAACCTTTAGAAAAGCCCAAAAATATTCCAAAAGTCATCCAAACTCTTCCAAACTTCACCCATCCAAATTACATAATTAAAAATCATACGAAAGGTTTACTTACTTGAAACTGATGGTGTTACACCATAACAATTTTTTTTTTGAAATATCAGTAATGAATTGATCTAAAAAATATTAAAACCAACCAAAAACTTTACACAATTTCTAAAATTAACAATTATAATATACAGATGTTTATTTCAAACCATTTGGAATTAACTATTTAGAAACTATACACTTGTAAGATCATTTCAATTTTTAATCGAACAAGTATACGGTTATTCACTAAAACCACCAATTTTAAAACCATGAAATCTACACTGAAATACTCTAATTTAATAAAATAATTCTATTATATTAAAATTTCCAAAACTGTTTTATTTCAAAACCAATTCATTAGATGATTCTCTCCAAAATCATTCCATATGTAGTACTTAATTTCAAAACCTAGACACACATACATATGTAACAAAACCATTATAAAAAACTTTTAAATTCTCTTATATTCTTTATTAAAAAAAATTATCACGACAAACACCTCTTTCAAACATATCATATTTTTCCCAAATTAAAGAAAAACTGATCAAACTTACCATAACAAATCTGAACCAACTAGTCTTGTGTAAAATAAAATTAAATAAAATAAAAAATAAACTAAACTAAATTATGATAATAAGTATGAAAAAAATCTAAATCATATTTTGTTGAATTGAAATACAACAAATGAAACTGAATAGAATGAAACTAAAATTTTTAAAATTGAATTCAACCAAACTAGATCAAATTTAATCGATCTATCTAAATAGTGATTGAACTAAACTTTACAAAATAACCATAAATTGAACCAAAACAAAATAAAACAATCCAAATTGATTTAAACTAAATTAACAAAACTAAACTAAACTATATTGACCCGAACTAAACCGAATTGATATATTTTATTAATAACTAAACCAAAAAATATGAATCAGATATCATGGTGTGAAATTATCCAAAACAATAATTTCTCAAACTGAACTCATCCAAACCTAATCAAGAAAAGACAAAATAAAAAAATGATTATAACTAAATTGAATATAACCAATACAACATGATATGATAAAAAATAAATAAAACTGATTTGATATACCTTAACCAAAAAAATAGGAATTTATTCATTTTGTTTTGATTGATTTTAGTTTTTCTCTAATGGGGATAATATGATTTATTTATTGAATTTTAGTATGATTTTTTGGTTTTTATCAGTTAAATATTGGTTTGAATTAGTTAATTTACTTCATCAATATAATATTATTGAATAATTTATTATTACATTCAATGTCATTTATAACAGGTATAATTAAATATTGAAGGTTGTGTGCCTTGAACAATTTTTTTCCTTGAGTGGGAAGAAGAAATATGGGAGTGTAGTAAATGAATAGTCACAATTTTTTTAAGTCTTATTATTTTTCATTGAAATTTTAATACCTATTTCATAATTAAATATCTTATTTATATTATCAAAATCATTCTTTAGAGGTCCTTAATAAGAACGAAGATGAGAAATTTGGACCAAATGATCATTTGAGATAGATATTAGGTGACGAGCACTAAGTGAGAGTATGATGTTGACTTAGAAAGGGAATTATCCCCACTAGGTATTGCTAAACTTCAAGCACTGAGGTTCAAGAGGCTTTTAAAAAAGTAGATAAGGACAAAATAATAGCCATGTAGAAGTGTTAAGTAACTAAAATGGTTACTGAATAGTTCTTGAAATATGTGACAACTTTATTACCATCATTTATATTAGAAGTTACTATGGTTTTTGATATATGTGTGTCAAAAATTCACTCCTTATATGATGCACTATGTGGAAATGATAGTACTAGTAGTGGTTGAGGAGATGACATTCCTGGTGATGTTGATGGTGTTGAAGATGTTGATATTGGTGAGGATTTTTGTGATGAGATTAATGATCATGATGGTAGTGGTGTTGAGTTGTAAAGGAGTATTAATTCCATGGGGAGGATATGTTTAGGGGTGTGGCATTGGTTGAATGGATTTTTCTGAATCATATCTCACTACGTGTGGAGAGGCTGCACTGAGAGGCTTTGCTTGAGGGAACATGGACCTGGTGGAAGCTATCCTCATAGAGCTTCTTAAGTTTTTGAGTAGAGATTATTGGTCTTAGTTCAGGTAAGATAATTATATAAGGAATAGAGAGAAATATTGATACCTTTTATTTTACTCATACATGCTAGTTTCCCCACATTATTTACACTTACTCATCCCTTGGAAATAAAATTTCATCCTTACATGGGATAAAAACTGCACATTAAAACACTCCAACATCAAAAAATTTCATGAACCATATATATAGAATATAAATTAAGTTAATAAAATCACAATATTAGTTTGTTTTCATAATAACCTTTATAATAAACCTAAATTACAAATAAACAAAAAAATCATATTTTATTTGAAATAAGTGGGGATACAATCAATGAATTAAAAAGAAAAATTTTGAATTTTAGTGATTAATCACTCTTACAGGGTATGAGTAAAACTGATTTGGTCACCAATAATAATTTTCCTAACCAAATCCAGAATATATAAGCTTATGTTGATGTGAAATGAAAATATGATATTGATAGTAAATAAGCTATCACATCCTATGGTTCTAGAAAATCCACTTGGGATTGACCATACCTACTTAAATTAGCGCTGAAGTAGAGTCTAAACATGTAACATAAAGATACCAAGGGTCAACATTTTGTTCACCCATAAAACCATATCAAAAGCCCAAATATAATATTTGGAAATAAACCCAATTTAAAACCATAAAAGAGATGGGTTTTCATTACACCTAACCCCTATAACAATACACATGTAGTTGTAATTACACCCAATATCATCACTAAGATCATACAAGGTTGGTATTACACCCAACATCATCACCAGAATAACCAAGGTTGGATTACATCCAATTTTTATAGCATGAATAACCATAGTTGGAATTAAACCTAACCAGTATAACAAGAATGACATGTGTAATTCCCCAACTCAAGAGCCATTAAACCGGTTCCTCGAGTCGGTGTGCTATAAGGCCTCAAATGAACCTCCCTGTATTTCAGAGGTTACTGATTATCAGTGAGGGTCTATTGTTGGTACAATGGGGATACTATAACATCTTTACTAGAGTTATCAACACATAAGTAAATAAGGGAAATGGTAAAAAAATCATATAGAGATATAATAACTAGTACTAAACTACCAAATCACATCCCATGCGATAGAATAATGATGTTGCATACAAAATATGAAAGGTAGTTCATAACATCTAATATGTACAATGGACCAAAAATAAATAAAAGGAAAATATCCAAAGAAAGTATCACCCAGGGAAGTCTTGATCTCTAGCTCGACTACCATATCCCAAGACCCAACATAGCCAAAAACCAAAAATCATCACTTTGGGCCATGACTTAAACCTATAACCTATAAACAAGGAGCATCTACTTGAGTACCCAAGTACCATGGTGGCCTGAGTAGGGTGTGAGTATAACTAAGTGGGTCACCACCAACATTTTCTAATGGAAATAAAATTTGTATATGAAAAGCATAATAGTGTGAAATATATAAATAAATCATCAAGAATAATAATAAACTAAAAAAATAAAAGGAACAGGGTCGAACCTCGGGTATTAGGAAGATAACTCGAACTGAAGCTACTTACTTCAACCATCACTAATTACTCTAATCATGGTGGAAGCATAATTTCATAATCTAGTTCCAAGGAACACTACTAAGGAACCCATGATCAAGTGGCTCGAGAGGAATCCACATAGCTCATATGAGATTTCCCTCCTAGCCGTTCCAAATAATAATCAAATAATTGGTATAAATTCAAGGGATTTCTGAATCATGACTTGATTAGAATCCTATCTTAAAACCAAGTAATTACATACTAATACTAATCAATCCAAATATGAGGATCTCATCCCATGTAATTCAATGATATATTACCTCATGAATCCATGAAATTAATTCATATTATTCGATAAATATGGATATTACCTGAATCCAAGGGGGTGATGCCCCATGGAATTTGTAGTAATGAATCTATGTAAAATCCACCGGCTTTCTTCAGGCATTCTATAACATTTTAACTCATTGAATTTATAAGTTTATTCACACCCTAGTATTCATATGTTTCCCCTATTGGAATCTTAGGCTCATCCATGCCATTCCATGACAATATCAATCATGAGAAATCCAAGGAGTTCCTACCATACATTTCATGCACATAACCATTTCCAAGAACCAAAAATATATCATTATTCCACAATCCAAATAATAATAATTTTTAAAAAATAATCCAATATTACCATTGGGTTCCATTCATATTTCCATTTAAACATTCCATTAACCATAGCTCATATGATAAACAATTATACACTTTTATCCATGTTTACCCCTTAGGTTAAATTCACTTTTCTAATTAAACATTTCACGACCATAATCACTAAGGGGTTCTCAAGGTCATCCTAGGAAATTCATTTATATATTAAAAAATTATGTCACAAAGGGTATCCCAAAAACTACATTGCTAGTTCACCAAATGCAAGGCATAAATCTATCTTACCACTTAAAGGGATTTACAAGGTCTTCCTCTAAGCCTACATGATTTACTAGGTCTAATAGAGTCTCTAAGACATTATCATAGAAACAAAACAAATTAAATTAATTTGATTCCAAGTGTCTAAAGAGTTTTCATGAATCACAAGACAAAGATACAATATGATAACAAAACTCTGAGGGAAAATAATGAGATGAACTACGTTAGGTTATAATATTCCTACTCATTGAGTGTCAGCCTTCGGTTCAATAGAATTTTATAGAAATAGAGAAAATAGAAAAAATCATTGAAAATAAGGAATAATACCCATATATGGTGTGAGAACACTTAATATTGAGAGAAAATAAGAAAAGTGGAAATACGACTATTAAAATTACCTCAAGCTTCCCAACACCGCACATAAAAGATGATTTAAACAATGAATGGAGGAATTCCATCATGGTGAAGAGGAGAGGGAAGTAAGGAGGTGAAAAAGAGGGATGCTTATTGAAAGGGAGAGAAAAGGGATTGAACCATTCTTAAAATCATAGGGAAAAATGATCTTTTTCCAATTTTTAAAGGGTGCACATTTTGGCCAAATGGTTGGCCAAACCGTATGCCAAACATGTTATCCCCTCTATCTAGAAACAATCGATTTTTCATAGTTAGGTGCACAATTTAAAAAACCATGACCCAACCATGAAAAACAGATTTTAAATTTACTATAGGTGTTTTTCATGTTTTTCTAGACCCATTTACATGGTTTAAAAAATCAGGATCCTCCTCTAATAAAACTGTACGGTTGGGGAACACAATTAAAACGAACCATACACTAACCATGTGCCTCATTTTGCTTCCCAAAAACTAAAATTCCAAACCATATGCCATAAAAATTCTTCTAATACTTATATGAGCACTTGGGAAACTTCTTGGGACTCAAAAAAAAAACAAAAATAAACCACTTTAATACATCCAAACATTCAAAATTCTATTTCAAATTGTAAAGAAAAATCTAGCCTGTCCACCAAAAGAAAGTTTAGATTTTCCTTGGGAAATTCAAATCTATTCATTCACATGAGGTATTAAAAACTCCCCAACATAACAATTTTCATCCCCAAGAATTCCTAATTGTTTTCCATTCATATCTCATATCCTGTTCTAATCGCTGATTCAAATCCATATTCCCTCATTCTATTCCTAAATGCCCAAAGAACATCCAAGGCACAAAATTGTACTCAAGGTGCTCTGGCTGCCAAAACTTGAGCTAAAAACCATTAACTCAACTGAAATACTTAGATGGATCTCACATGAGGCCCAATAACCTAAAACATTATAGGGTTATCATATAAACACCTATAAGAACTATGGTGTTCCCCAATATAATCTTTAACTTGAAAACACCAAATTTTGATTCTTCGACACCTCCATCATCAGAAGATGCTATTGGAACTCCACTCCCATATTCCAATGACATGATTAACACATTCCCCAAATCACCATGCTCAAACACATATGATAATTATATCCAACCATCAACACTTTTACCCATCACCAAAAACCAATTGGGATAGGTTCATAACTATTATCCAAGCACAAGTTAGGAATATACCCACTTTTTCTTAAAAATATTGATTTTATTCTTGAACCACATCCATCATTCTCACTGGAGGAATCGTAAATTCACCCAAAAATACTCATTAGAGTCCATAAATAACTCTCAGTGAGATTCTTTGATTAGACCCTCAATCATCAAAACCATCATCATGCCCTACCATACTCACTGACATACCTCCAATCTAGTAACCCTTAAACCTCTTTAAAACAACATCGAGCTTGAATCCAATGCTTAGTATTGATCCACAACCACATATAATTTTCTTATGTCATGAACCAACTTAGGTTGACCCTAAACTGGTCACCTGAACCAGTTCGCGGTATGGCACAAAAGGCATTCCCAATCCCCAAGGGATGGAAACTGTTGTCAGGAATCAAGATTAAACCATTGGCAATGATTTGAACCATGAAAAAAAGATAAAAAAATAAATACTAATGATAAACATGAAAACTAGTAGCATAAATAAAATAAAACTTCACATAACTATATGTGGCCTCATAGGTCACCACCCAACTCAGAATCATGTTCACTCCAAGTGCGATCAAACATGAGAGGAACCTGAAATTGAAAAGGTAAAGTAGGCATTATCACCAAAATTCTTAGTAAGAATACCAAAGATAAACCATAGAATCCATGTATTTTTCTTTCCCAAAAAAATTCCATTAATGATAGTTTGAAAATAAAATTATAAAAATAGGGTTTTCACATTTTAGATAAGTAAACACTATTTTCATTAGTTTTTAAAACATTTCACTCACAGTTTCCATTTCCAACACAAAATACCATTTTAAAAATAAAACCCCAAATAGACCGTACCAAGTTATACAGAAAAGTAAACAAGCTAATAGAGTACTAGGAAAAACTAAGTGCATAAAAATACAAAAAAATTAAGAAGAAATAGAAAGTAACAATGGGTGATCTTAGATATCCCTAGTAGACCCTTGAAAATACTCAGTTCAGAACCACTTGATGGAGTATGGTGAATCCCCTAAGTTAATAACCACTGGCCTCCCTAAATTTCCAATCCAGTGGAACATCCCACCTGGCCTATCTGCGATCCGAGGGGTACCAACCCATCTAATCATGTTTAGTTAGAAAATTCCACTTGATCCCTTAAAAGACACCCAAGAACCTATGGTAATAGTAAAATATGGAAGTGGGAGGCCCTTACATGAATGACTCACCTTACCTACAACCATCACACTTTTCTTCCCGAAACACAAACATCCCCTATTTGATAACCCATAAAGGGAAATCCTAGATAGGGGTGGCCACTATATACATATACATATATACATCACTTCATAAAAAGTTCCAACTAGATCTTCATATCATATATATATCATAACCATTTTATAAAACACTTTGAATTGCCAACCATTCATTCAAACTATTTAGAAACCAAATTTCTTTTATACAATGACAAACACCCCTTTTTATGCTTGAAATTCCAAACAGACCCTAAGGGTTTCCAAAAAAAATACATTTACAAACCATTCCCAAAACCCAAGGTATAACATATACTAAACTTAGAAGGTTCTAGATGGGACCTTAATCCAAACATTCACCAAACATACTCTATGAGAAAAATGAGCATACCATTTGAGATTTCATTTTAAACCAATTTTAGAAATCATCCAAGAGAACCAACATTATTTAAAAACCAAAAACCATTTAAAGAACTAAGGTTTGTGGATAAACATTATTTAAAGTGCTATATTTATTTGAGGGCACATCCATGTGTGCACTTCGTGCACCCTTGGATGTGCCTACATCTAATTACACCTTCTAATCTTCCAAAAATACACCCAAAATCCTCTTTTGAAATCAAACACACACCAAGGCCCTTCCAAAATAAGTTTCATATCTCATACACAATTTAATAAACCACTTTCACAATTTATAAAATGCTATCAAATGACTCAGCTGGGGTTTTTACATAAATCACACCCAATGCCTCATGAAAAATCTATCTTAAAACCAAATTCCTGAAAAACCTTTTCATAATATACTTTTTCACCACAAATATAGTTTAATAAACCAATTAAAAAATTTATAAAACAACTCCAAGGTTCACAAAAATACTTTACATAAGGGATAAACCCAATTTCATGAAGAACAAACCAAATTTAAGCCAAATGATTATCAGATATTTTCAAAAACCACTTTATTATCACACACATAATTTATAAAACATGCCAAAAATGTATAATTAAGTATAATATTTTCATCAATAATTTTCAAGCACGGTGTCACCTAAAAGCTTATTTTTTACAAATTATACCAATATGAAAACACTATATTAAACTAAGTATATAATTTATGAAGCTAAAAATCACATTTTAAAAATTATCAAACACTATTTGGAACCTAATCAAACACATTTAGTATAGACACATATAAGAAGAAACCAAGAATTGCCTCAAAACATATTTTTAACAAATTAAAATAATTTGAAAAAACCCTAATAGGCTATCCAAGAGAATCATGGGTATGCAAGAAATGTATAAAAATTTAATTGAAACTATTAAAGTATCAAAGATTTCTTTGAAAAGGAAAAAACATGGATTCACTTACCTTGTCAGTGTAAGAAAGTGATGAAACTATTAGAAGAGGGAGTGAACACCCAAAAAACCAATCCACACACCCTAGAAAATGAGAAAAATCAAGAATCACCATAACAAAAACCCCAGGGTTTGGACATGGGAAGAAACCCCTAAATAAAACCAAGGAAGCACACTAGAGGGGGGGGGGTGTCCTGCGCTGGGGAGGAGGTCGCCCGAAGGAGTACCGTGTGTCGGGAAGGTGGTCGGTCGGAGGAGGGCCACGTGCCAGAGAGTTGGTCGGCCAAAGGTGTCACATGAGAAGGGAAGGGAGAAGGTGGCACCACCACATAAGGGGGATCCAGTGGGAGGTCACAAGAGGAAGTCGTGCCAGAGAGGAGGCACAAGGTGGGAGGCAGCACGCTGCGTAGGTGAGGGGGAGAAAAAAGTGCATGGAAGGGAAGGAAGAAGGAGAGAGGGGGATACTAAAACCCTAAAAATATATATAATAACTTAATAATAATAATAATAATAGTAATCATCATATTAATAATATTTATTTCATTTTTAAAAATAAAAAAATTAATAACCATTTAATAATAATAATATTAATAACAATTTTGATAATAATAATAGTATTATCTACAGCAATGATAATAATATTATTATGGTTTGAATATTTAATTTAATTTATTTTCATAAAATTTATTTATTTTAAATATTGGGAAACTGAAAAATTACTTGGGCCGATGGAACGGTAACCACTAATCGTGCGGTGCCCGTGCACCGGCCTGAAACCCAACAAAATTACCAAACATCAAAAATTTTAAACCAACACTCATCTTGAACCTCAACGAGAATATTCAAAGCCAAGAAATAATAAAATAAAATAATTTTAAAGGTCGGGGTGTGAAAATTCTCCCCACTACAAAAAATTTATTCCCCCATAAAGCCACCAAGCCGAAAGTTAATAAAAAATTAATTCCATGCTTGAACACAACTAGAATAAACAAGAAATTCCAAGGTGAATCTTTATTTACCAAGTCACACTCAACCGATCTAGAAGAAACCACAACCCAAAACAAGGGGAGAAAACGATAGGGTTATCCACACCACAAGGATTCTAATAGCACAAAAATTAAAACCCAAACATACCAACCTAGGGAGGGGGGGATGAAAAAACTCCCAACCCAAAACCAACTGACATAAGGTTTAAACACACTCAAAGGAGAAAACACACTTCAAATAGACACATTAAAATTGAAAAAAAATGATTGGATTACAATAGAAAATGTCCACCAAAAGTTCACAATGAAATGATAAACTTATAACAATGAAAAGACTTTAACAACAGAAAGAAAAGAACAAAAAGACTTGAAATTTTGTAATCCCAACATAGAACCCAAAACTAGACCAAATTTTCACACCCCTGGTAACTCCTGACTATACGCAATCTTCATCCTGAGACCTGTAGTGGGGGCTATGATGGATGAAGCATCCCCTTCCTCATAGTCAGGTACGAGCATCCATCATTCATAACCCCTTATTCAAGCAATGATTCATGAAAAACTTCTCCAGGTGACACAAACAACCACAATAATGAAAAGTATTTAGAGGGATATGAAAAGATGGATTTGAATGCCCATACCGGTCACATAGATGACACACTAGAAAGTGTTCTGACAAACAAGAAGTTAAAACCAATGAGGATGAATCCTTAGGATCAGGTTCCTCTGGTATACACTCCTCGCCGAATGGGGAACCTTCACGAATGATGGGTGGCACTGGATTACTATCCATCTGTGCTCCAGGGACCAACTCAGCCAAGAACACTTTATCCAACAGCTTCTCAAAACAATGGTCCTTATAAGGGAGTGCCCACTCCTTGATCTCTGGATGAAGACCCCCCCCCCAAAGAGAGGTCTCTATTAGATCCTATGACACCACCTCTGTAGAAAAGGGAGACAACTCCTTGAAACCATCAACATATGCCTTAATCGTTCATTGGACTTGTTGAATATGCATGAGATATTCCATTTTCTTCATCTTCACCTCTTTAGGTATGAACCATTGGACGAGGATAGATTTAAAGATATCCCACATCATCCCAACTTTCATTGATGGTGGAAAGAACACATCCCATTCATCCAGAGTTAGACCTTCGAACAGACCCAAAACGAAAAGCACTATAATAGTTTCAGGAGTCCCCAACACCCTAAAGACATGATCTACCTATTCAAGCCACATAAATGCCTCTAAATAACCTCAATCACCATGAAGAACATGAAACTTATGAGAAGGAAAAAAAACTGGGCATGACTCATTAGAAACTTTGGAGACCTTTATGGGTGTAATTCTATGAACAACACAAAATCACAAACCAAGACTAGCATCAAATATGAACACTATCAAAGAAAACACCATGATATAAGAACATCCGGCTCATAAGCCACACCAATACAAACACAATCAAAAGAAGCTTTTTTTAAACCCACATTTTTATTTAAATTTGAAAACTACCTTCTTTAAAGGACACTCTCCAAATACCAAAACCCACTTTTTAAACCAAATTGAATTTCCCAAATCATTTCCCCTGTCAAAATCACTTTAGAAAAACAAATCCATGCCTTTAATTTCAAACACACACCCATGGAATCCCATAAACCATTGTGCATGTGTTAATATACTTCCATTCATACATGCCAACACAAAATTTCCACACACATACCCACACATGTGCCAATGTTCATAAAGAACACCATGGGTCGCACCAAGCCATTTACTTACTAATTCTAAACAAGCACTAAATTTTCAAACCAAAGCGCTTTCAATTTTAAAACCCACTTTACCAAGTTAAATCCAATTAGAATAAATAATTTCCATTTTAAAACTATTTTCATCTTCAAAAGAGCACTTACACCAACCCAAACCAAGACAAATCACAACTTACCCCAAACTACCAGATGGAGGGACTAGTGTCCATGCCTAACTCAACGACATGGTAGTGTCCCATGACCCAATTAGGTTATAATGATAAGAGGGACTTTAACCATGCAATTGAACTTCACATGGGTTATTACTCCATGTGGGATCATAATGTGACACCAGATCACCTCCATTTTCATCCTTTAATACAAAACAAATACAAAACACTGAATTCCTAGAATACCCCTCGAAACTCGAGGTTCGGAAAGAGCAGGAGTTCATGACGCCATTACCGTACCTACCTCTCGAGTCCCAATAGTCCTAATATCTAACTAATGAACAACCCAAATAAAAAGGGCTGCCTATTATACTATTTTTCATGAACCAACCTGGGTCGACCCTAAACCGGTCACCCATGTCGGTCCGCGACATGGTTCGAAGTGTGTTCCCGATCTCCATAGGCTGAAAACTAGTGCCAGGCATTAAGATTAAACTGTTGGAAATGATTTGAACCATGAAAAAAATATAAATAAATAAATAAATACTGATGGAAAAAATTAAAACTAGTATCATAAAGAAAATAAAACTACACATACCTCCATGTGACCTCATAAGTCACCACCCAACTCAGAATCATGTTCGCTCTGAGAGTGATCCAACACTAGAGGAACCTGAAAATGAAAAGGTAAAGTAGGCGTGAGCACAAAAATGATCAGTATTAATGCTATAGATAAACCATATAATCCATGTCTTTTCCTTTCTTGAAAATATTTCATTAATGATAGTTTAAAAATACAAATATAAAAATAGGGTTTTAAAATTTTAGTTAAGTAAACACTATTTTCCTTCATTTTTAAAACATTGCACCCATAGTTTATATTTACAATAAAAAAATAAAATTTTAAAAGTAAAATCCCAAATAGACCGTACCAGGTTATGCAGAAAAGTAAAAAAGCTAAGAGAGTACTAGGGAAAAACAAATTCATAAAAACACAAACAAGTAAGCAGAAATTGAAAGTAACCATGGGTGATCCTAAAAATCCCTAGAAGACCCATGGACGTACTCAGTTCAGAACCAACTTCCGGCATATGGTTAATATCCTAAGTAAATAACCACTAGCCACCATAAACTAACCAATCTAGTGACATATCCCACCTAGCCTATATGTGATCCAGGGGGTAACAACCCGTCTAATCGGGGTTGGTCAGCAACTATCACCCGATCGCCTAAAATAAGGCCATGAACCCATGGTAATAGTAAACTATGTAAGTGGGAGGCCCTCGCACGTGTGACTCACCTTATCTACTACCACCAAACTTTCCTACCCCATACATAGACATCCCCTATACTATGACATCCTGCCTTTTTTTTACATAACTTTTCATTACATTTTACACACAGAGGATCATAAAAGTTTAGTGTCTTGAAAATCAGGAACATAATAAATGAAAGCAATATAAAAAATTATTCTAAACCAATTGTAAGGATTCATCATAGGTTCATCCTAAGTACAATTACTGCACCTCATAACTTGGAGACATACATCAAAGAAAAGGGTGAGTAGAAGGCTTAGTAAGGGTAAACAAGGGAATTAGTTTACTAGTGATATCAATAAGAACTTGATAAAAAAACATAAAGACATGAGCAATGGAAGAAGAGACATATCAGAATAAAAATAACATGAATTATAACTTGAATATAGGGCTAAAAAATTTAATTTATACATTTATGAACATATCACCAAGGTGTATCTCCAAGGTGTCATAAAAATTACCAAGGTTATTCACCACTGTATTGTGAAAGTTGTCATCTCTAGGGATTAAATTATTTACCCAATGAATAGGAGTGATATCAGGGAACAACCTTAATATGAATTTATTTTCATGTGATCCAAATATATCATAATCAAATATTTCATAAATAACCCATACAGAATAAAAGAAATGGGTTTCATTTCAAAATCGTGACGTTTTAAAAGTGCTTAAAAATGTGATCGTTCTGTCATTTATAACCCATGGAAAAGGAATGGTGGTTTTATGTATGTCACATACAGAAAAAAATAAACCATTTTTATGTCTTGATGAATACACATAGAATTAAAATAGGTTTGGGTATTCACATAAAGAAAATAAGATAATTTCTTGTGAAAAAAGCGAGAGGTTTTGAGACGAAATTTCTGCAGCATAAAGACTATATAAAATGATTTTAGAAAACATTAAAAAAGGGGAAAAGAGTAAAAAACTAATAAATAACACATAATAAAGTATTGGTATAGAATAAAAAATAAATAATAACATGGTATAGATATTTTAATGTCATACCACACAAAAAAGAAACTTTAAAGAAAAGAGAAGATATAACTTCTTTTAAGAACAATTCAGCAGCCTAACAACGTCGCTTAAAATTAAGAAAAATAAGTTGATGAGAATTGAAAGGGTATATCATAATTTGGACATAAGATGAATAGAAAAAAGGAAATAGAGGAACATACCCCAACATAATAAGATGGAAACAAGAATACACAACATAAAGGAAGTCATGACTTAAAAGAAGAAGGTGAAATGTTCCCTTACCTTGAAGAGTAACTTAAAAAGCTCGAAGGTTGGGACCTTGGGGGGCTTGAGGGAACCTTGGAAGAACTCCATGGGAGGTAAAAATAATATAATTCATTGAGGAGGATTTTTTAATGAAAGTAATGAAAAAATGGGTTGGTATTTATAGCAAAAGTGATGGAATGTTTTATTAATTTTCAAGGGACACCTCCTCAGTGGTATTTGCAAACCCATGGGCTTGCCCATGGTATTTGCACATGGTATTGGCCACTTGGGACAAATCATAACATATCTTACTGTACAAAATTCGATCAGAATTATTATATCATGATTACAACATTAATGATGTCATTAAACAAACCAGAACTCAAAACTATATTTTTACTATTCACAGAAAAACAAAACATTTTAAAAAAATATCATAAATTAAACCTAAACTAATATCGATGATCTGAATTAAAAAATGAACTCTATTTTATGAAAATTATTTTCTAATTTTTTAATTTAATTTTTAAATAAAATCATTATTTATTAAAAAACTACTCTTAAACTATAACGCGTTTTGTAACACCTTGAGAAAGTAATCAAGGTCCCATAAAATTATCATATAAAGATAAGACAATAAAGTTAAAAATTATGATTACATTTTATGAAAATAAATTTCCATTTTAAATTATTAAATTAATTATAAAATTGTAAATAAAATATTTATAACATACAAAAATACCGAAACTCATACTATGATCATTTTCACTTTTAAGATGTCTAAATTGTATTTATAAATTCATGGGTGAAGATTTTATTTTTTTGTTCAATTTACTATTTATTAATATTCCTTACTATTCATAAGGGTGTGTTACTATTCACCCAAACATTATTTTGATCTTATTTAACCACATTTTTCACCCTGATTACAACCATGTGTGGCAAATTTTTGAAAATCATTTCATAGAAAAAGTTATTTAATAATAAAATATTATTTTACTATTCATCAAAATAAAAATATTCATCGAATACTATTTATCATGAAAACACTATTTATCCAACACTATTCATCAAACAATGTACTATTTATAAAAAATTGATACTTCTTATAAAACTTCTAAAAATTCAGCCTAGATTAATTTTGACATTTGAAATTCAAAAATGATGCCTATTTAACCCTAACAATTCATTAAGTATGAAAAATTTAACATTTAAAATATAAAAATCTTTTGTTACTAAAAATAATAACATATAGAAAATGAATAGTGAAATTGCATAGTTAAATTTCTGACAAAAATAAAATAAAATTATTTTATCATTAAAATTAAAAAAGGTGTGTATTAATCATACCATTTAATTAAAATTGTGATTATTACATATACCTTAATTTGTTATAATAATTATATCATTTCTAAAAAATAAAATTTAGGTCTGAAGTAATTCTATGTGCTTCTATTATAAAACATAATAAAAAAGTTATGAGGAGGAAAGAGATCCATAAATAAAAGAAGTACATTTTTTGGGTTGTTACATTCTTAACCCCTTAAATAAATTGCATCCTAGAAATTTTCTATTATTAGAAATTTATTACTATTAGAAAACATATCATTATAAAGTAATTTCATGTCTTAAAAAATATTATTCTTTAATAATTACATTTTCTAAAAATCCATCATAATGATTCATAAAAAGCTTGTGATTAAACAAACATATCCACGGGAGTGTCAAACCAAGAGTGAAACAAGGCCTGTTTTCATGTACCAGGATACCCTGGGTAAATCCCAAAACTGCTTGTAAGTGTTTTCACTCCTAGGTACATCTGTGCTAGATCCACATCCACTTGTTCGTATCCATACATGGATTTATTTGTTCAGAAACCACTTACTTAATATTTCAATAAAATACTAAGAAGATTTTATTTTGTTTTAAACTTTTATATAGGATTATTCATAAAGTTTTCATAGCCTAATTTCCATAAATAACTAAACTACCCTTTTATACAAACTTTGACATCCTGAGTTTTATTTACATAACCTTTCATTTCGGAGGATCTTTTAAAGTTTTGTGTCTTGGAAATCAGGAACATAATACATTAAAAAAACCTAAAACATTTTTCTATACCACTTGTAAGGATTCGTCATAGGTTCATCCTAAGTACAATTACTGTAACTCATAACCTGGAGACATAAATCAAAGGAAAGGGTGAGCAGAAGGCCCAGTAAGGGTAAACAAGGGAATCAGTTTACTCGTGATATCAATAAGAACTTGATAAAAAAAACATAAAGCCATGAGAAATAGAAGAAGAGTCATATCATAAGAAAAATAACATGAATCATAACTTGAATATGTGGCTGCAACATTTAGTTTAGACATTCATGAACATATCACCAAGGTACATCCCTAAGGTGTTATAGAAATTACCAAGGTTATTCACTAAGGTATCATGAAACTTTTCATCTATAGAGATTAAATTATTTACCCAATGAATAGAAGCACAATTAGGGAGAACCCTTAATATGTATTTATTTCCATGTGATCCACATAGATCATAATAAAAAATTTCATAAATAACACATAGAGAATAAAAGAAATGGGTTTCATTTCAAAATTATGACGTTTTAAAAGTGCTTAAAAACATGATCGTTATGTCATTTATAACCCATGGAAAAGGAATGAGGGTTTTATGTATATTAACTAAAGAACCAAATAAAACATTTTTATGTATTGATGAATACACCTATAAATGAAATAGGTTTGGTTATTCAAATAAATAAAAAAAGATAATTTCTTGATAAAAAAGAGAGAGGTTTTGATACAAAATTTCTACAGCATAACAACTATATAATATAGTTTTAGAAAAAATTAAAAAGAGGGTAAAAGAGTCACCCATTCATAAATAAATCATAATAAATTATGGGTATAGAATAAAAAATAAATAATATCACGGTATGGATATTTGAATGTCATATCACATGAAAAAGAAACTTGAAAGAAAAGAGAAGATGTGATTTCTGTTATGAAAAATTCGGCAGCCTAATGGCGTCGCTTAAAATTAAGAAAAATAATTTGATGGGAGTGGAAAGGGCCTCTCATAATTTGGACATAAAATGAACAGAAAAAAGGACATAGAATAATATACCCCAACATAATAAGATGGAAACTAGAAGACATAACATAAAGGAAGTCATGACTTAAAAGAGAAAGGTGAAAGGTTCCCTTACCTTGAAGAGTAACTTCAAAATCTCAAAGGTTGGGACCTTGGGGGGATTGAATGAACCTTGGAAAACCCCTTGGGTGGTAAAAATAAGAGACTTCATTGAGGAGGATTTCTGACTGAAAGGAATGAAGGAATGTGTTGGTATTTAGAGCAAAATTGATGGAATATTTTAATAATTTTCAAGGGACACCTCATTAGTGGTATTTTCCAAACCATGGGCTTGCCCATGGTATTTGACCATGGTATTGGACACTTGGGACAACTAATAACATATATTACTGTACAAAAGTCGACCAAAATTATTATATCATGATTACATCATTTATAATGTAATTAAATACACTAGAACTCAAAACTGTATTTTTACTATTCACTAAAAAATACAACATTTTATAAAAATATCATAAATTCACTCTAATCTAATATCGATGATCTAAATTAAAAAATGATATCCATTTTATGAATATAATTTTCTAAATTTTCTAAATTTAATTTTTAAATAAAATCATTATTTATTAAAAAACAACTCTAATACTATAACACATTTTGTAACACCTTGAGAAAGTAATCAAGGTCCCATAAAATTATCGTATATCCATAAGACAATAAAGTAAAAAATTAGGATTAAATTTTATGAAAATAAATTTCCATTTTAAATTATTAAATTAATTATAAAAATTGTAAATAAATTATTTATGACATACAAAAATACCAAAACTTATACTATGATCATTTTTTCACTTTTAAGATGTATAAATTGTATTTATACATTCGTGGGTGAAGTTTTTATTTTTTTGGTCGATTTACTATTCATTACTATTCATAAGGGTGTGTTACTATTGACCCAAAAATTATTTTGATCTTATTTAACCACATTTTCACCCTGATTACAACCATGTATGAAGAATTTTTGAAAATCATTTCATAGAAAAAGTTATTTAATAATAAAATATTTTTTTTACTATTAATCAAAATAAAACTATTAATCAAATAATATTCATCAAGAAAAAACTATTTATAAAACACTATTCATCAAATACAATAATATTTTTTAAAAAATTGATACTTCTTATAAAACTTCTAAAAATTCAGCCTAGATTAATTTTGACATTTTGAAATTAAAAAATGATGCTTATTTAACTCTAACAATTCTCTAAGTATGAGAAATTTAACATTTAAAATATAAAAATACTTAGTTTTTAAAAATAATAGCAGATACAAAATGAATAGTGAAATTGCATAGTTAAATTCCCGACACAAAAATAAAATAAAATTATTTTATCATTTAAATTTAAAAAGGGGTGTTTTAATCATACTATTTAATTAAAATAGTGATTATTACATATACCTTTATTTTTTATAATAATTATATCATTTCTAAAAACTACAATTTAGGTTCGAAGTAATTTGATGTGCTTCTATTGTAAAACATAATAAAAAGTTATCAGGAGGAAAGAGATCCACAAATAAAAGAAGTACATTTTTTGGGTCATTACATTCTTCCCCCTTAAATAAATGGCATCCTCACAATTTTCTCTTATTAGAAATTTATTACTTTTAGGAAACTTATCATTATAAAGTAATTTCATGTCTTAAAAATTATTATTCTTTAACAAAAATTATATTTTCTATAAACCCTTCATAATGATTCATAAAAGATTGTGATTAAACAAACATATCCCCTGGGAGTGTCAAACCAAGAGTGAAGCAAGACCCATTGTCATGTACCTGGATACCCTAGGTCAAGCCCAAAACTCCTTGTCAGTGTTTTCACTCATAGGTACATCTGTTCCGGAGCCACATCCACTTGTTCATATCCAGATAGGGATTTATTTGTTCGGAAACCACTTACTTAATATTTCACCAAAATACCAGGAAGTTTTCCATTTTTTAAACTTTTCTATAGGGTTCTTCCTAATGTTTTCATAGCCTAATTTCCATAAATAACTAAACAACCCTTTGATACCAACTATGACATTCTTCCTTTTATTTACATAACCTTTCATTTCATAGGATCTTTTAAAGTTTAGTGTCTTGGAAATTAGGAACATAATACATGAAAACAACATACTTTTTTTTTTCTAAACCACTTTTAAGGATTCATAATAGGTTCATCCTAAGTACAATTACTGTACCTCATAACTTGGAGACATACATCAAAGGAAAGGGTTAGTAGAAGGCCCAGTAAGGGTGAATAAGGGAATCAATTTACTTGTGATATCAATAAGAACTTGATAAAAAAAAACATAAAGCCATGAACAATGGAAGAAGAGGAATATAAGAATAAAAAGAACATGAATAATAACTTGAATATGTGGCTACATCATTTCATTTAGACATTCATGAACATATCACCAAGGTGCAACCCCAATGTGTCATAAAAATTACCAAGGTTATTCACCAACGTATCATGAAACTTGTTATCTTTAGAGATTAAATTCTTTACACAATGAATAAGATCAATATCAGGGAGAACCCTTAATATGTATTTATTTTCATGTGATCCACATATATAATAAACAAAAATTTCATAAATAACCCATTGAGAATAAAAGAAATGGGTTTCATTTCAAAATCGTGACGTTTTAAAAGTGCTTAAGAACATGATCGTTATGTCATTTATAACCCATGGAAAAGGAATGAGGGTTTTATGTATGTCAAATCCAGAACCAAATAAAGAAGTTTTATCTCTTTATTAATACAACCATAACTAAAATTGGTTTGGGTATTCACATAAAGAAAATAAGATAATTTCTTGAGAAAAAAGAGAGAGGTTTTGAGACGAAATTTCTGCAGCATAACGACTATATAACATGGTTTTAGAAAACATTGAAAAGAAGGTAAAAGAGTCACCCATTCATAAATAACTCATAATAAAGTATGGGTATATAATAAAAAAGAAATAATATCACGGTATGGATATTTGAATGTCATAGAACATGAAAAATAAACTTGAAAGAAAAGAGAAGATGTGATTTATTTTACAAAAAATTCAGCAGCCTAACGACGTTGCTTAAAATTAATAAAAGTTAGTTGATGAGAGTGGAAAGGGTATCTCATAATTTGGACATAAAATTAATAGAAAAAATGAAATAGAAGAATATACCCCAACATAATAAGATGGAAACTAGAAGACATAATATAAAGGAATTCATGACTTAAAAGTGGATGGTGAAAGGTTCCCTTACCTTGAAGAGTAACTTCAAAAGCTCAAAGGTTGGGAACTTGGGGGGCTTGAGGGAACCTTGGAAGAACTAATTGGGAGGTAAAAATACCAAACTTCATTGAGGAGGATTTTTTAATGAAAGTAATGAAGGAATGAGTTGGTATTTATAGTAAAAGTGATGGAATATTTTATTAATTTCTAAGGGACACCTCATTGGTGGTATTTGCAAAACCATGGGCTTGACCATGGTATTTGCAAAACCATGGGCTTGACCATGGTATTTGCCCATGGTATTGGACAATTGGGATAACTAATAACATATATTACTGTACAAAATTCTACCAGAATTATTACATCATGATTACGTCATTAATGATGTCATTAAACACACTAGAACTCAAAACTGTATTTTTACTATTCACCGAAAAACAAAACATTTTATAAAAATCTAATAAATTCACCCGAACCTAATATTGATTATATGAATTTAAAAATTAACTCCATTTTATGAAAATAATTTTCAAAATATTTTTAATTTAATTTTTAGATAAAATCATTATTTATTAAAAAAACAACTCTAAAACTATAATGCATTTTGTAACACCTTGAGAAAGTAATCATGGTCCCATAAAATTATAATTTTACCATAAGACAATAAAGTAACAAATTATTATTAAAATTTATGAAAATATATTTTCATTTTAAATTATTAAATTAATTATAAAATTGTAAATAATATATTTATGACATACAAAAATACCGAAACATATACTATGACCGTTTTTTCACTTTTAAGATGTCTAAATTGTATTTATACATTCATAGGTGAAGTTTATATTTTTTTGGCTGATTTACTATTAATTACTATTCATTATTTTTCATAAGGGTGTGTTACTATTCACTCAAAAATTATTTTGATCTTATTTAACCACATTTTTTTTACCCTGATTACAACCATGTCTGACATATTTTTGAAAATAATTTCATAGAAAAAGTTATTTAATAATAAAATATTTTTTTTATGATTAATCAAAATAAAACTATTAATCAAATACTATTAATAAAGAAAACACTATTTATCTAACACTATTCATCAAATAAAATACTATTTATCAAAAAATTGATACTTCTTACAAAAATTCTTAAAATTCAGCCTAGATTAATTTTGACATTTGAAATTCAAAAATGATTCTTATTTAACCCTAAAAATTCTCTAAGTATGAGAAATTAAACATTTAAAATATAAAAATCCTTAGTAATTAAAAATAATAGCAGATAGAAAATGAATAGTGAAAGTGCATAGTTAAATTTCTGACATAAAAAAAATTATTTTATCATTTAAATTTAAAAAGGGGTGTTTTAATCATACTATTTAATTAAAATAGTGATTATTCCATATACCTTAATTTTTTATAATAATTATATCATTTTTGAAAACTACAATTTAGGTCTGAAGTAATTTGATGTTCTTCTATTGTAAAACATAATAAAACGTTATCAAGTAGAAAGAGATCCATAAATAAAAGAAGTACATTTTTTTTGGATAGTTACATTATTCCCCCCTTAAATAAATTGCTTCCTTGAAATTTTCTCTTATTAGAAATTTATTATTATTAGGAAACTTATCATTATAAAGTAATTTCATGTCTTGAAAAATATTATTCTTTTACAACAATTAGATTTTCTATAAATCCTTCATAATGATTCATAAAAAGCTTGTGATTAAATAAACATATCTCCCGGGAGTGTCAAACCAAGAGTGCAACAAGAACCTTTTTCGTGTACTAGGATACCCCGGGTCAAGCCCGAAGCTCCTTGTCAATGTTTTCACTCTTAGGTACATCTGTGCCAGAGCCACATCCACTTGTTCGTATGAATATAGGAATTTATTTATTCGAAAACCACTTAATATTTCACCAAAATACCAGGAAGTTTTTTTAACTTTTCTATAGGTTTATTCCTAAATTTTTCATAGCATAATTTCTATAAATAACTAAACTAACCTTTGATACCAACTATGACATCCCTCCTTTTATTTAGACAACCTTTCATTTCAGAGGATCTTTTAATTTTTAGTGTCTTGGAAATCAGAAACATAATACATGAAAATAACATAAAAAATTCTTCTAAACCACATGTAAGGCTTCATCATAGGTTCATACTAAGTACAATTACTGTATCTCATAACTTGGAGACATACATCAAAGGAAAGGGTGAGCAGAAGGCCCAGTAAGGTTAAACAAGGGAATCAGTTTACTTGTGATATCAATAAGAAGTTGATAAAAAAACATAAATCCATTAGAAATGGAAGAAGAGGAATATCATAATAAAAATAACATGAATAATAAATTGAATATGTGGCAACAAAATTTAATTTATACATTCATGAACATATCACCAAAGTGCATCCCCAAGGTTTCATAAAAATTACCAAGGTTATTCACTATGGTATTGTGAAACTTGTCATCTCTATAGATTAAATTCTTTAACCAATGAATAGGTGTGCTATCAGGGTGAACTATTAATATGTAATTATTTTCATGTGATCCACATAGATCATAATAAAACATTTCTTAAATAACCCATATAAAATAAAAGAAATGGATTTCATTTCAAAACCGTGATGTTTTAAAAGTGTTTAAAAACATGATCGTTATGCCATTTATAACACATGGAAAAGGAATAAGGGTTTTATGTATGTCAACTCAAGAACCAAATAAACCATTTTTATTTCTTTATGAATACAAACAGAACTAAAATAGGTTTGGGTATTCAAATAAAATAATAAGATAATTTCTTGAGAAAAAAAGAGAGAGGTTTTGTGATGAAATTATTGTAGTATAATAGCTATATAACATGGTTTTAGAAAACATTTAAAAGAGGAGAAAAAAGTCACCCACTCATAAATAACTCATAATATAGTATGGATAAAGAAAAAATAATATCATGGTATGGATATTTGAATGTCACACCACGTGAAAAAGAAACTTGAAAGAAAAGAGAAGATGCAATTTTTTTTACGAACAATTCGGCTGCCTAACGACGTCGCTTAAAATTAATAAAAATAAGTTTATGAGAGTGGAAAGGGTATATCATAATTTGTACATAAAATTAACATAAAAAATTGCATAGAAGAACAAACCCCAACATAATAATATGGAAACTAGAATACATAACATGAAAGAAGTCATGACTTAAAAGAGGAAGGTGAAAGGTTCCCTTACCTTGAAGAGTAACTTCAAAAGCTCAAAGGTTGGGACCTTGGGGGGTTTTAGGGAACCTAGTAAGAAATCCTTGGGAGGTAAAAATACCAAACTTAATTGAGGCGGATTTTGTAATAAAAGGAATGAAGGAATGGGTTGGTATTTATAGCAAAAGTGATGGAATGTTCTATTAATTTCCAAGGGACACCTCATCGATGGTATTTGAAAAACCTTGAGCTTACCCATGGTATTTGAACATGGTATTGTCCACTTGAGAAAAATAATAACATATATTATGGTACACAAGTTGAACATAATTATTACATCATGATTACATCATTAATGATGTCATTAAACACACCGGAACTCTAAACTGTATTTTTACGATTCACTAAAAAACAAAACATTTTATAAAAATATCATAAATTCACTCTAAACTAATATCAATGATATGAATTAAAGAATTAACTTCATTTTATGAAAATAATTTTCTAATTTTTTTTAATTTAATTTTTAAATAAAATCATTATTTATTCAAAAAAACAACTATAAAACTATAATGCGTTTTCTAACACCTTGAGAAAGTAATCGAGGTCCCATAAAATTTTCATATAACCATAAGACAATAAAGTAATGAATTATGATTACATTTTATGAAAATAAATTTCCATTTTAAATTATTAAATTAATTAGAAAATTGTAAATAAAATATTTATGACATACAAAAATACCAAAACTTACACTATGATCATTTTTTACTTTTAAGATGTCTAAATTGTATTTATATATTCATGGGTGAAGTTTCTATTTTTTGGGTCGATTTAATATTCATTACTATTCATAAGGGTGTGTTACTATTCACCTAAAAATTATTTTTATCTTATTTAACCACATTTTTTACCCTGATTATGACCATGTATAATGGATTTTTGAAAACCTTTTCATAGAAAAAGTTATTTAATAATAATTTTTTTACTATTCATAAAAATAACACTATTCATAAAATACTATTCATCAAGAAAACACTATTTATCCAACACTATTCATAAAAAAAAATCTATTTATCAAAAAATTGATTCTTCTCATAAAGCTTCAAAAAATTCACCCTAGATTAATTTTGACATTTGAAATTCAAAAATGATGATTATTTAACCCTAACAATTCTCTAAGTATGAGAAATTTAACATTTAAAATATAAAAAATCCTTATTTATTAAAAATAATAGCGGATATAAAATGAATTGTGAAATTTCATAGTTAAATTTCTGAAAAAAATTATTTTATCATCTAAATTTAAAATGGGGTGTTTTAATCATACTATTTAATTAAAATAGTGATTATTCCATATACCTTAATTTTTTATAATAATTATATCATTTCTAAAAACTATAATTTACGTCCTAATTAATTAGATGTGCTTCTATTGTAAAACATAATAAAATTTTATCAGGATGAAAGAGATCCATAAATAAAAGAAGTACATTTTTGGGTCGTTACATATACAATAACCCCTGAAGGGAAATGCTAGATTGGTGTGGTAATTATATACATATAAATATATACATAACTTCATTGAAAGTTCCAAATGGGCCTTCATATCATATAAATATCACAACCATTTTGTAAAACACTTTGAATTGCCAACGGGGCATTCAAACTATTTAGAAACTGACTTTCTTTTATACAATTCAAAGCACCCTTTTTATGATTGAAATGCCAAACAGAAATACCATTTGAGATATCCTAAACTTAGAAGGTTCCAAATGGGCCCTTAAGACAAACATTCGCCAAACATAATCCAAGTACCAAATGGTCATACCATTTGAGATTTCATTTTAAACCACTTTTAGAAATCGTCTAAGAGAACCAACATTATTTAGATACCAAAAACCATTTAAAGAACCAAGGTTTGTGGATAAACACCATTTAAAGTTACATCTTCATTTAAGGGCATATAAAATGTGTGCACTTCGTGCACCCTTGGATGTTCCTATATCCAATTACACCTTTTAAGCTTCTAAAAACACACCTGAAATACCCTTTTGAAATCCAACACACACCAAGGATCTTCCAAAATAAGTTTCCAATTTCATACAAAATTTAATAAACCACTTTCACTATTTATAAAATGCTACCAAATGACTTAACCAGGGTTTGCACATAAATCACACCCAATGCCTCATGAAAAATATTTCTTAAAACTAAATGCATAACAAACCTTTTCATAATCTACTTTAGCACCACACATCTAGTTTAATAAACCAATTAAAAAATTTATAAAACAACTCCAAGGAGCACAACAAGACTTTACATAATTGATACACCCAATTTCATAAAGAACAAACCAAATTTAAGCCAAATGATTATATGATATTTTCAAAAACCACTTTCTCATCACAAACATAATTTATAAAACATGCCAAAAATATATAAGCATGTATAACATCTTCATCAATAATGTTCAAGAATGATGTCACCTAAAAAATTATTTTTAAAAAATTCTAAAAATTTTAAAACACCATATTAAACTAACTACATACTTTAAAAATGTTCAAATAAAATTTTAAAAATTATCAAACAATATTTGGGACCTTATAAAACACACTTAACATATCCACATAAAGGAATAAACCAAGAATCACCTCAAAAAACATTTTAATGAAATTATACTAATTTGAAAACACCCTAATAGGCTATCCAAGAGCATCATGGGTATGAAAAACATGTATAAAAATTTAATTTAAACTATTCAAGAATCAGAGATTTTTTTAGAAAGAAAAAAACACGGATAACCTACCTTGCTGGTGTGTGAACGCAACGAAACTCTAGAAGGAGGGAGTGAACACCCCAAAGACCAATCTAAACACCCTATAAAATGATAAAATTCAAGAATTTCCATACCTAAAACCCTAGGGTTTTTCCATGTAAAGAAACCCATAAAGACAACCAAGGAAGCTCACCGGGGGGTGGGGGGGAGGGGGTCATGCACTGGGGAGGAGGTCGGCTGAAGGAGGGATATGCATCGGGAAGGTGGTCAGCTAGAAGAGGGCCACACACCGGAGAGGTGGTTGGCCGATGGTGTCGTGTGAGAAGGGAAGGGATAAGGGGGTGGCACTATGAAAGGGGGAACCAGAGGGAGGTGTGGCCACTAGAGGGAGGTCGTCGGAGGAAGTCACGGTGGAGAGGATGCGCAAGGTGGGGTGCGATGTGCTATGCAGGTGAGGGGGAGAAGAAGGTTCATAGAAGGGGAGGGAGGAGAGATGAGGAGACTAAAACCCTAAAAAATATATATAATAACTTAATAATAATAATAATAATAATAATAATATTAATCATCATATTAATAATATTCAATTAATTTTTAATAATAATAATATTAATAATAATTTAATAATAATAATATTAATAATAATTTTGATAACAATAATATTATTATCTACAATAATAATATTTTTATTATTATGTTTTAAACATTCAATTTGTTTTATTTTCATAAAATTTATTTATTCTAAATATTGAGAAATTTCAAGGTCACCTAAGCTGACCACACAGTTACCGCTAACCATGAAGTGCCTGTGCACCGACCCAAAACTCACAAAAATTGCCAAACTTGAAAAAAATTTCACCAAAACACAACTTGAGACTCAATGAGAATATAAAAAGATAATAAATAATAAAATAAAATATTTTTAAATGTCGGGGTGTGACACTTATTATAATTCCTTGAAGAATCTAAATATTCATCTCATTGTTTCCTCACCAGTATCTTGATGCCACTGCGACCACTCCACAGTTGGTCCCACACTCCCATGACCCATTCATCATAAGAGTCATATGCCCACAACCGATATGTCACTCTCCTACCATATGAGTTTTATTATCATAAAATCACTCAATAAACTCCCAACCACCACAATCCATGCTCTATTTATCACCAACCTCAAGATTTGACATGGTCATAACTCTCTCACATAAGTGGAAGTACATATGACAACCCTGCTTTTTATTACAACTTAAACATGCTTTATTACATAAAACTTCACTTGATACAACAAAGAAGATCGAGAGGTTTAGTGTCTTTGGGGCTTAGGATCATTACATAAAAACATTAAACTTTAAATACAACATCTTTATTGAAAACTTCCTTTACATGACCACTACATTCCTTCGTACTTATCATTGCATGGGATAACCTGAGGACATGCATAAGAAAAGGGTGAGCTATAAAGCCCAGTAAGGGAGTACACAATGAATAACATGAGGAGTACAATACATGTTAGGCAATAGGCATATCAATAGAGAATAAGAGAAACATGAACATAAATGCATTATAAAGCATGATAATCATAACATGGAAATGTGGCAACAACACTTAACATTGAATTTGCATGAGCCAAGGCTCATTGCACATGGATCATGAGTAAACCCTCATTGCACTTGAAGCATGAGTAAAACCTCGTTTCACTTCAATTAGCATGAGTAAATACTCATTGCACATGACGTATCATGATACTATACTTTACCCAATGCATTGGAGCGCTATAAAGGGTGCACCCATCTTAAACATTTCATTTCATGCATAAGTGTGCCACATGGATCATAAAACATAGATTCATAAAACATAATCATTTCTTCCACGATAAAGGAATTTGGAATTAATACATGAAACTTTACAATAAATATGTAAATGTTCATAAAGGTGAATACCCTTGATGGAGAAATGGGCATGGTATTCACTACACAAAGACATTGGCTTAGAAAATCGGTGCGATTTCGGCAGCGTAACGGCGTGACATAAGAATTCATAAAAAAGGTTGATGAGAGAGAAATGAGTTCCTCATCATATTTACATGTAATGGATAGTAAGTAGGTCATATATATACATGTCCCAACAATCGAAATGGAATTTAGATTCATGATACAAAAGTATTGCTTGAATGTAAAAGAAGAGAGAGAAGTTCCTTTCGGAATTTCGGCATAGTAACGGGTGTACATGGGAGACATTTAATGAGAGAGCAAGGGTTCTCCCATAATTCAAACAATAAGAGGGAATTATGGGGGAGGTGTGAAACCATACCCCAACATTCATAATTAAAATAAAAAGGGCAATACAACTTAAAGAAAATTGACAAAAATGAGAAAGGAAGAAAAAACCCTTACTTGGAAGTGTTCTTACAAAGGCTAGAGAGAGGCTTGTGAGAGGCTTCTTGGGAGATTGGGGAACCTTGAGAGGATTCTAGAGATAGTAGGGCAGAGGTGGGACGAACTTCAAGGGCTTTGTGTGAGGAGGAAGTGAGAGCTTGGGTGGGTTTATATAGGAAAGGTGAGAGAATTCTTTATTATTTAGGTTTGGGACCCCTTATACTAAAATAATCCAAACCACAAACCATACCATGGTATTTTCCCATGGTTTCTGGAAAAAGAAAGAGGAAAAAAATATTTTACAAGGCCAAGGTCCTAACTTATTAAAAAATTAGGGTTGCTTATGTGGAGGTGAGTCACACTCCCATGGAAATTAATTTAAAAAGGCAAAGTGTTGAATAAGTCTTGAGGGCTCCATTAATGCTTTGAAAAGTAAGTCAAACAAACCTAAAACCTCATTATTTTAATGATAAAACACATATTGGCCGAACATAAGGATTATGGTATTTTATTACATCACCATTGGGTCATTATGATGTCATAAAACACATTATATATTTAAATGGTATTTAATTTTTACACAAAATTTTGACGGTCTCAGAAAATTATAAAAATTTCACCGTTGGATAATTTTGACGTTATGATTCCAAAAATAATATTTATTTTATCTAAATAATTTTCTAAATATGTGAATTTTCACTTTTAAAATAAAAACCGACATTTATCAAAAATTCACGGGTTTTGACAGAAATGGATTTCAAACCTTAATAAAAATTTTAATTGCATTCATAAAATTATTAGATTATTATATTTAATAAAAATTAATTTAATATTAATAATAATATTTTATTAAAATATTATTTAATTCAAAAAATCCTTTAATTTAATAAAATATAATTATTAATTAAATAATAACTAAAAACACCATTTGTACTTTAAAAACTAATTATAATGTATCAAAAAATGACTAGAAATTATATTCATTATTATATACAAAAATAATGCACATGAACATATCACTACTTATTTGTTACATAACCCCTTAAAATAGACGCATAAGACCTAAGGGTAAGGTGTGCGATGGTGACAGACTCTTGGGGTGGCTCGGATAACATCGCTCGAGTTGTAATTTCAATCAACTTCCACTTTTCCTGTAGACGATCACGTTCGAGCTTGACTTGATGAAGCTCAGCTTGGGCTTGGTCAAGGGAAAAGCCCAAAGACGCCTCCTCTTTTCCGAGCTCCGACAAATGGGCTTCGTATGGGGAAATTCTACTGGATGAGGCCATCGCTTCCTTTGTCTGAGTAAAAATTGGGTTCGTTAAATCCATGTAATTATACTACTCATGTGATCACTGTTCAATGGCTATAAAAGTAACAGTCAGAAATCTTATCATAAAACCAAAGAAGTTGACATCTTATAAATTTTTTTTTCATAAAGATACATTTAACTGGATCAAGAAGGATTTTCATTAATGAAACTTTGGGTCGTTACAATATTCCCCCCTTAAGAAATTTTGCCCTCAAAATTTTCCTTTTCCCACACTAAAACAAATGTGGGTAACTTAGCTTCATCAAATCCTCCGACTCCCAAGTTGCTTCTTCAAACTTGTGGTTTCTCCACAACACCTTGACGAGGGGCATTGTCTTATTTTGTAGAACTTTTTCTCTACGATATAAGATCTTAACTGGTTGCTCCTCATAAGAAAGATCGTCTTCTAATTGTACCACCTCGGAAGAGAGTACATGTGAAGGGTCTGGTATGTACTTCCTTAAGAGGGATACATGGAAGACATCATGCACCTTGTCTATAGTAGGTGGAAGTGCTAGTCGATAGGCCACAACCCCAACACGATCAAGAATCTCGAAGGGGCCGATGTACCTTGGACTTAACTTCCCTTTCTTTCCAAACCTCATGACCTTCTTCCATGGAGATATGCGTAAAAACACCATGTCTCCGACTTTAAACTCAAGGTCTCATCGACGATTATCTGCATAACTCTTCTGTCGACTTTGGGCTACCTTGATATGCTGGTGAATGGTTTTCACCTTCTCCACCATTTCTTAGACCATTTCTGGTCCAAGAAGCTTACGTTCACCGACCTCATCCCAACAAGCTGGTGTTCTACACCTTTTCCCATATAGGGCTTCATATGGTGCCATTTGGATGCTTGAGTGGAAACTATTATTATAAGAGAACTCAACTAGAGTAAGATTTTGATCCCATCCTCCTTTAAAGTCCATTGAGCATGCTCTTAACATATCCTCAAGTGTTTGGATAGTCCGCTTGGATTGGCCATCAGTTTGAGGATGATAGGCCGTACTGAAGTTCAGTTTAGTATTCAGAGCATGTTGAAGACTCTTCTAAAACTTAGAGGTAAATCTTGGATCTCGGTCAGACACAATAGATAGTGGTACTCCATGCAACTGTACCACTTCCTTGATATATATCTGTGCCAGTTGATCCAAAGAGAAACCCTCTCGAATAGTAATGAAGTGTGCAGTCTTTGTAAGACGATCCACAACAACCCAGATTACATTGTTGCCTTTGGATGTCCTTGGAAGTCCGGTGACAAAGTCCATGGTGATGTTCTCCCATTTCCATTCTGGTATGAGCAATGGTTGCATCATCCCCTTAGACTTCTGCCTCTCTGCCTTCACTTTCTAACACACCAGGCACTTTGATGTATATTCAGTGATCTCCTTCTTCATATTATCCCACCAATAGTTTTCTCAGAGATCTCGATACATCTTTGTGCTCCCTGGGTGAATAGAGAAATTTGAACTATGTGCATCATCCAAAAGTTCCTTCTTCAGCTCCGAACTTGATGGAACACATAGTCTTTTTCCAAACCGCACAATTCCTTCTTCATTAACATTAAACTCTGAGGATTTTCCCTTTTTGATAGCTTCCACTTTTTCTTGGATTCCCGCATCATCCTTTTGAGCATCCTTTAACCTTTACAAAAGGGATGGTTGAGCAATCATTTGTGAAAGGATTGATGATGTTACCTTCTTTATGATTCCCACGTCCATCTTCATCAAGTATAAGAAGATTGGATCCTTCTCAATTCTCATCATTGATAGAATCGCTGGATCCTTTCTACTTAGGGCATCCGCCACCTTGTTCGCTTTCCCAGGGTGGTAATGTATTGAACAGTCATAATCCTTGATGAGCTCTATCCATCTTATCTGGCGCATATTAAGCTCTTTCTATGTGAATATATATTTAAGACTCTTGTGGTCAGTATATATCTCACATTTCTCTCCATAGAGATAATGCCGCCAAATTTTCAAGGAAAAGATCACCGCCGCCAACTCCAGATCATGCATTGGATAGTTTCTCTCATGGATTTTCAACTGCCTTGAGGCATAGGATATCACTTTATCATTCTGCATCAGCACACATCCTAAGCCCTTCTTTGAATCATCACTGAATACCACAAGAAGCTCCCCACTTGTGGGTAAAGTGAGCACGAGTGCAGTGATAAGCCTCATTTTCAACTCCTTGAAGCTTTCTTCGCATTCATCACTCCAAGAAAATTTTACTCCCTTTCGAGTTAGCTTGGTAAGTGGGTTGGAAAATCGTGAGAAATTTCTCAAAAATCGTCGATAGTATCCAGCTAACCCCAAGAAGCTACGGATATCCGTTACCGATGTTGGCCTCGGCTATCCCTCAGTTGCATCTGTTTTGGAGGGGTCCACAGATATCCCATTGCTTGTGATGATATGGCCCAAGAATGAGACCTCCTTCAACCAGAAGTCACACTTTCTGTACTTGGCATAGAGCTTCTCCTTGCGCAAAGTCTCCAGTACAATTCTTAAATGCTCCTCATGGTCCTCCTTGGTTTTGGATTATATAAGAATATCATCTATAAAGACTACCACAAATTTGTCTAGGTAATCTCTAAAGACTCTATTCATCAAGTCCATGAATATTGCTAGAGCATTGGTGAGTCCGAAAGGCATTACTATGAATTCATAGTGCCCGTACCTTGTACGAAAAGCAGTCTTGGGTATATCTTCCTTCTTCACCCTTACTTGATAATATCCCGACCGCAAGTCCACCTTGGAGAAGTATTGTGCTCCACGCAGCTGATCAAACAAGTCATCGATTCTTGGGAGAGGATACTTGTTCTTTATTGTTATTTTGTTAAGTTCACGATAATCGATGCAAAGCCGCATTGACCCATCCTTCTTCTTGACGAAGAGGACTCGTGCACCCCATGGTGATGCACTTGGGCGTATAAACACTTTATCCAGATTCTCCTGTAGTTGTTTCTTTAGCTCTTCAAGCTCAACAAAATCCATTCTATATGGAGTCTTGGATATTGGTAGTGCCCCAGGTATATGTTCAATTGAGAACTCAACATCTCTTCTTGGAGGAAGACCAGGAAGTTCCTCGGGAAATACTTCAGCGAATTCCCTCACAATAGGCATTTCTTCAAGGGTGGTTTCTTCCTTGGACTCAATCATCTGAGACAGATATGCGTGCTCATAAGGCAGTAATATCCATGCTTGAGATGATGGAGCTAAAGGAGATTCATCTTCCTCCTGACACTTGTAAAGAATCGGGGGTCGATTCTCCATATGGAGTGTGATTTCCCTCTCCCGACAATTTATATTGGCTCTATATAAGGAAAGACAATCCATGCCAAGAATTGCATCAAATTCCACCAAAGGGAGTATGATGAGGTTCTCTGGGAAATTCAATCCACAGATTATAACAGGGGAGGACTTATACTAATGGGATGCAATGATTTCCCCATTTTCCGTACTCACCGACATCTTTACTTACATGATTTGTAGTGGTGTAGGGATTGTTCTACTAAACTTTTGAGATATAAAAGAATGCGTAGAACCTGAATCAAAAAGTATGTTCGCTATTCTTGAATGAATAACTAGCGTACCTGTCACCACTTCGTTGTCGGGGTTTACTTCGGAAGAAGTGATGGAAAAGTTCTTCCTTGCTGTCTTGGAGGTTGCTGGTTGCCTCCGATAACCCTTGGATTAGGGCACTGATTTGCAAAATGACCCGGTTATTTGCATTTGTAGCATTGAACAACGCGTTGAGGTTCGAACGGAGCGTTCCTCTCCTCTGTCGCAGCCGCGGGTCCTTCTTGCTGACAGTTAACAGCTAGGTGCCCTTCTCTTCCACACTTGAAGCATTTTCTTGTCCCCCTAAGGCAATTTCCAAGGTGCTTCTTTCCACACTTTTGGAAAGTGGGGTGCTGGAATTTCTTAGCGCCGTTGGATTTATCCATCGGAACACCAGCATTGAAGTCCACCTTACGCTTCTTGTCCCCATGATACCCCTGTGATTCTCCGATCTCCATTTCAACCTTGAGGGCACATCGGACAATTTACTCATAGCTGTCGAAGTCACGGATCACTAATGCTTTCTGCAAGCTAGGATTTAGCCCACCAAAGAAGCGAACAACCTTGAATTCGGGGGTAACGACAAAGCCGGAAGCGTATCGTACAAGCCTTGTGAAGTTTTCCTCGTACGCTCCCACAGATTCTTCATCTTTCTGTTTGAGGGAAAGGAAGTCCCTTTCCATCTTAAGACGGAGGGTGTGTGAAAAATATTTATCGAAAAACATCTTCCGGAATTCCTTCCATTCCAAAGCCTCGATCTCCTCCTCAGGCTTCGTATTTTTGATCAACGCCCACCATTGATTAGCTTCACCCTCCATACGATAAGCCGCCAGGAGAACCTTCTCTTTTTTAGAGCATTGGAGGATGGAGAATATCTTTTCAATGGAGTTGATCCATTGTTCAGCAATCGTGGGATCATATGATCCACTAAAAGTAGGAGGCCTTTGTCTCATGAAGCTTTCAATAGCGACTTGTTCTTTCTTAGGGGGGGGGGGGGTTGAACGTTCCTATTGACCAGTGTTTCTATTCAAAACTAGAGTTAGCTGAGAGAGAAGCGTGACAAAGTTCGCGATTCCCGCTCCCATTGGATTGGGCATCTCATAAGTACAATCATCACACTGATCTTCACAACGGTTGTTAGCCCGAGTTCTCCTATTACCGGCCATTGGATGGAATAAAAGAAAAGTTAGGGGTAAAACATAAAGGGTAATCCAAAGACAAAAGTTGATTACTTATAAATAAAATTTAATCTCATTAACTCATGAGTCTATAGGATTCAATCCAGGCTTTTCATGATCTTCCTTCTAACATATATTCTTAGGGGCATTTTTCCCTTAATAAGGGTTCATACTAAGATTGTGAATTTATCAAAACATATACCCCGGGAGTGTCGTAACCAAGAGTGCAGCAAGGCCTGTTGTCGTGCACCAGTTCCCGTTCGAGTCTAGCTCAAAGCGGTGTTTTTGGGTTTTACCCCTAGGATACATCTGTGCCAGAGCCGCCTCTACCTGCTCGTATCCAGACAGGGATGTATTTGTTTGATAAACCACTTACTTAGTATTCACCAAAACTTAGGGATGCTTTTATTATACTTATTCTTGTATCTAAGGCTTTACTAGGGTTTCCTAATCCCAAAAATAACTAAACCTATCCTCTGATACCAACTATGACAACCCTACTTTTTATTACAACTTAAACATGATTTATTACATAAAAATTCACTTGATACAACAAAGAAGATAAAGAGGTTTAATGTCTTTGGGGATTAGGATCATTACATAAAAACATTAAACTTGAAATACAACATCTTTATTGAAAACTTCCTTTACATGACCACTACATTCCTTCGTACTTATCATTGCATGGGATAACCTGAGGACATGCATAAGAAAAGGGTGAGCTATAAAGCCCAGTATGGGAGTACACAATGAATAACATGAGGAGTAAAATACATGTTAGGCAATAGGCATATCAATAGAGAATAAGAGAAACATGAACATAAAGGCATGATAAATCATGATAATCATAACATGGAAATGTGGCAACAACACTTAACATTGAATTAGCATGAGCCAAGGCTCATTGAACTTGAAGCACGAGTAAACCCTCGTTGCACTTGAATTAGCATGAGTAAACACTCATTGCACATGACGTATCATGATACTATACTTTACCCAATGCATTGGAGCGCTATAAAGGGCACACCCTTCTTAAACATTTCATTTCATGCATAAGTGTGCCACATGGATCATAAAACATGGATTCATAAAACATAATCATTTCTTCCACGATAAAGGAATGTGGAATTCATACATGAAACTTTACAATCAATATGTAAATGTGAATAAAGGTGAATAACCTTGATGGAGAAATGGGCATGGTATTCACTACACAAAGACATTGGCTTAGAAAATCGGTGCGATTTCGGCAGCGTAACAGCGTGACATAAGAATTCATAAAAAAGGTTGATGAGAGAGAAAGGGGTTCCTCATCATATTTACATGTAATGTAAAGTAAGTAGGTCATATATATACATGTCCCAACAATCAAAATGGAATTTAGATTCATGATACAAAAGTATTTCTTGAATGTAAAAGAAGAGAGAGAAGTTCCTTTCGGAATTTCGGCATAGTAACGGGTGTACATGGGAGGAATTTAATGAGAGAGAAAGGGTTCTACAATAATTCAAAAAATAAGAGGGAAGTATGGGGGAGGTGATAAACCATACCCCAACATTCATAATTGAAATAAAAAGGGCAATACAACTTAAAGAAAATTGACAAAAATGAGAAAGGAAGAAAAAACCCTTACTTGGAAGTGTGCTTCCAAAGGCTAGAGAGAGGCTTGTGAGAGGCTTCTTGGGAGGTTGGGGCACCTTGAGAGGATTATAGAGAGATTAGGGCAGAGGTTGGATGAACTTAAAGGGATTTGAGTGTGGAGGAAGTGGGAGCTTGGGTGGGTTTATATAGGAAAGGTGAGAGAATTCTTTATTATTTAGGTTTGGGACCCCTTATATTAAAATAATCCAAACCACAAACCATCCCATGGTATTTGCCCATGGTTTCTGGAAAAGGAAAGAGGAAAAAAATATTTTACATGGCCAAGGTCCGAACTTATTAAAAAATTAGGGTTTCTTATGTGGAGGTGAGTCACACTCCCATGGAAATTAATTTAAAAAGGCAAAGTGTTGAATAAGTCTTGAGGGCTCCATTAATGCTTTGAAAAGTAAGTAAAACAAACCCAAAAACTCATTATTTTAATGATAAAACACATATTGGACGAACTTAAGGATTATGGTATTTTATTATATCACCATTGGGTCATTATGATGTCATAAAGCACATTATATATTTAAATGGTATTTAATTTTTACCCAAAATTTTGACTGTCTCAGAAAATTATAAAAATTTCACCGTTGGATAATTTCAACGTTCTGATTCCAAAAATAATATTTATTTTATCTAAATAATTTTCTAAATATGTGAATTTTCACTTTTAAAATAAAAACAGACATTTATAAAAAATTCACGGGTTTTGACAGAAATGGATTTCAAACCTTAATAAAAATTTTAATTGCATTCATAAAATTATAAGATCATTATATTTAATAAAAATTAATTTAATATTAATAATAATATTTTATTAAAATATTATTTAATTCAAAAAATCCTTTAATTTAATAAAATATAATTATTAATTAAATAATAACTAAAAACACCATTTGTACTTTAAAAACTAATTATAATGTATCAAAAATGACTAGAAATTATATTCATTATTATATAAAAAAATAATGCACATGAACATAGTACTACTTATTTGTTACATAACCCCTTAAAATAGCCGCATAAGACCTAAGGGTAAGGTGTGCGATGGTGACAGACTCTTGGGGTGGCTCGGATAACATCGCTCGAGTTGTAATTTCAATCAACTTCCAGTTTTCCCGTAGATGATCACGTTTGAGCTTGACTTGATGAAGCTCAGCTTGGGCTTGGTCAAGGGCAAAGCCCAAAGACGCCACCTCTTTTCCGAGCTCCGATAAATGGGCTTCGTATGGGGCAATTCTACTGGATGAGGCCATCGCTTCCTTTGTCTGAGTAAAAATTGGGTTCGTTAAAGCCATGTAATTATACTACTCATGTGATCACTGTTCAATGGATATAAAAGTAACGGTCAGAAATCTTGTCATAAAACCAAAGAAGTTGACATCTTATAAAAACATTTTTCATAAAGAGACATTTAACTGGATCAAGAGGGATTTTCATTAATGAAACTTTGGGTCGTTACAGTACAACATCACCGTTCTTAGATTTTTAGAAAAACACCTTTGAATTTTTTTGATATTCATTCTATAATGAGGGTTTCTATATCCAATATGCAATGGTGCACTCCCCACCATATGAATCCACTTATAGCACTCCTAGATCACAACTCCAACAGTCACTACTCTTTTGAGCTATGCTCAACACATTCTAACAACACCCAATGCTTCCATCTGGTAAAAACCTGATCATATGTACTACCACACTCTGAACCCTCTAATATGTCACCCTTCATTGTAGGGTAATCTCAAAAACTTCCATTCAGAGGACCCAAACCTCTCCACCCACAAGAGTGTCATCCACTCTTTGTTACCCTACTTTAAGAGAGACTCATTAACTGAGACACACAATGAACCTACGAATCTCTACCAAGTCATCATGAACTAATGTCTACCATGGAACCAGCACCACCACACATCTTAATCTTATTCAATACCCAAATGATTATCAAAGGACTATAAAAAATCTGTTTTATGGATCCAATGATTAATAGGCCCCACACATAGCTAACACATACCACCTTATTCCTATAAAAATAACGGGTTCTTACCTCCCATCCACTGATCTTATAAATCCAATGACATCACGCATCTCAAGAATGTGCTTAATCCTCTATACCATCAATCCTTGGGGCCATGTGTTCCCATATTATGTTTTCCCCAATGGACTCAAAGTACAAAGACCCATTCATTACCAAAAGTAGGTTCAAACACCCACTCAAGCACCTGACCATGATCCATAGTTTGTTAGCCGCATCGGCCTTGGGGAATCCTTGATATTTTCATATAATAGGATTGAAATCACTATCAAGTCAATTATAACTCCATGAATACCGCAAGACCACCTATTAACCAGGCATCATTCCTATACAAAGTGTCTAACCATCCTTTCCACACACCCTCACAGAACAAAAAACCACAGGGTCAGGCATCATAATGATCATGCCTTCACATCTTGATTAAAATCCACAAGAACTATCACTTAGGGAATCATAACCCAAAAAGGAATGGTAAATCACAATTTTTCTCAACCCTTATAAGGGTATACTCACCCAAATGTCAGATCATTCCCCAAACTGCAACACCTCAATAGAACCATCTCTCATGAGCCGAGCATTCTCAAGGTATCTACCTGCCTAAACTACATGCATCCAAGTAATTCTTATGTCTTAGTTCCATACCATAGTGTTTCACCATGCTTCACTAATCTTGGTCATACCACCTAGGATCAATATCAACCATGTCATCAAAACTAGACTATGAAAAAATATTTCTAGTCATCCCAAGAAACTTTCCCTCTAAAAAGAAACCATAAATCCAAGGAACTAGAACACAAGTGCTTATCTTAGGAAACCGAGGTATCTAACATGCCTAAGATACTCCCTTGATATCACCACATGAACACTAATTCCATTAATATAATGAATCTACATAGTCTTCATGGATCTAAAATCATCCAATGACTTGGTCAAACCCTCAAGTGGCTACCTTAAAAATAAGAATCAACTCACAAAACCTTGATTCACAGCTAGAAACACAAGGATATTTTTCCTAAACAAGGGACATAACTCACATCAACATAGGGTCACTATAATACCCTAGATCCTATCTCAAGGTCACATGAGAACTAGCATGTCATCACCAACAACTAATCTTAGGGGATGAAAAGACCCACAAGGGTCATAAATCTAACTAGGGTTATAAAAAATCCTACTACCAACACAATGGTCATCACCAAGGTCTCACAACCCAATACCTATACCCAAAAACAACTACTCCCAGTATCCCAACTACCCATATAAGAGTTATGATCATACATACTAAGTCAAGAAATGGGAGCATCTTTGAGTCCTGACCACTACTTAAGGCCATAATGTTTTCTCATCAACATACGAGTTTCAAAATCTTGGTTAGATAAGGTGAAATTCACAATATATGAGGGAAAACACCTTATAGGTTTCTTACTGACACTTTATTCAACCAAAAACATAATTTAATTTATCTAGATATAAATAATTACACACATTTTTAGGTATTTATCTTTTCCAAACCCATCACCCCATCAATGTTATATTAAGTATTGAATATAAGTAATAGAGGAAAAATCCCTTTAAGTTGTTCTTTAAATACCATTTAATTGACACAAAAAATAAATTAAAAATTAAAAAACCCACATACCACCATTCAAAAGGTTTCACATTCTAATCCTTTTCATTACCCTTCTAGATTCAATGCTTTAACTTCTCGTCATTTATTTAGATGTCACAACCCTTGGTTTGGTTAAATAATATGTTATTCAAAAGTTATATAGAAAAACACTTTATAATTTACTTGATGAAACCTTATGTAACCAAACCATTAAATTAACAACTCATTTATATATGTCCATAATTTACAAGGGTTAATCTAGGAGTTGGACAAGTATAGTTCCACCATAATCTTATATGTCAAAAACACCATATAAATGGTTACAAACACTATAAATAACCAAAACCACTAAATTATTCAAATCTATAGGTAGATATAAACCACTAGAAGATATAATCCATAATGGTAAGTAAAAAACTAGTAGATATGAGAATACCAAGAAACCAACAATAATGGGAAACACATGAATGAAATATGAACCATATATGCCTAGCATGATGCATGAACATAAACACCATCTTACTGAATCAGGATAAGAGATAAAAATAACATAAATCAATAAAATCAAACCCAATTGCACCACTCAAGGTGGAAATCAATCAATAATAAAAGTGAAAGGCAAGAAAAATAATTTTTATCCCTGAAAACTTAGATTTTCCCTAATAAGTGAGTATAAAAATCCTAGGAACAAGCTCATTACCAAGCCCCAACAACATCCTAGTCTCCTATATACCATACCAAAATAGTAATACAAATAAAAATACACTATGATACCAATTTGTAACACCCTGATCTGAGATCCACTAAACAGATGCCTCGATCCGGTGTTCCACAAGGCCTCAAGTGCACCTCCCCATATTCCATAGGCTGCCGACTAGAAGTAAGGGACTATAGTTGGTACAGGGGGAAGACTATACCCTCTTTACTAGAGTTTCAAACAAAAAATTAAAAAAATGGAAACTATAAAACATTATATATATATAAAATAACTAGTATTAAACTACAAAATCACATCCCATGTGATAGGATAATGGTGTTTCATAGAAAACAGGTAGGGTAGTACATAATAGTTAACAAGTAAAAAACCCAAAAATAAATAAAAGCTAAAAGACCCAATGAAAAATCACTCTTTGAAGTCCTAATCTCTAGATATACTCCTAGATACCAAGCTCCATCTTATCTAAAAACCAAAAATAATCACCTGAATCCATGCCCTGAAATTATAACCTATAACCAAGGAGAATCTTCTTGGGTACCCAAGTGTCATTGTAGCCTGAGTAGGGTGTGAGTATAAATTCATAGTACACCACCAATTGTGTCTAATGAAAATAAAGTCTGTATGTTTAAGGTATAATGGTGTGAAATGTATAAATAAATAAGTATGAATAATAATAAACTATTGAAACAAAAGTAATTGAGTCGATCCATGGGTATCATGAAGACAACTTGGGATGAAAATACCTTCTTTGGCCATCACTGATAAATTTGATCATGGTGGAAGCATCATGCCATTATTTGGTTCCAAGGTGAACTATAATGGAAACCACGAATAAGTGGCTTGAGTGGAATTAACGTGGCTCATGTGTGCATTCCCTCCCAACTACTCTTGAGAAAAATCATCTAACTTTTCTGAACTAAAGGGACCACCCTTGACATTCATAAAAATGACTCGATTGGAATCTCAACACAAACCCAAGGAATTCAATACCAATACTAATCAATTAAAATATAAGGATCATATCCCATGAAATTCAATAAGGGAATCCCTCAAGAATCAATTACATTAATCTATGGAATTAAATAAATATAGATATTACCCAAAACGAAGGGGGAGTATCCCCATGAAATTCCTAGTAATGAATTTGTGTAGAATACACTGGCTTGATCGAGGCATTCCACAACATTGGACCTCATTTAATCCACACACTTCTTCACACCCTTCCATTCATATGCATCCCTTATTGGATTCTTAGTCTCATCCATGGAATTTTATGGAAATATCAATCATGACGAATCCAAGGAGGTCCTCTAAGTAATTCCATACACATAATCATTTCCAATAATAAAAAATATATCATTATTCCCAAATAAAAATAATGAAAAATTATATACAAAAAGACAATATTACCATCATGTTCCATTCATATTTTTATTTAAAAATTCCATTACCCATAGTTCATATGATAAAAAATTATACAATTTTATCCAAGTTTATTCCTTAGGTTCAATTGACATTTACAATTAAATATTTCATGTCCATAAGCACCAAGGGGTTCTAGAGGTCATCCTAGGAAACCCATTTCCATATTAAAAAATTATGTCACAAAAGGAAACCCCAAACTACCCCACTAGTTCACCCAAAGGAAAGTCATAAATCTATCTTACCACTTAAATATATTTACAAGGTCTACCCCTAATCCCACATGTTTTAATTGGTCTAAGGGAGTCTCTAAGATATTATAATGACAAAAACATAAATGAAATTAATTTTAAGTCAATAATATGAAGAGTTGTCATGAATACACAAGAAAAATATGAAAAAAGATTATGAAACTTTGAGGGAGAATCATGAGACCACCTACCTTATGTTAGAAGAGTTGCACTCATCAAGTGTTGGCATTTGGTTCAAGAAAAAATTAGATAAATAGAAAAACTTGCCTAAAGACCTGAATATAGGGGATAAAACATATAAATTCAATGAGTTCACTCGAAAGAAGACTAAAATAATAAAAGAGTAAATAGGACTCTTAGACTTACCTCAAGCTTACCAACATGGAATACAAAAGCTGATTCAGACAATAGGTGGAGGAGTCCCACCTTGGAAGAGAGGGGAGGGAAGGGTGGAGGTGCACAGGAGGGATAATTGTCGAAAGGGGGTTAAAACCTTCATAAATAATAAGGGAAAATGGACTTTTTTACCTTTTAAAGAGTGCATGGTTTGACTGCATGGTTGGGAAAACCATGTTCCAACCATAAAATCCCCTCTACCTGGAAACACTATATTTTGTATAGTTAGGAACATAGTTTAAAAAACATGTGCCAATTGAGAGAAAATAATCTACAATTTATTTTAGGTGTTTGAACAATTTCATACCCCCCTTCACATGGTCTAAAAAACTATGATCCTCATATGATTAAACCACATGGTTGGGGTACATAGTTATCACAAACTGTGTGCTAAATATGAACCACATTATACTTCCCAAAAAAACAAAACTCCAAACCCTGAGCCCTCCAAATGCTCCCAAGACCTATCTGAGCACCTAGGGAATATCTTAGGCTTTAAACTACATCCAAAAAATACAACTTTAAGACATAAAAATGTTCAAAATTCCATTCTAAACCCAAAATCAAAATTCAGCCCATCCAATAAATGAAAGTTTAGATTTTTCCCTAGCAATTTAAACCTATTAATACACAGAGGGTATTAAAACATGGTTATCCGTACACCCAAATCACATCATCAAGACATCTATAGTTGGAATTACACCAAACTGTATAACATAAAGAGTCAAGGTTGGAATTATACCCAACCACATCACCATAATGATTAATATTGGCATGAAAACCTATAAAAAATCGAGCATAACAACCCCATAATTACATGATTTATAGAAAATATAAATTTAATTACATACTTATGACCTTTTAAGTTTTTAGTTTTATATAATTAGGAAAAACAATTTACATAAAAAACCCATAGTTAATCCATGCAACATATATTTTTCCCACTAAACCAAACTCTTTAAGTGATACACATACTTCATTCAAGACCAAAATCTCATGTTCGAAGATAGACTTTACAATAGTTTATACCCATCATTAATACTTTTTAAAGTTATCTAAAAGCTTGAGATAAGCATAAAACTCAGTAAGGGGTATAAAAGAAAGATAAATCTTGTTAATCCATTGAAATACTTGAAAACCCTTGAAAAAGTACTTCCTTTAAATAAAGAACTTTGTGTTATATCAGAAAAAAGGTAGGTAAACTATAGGATGGGGGTGAATTGTAGTCTAAATATATAAATCACAGTTTTGAACTCTCTCAAGGTTTAGGCTAGTTGGATGATACACTATTTGGTAAAAAACGGTATCAGAGAAAAATATAAAATAAGAGGATATTAAGACAATCAATAGTTATGAAACTATACGATAGAATGAAATAAAAAACAATAAATAAACCTTATAATAATAAATAATATCTTAATAAAGTAATAAATACATTAGAAATTAGAAAAAAAACATGGAGTAAAGGATAAATATCCTTATACTCATTAAAAAGTTATTTTTAAGAAAACACCCTTCTATAATGAAGGTCTTTTATTTTATCCAAAGGGTTATGAGATTCTTTAACCCGAATCATGGTATACATACTCCAAAATATAATTACCTCAACTATAAATGTATTAAAAGGTATTATGTCTTCCAAACCATAGAATACCTCGATCTCATCAATTGGACTTTGCAAGCTAAATCCTAAGCATTATCAACTGCCACACAATCTGAAGGGATATCTAAGCCCTTGATCTCAATGATTAGACATAATGATTCCAACTTAAAATGATATGAGATTTATAATAAAAGCCTCATAATATGTATCTCTTTATAAAAACACTAAAAAATAAATTACAATTGGAAGTTCTCTAGAAAACAAGTTGTTGTAGAATTAAAAATGATCACAATCTTTTAGAGTTAAAAAGTTAATCTCCTTCAATTCCATGGAGCAATGATTTTATTTAAAGTCAAAAATTCAGTTATCAAAATCCATAAGCTTATAGTTCAATTGTAAAAACATTGGAAGTAACAACTTTATATTCTGAAAGATTCAATAAAGCACTATATCTTTTGATAAAGTAAATTTGTGCCTCCACTGTGCTGCTACTATTTGATGGATGAAACCCACCTTGCCATATCGTTCAATAAAACTCTGAACATAAGAGTATTAGAAAATAGATCTATAAATTATAAATCTCAAACAAAAAACTAAAGATAAAATAATATATAATATGAGTCTATTATGATTTTCAAATCAAAGGACAAAATAAGATTCTTTTACTCAACACTTTGATCTTGTGAAAGAACATACACTTACTTTTGTACCTAAAATCAAGTTCTTTTGTCAAAAATTTATATAAAACAACCTCGTAAGTAAGAATAAAAGAAATAGAATAACCATTTATGTTTCTTGGAACATCATATTCATATCACCCTTTCAATTGAATAACTTACCTAGTTAATTCCAGCATCATCCATAATGTAATAACTTATTCAATTAATTACAACATCATTCATAATGGATTAAATTATTTACAATTAATTCCAAAATCATTTATTTTGAGAATAAATCATTAAAAAATTAATTATAGTGATATATCTTGGGATTAACCATCATAATCTATAATTCCCAAGTACCATAGCTTGATAAAACATTTAGAAGCTTACATTTTTCAATTAAAAAACTCATTTAAACATCCTTTTAAAATCATAAACATCAACTTTTAAATCAACCCATAAAGAGAAATTATTTTCAAATAATTCATGATTCCTTGATAAAAATAAAACACATAGAAGTAAGGTCCTTATAAAGAAATATATTTTAATATAAAAAATTGTTTTAAAGAAATATATCCCATTAAATTGAGTCCTGACTCCCCTTGTATAACATTTTCCCTTCTAAATAATAAAATAAAATTAATTGTTTAATTAAGAATATTTTTCATGTTCATATCCTTCTTATTATTCCTTTTATTTCATTTATTATCATGTTTCATTCATTAAAAAAATAAATGTTATTCAAGTCGGTTGTTTTGAGTTTTCTTTGTTCACAATTTTCAAAAATGTTGTTGTATGATTTTAATGGTAAACATCCATTGTAAAGTGGTTTATGTAATGAACCAACCTGAATACCATCTCAAAATGGTATCCAAATTGATATACAACATACCCGATGTGTGTTTCCTATCCCCACGGGTTGGTGAATAACACCTGGGCATCGAATAATGAACATAGGGAATGATTTCACCCAACCTTAAGCAATAACATGACACATATGTACAATATAGATAACAATATAAAGATAAATATATGATATAACAAAAAAAACAACAGAGAAAAAAAATCTAGTGTAAAAAAAATCTCCAAGTACAATTCCAACCATAAGAACTACCAAAATAGGAAAAACCTACTACTCCATGTGATTGTGTGGGAAAACTCCCACCATATCACCACTAGATACCTAGAATCAGCTAACATTCACCCTTTCCACCTCATTGTGGTGCCTTGCCTTTCCCTGTATCAAAATACATATAAAGGTCTTTGTATCACTAAAGAAGTGAACAGAGTGTGAGCTAACAAACTCAGTAGGATCCATCCCAAGTTCTCCGTAAAAAGTCTTTGTACAAAAACTCAAGTATGCTCATTTTAAATAAAACATGGCATGATAAGTAGTAAATTAGTTATATCAAAATCATGGTAAATATTTCCCTTTTTCCATAAATTTCAAAACAAAGGTAGGTATATCAGTTTCCATAATCATTTATAAAAAATCAAAGCATTCATATCAAAATCTAAAGATTTATAAAGCCAAAACATAGGTAAATCACCCCAAGGAACTCATTAGGTTAGTCTAGAATACTAATGATACTACAATAAATTACTAGTGCACAACAAGTCCTTATAACACATGCCTAAGGGGTAGAGAAAAACTCCTTAAGTGAACCTCACAATAGTGTCAAGAACATGTACCTAGAACAATAGGCATAGGGAACAAAGAAAATACCCATGAGAAAATCCATAGATGGTAATATAGATAATGAAACTAAGCTAAACCTTCCACCTGTGTACCTAAGGCTTCCCATGTTCTACATTTCATAAATCATTTTTATGCTTTGAAAATACCCCCTTTTCCATTTACCAAAAACTTGCGTAAACCACCTTTTATCACAAATCTATTTATAAACACAAAACGTCATGCCAAATTCATTTATAAATCAATTTATAAAAATTATAGGAGTAATAAAGTTCATCAACAAAGGATAGAGATAGAACCACCTACCTTGAACTCAAGGTCACAAACACCCATGAGGGATCTACCAACAAGAAGATTGCAACAACAACCATGGAGGCCCTAGAATCAATCTATATATCTTAGAATCGATAAAATTTAAAAAATGGGTTAGCAGAGAATATTAAATGATACATAACTCAATTATTAAAACTCTTCACAAAAACAAAACAATGGAAACAACCACCCATAGAAATATCACACCACAAATCTAAAATAGAAACAAATGATCATCATCATGGATCAATGAATCTGATAACGTGACACAACCGTACTACTACAATCAAAGAAAAAAATAAGTAAAAAGGAATAATCACATGGAGAGATGAAAACCAACTGAAATAGTGATAAATCATTAAAAAAATAAATCCAGGATGGACAAAGACTTCCAAAATTACCAGAAATTATTTCTAGGTTGAGAGCCAAAGGATCCATGGAAGAATGAAATAACATATCACACACACACCATCCTAAAATCCCTGTTTGTGAAATTTACATAGTGTGTAATATCTTTATGCATAATTTAATCCATGGGGATCACATAAAACAAAAATCCCATCATATTTTTCTTAAAAACTGATCTTTTAACATTACACAACATGTAATTACTTCACATTGTGTACCAGATTTACGACATCTCCCCTGAAAAACTTACACGACATGTACTCCCATTACACAATGTGTATTTATATTATAGTTTTCTAAGACTATAGATCCTTACATTAAAATCCTAAAACACCCCAAGCATCCTACAAACTTGGAGATAACCCTACAAAACCATTAACCCATTTATACCTAGATTCCATTAGTTCAAAAAACATACATCCCTGAACTTTAAGTCATTTTACCCAATAAATTATCTCTATTATCAGGAGTCTGAAGATACATAAAATTAAATAGGAATACATAAAAATATAAGGGGGTTACCTAAAATAGGGTAACATAATGATACAAACTCTCTACTATAATACTTTCCATCCCTAGGAAGTCATGTGGAATAATGAAGGCTGGTAAAGAGGCTAGGCCACTACCCCCTAAACAACGATTTGTGCTCCTAAGTCTCATGATAACTTATCTCTGCCTCCATAACAATATGACCAATAGAATCTACTTCCCACATAATACTTTCACTTGAGATTCAATGATCTCAATTGGCTACTCAATAATGGAAACATCTAGCTCTAACTCAATATCCTCCCAACTCAGAATGTGAGAGGGATCAAGATGATATTTCTTGGGATATGATATGTGGAAACCATCATGATTTCCTATCAACTGATCTGGAAATTCCAACTGATAAGAAACCTTACTAAGTCACTCAATGATATCAAACGGTCCCACATATCTCAATGCCAACTTATCCTATTTTTTAAGCTGATAGTGATCCATCCGAGGAGAAACTTTCAAGAAAAATCAGTCACCTATAGAAAAATCTAAAGGATGATTCCATTGATCTACATAAGATTTCTATCAACTATGTGTTTTAACCAGACACTGACATATATCCTAAATCCTCATGGACATCTCCTGAACCAAACTTGGTCCAACCAAATAAGCTTCTCCCATCTCTGCCTAACAAAAAGGTGACCTACATGGGTGACCATAAAAATCCTAAAAAGGTTCAATTCAGATTGATGATTGATAAATGTTATTATAAGAAAACTCAACCAGTCTCAGATGGATATCCCACAATCCAGAAAAATCAAAGACACATACCTAAAGTATATCCTACAGGATTTGAATAACATGCTCCTTATGACAATCTGTCTTTGGATGATAAGTTATAATCCACCTGATCTGATTCCCCATCACCTCTTGGAAACTTCTCCAGAACCTATAAGTAAACCTAGGATCCCTATCTAAAACAATGGTAGATGGAACCCCATGTAACCTCAAAATTTCTTACATGTACAACTTAACCATGTATTTAACTTTAGTGGTGTCCTAGATCAGAATGAAATGAGATGACTTGGTCAACTAATCAATCACCACCCAAATATAATTCCTAGACCAAGGAGTCCATGTTAAACAAACAAAAAAAGTCCATGGATACCTCATCCCATTTTTAAACCAACACTGGAAGAGGCTGGAGAAAACTAGTAGGTTTTAAATGATCTACCATTATCTATTAGAAGGTGTATTAGTGGGAAACATAATCAGTAATGTCAAGCTTTATACCTAGGAATCAGAATCACCGTCTCATATCATAATACATCTTTGTAGTGCCCAGATGAAAAAACCATGAATAAATATAGAAATCATACCAAAATGATCTCCATATAGATATCGGGATAAAAAACTGTTCCCCAAAACTAAGAATACCATCTAAAGAGAGATACCAACCAGAAACGGTCTCCCCACAATATAGGGTTTCTCAAATTTCTCTGAAATCATAATCCTAATTCTGAATCTATAGAATAAAATCAAGGATATATGATGATAACAAAACATTGGCCAGAACCATACCTGAAACATCATCCTGAGTTTCCAGATGTAACTGATCAAAAATACCCATAAGGTTCCACTCTTCCATCAATTCCAAAATATCTTGTGATGGAACATTAATGATAAGATAATATACAGAGACATTTCCATTCCTTGGGGTGTAGGTGATATCAAATTCAAACATCTGAAGGTATTCCACCCATCACCTCTATATAAGATTCAAGAATTTATGAGAAAATATATTGCTTAAAATCTTATGGTCAAAAAAGATACTGAACCTTTCCACAAAAATATAATACTGCTTGAACTTAAGTGCATTTATAACTTTAGAAATCTCTAAATCATGAGTGGGGTAATTATTTTCATGAAGTATAAGCTGGAGAGATCCATATTATACCACATGATCATCTTGAAAGAGCAAAAAACCGAAACTAGTTCCAGAAGAATCACAGAAAACTACATATCCTTTACTGGGTTAGGTAAGATCAGAATAATATCTGATGTCAAATGTTATTTCATCTCAGTGAAATAAGACTGACACTTTGTATCCCATATGAATTTTACCCCTTACCTGGTAAAAGTGGTAAAAGGTGACACAAACGTTGAGAAATCCTTGAATAACTGTTGATAGTATCCTGCCAGACCAAGGAATATTTGAATTTAAAATACATTCTGTGGCTCTTTCCATGAAAATACACACTTTAACTTCTCAATATCAACTGATAATCCATTATTATTAATCATGTGATCCAATAATTCTACTTCTTGAATCCAAAAAAGTGTATTTTGAAAGATTTCCATACAAACAGTAACTTCCAGGATTTTTAAAACAAAAATCATATGGTGATTTTTATCATGCTCGGATATTGAGAAAACCAAAATATCATCCATGAACACTACTAAAAAACTTTCTAGATACTGATGGAATATCTGATTAATCAAATCTATGAAAACTACATGAGCATTATTCAAAACAAATGACATAAAAATATATTTGAAATGACCATACCTAATCCTGAAAGCAGTCTTTGAGAAAATCACACTCTAGAACACTGAGATGATGATAAAACGATCAAAGATAAATATTTGAAAACCACTTTCCCCTTTAAATAATCAGAAAAATCACAAGTAAAAGGATAATTATTATTAACTATTACCCGATTAAACTTCTGATAGACCACAAAAAATTGGAGTGGACTATATTATTTCTTGTCAAAGAGAATTGGGGAAACCCAAGTTGAAACACTAGATAAAAAAACCCCTTTTCACTAGGTCGTCTAACTGAATATTGATCTCTTTCATATCTATTGGTTCTATATGATAAGAAGGTGTTGATATCAGCTACATTCCTGGAATCATGTCAATAGTAAACTCTACCTCCCTCTCTAGAGGAATCCCGAAGAAATTTTCAATGAAAATTTTAAGAAAACCCTGAACAATGGCAGGAAGATCAACAACATAAGAAATTTCCTCAGGCTCAACTACAATAGCAGATAAAAAAATCTTGATCTCTGATTAGGAATTTACTGCGCGACCAGACATCATATCCAAATCTCCCTAAAACACCTGTGAGATCCCATTGTCCACAAGAAATGAGACATGCTAGTGATAACAATCAACCTCAAAATGATGAGAAATAAGCCAATACATCTCGATGATGATGTCAAAAAGATCCATATCCAGAATAAGGAAATCATATACTACCTCTGCATTATCTATTGATAGCGCAAAAGGACATTGAAACCTCTGCTCTTTCCTCTTCCCAAGAAGTGTCACTAACTCCATAATAAAGGGAATGAGTTTCATTGGAATGCTAAGAATATAAATAAAAAGACCATATATTAATGAGTGGGAATTACCAATATCAAATAAAGAAATAGATACTAAGATGAAATAAAGATAGTTCCTCTCACTATCATTGTACCTATGTCTACCTCCAATGGAAAATCATCTACTACGTGAAGGTGCTTCACTACTAAGGCCTAGATCCAGATCTATATAGTATTTGAAGCATCTGTGTATGCCATAGTATCCTTTGGATCTGAATATACCTAACCATATATAAAAGTATAAATATCCTGATAGAAAGGTCATAGATGAACATAATTTCCATAACCATTACACATCTTTGCAGGTGAAGTATAAGGACACCATGTGTATCCAACCTTTCCACATTGATAACAAGTTAGAGGCACGCCAATAGCTACAACTGAAGGTGATAAAGAGGCTTACTATTGAGAACCACCTCCACTGCTCCTGTGATGATCCCCCCCACTTCGTCTTTTTCCTTGGCGCATCATTGAAGCTACCAATATATAAGGCACCAGACTTAAACATTAATTAATCATGAATTAAATGAATAATTCACATAGAGGATCTTTTCAGGTTTAGAGTTTTGGAGAATTAGGTCATAACTATTACATCTCAAAAGATTACATAGTAGACACTTCTACTAAGTTTCCATAAAATAAAATAAAATACTTAAAAAGAAACATGTCTAGTTCCATGTTTTAGATAGAATGTCTTTCCTTGATCTCATCCTTGACCCTATTCATCTTTAAGTCCTGTGGAAAACATTTCAAAAACTTGGGATGAGAATAAAAAGCCCAGTAAAGGATACACAATGAAGAAAAATTGTTAGTTTTTCAGAAAAACAAGTAAACCATGAGTTCTTTACCAAAGTAATACTTTTCACCTTTATGAAGTGGTAAAAACTCTTTACTGAATAAAAGACCATTACTTACCCTTTTGTAACCAAAATATTACCATAAAACCCATATAAAGAACATATAACATATAAAGGTAACTTGGGACATAAACATACTTAAATGGAATAACCATACGGTCGACTTCCACACATACTTAATGGAATAGCCATATGGCCGACTTCCATACCCAATGCATTGGAGGTTATAACGTAACCACCTGTCCTGGTATTCACAGCACCACCCATCATATGGTTTATCATGTAACCACCTGTAAAATTTCCAAGTAACATCATTACACATAAAATATTGAAAATATAAAATTTCAATAACAACATTTCATTTGCAATCACAATAAGTAATTCCAAGATATTGAATTAATCAATCCATTTTCAAAAACCATTTAAAAGAGATTTTTTAATACAAGTGTCCCATACCACTTTAAATATTTTAATGGAATTATAATTTTAAAACATTAATGTCCATATAAATAAATACTGAAAACCATTTTGAAACATGGACATTAAAGATAAATATTTAGAATAATAAATCTTTAAAACATTTAAAGTGATATTTTTGTTAAAGAGTTTTTAACAAAATGAGAGACTCTTGAATATAAATAATTGCAGAATAAAATTTAATCAGAAATTTATAATATCATGAGAATAAAGGGATTCATGATATAATATGTCAAAGGACAATATATACACCATATAAGAGTGAATTGGTTTATAACAACAATGAATACTCAATGGAAATGTAAATTGAGATGAAATCCATTATAAAGATGGTATCCTTAAATTAAGGATAAATCTATCACATAATTATATGTGAGAAATATAAATACACCCAATATAAGTGGATATTAAGTGTGAAACAATCATAGGTCATTCAAACATATTCATAGGATGACATGTTCAATAATTACAAGTTGAACCCAAAGAAATCGAAATTGGGTTAAGACGTTCCCTTGTAAAAATTCGACAGCCTAACGACGTCACTTTAAAAATCAGAAAATGAGTTGATGAGACAAAAAGGGTATATCATAACTTGGAAATAAATTTTACATCAATAAGGATATAGAAGAAAATATCCCAAAGTAATAGGATGTAAATTAAAAGACATAACAAAAATAAGTCTTTTAAAAAGAGGAGGGTGAAAGGTTCCCTTACCGACTTGGGTAACTTTCAAAACGTACACCCCATGAAAGAAGAACTATAAAACATTGATGTAAATACTCATAAAAGAAATTATATTACACAAATATTATAATAATGTTTAGTACATACACCACTCAAAGGAAATGGTGGCAAATGTAGCATAAATCTCACGGGAATAAAAGTGAGATGAAAAATCCCTTACGAAAACTCAGTAGCCTAACGACCCCACTTAAAACTTCCAAAATGAATTGATGAGAAAAAATAGGGTCTCTCATCATATGAATATAAAACTTACAGTAAGAGTAATATAAAATAACATCCCAATCATAAGAAAGATTATCTGAAAAGGAATGACATAAAAGAGTGTACTCAAAAAGAAAGAGAGGGGTAGGATCCCTTACCTCGTGTCCGACTTGACTCGATCATTACTTAATCTCCTGAATAATAAACTTGAGTTAATTTATACTTTCTTAATAACCTTTTTCAAGTTCATTATTCCTTTTATATTACTTATTACCATGTTATTCACATTATGTAATCATTTAAGTTAATAACGGTCGTTTTGTCGATACTTGGTACTTGAGTCAAAAATAAACTCTTTATAATCACAAGTTTGTTCATGGGGTAAAATATCCATTATATCCAGAATTATATTCATTATTTAGATATCATATATATCCATTATATTCAGGCATTTATAATATTACATAATCATTTATAGGTAAGAAATGAAATGCACCATTCATGGAGACGGTAAGCCGTACGTACGCATGAACGCTACTTCCATTTCTATTTCATATTTAATGGAATTAAAACATAATGATACATAATAGTATTATAATTATAGTATGGTATCATATATAATATCATTAAATCTATCATTTATACATACCACATATGGTATTAACGAATCAAATCACTTTGAGGGGGTAGTAGTCCGCACTTCCTAAAATGAAGATATCATGTTTACCCATAATGGAAACCATAAAGGTATGACATAAATGAAAAATACAGAAGATTAAGGAAAAAAAACATATTATATATCATATATAAATATGGTGACATATTAATGGCCACCTTTGAAGGTGTTAAAATAATATTGAACAATCATCGTTTTGTGAGGCAGAAATTCACCACCACAGAAACAGTATGTTCTTTAACCATTATATGTAGGTGTGTGTAAGTGTAGCTCTAATTATTATTATAACAACATCCTAGTATATGGAAGATACTGGTGTTGTTACAAAATAAATGAATAAAAAGAGTTTAGGGGGTTGGATAAGCAAAATAAAACAAAAGAGCACAAGTGAAGACGTTACCTTAAAATCAGGTAACTCCCTTTGGTTTGAACCAAAAGGGTTTCTTGAAGATCTTCCTGCATAAGGTAAGGCTTCTATGATGAGGAGAGGGATGTGGAGAGACAAAATGATCAGATCTTGTTTGAGCCAAAAGCTTGATAGGTGTGGGTAAAAAGGTAGAGGTGGGGGCCTTTTATAAGAGGAGAGGAGGGGCACTTTTGGAAAGGTATAAAATGTTACTTTATTTTCAAATGTGTTTCGGATTTTAATGGTCCCACATTGATTTATTTCTAGGATAAGGTGATAATAGTTCTAAATCCACCCATCCAATAGGTTTTTGACATGTATAGGTCTTAGATTTTACATTATCTCTTCATTTTATTTATATCGTTAAATAATGAGGTAATCGCTACATCATCATGATGTCATAAATAATTTAATTTATTTAATGTCTAAAAAATATAAAAAACTACTATGATGTAGGAAATATCTTTATATTTCCAATGACTATTTATAGTCGAAAATATGACTTGTATAACCCCATGTAAAAATTGTTTTATTAAAACAATACATGTTTGTGTCATTTTTACTTTTACTTTAAATAAAATGCATTAATGTCATTATCTTACCCAAGTGGCTCAATGGGGTCCTAAAAATCGACCCATGGGTTTTCTGGGTCGGCCATGACACATCCAATAGGGTTAGGACAAGTTTCAAGATATTTTCATTTTATTATAATATCATTTTTACCTTAAATCAGACTAATTACCTTTAATCACGATTAATAAAACTTAAAAGTTACTTTTCATCAAAAATTATTTTCATCCCATTGAACAAAATTTTACTTAATAATGAAAATAATTTATATTGTATTTTTGAAATTCAAATCACAGAAGTGGTAAAGTTCCATTTAAATGAAAAAACAGTTTTTTGTAACTACCACTTTGTGGTTTCACTATTCATAAAAAATTAAGGTTTTTTCAGAAAAATACCAAAAATTCAGCCTAAGCTATATTTGATATTCTGAATTAAAAAATGATGTCTATTTTTCCAAATTCATAACATAGAAGTCGAATTAATTAATTTTATAAATAAATCCCACTGTCAAATCAAATAGCTTGTTTTTAAGAAACAATATCTATCAAAAGATTGACACTCGTTTATGCCCAATCTCAAAGTGATATTAATTTCAATGACCACAATTGGATTAAATGGTAAAAATATATTATAATTTCACTTTAAAACCAATTAAAAAGATAATCTAACTATATAAAAAAATTAGATTAAAAAGAGGTTTTGAATTAAAATACAACACTTTTCAATATTCATTAAAAAAATGAACATTATCAGAAAAATACCAAAAATTTACACAAAGTAAATTTTGATGTCCCGATTCTAAAGAAGAATTTTATTTTTTCAAATAAAACATATAAAATTGTCAAAAGTATATTTAAAAAGGGTTTTCCATCAAAAGGCGGTTAATCGACCTTTTAAAGAATATTAGAAGATTTATGCTTAAAATTGGATTCATTTGCATTTTTAATCCTATAACATTTATTGTAAAAAGTAAAAATATTTGACAAACATATATAATCATTTTGTAGTTAGTTATTTTCATTCCTGTCATTACAAAAGTTAGGTGTTAACAACCATTTAAAATAAAATTATTTTATTATTAGAGTGCAACGTAAGAATTCAATGGAACTCGTTGTTGCGTATTGGGTAAGCCATCAAGCATAGCGTTACCTTTAAAGTAATATTAATATTTTATTCAAAAATATGGATAAATATAATTTTTTTTTCATATTCTTTATTTAACTAGGGTGTTACATCCTTCCCCCCTTTTGGTAATTGTATCCTCGCAATTTTAAAATTGGTCTCAGAAACTTCATTGAAAGCCCCACATCGGAAAAGGAGTAAATTAAAATATCACATTAAAAGAAAGAAAGGGAAGTACAAAGGTCACCCGAGTTAACCCATACTAGGATTCCAAGTATGAAAATATGGATATAGAAGAAAAAAAAAGGGTCATGTTCTGTGGGAGTGTGATAGAAAACATGTTTAGGAGAAAGTTAACCACCAGAAAATCAGAAACTTGTGATGGGTTAACCGGTATTCGATTTCCCTGTAGGAAAAGTTAATAGACAACATTTTTGTTTTAAGTTACTTTTCATTGAGGAATTTATTTTTGATCATAAGGAAACATACTTAATTGTCATGTTGACTTTCAACTTTTACTAAATTTCTTACACAAACTCATACTTTCCCCAAAAGATGAGTATTTAGGAAGACTTGTTCGCATTAAGAGTACTATAATAAACTTCTTGAGAATCACCTAATCCACAAAAGAGAATTATATATTTCCCATGTCTTTAGATATCAACCAAAAACAAACAAAAAAGTTTAGTACGAGATCAGATAATACCCAAAAAAGATATATATTTTTTTACAAAAAGAAAAACTACTCCTAATCTCCAAAATTTGTCCAACATTACCCAAAGTTCAACAAAGACCATTCAATAAACAACTATCCATAAAATTCTTCAAAGTAATCCAAACTAAGATTGAAACCCAAATCTCTGAAGGATTTAATCACTTTGTCTTCCAAAGTAAATCTTAACATTTATCTCCAAATAACACCAGTTACTCTTAAAGTCTCACATTGAAAAGTAATTATCCTAATCACATATTCTCCATGATAGGATAATCATTTCCATAGATTACCCAAAATAAACTTATTCTTGATTCATAAAATCATCTAACTATAAAGAATTATTTAAACTAACCAGGGACTTCACATAGTCCAGTGGTAGGCGGTAAATACCAGTTGCACTTTAGTTGTGGGTTCGATTCCCACAGCTTCGTCCGACGCGACGGGTTGTCACACGGTATGTGTGTTTTCCTCTTTCCAAACCATATAATTCTCAAATCATTCCCCAAAAAAGAGATAAAATCATCAAAAATAACCATAACATAATTTAACCTCAATTTTATATCATGCCTTTCACTTTCCATCATAACATATTGTAACCCATAATTACCTCAAAAGTAAGGATCATATAAACCCAAATGGTTCTTTATAACTATGTCCACAAAAGAACAGATAACTATTCCTTGAATAAAATTTTCATATATCAAACATCAGGGTTACACATACTATAATAAGTCTTCTAATGTAACCCCATCCTCAAAAGAGACTCAATACTCTTAAGAATTTCACCATAACTCTTGAAGACCTTATATGTTGACTTCTTACTCATTCAACATTCTTCATGATCCATTAACCATTCCTTTCCAACTTATTCTGAAATAATTCTTTCCTACAAACAAAATCATGAATCATATCCTAAGATTCCAAAATCGGAAAACAAAAGTTAAGAAATAATCCATACATTTGATTGGTCATTGTCAGTTTCTTCATCCTCAATCAAAAAGGCATTAGGTATTGGTAAAAGAATATCTATACGATCTTGGTGATACCATTCCCAAAACTTCTTCATAGGACATGTGTTTGCATAATGACCATGCACACCACATTTAAAACATTCAATTGATCCCTCAGAAATAACTTCTTTCCCTTTCCTCGAGTCAACTATATGCTTCCTTTTTCCATGGAAGGTTCTTGCTTTATGAACTTAATTTCCACATCTATATCATATTTCTGTCCCTTTGAAACATTTTCCTAGGTGTTTCTTTCCACATATTTGACACATAGGTTTTTGAACACACTTACCTTTATGATTATTACCTGTAGTTCCGTAGGGATTTTTTTCTCGCATATATGATGCCTTATAGAAATCACCAAGGTTTAGGTGGTCAATCATGAATCCATATAGTTGGTTAAGGATAAACGCAAGAGTTCTCATTGAAGCTCCCATATCATTCAGTAGCTCGCTCAGAAAACTGTCACAGTTTCCTTCACATCCACTGTTACTTTGGTGCCTGCTAGATCCAGCCATTTACTAAAACCAAAAAGGCCAGTGTGATTATATCAACAAAACCAACATGTACTAAAGAGGAAGATAAACAGTAAGATATACTTACTCATTCACTTTATCTAAAAATATGACTCTTTTTGAAATCCTAACCATTATGGTAATGTTACTTATGCTTAGAGAATACCCTAACCTCTAAAGTTATCTAAACCGACCTTTGATACCAACTATAAGGCCCTGACCTTAAACATTACTTAATCATGAATTAAATAAATAATTCACATAGAGGATCTTTTCAGGTTTAGAGTTTTAGAGAATTAGGTCATAACTATTACATCTCAAAAGATTATATAGTAGACACTTCTACAAAGTTTCCATAAAATAAAAAAAATAATTAAAAATAAACATGTCTAGTTCCATATTTTAGATAGAATGTCTTTCCTTGATCCCATCCCTGACCCTATTCATCTTTAAGTCATGTGGAAAACATTTCAAAAACTTGGGATGAGCATAAAAATCCCAGTAAAGGATACACAAAGAAGGAAAACTGTTAGTTTTAAAAAAAAACAAGTAAACCATGAGTTCTTTACCAAAGTAATACTTTTCACCTTCATGAAGTGGTAAAAACTCTTCACTGAATAAAAGACTAGTACTTACCCTTTTGTAACCAAAATATTACCATAAAACCCATATAAAGAACACATAACATATAAAGGTAACTTGGGACATAAACATACTTAAATGGAATAACCATACGGCTGACTTCCACACATCCTTAATGGAATAGCCATACGACCGACTTCCATACCCAATGCATTGGAGGTTATAACGTAACCACCCGTCCTGGTATTCACGACACCACCCGTCATATGGTTTATCACGTAACCACCCATAAAATGTCCAAGTAACATCATTACACATAAAATATTGCAAATATAACATTTCAATAACAACATTTCATTTTCAATCACAATAAGTAATTCCAAGATATTGAATTAATCAATCCATTTTCAAAAACCATTTAAAAGAGATTTTTGAATCAAAGTGTACCATACCACTTTGAATATTTTAATGGAATTATAATTTTAAAACATTAATGTCCATATAAATAAATACTGAAAACTATTTTGAAACATGGACATTAAAGATAAATATTTAGAATAATAAATCTTTAAAACATTTAAAGCGATATTTTTGTTAAAGAGTTTTTAACAAAATGAGAGACTCTTGAATATAAATAATTGTGGAATAACATTTAATCAGAACTTTATAATATCATGAGAATAAAGGGATTCATGATATTATGTCAAAGGACAGTATATACACCATATAAGAGTGAATTGGTGCATAACAACAATGAAGACTCAATGGAAATGTAAATTAAGATGAAATCCATTATAAAGATGGTATCCTTAAATTAAGGATAAATATATCACATAATTATATGTGAGAAATATAAATACACCCAATATAAGTGGATATTAAGTGTGAAACAATCAGAGGTCATTCACACATATTCATAGGATGACATGTTCAAGAATTACAAGTTGAACCCAAAGAAATCAAAATTGGGTTAAGACGTTCTCTTGTAAAAATTCGACAGCCTAACAGCGTCACTTTAAAATTCAGAAAATGAGTTGATGAGACAAAAAGGGTATCTCATCACTTGGAAATAAATTTTACATCAATAAGGATATAGAAGAACATATCCCAACATAATAAGATGTAAATTAAAAGACATAACAAAAATAAGTCTTTTAAAAAGAGGAGGGTGAAAGGTTTCCTTACCGACTTGGGTAACTTTCGAAACATACACCCCATGAAAGAAGTGAAGGTTCCGGGTGCAGCGGAAGCACGTTGGTGGGTTTACCCAACTTTAATTTTAACGTTAAAAAACATTCAATCCTAGATCCATCACGATATAAAATGACGAATCTTCAGAGTAGAACGAAGAACGAAAAGAAAAGAAGAGTCCTGTAACCCTTGAGGAGGATCATCATATGTTGATTATAATTAATTTAATTAATGCATAAGAATTACCTCGTTCGAATTCTTTCTTCATTGATCTGTTCGGTCACAATTCGGTGATCCATCCTTGCATTGTAGAATCCAAGTGTAGGATTCCTCTAGCGGTGATTCACACGTGTGTCACGTATCTCCGGACGTTGCTGAAGGGATCTTCGGGTGCTAGCACGGAAGAACCTTCGCTTGTGATGTCCGCCTTCAACCGCCTTGATCCGGTGGAGGATATTGCTCTCGTAACTTGAGGGAGTTCTTGGTGGAAAGGGAATTCTCTCTTGGATTGAGAGTATTTCCAAATCCGTTGTGCACAACAACAACTCTTTAAAATGTTGGGGTTGTAAGGATATTTATAATCAGGTTTGAGGTTAATAGAGTTATGATAATAAATAAACGCGTTACACATTTTATTTATTTCATTAACTCTTATTGAAAACCCCCATGTCGAATTATTAATTCTTTGACATGCGCCCACGCTGATTATAATAAATATCATTTATTAAAACAATATTAAATCCTCAAAATACCAACTAGAAAAAATACACAGCGTGTAATAATTAATACACAGTGTGTACTCGTTTTTCCATAAAACTACATGGTGTGTATATTTAATATACACGACGTGTAATTTTATTTTCAATTTTTCTCCACCACATTTATTAGACCTTTAGTAATGACTATTTATTTCTTAAATAAATGTAACTGCATTACTCGCTAATAAATATATTATTTCGTCCACAATATATTCTATCGAATAACTAGTGTCAAAATAAATGCGATCAGACATCCTTAAATAATTATTAAACCACAGTCAGGAATAATATTTATTTAACTTGTTAAATTAATATTTAACTGAGATACATGGACACACTTAGTGTGTGACCCTCTAGGCCTCTTTCTCAGTGGCATTAGGCTGAGCCTGCCTAAAGTCCAAGGTTAGCGTCTAGCAACACGCTAAGGCACCCATAGAGAAATAAGTTAATGCCGCAATGACGTGTCACCTCCTACGAACGCTTACCGTGTAATATAATCCCTTTGCCTCGAGATCTCCAATCAAGCGGGTTGCATGCTAGTGCCATTAACCCATGTGCTTGATTATTATTTCTTTGACTTCCTGGAATTGAACTTTCCCATACCTTACCATGGCCATGGATTTATTTTGGCTATATCAATTCCATCAAAGAGCCTGAGATATCTACTTCCGTTATGGAACGGAAGGGACAAATCCTTTCTCGCATTATCTATTAATGCAGTATTACTCGTGACACACCCAACGTATCCTACCTCACTGTGAATAGTGTGTTGTCATAGTTTTCATCAATACATCTAAGTGCGCGAGTTGTAATACCCATTAATAATAATCTTAAAGTATAAGGACCAATACACACGTCCACAGATAGGAACATCCAATGACACTATGAAATGTGGATTTCCTACGGGCGGGTCTCATTCTCATAATATCCTTCTGGATATTACCAAGGGCACACACCATGAGAAGGTGCCTCAAAGTTTTATGAGTCCTCACCCCTAATGACCTGTATTATTTGTGTCTCTCAAATAATATCATCTAGACATAGAACATACATTCAAGAACAGTGTTATGGAACTTCCGGGTTCTCATCATAGCAGGGATCCGCTTTGACCCTTTAATGCAACATCTGTCCTTAGGACATTATCACATGACATGTCACGTAGAAGAACAATCAAGATGTGATAAGGCTTTTATTTAATGAATAAAGTACAAACTAGTTGGTTCTATACCACCAACTCCAACAGACTCCCACTTAGACAAGAGCCAACTGCTAACAACCTTTAACCCGCTAGCTCTCACATGATATTCATGCTTCTACTGAGATAGGCCTTTAGTCATGGGGTCCACCATGTTCTCTTTCATGGACTCTCTGATCACTGCAACTTCACCCCTTTAATAGAAATCCCTCAAGATATGATACTTCCAGAGTATGTGCTTTGTCCGCTGATGTGACCTTGGTTCTTTTGCAAGAGCCACCACTGCAGTATTATCACAATACAATGTAATGAGATCTTTACTGCTAGGCACCACATCAAGATCCTGGACAAAGTTACGAATCCAGACGGCTTCCTTGGCTGCATCAGAAGCCGCTATATACTCAGACTCTGCTGTAGAATCGGCGACAACTGACTGTTTTGAACTCTTCCAGCTCAAAGCTCCTCCATTGAGACAGAAAACATATCCAGATTGCGACTTCAGATCATCCTGATCTATTTGAAAACCAGCATCAGCATACCCTCTGATGACCAGCTCCTCGTCTCCTCCATACACCAGGAACATATCCTTAGTTCTTCTCAGATACTTAAGGATAGTCTTAACAGAAGTCTAATGATGTTCTCCTGGATCTGCTTGATATCTTCCTACCATGCTCAGTGCATAGGAAACATCAAGCCTGGTACATAACATGTAATACATGATTGATCCTATAGCCAAAGCGTATGTGATCTTGCTCATCCTATCTTTCTCCTATTGTGTCTGGGGACACATTTTCTTAGAAAGATGTAAGCCATGTGACACTGTAACCAATCCCCTCTTGGATTTTTCCATACTAAATCACTTTAGTATCTGGTCAATGTATATACCCTAACTTAGTCCAAGCAGCCTCTTGGATTTGTCACGAATGATCTCGATCCCTAAAATGTAGGCTTCTTCTCCTAAGTCCTTCATGGAGAAACACTTGTTAAACCAATACTTAACTGACTGTAAGGCTGGTACGTCATTTCCAATAAGCAATATTTCATCAACATATACCACTAGGATGATGACCACATTCCCATTAAACCGCTTATAAACACATGGCTCACATTCTTTCTTAATGAAACCAAATTCCTTTATGGCTTCATCAAATCGAATGTTCCATGACCTGGATACTTGCTTCAATCCATAAATTGATTTCTGCAACTTGCAAACCCATTTGGATTCAACTGGTGTCACAAACCCTTCTGGTTGTGTCATATAGACATCTTCCTGAAGGTTCCCGTTAAGGAATGCTGTTTTGACATCCATCTGCCAAATCTCGTAGTCATGGTAAGCTGCTATGGAAAGTATGATTCTTATGGATTTAAAAATGGCAACTGGTGAGAAGGTTTCATCATAGTCAATTCCTTGACGCTGTCTGAATCCTTTAGACACTAGCCCTGCTTTATAGGTGCTAACTTGACCTTCTATGTCCAGCTTTCTTTTGAATACCAATTTGCATCTAATAGGCTTTACATCAACTGGCTCATTGACCAGAACCCAAACTTGGTTCTGATACATGGAATCCATCTCAGAATTCATAGCTTCTAGCCATCTTGCAGCTTCTGATCTTTCTACTGCTTCCTTGTAGGAGAGAGGTTCATCATTATCCAAAAATAATGATTCACCATCCTCAGGGACTAGGAAACCAAATCTCTCTGGTTCCCTTACCTCTCTTGAGATCCTACGTAGTACTTGTGTTTCTGGAACCTCTTCCACGAGGATTTGTGGAACTTGTTCCTGTACCAACTCCTGTGTATCTTGAGCATCAACTTCATCAAAGTCAATCTTGCTCCCACTATCCTTCTTGAGGATGTGCTCCCTCTCAAGAAAGACGGCTTGTCTGGCGACAGTCACTTTCTTGTCTTGAGGGTTATATAGGTAATATCCTTTCGTTTCCTTGGGATATCCTATAAAGATACACTTCGTGCCCCGATGTGCTAGTTTTTTGCCTGAGAAGGCCTTAACAAACGTCTCACATCCCCATACACGTGTGTGCGACAAAGTGGGTTTCTGTCTATTCCATAACTCGGATGGAATTCCATTTTCCGCCTTAGTTGGTACTCGGTTTAATGTGTATGCTGCAGTTTGTAATGCATATCCCCAAAAGGATAATGGAAGATATGCATGACTCATCATCGACCTCACCATGTCCAACAAGGTGCGGTTCCTCCTTTCACTAACACCATTCCACTGTGGTGTATAAGGAGGAGTGAGCTAAGATAGAATTCCAGACTCCTATAGAAGATCGATGAACTCTTGGTTCAGATATTCTCCACCTCGATTCGATCAAAGCTTCTTTATCTTCTTACCAAGATGATTCTCTACTTCATTCTTGAATTCCTTAAATTTCTCTAAGGCTTCTGACTTATAACTCATCAAGTAGACATAGCCATATCTACTCAAGTCATCAGTAAAAGTAATGAAGTAAGAATATCCACCTCTAGCTTCTACTAGAAATGGTCTACACACATCCATGTGTACCAATCCTAGAAGCTCTATGGCCCTTTCACCTTGTCCACCAAAAGGAGGCTTGGTCATTTTTCTTTGTAAACAAGTGTGACATCTATCAAGTGGTTTTAGCCCAGTAGAGTCTAAATATCCATCTTGGCAGAGCTTTGTCAAACGCTTCTCGTTCACATGACCAAAGCGGTGATGCCATAACTGGGTGATGTATGAGTCATGTGAGTTTGTTTCGTTATCGATTTCCAACACTTGGTTTTTATAATTTAATACATACAAACTATTATTCAAATGTGCCATACCATAACATACATTGTTCTTATAAAAGAGACAACCCTTATTTAGGAACTTGAAAAACATCCATCCATATCCAAACAAGATACAGAAATTATGTTCTTGGTAACACTAGGAACAAAATAATAGTTATGTAAAACCAAAATCATCCCAGCCGGAAATGAGAGGTGGTAGTCGCCAATAGCCAACACAGCCAGCCTTGCACCATTGGCAGCTCGAAGATCCACCTCTCCTCTGGCGATCTTTCCAAATCTACTTGTTTCCTGCATTTGAACACAGGTGTGATCCCCACAAGGTGTATCTAATACCCAATGCGTAGAAATAGAAAGATTGCACTCGATAACGAACACACCTTTAGCGTCCCCACGCTTCTGTGTGCAGTTCCTCTTCTAGTGGTCTTGCTTGACACATGCAAAACACACTGCCTCCCGTTCCTTGCCCTACCTCTGGATCTTCCCCTTCTTGGAGGGATGGTGCTCGGGGGCTTCAGACCGTTTATAAGTCTTTGGCCCCTTTGCCTTGTCCTTCATTTTCTTGTTCAGCATAAGGACCGCGGGTTTGTCATGCCCCATGTCCTTATCTACCTAGAGAATCAATTTCAGAAGCTCTGATAGACTCTTCTCATTGCCGCTCATGTTATAGTTGACAATGAAGCTAGAGAAGGTCTTCAGCAGTGATGATAGGATGAGATCTGTATGCAACTCATCCGGGAATTTAATCCCTAAGATGTACAGGCATTCAATGTAGCCAATAATCTTGACTACATGAGGCCCAGATGGCGCAGAGTCTCCAAGCTTCGTGGTAAACAAAGCATTGGAGATATCATACCTCTCCTGTCTCGCATTCTCTTGGTAGAGATCTTTAAGGATAGACATCATGCTATACGTTTCCATGTTTTCATGTTGCTTCAAGAGCTCATTAGACATGGCCGATAGCATGAAACACTGGACATCTGTGGCATCATCCATGTGTTTCATGTAGAGAGATAATTCCTCATCACTAGCCTCTTTCCCAGGCGTAACTAGAATAGGCTCTTCCAACACATATAATTTCCTTTCGTGGCGAAGGATGATGCGTAAACGCCTCTGCCACTCTTGGAAATTGGTGCCGGTGAGAATGTTTTCTTTTTCGAGTATGGGGCACAATGATATGTTTGAAGTCATTTTCTTGCCGTTTCTACAAATTAAGTTGAGAAAAGGTTTAGTACTTTATTACAAAAATTGAGACAAATAAAGAAATTAATACTTATTAGTCTCCCACTATTTTATCGAAATCCAATATCCCTCACCATTGACTTTAGAATATTCTGTTTCCTGAATATTCTAGTGTCAAGGATCCATATTGCCCTTCGCATTACCCCAACTAGGGTTGGTCAAGAAACTTGAAGGGTTTTAGGTAGGCATTCCAAATGCCAACTGCATTAACTCACAGCTCCTTGATCCGCTGAGTGGACTCCCCAATCCTGAAATCCTTTTATTTTGGATTTCCTCAACCTTTGACTCTTGGTCACACCAAGTCCTTCTGTGGCAGTCAACCCTTGATGTGAACCAAGTTATGTCAACCCAAAACCTTGAATTATAATTCCCCGATAATTGAAAGCACCTCAACTAGGGTTGGTCAAGCACTTTGAACTATGGTTCAATTCTAACCAAGATTATGGAAGGCTATACCGACTTAATATTTCTTTTGAGGGATTTTATCCTTATACGTAAATTTCCATTTTATTATCTTTGATTACATTCTTTTTAATATTAAGTGGGATATACTTAAGTGATTAACCATGTCTAAGATAATATTTACATATAAACCAGTTTTTATTTTAGTTCCATCTTGCATGCTTGTTATATTCATTAATTGTATGATCATGACAACACACCCACAATAAATAAACCATGAAATTGACAGAAATAAAATAAATGGTATGATCATGAGCTTTCTATATTGGTTAGTTTATCTAGCGGTTGATAAACTAACCCAAGACCTAGGGGAGAAACACCTTGAACCGTTCGAGTTCGTGTTTATAGCTTTCCACCTGTCCACCTTTGTATCTCCTTGGATTGGTTTCACCTCGGCTCCTGACTTGAGCCACCTCCACTAGCTTGGGAGCTCCATCCATTACATATGAATTTATCTCAGACGTAGGTGAGGGGTAAAAGGGGTTTTTACATAAAAAAAATCCTTGGGCGCGCAGACCCTACATATTAATGAGGAGATGGATCGCAGGCCAACAAATTTAATTTAAATAAATAAATTAAAAGAAACCATTCATATACAAAGGTCTCAGTCTAGATCATGATCATCCATACATGCAACGATATTTACGCATAAATAAAACTAGCATTCAATTCTTTAATCGTTCTTGTTTAAGATAAATCACACTCGAATAAATTAATTATCTTTAATTAATCAATCCTTTTATCTTAAATCCCCTTTTCTGAATTTCTTTGAGATTATCATCCATCATAATTTTAAACAATTAAATTCATTTAAAATTATCCTTGTACATAACTTGTACCAGATGTTAAATTAAACACATATATATAAAACACCTATCACGTGTTGTGCCTCAGCTTTACGCCTGCACCATGGTACACGTCTCAAGGGTTTGTATAATATAATAATAAAATAAATCTGCATAATTTGGGTGAGTACACGACGTGTAGTTCCGACTACATGGCATGTACTTTTCTTCACCGTCCATCCGAAGTACACGCCTGGGGACAGGGCGTGTTAATGTACTTCAGGATTTTTCGGAGTACATGGTGTGTACAATGGGACACACGCCGTGTAGTTTCCACATTACATGGTTTCCAGCCGGGCAGGCCGTGTACAGAGTACACAACCCAACCCTAACACGAAGGGACTACACGTCGTGTTCATTGGACCACACGGCGTGTATTCTGGAAACCGTGTGCCACCTGTTTCTGGTCAACACATGGTGTATTAAATTCTTAGAAAGAATCCAATACACGGCCTGATTTGGAGGATCAGTCAATGCATTGAACCTAGACTACACGACGTGTAATTCCGAATACACGCCGTGTATTCTGGTGTTATACAGCCAGAAACATTTGGCTCCTTCGGATGAGTTCCTCTATTTTATTTTAATCAAAATTAAAAGAAAAAATCGTTTCTGTGAGGTGAACGAGAAATGAGGGAGGGGGAGTAGATCTCGATATTCAGATTTCCAGAACGATTAAACTTGAATTTAAATAACTAAATTATTAAACGCGTAAATTACCAACGAAAAACTAAATAATTATAATCAATGATATGACCCCTCTAATACCACTTGAAGGTTCTGGGGGCAGCGGAAGCGCGTTAGTGGGTTTGCCCAACTTTAATTCTAACGTTAAAAAATGTTCAATCCGAGATCCGTCACAATATAAAACGCCAAATCATCGGAGTAGAATGAAGAACGCAAAGAAAAGAAGAGTCCCAGAACCCTTGAGGAGGATCATCATATGTTGATTATAATTAATTTAATTAATGCATAAGAATTACCTCGTTGGAATTATTTCTTCGTTGATCTGTCCGGTCACGATTCAGTGATCCATCGTTGCGTTGTAGAATCCAAGTGTAGGATTACTCTAGCGGTGATCCACACGTGTGTCACGTATCTCCAGATGTCGCCGAAGGGATCTCTGGGTGCTAGCGCGGAAGAACCTTCGCTTGCGATGTACGCCTTCGATCGCCTTGATCCGGTGGAGGATCTTTCTCTTGTAACTTGAGGGAGTTCTTGGTGGAAAGGGAATTCTCTCTTTTCTTGAGAGTATTTCCAAATACTTTGTGCACAACAACGACTCTTTAAAATGTTGGGGTTTCAAGGATATTTATAATCGAGTTTGAGGTTAATAGAGTTATGATAATAAATAAACGCATTACGCGTTTTATTTATTTCATTAACTCTTATTGAAAACACCCATGTAGAATTATTAATTCCTTGACATGCGCCCACATTGATTATAATAAATATCATTTATTAAAACAATAGTAAATCCTCAAAATCCCAACTGGAAAAACTACACGACGTGTAATAATTAATACACGGAGTGTACTCGTTTTTCCATAAAACTACACGGCGTGTACTTTTATTTTCCATTTTTCTCCACCACATTTATTAGACCTTGAGTAATGACTATTTATTTCTTAAATAAATGTAACTTCATTACTCGCTGGAAAATATATTATTTCATCCACAATATATTCTCTCGAATAACTAGTGTCAAAATAAATGCGATCAGACATCATTAAATAATTATTAAACCACAGTCGTGAATAATATTTATTTAACTTATTAAATTAATATTTAACTGAGATACATGGACACACTTAGTGTGTGACCCTCTAGGACTCTTTCTCAGTGGAATTAGGCTGAGCCTGCCTAAAGTCCAAGGTCAGTGTCTAGCAACACGCCAAGGCTCCCATAGAGAAAGAAGTTAACGCCGCAATGACATGTCACCTCCTACGAATGCTTACCGTGTAATATAATCCCTTTGTCTCGATATCTCCGATCAAGAGGGTTGCATGCTAGTGCCATCAACCCATGTGCTTGATTATTCTTTCTTTGACTTCTCGGAATTGAACTTTCCCATACCTTACCATGGCCATGGATTTATTTAGGCTATATCAATTCCATAAAAGGGCCTGAGATATCTACTTCCGTTATGGAACGGAAGGGACAAATCCTTTCTCGCATTATCTATTAATGCGGTATTACTCGTGACACACCTAACGTATCCTACCTCGCTGCGAACAGTGTCTCGTCACAGTTTTCGTCAATACATCTAAGTGCGCGAGTTGTAATACCCATTAATAATAATCTTAATGTCTAAGGACCAATACACACGTCCGCAGATAGAAACATCCAATGACACTATGAAATGTGGATTTCCTACTGGTGGGTCTCGTTCTCATAATATCCTCCTGGATATTACCAAGGTAGCACACAATGAGAAGGTGCCTCAAAGTTTTATGAGTCCTCACCCCTAATGACCTGTATTATTTGTGCCCCTCAAATAATATCATCCGGCCATAGAACATACATTCAAGAATAGTGTTATGGAACTTCCGGGTTCTCATCATACCAGGGATCCACTATGACCCTTTAATGCAACATCTTTCCTTAGGACATTATCACATGACATGTCACACAGAAGAACAATCAAGATGTGATAAGGCTTTTATTTAATGAATAATGTACAAAGTAGTTGATTCTAGACCACCAACTCCAACAAGAAGGACTATAAAACATTGATGTAAATACTCATAAATTAAATTATATTACACAAAGATTATAATAATGGGTATTACATACACCACTCAAAGGAAATGTTGGAAAATGTAGCATAAATCTCACGGGAATAAAAGTGAGATGAAAAATCCCTTACAAAAACTCGGCAGCCTAACGGTGCCACTTAAAACTTCCAAAATGGATTGATGAGAGAAAATAGGGTCTCTCATCATATGAACATAAAAATTACAGTAATATTAATATAAAATAACATCCCAATCATAATAAATATGAGCTTAAAAGGAATGACATAAAAGAGTGTACTCAAAAAGAGAGGGGTAGGATCCCTTACGTCGTGTCCGACTTGACTCGATCATTCTTTAATCTCCTGAATAATAAACATGAGTTAATTTCTACTTGATTAAGAACCTTTTTCAATTTCATTATTCCTTTTATATCACTTATTACCATGTTATGCACATTATGTAATCATTTAAGTTAATAACAATCGTTTTGTTGATACTTGGTACTTGAGTCAAAAATAAACTCTTTATAATCACAAGTTTGTGCATGGGGTAAAATATCCATTATATCCAGAATTATATTCATTATTTAGATATCATATATATCATATATATACATAATATACATGCATTTATAATATTACATAATCATTTAGAGGTAAGAAATGAAATGCACCGTTCATGGAGACGGTAAGCCGTACGTACGCATGAACGCTACTTCCATTTCTATTTCATATTTAATGGAATTAAAACATAATGATAAATAATAGTATTATAATTTCAGTATGGTATCATATATAATATCATTAAATCTATCCTTTATACGTACCACATATGGTATTAATGAATCAAATCACTTTGAGGGGGCGGTAGTCCGCACTTCCTAAAATGAAGATATCGCGCTTACCCATAATGGAAACCATAAAGGTATGCCATAAATGAAAAATACATAAGCTTAAGGAAAACATAAACATATTATATATCATATATAAATATGGTTACATATTAATTTCCACCTTTTAATGTGTTAAAATAACTTTGAACAATCATCGTTTCGTGAGGCAGAAATTCACCATCCACAGAAACAGTATGTTCTTTAACCATTAGAGGTAGGTGTGTGTAAGTTTAGCTCAAATACTTCTTATAACAACATCCTAGTATATGCATGATACTGGTTTTGTTACAAAAGAAATGAATAAAAAGAGTTTAGGGGGTTGGAGAAGCAAAATAAAACAAAAGAGCACAAGTGAAGGCATTACCTTAAAATCGGGTAACTTCCTTTGGTTTGAACAAAAAGGGTTTCTTGAAGAGCTTCCTGCATAAGGTAAGGCTGCTAGGATGAGGAGAGGGATGTGGAGAGACAAAAGGATCAGAGATTGGATGAGCCAAATGCTTGAGAGGTGTGGGTAAGGAGGTAGAGATGGGGGCCTTTTATAAGAGGAGAGGAGGGGCACTCTCGGAAAGGTATAAAATGTTACTTTATTTTCAAATGTGTTTCGGATTTTAAAGGTCCCACATTAATTTATTTCGAGTATAAGGTGATAAGAGTTCTAAATACACCCATCCAATAGGTTTTTTACATGTATAGGTCTTAGATTTTACATTATCTCTTCATTTTATTTAAATCTTTAAATAATGAGGTAATCGCTGCATCATCATGATGTCATAAATAATTTAATTTATTTAATGTCTAAAAATTATAAAAAAATACTATGATGTAGGAAATAGTTTTACTTTCTAATGAATATTTATAGTAAAAAATCTGACTTGTATAACCCCATGTAAAAATTGTTTTATTAAAACAATACATGTTTGTGTCATTTTTACTTTTACTTTAAATAAAAGGCATTAATGTCATTATCTTACCCATGTGGATCCATGGGGTCCCAAAAATCGACCCATGGGTTTTATTGGTCGGCCATGACTCATCCAATAGGGTTAGGACAAGTTTAAAGATATTTTCATTTTATTTTAATATCATTTTTACCTTAAATCACACCAATTACCTTTAATCGCGATTAATAAAACTTAAAAGTTACTTTTCATCAAAAATTATTTTCATCCCATTGAACCCAATTTTACTTAATAATGAAAATCATTTATATTGGATTTTTTAAATTCAAATCACAGAATTGGTAAAGTTCCATTTAAACGAAAAATCAGTTTTTGTAACTACCACTTTGTGGTTTCACTATTCATCAAAAATTAAGGTTTTTCAGAAAAATAACAAAAATTCACCCTAAGATATATTTGATATTCCGAATTCAAAAATGATGTCTATTTTACCAAATTCATAACATATAAGTTTCATTAATTAATTTTATAATTAAATCCCACTGTCAAATCAAGTAGCGTGTTTTTAAGAAATAATATCTATCAAAAGATTGACACTCGTTTATGTCCAATCTCAAAGTGATATTAATTAAAATGACCACCATTGGATTAAATGGTAAAAATATATTCTAATTTCACTTTAAAACCAATTAAAAATATAATATAACTATATTAATAAATAATATTAAAAAGAGGTTTTGAATTAAAATACAACACTTTTCACTATTCATTAAAAAATGAACATTATCAGAAAAATACCAAAAATTTACACAAAGTAAATTTTGAAGTCCCGATTCTAAAAAATAATTTTATTTTGTCAAATAAAACATATAAAATTATCAAACGTATATTTAAAAAGGGTTTTCCATCAAAAGGCGGTTAATCGACCTTTTAAAGAATATTAGAAGATTTATGCTTAAAATTGGATTCATTTGCATTTTTAATCCTCTAACATTGATTGTAAAAAGTAAAAATATTTGAAAAACATATATAATAATTTTTTAGTTAGTTCTGTTCATTCTCGTCATTACAACGGCTAGGTGTTAACTACCATTTAAAATAAAATTATTTTATTATTAGAGTGCAACGTAAGATTTCAAAGGAACTCGTTGTTGCATATTGGGTAAGCCATCAAGCATAGCATTCCCTTTAAAGTAATATTAATATTTTATTCACAAATATGGATAAATATAAAAAAATGTCATATTCTTTATTTACCTGTGGTGTTACACAATAGGTGGAAGAGAAGGAACATAATATACAACCTTACCTGATATATTCATCTCTACCATCATATACCTATCCACTATCTCTGCACATGTCGTAAGTTTCAGTATAAATAACTATGATATGATCTATTTTAATAAAACCTATAGGTATTTCTAATACTTTAGATGGTCATTTTTCATAACCTATGGTGAAAAAAGAACCATCTCAGAAAACCAATTGTTATACGCCAACACTGATCACTCTCCCTTCTACAAAGAGAGGAACTCGAGATACTTTTCCATCATCATAAACTCTGGAAAAAGATTCTATAAGAAGAGAGTCTTGAAACCCTTCTAGTCTAAGTCCACATGGTTATATTCTTGTACCATGGAATCCCACCAATGATTTATGGTAACCTTAAGTATAAACACCGCACTCTTCACCATGAGATTATCAGGTGCTTTTAGAAAGTAAAAAAGTTGAAAAATTCTATCAAGCCAGTCCTCCACCTCTTAAGGTTCATTTGTACCTTTAAAAGATAATGGTTTCTCACGTAAGAACTCCCATGATTGATCCCTATCTTATCTAGGTCATGGTTTTACCTCAACAACTATTTTCTGAATGTGTGTCACATTCTTATCAATAGTACAAAATTCTCACATGATATCCTCAACAAAATTCTGATCCATCGAAAGATTCCTTTGAGGAGCATCAACTGAAACCTCATGAGGAACTCATAGAACATGTCTCAGAGGCATACTACTTTACAAAGAAAAAAAATACCAGTCAATAGAAAAATCTTAGTTCAAACTAGAAAACCCATAAGAAAAATCTGAGATTAACATCAAGAACTCAAAATAGGAGACACACATCCCAACATCCCATGGTAACTTAAGTCTCATCATGGTAAGAGCTGGTTAGAAACTCACAAAAATATATATCTCAAGTCCCAAAAATAGTATCTACAGTCTACTAAACGTCCCAATATAAGGACTCTTTAGGAAATACCACCTTTGATACCAAATTGTAATGAACTGACTAGAATACCCTCTCAAACTTGTACCCGAACCGATACTCCATATACTTGAAGGGTGTTCCTGATCCCCACAGATTAGCAACTAGCACCCGAGCATCGAACAATGAACATATGGAATTATTTTTCCCAACTTGAAGTAAGAAAAAGACACATATGTACAACATATATAATAATGGAAATATAAATATATACAGTAACAGAAAGAAAACAATGGAGACCAAATAACTCTAGAGTAAAAAAAATATCCAAGTACAAATCTAACCACAAGGACTACCAAAATTGGAAAAACCAACTATTCCATACGATAGCATGGATAGAATCCCACCATATCACCACCAAATACCCAAATTTAGCTGACAAGAACCCTTACCACCTCACTACGACACCTTTCCTTTCCATTTATCGAAATACATAAAAAGGTATCGCACCACCGAAGAAGTGTGTAGGGTGTGGGATAATAGGATTAGTAGGATACCACCCAAGTGCTCCATAAGAAGTCTATGTACAATAATTCAAGTATGGTCATTTTAAATAAAACATGTCGTGATAAGAAATAATGAAGTTATATCAAAATCTTGGTAAATATTTCCCCTTTTCCATAAACTTTAAAACTAATTAAGAAATATCAATTTCTATAATCATTTAAAAAAAATTAAAGCATGCATATCAAAATCCAAAGTAGTACAAAGAAAAATCATAGGTAAATCATGCCAAGGAACTCAAAAAATCAGGCTAGCATACTACTCATACCAAAAAAAATGACTAGTGCACAAAAAGTACTTAGAACATAGGCCTAAAGAGTAGAGAAACAACCCATGAGTGAACCTACCAATAATGGAAATAAAATTTCCCTAGAACAATAGGCATAGGGATTAGAGAAAATCCCCAGGAGAAAATCCCCTGATTTTAATATGGATGATGGACCAAAGCTAAAACTTCCACCTACATACCCAAGGCTTCCCATGTGATAAATTTCATAAATAATTTTTATTATTTGAAAATACCCCTTTTTCCATTTAACAAAAACTTGGGAAAAGAATACTTTTATAAAAAATACATTTAAACACACAAAAAAATCATGCCAAATTCGTTTATAAATCAATTTACAAAAATAATAGGAGCAATACAGTTCATCAACACTGGCTAGAGATGGAGCCACCTACCTCAAAGTCAAAGTCTCAAATTCCCATGACGGATCCTCTAAAAGGAAGATTACAATAACAACCACAAAGTCCCTAGAATCAATATACACATCTTAGAGTTGATCCAATTCACAAAAAATGTTTCTATAGAAGAGGAAACAACACATACATCAAGAACACACACTCGTCGCACCACAAAAAAAAGGAAATGAACCTCAAAATAAGATCACAACACGAATATAGAAGAGAAACAATGGAATCATCACCATAGATGAATGGATTAGATAATGAAATTAAATGATGATACTGTGATCAAAGAAACAAAGAATCATAAAGGCCTACTCACTTGGAGAGATGAAAACCAACCGCAATGGTGATAAATCACTGAACGAATCAATCTAGACTGAACAGAGACTCCAAAAATCACTGGAGAATCATTTTAGGTCAATATCTAAAGGATATATGGAATAATTAAATAACACATCACTCCCACACCACCCTAAAATCTATTTTTGAAAGATTTACACGGTGTGTAATCCCTTTACACATCATGTAATCCATGAGGATAACATACAATGAAAAACCCATCGCCTTTTTATTAAAAATGATATTTTAATATTACACGATGTGTAATTAATTCACACTATGTACTAGATTCGGGGAATATGCCCTGCAGAACTTACATGGTGTGTGCTCCCCTTACATGACATGTATTTCTACTGCATACTACTGAAACTGCAGATCCTTACACAAAAAAACCAAAACACCCCGAGTGTCATTCAAACTCGAGGAGAACCCCAAAAAAACCATTAACACATTTATTCTATGATTGCATTAATTAAAAAAACATCAATCCTAAAACTTTAAGTCATTTTCCCCAACAAATTATCTCCATCCCAAGAGTCCCAAGACGCACCCAATTAAAGAAGAAAACAAGAAAATAGAAGGGTTATTACCAGGAAGTGGGTAAGGGGATGTTACAATTCCATAGTGTTTGGGTATTATTTCTATATCATTTTAGAATAAAATAAGTTCAATAAGTCATGAAATATTCACTATTCAAAGAATCTTCCTTAAAAGGATTATTTTTATGGTTAATAATGACTATGATTATTTACCTTTAATTTCATTGTTATGATTGATACATTGCCATTATATAATCAGAATCATGAAATTACTTGTACATTAATGTTATACCCAATTATAAAATCAATTATGAAGAATACAAGTGTATGACATAAGTTTACAAAAACATCATCATTAACTTGGGTTGTGTAAAATGATCACGGTGGGTTATGTTTTTCATAAGAGTTTAAAAGAAGGGAAAACAAAATAAATATCTTGAATTTTATAAAAAAAATTATATGATATCTGAAATAATATTTTAGTGTTAAATTTAAATATTACTTATTTTATTTACAAATTTAAGTTTGAGAATTAAAATGAAAAGACATTGTTTTTGAAAAACCTATATTTTTATGTAGTAACAACTTATGAAAAAGAGTTTGATGAGAGGTAATGGATAATCTATCATTATTAATGGATTAAATAGACACTAATACCATATGAATGAAATAAATACATAAAAAAAGATATGTTTTAAAGTAGTTTTAATATAAATAATCATAAATAAGAAAGGATAAAGAGTCTTGGAAACACTTACCTTGCTCCACGAACAATCTCATTTTAATTGAGTCTAAAACCTTCAAAGAAAGTATATTTGGCTAGGTTAGAGCCTCATAAATGTGGAAAATAATTTTTAAAAATGTATTTGAGAAAAATATGGAGGGAAAAAACTTGAGATGTGTTTTGGAAACGTTAAAATGAGCCCTATTTTATAGGAAAAATTTAATTGCATTTTAGTAATTATTTAGACTTTAAGGGTCTAAAATTTAATTTTAAAATGGAAAGTGGCTCACAAATGGAAAAAGGATGATATTATTGGCCCTTACCCATCCCACTTAACTCATGATAACATTTATAAAATTTTAATCAATTTCTAAATAATTTTTATCATTAAATACCTTTTAATGTCATTTTAGAGTTATTTTCATATGTTGGATTTAAAAATATCTAGATAACTATGGAATTTGAATTTAAAAATTTTAATAATAACTTATATATAATTTTGATCCCAAAAAATCATATAAGACCCTAATTTATCAAAATTATATCACTTTATAACACTAAATTTGAATTTTATAATGAGTCATATTAAGGTCCAGCAAAGACTTATCCCTTTCCAGACACTATATTTAAAACACCAATTTGACATTTCCATTGACGTGCAAGTACTATGTCAACACCAATAGATATTTTCATATTTATATTGACATAAATATTAATTTATATAAATTAAATAATATTTTGAGTATATTATCATGTAAGATAATTTCTATAAGTTTCTAAAATTTGAGTATCATATTTATATCATGATGATGTCATAAAAGATGCGATTTTCATAAAACCCATATTTTTTACTATTCACCAAAAAATTATCTTTCTTAAAAAAATACAAAAAATTCACCCTAAAATAATTTAAACATGTTGAAACATAAAATAAATTCAATTTTTATCAAATTATTATTCTTTAATTTATAAATTTAGCTTTTAAATAAAAGCTTTAAGTACACAAAAAAATAATTTATTTTGAATAAAAACTATTATTTTTCTCAAATAAAAAACCACATTCGTGTTTCATACTTTGATAAAATTATTTTTAAAACTATAATAATAATAAATATTAATATAAATCTATAAAATTAACATAAATTTTCATTTATAAAATATATAATAATTAAATAATTATTTATATAGCTAAAAATTGAAATCATGTTAAGGAAATACATCTTACCATTAAATAAACAATATTTTTTTCATGAAGTAAAAATAGTAATTTTAAATAAGTAATTGATATATAATTGATTATATAATATATTTTAATTCATATATAAATGTTTAAAGTAAATATATAAATTCATAATCATAAATATTAATAAACCATATTATTAAAAATACATGGGTCGTCACACATTGAGTCTCATATCAAACAACATAATCATATAAAAAACCAATCACAAACAACTATACTACAATAAAAAATTATTAAAATACATTAAATACAATAAGACATGCCACATAAATAAGCATATCTCACATGGATCAACATGGGTGTGTGTCTTTTCCAACCCCATTCAAACTTTGCATTAGGTTAGTTTACTTATACATAACCCCCTTTCCCACTTTCCTAATATCATTCAAGGATACCTTCATGTAATCTATATTTTTATATGCTTTCAATAATCAAGGGATAATTTAGGGAATTTATCAAGGTCCAATATATTATAACACAATTAAGGATACCCTTTGTGGGTTCCCATTTAGGTTTCCATATCACTTTAGTCACGAGCATAGCCATTGTTGAACAAAAAATCAAGAGAAACACACAAAAGAACTCACATGAAACTAAAAATTATTATTATATTCATTGTATTCATGAAACCTCATGTGGTTTGATATTAGAACATCCATGCATGTTCAGTAAGTCACACACATTGATACACACATGAAAACCCCTATAAACTAGTAAGAAATCTTAGGTACCATTTAAATCGATATAGTATAACCCCAGTAAATAAATATATATAACCGATTCAACTTTAATTGAAAGTAATCCCTAATCCATAGAATCCCCCCCAAAATAGGGATTTTAGGAAAAGGACGTAGAAATAAAAAGAAACACCAAGAATAAGTAGAGGTGAGTTTATGGTTTCTACCATGGGGAAAGATGGAACCTCAAACCAATGATAAAATGATAGATATATCCCATTTGGAAGATGAATAAAATGATAATAGGGGGATACAAGTCATGTGGTGTACTGAGGAGAAAATGTTAACTCATATTATAAGATTAAACAATTAATTAAATTATAAAAAAATACTGCATGAGGAGACATTATGGTGTAACCATATGGGTTATGATACAACACCCAAACCTAGGGTATTTCTATAGCATGACCCATTTGGTTCATGGAGCAACACCCCTTTTCCATGGATACACCCAAAAATCATAGTCACCCCTTTATGGTGTGATCCAAGGATTCACAATGCAACCCCTTAAGCTGTAGGGAGACACCTCCCCTCAAGAATCCCTCATGGAACAATGCATTATGAATTGGCATGATCTACCATCCACACCGAAAAAATTCACCCTAATAAAACTAGACCACAACTTAGTGATTGATACCATTTTTAAAACACTCCCAAACTCACCCAACATATCAGATTTTCCAAAATCTATGTGATTTCAATAAAAATTTAAACATTATCATTCCTTGACATATGAAAGATGTTAAAAACTCCCCACCACATAGAAACTCATCCTCGAGATACATCATTGAGAATTTTTGGTGAAAATTTTGGGCCACTATGCTCACATATCTACCTATCATTCCCATATATCCTCCTAAACATACCTATGGTACCACTACACACATACCAGATGTACCATCATCCCATGAAGGATATTCTCACTTTAGTATACTATAAACATTGGTCATCGTTTGAATAATGCATCAGAATCTATCTCAATATCATAAATTATTATCATTCAATAAAGATCAAGGTGATATATCTTAATATGAGATATGTGGAATATGTCATGCATCACATGAAATATTTTTGGAAGTGCTAATTAGTATTCTATTATATAGATCCCATTGACTACATCAAATGAAACCACCAACCTATCATTCCTCTATATTAATTGGTGTCATAGTAAAGGAGACACTCTAAAAGATACCTAGTCACCCACCTCAAACTCTAAAATATGGTGTCTCCAATAAACATATGATTTTCACTTACTTTGAGTGGTCACTAGCCATTTATAGATAAACCAAATATGCTTCGATGTCACTTATATGAGACTTATTCAATTAATATAAAAATCTCATACATCTATCCGACAAAAATATGATCAACGGACTTCTATATGAGGTCTCAAAGGGTGTCATTGGAATTGATGCCTGGAAAATGTTGTTAGAGAAAAACTACTCTAAAAAGATACAACTCTCCTAAGATCTGTCAAAATCATGTGAATATTGTCTATTTTTTCAATTTTTTTGATGTAAAGTATTTTTGGTGTAATTAGTTTTTTTTCATACTTTTGTTGTATCCTTGATGTACATATATTATTTTTATCCTTTTTTTCATTTTAATATTATTATGCTACTTTTCTTGCTATTTTGGGTGTTTTTGATGATGTTAATTGGCTAATGTTTTTTTAATTCAGTGTTGTTGGGTATTTGTGCCACAACAACAATATCATAAAATATGTAAAGTATATGGTGAATAATTTATATAATTATATCATATAAAATCCATGAAAACCTATATATGATTATTATTATACATAACCGTCCCATATAAAATATTTTATACATTATATAGTTAGTCAATATATGATGGTTCCAATAGCCATTACATTACATATATACAAAATCACTATGCATGATACCTTATAATCGTTATAAATGATAATGAAAAAAATTTATATATATACACATTGTTGTAGTATTTTTTATTTATTAAATAAAAATGTATGAACAAATGAATGAAGGTAGTTCTAAAAAGCACCATTTAATGAGTCACGTACCATATATATTTTTATGATTGGATTTATCAGTAAATAAATTCATAAATTTGATTTATTTTCCAACCTCACTAAAAATAGTTATTTTTTTATTTACTAATTTTAATAACATTAATTTTTTTAAATAAAGTAATTATAATTTAGAAAAATTTTAATTTCAATATTTTTTAAAATCATTATTATTAATAAATTTATGATTTTTATCAATTGTATTATTAAGTTTTGAATTATTTTTTCTTAATTTTATGTTATATATATATATATATTGATTATACGAGTGTTTTTTATCTCATGAGAATAGAGATAGAAAATGGATGTGTATTCGTAAAAAATTGTCAGGGATTAGATCCAGTCACTACTCCAAAATTGGTTTGGTTCCAAGATGTATCATCTATGTTTAATCATCATTTAGCAGGCATTCTAAGATCTATCTCTATTTATTGTTAAGGACATAAAATAATTTTATCTTTTAAAATTAACCAATTTTTAAATGTAGAAGTAGATCCTAAAGATATACCACTTCTGCCCCCATTTCCAATCTCTATTTCTTGCTATTCATATCACCTCCCATCCTCTTCTCGGTGTCCCTCTGCTTACTCAATCCCCATTTACATGCTCCTTGATTTCCTTTAAACCCCCATAGAGTATATACATATCCATAAAAGATCTATCCCCATCTTACATCCTGAATACACTAATGGGTGGATTCTGTTATTGAATGGTTTTCAGGGTTTTTTACTATCAGATTGACAACACTTCTCTACCACTCTCGGATGAAAACTTCCTCTTGAAAACATTTCTTCCATAAAATATATCAATTTCTTTATTAATTACACATGTAGTGCTTCATTGATGAAAAATAGACTAATCACTCTTGTCTTCACCTTCATCGAACTGATAATCTGTTTATAGGTATGAGAAAAAATTTGGTAAACTTAGTTGATTCACACAACCTGAGATGAGTTTCTTTTCTTCATTGACCACAACCGCTCCCACTATACATGGATTTAATTTATTTAAAGGAGAAATGGCTTTAAACCATTGATCTTTTCTTCACCGATTAAATTTGATTCTTGAAATATGAATGATTCAATATTTATCACTTAATTTAATAACATCACATAAAAGAAGTAGTTTATTATTTATGAGTTTTCTATTATAGGTTGCACCGTTAATTTATTTTAGGTGATTCTCCAGGTTCCATTTTTATAGAGTTCTGCTGATAATAATTACCTCTCTACAAGGACTAAACCTTCCTTATTTCAATAGGTTTCTCGCATATTGGAGTCTTTCTTATACCTTTTTCTAATTTCTAATAAGTTTTATTTTTTCTAAAAATATATGAATATTAGTTTCTTTTTTTTTTTGAATTTTTCATTATTCACTGTCATTTTCTTCACCTATTAATCATATAATACATTCTTCATTTTTGAACCGATGTTTTTTTGTTTGTAGTGTCAAATTAATCACTTAGGTAGTCATTTTTTGTCATTTCCATTGTAATTTCCTACACATGTTAAACATGCCATACTTCTTAAATTTTCATACCCATTTTTTATGTTGTTTTTATCTCCTCCCCCCAAACTACTAGAGACATTCAATAGGTTTGTTTTATATTACGCTTATATTTTAATAGTTTGGATTCTTTCCAATAATGTTTGTTGGAATAAATTCAGTAATTGTTCCTACATTATCAACATTTTTTCATATAAAATCTATTTTAATGTTTTTCAATATGTGATGGTTGTTAAATTATTATTCTTAATATTTCATGTGTTATCTAATGTTTTAATATAGTTAAGCACTGCTATATTATTCTCTTCATAGGATTATACAAACATATACAATATGTGTTTTTTGGATTAGAGGCTATGAGAAAATTTGACACAATAAAGAACCTATGATTATTGAGATGCATGTATTTTATTTTATTGATATTTTTTTGGTTTTTTTTATTATTTTTAGTCATTTTTTTCACATGTTAAGAATTTAGTACTTTCTACAATTTCAAACTGATGTTGTTTTTATGTTTAAAGTGGAAGATGCATCACTTGAGTAGTCATTCTTTTCATAATTTTCCATTGTAATTTCCTACACTTGTTAAGCATGTCATAATTTTTACATTTTCAAACCCATTTTTTATATTTTTTTTTTCCAATCAACAAACTACAAAAGAAATTCTATAGGTGTACTTTATATTATGCTTCTCTTTCAAATGATTGGTTTCTTTCCCATGAAGCTATTTGAAATAAATTATATAAATGTTCTTTCATTATTAACATTTGTTTTCATTTAAAATATATTATAATGTTTTTAATATGTGATGGATATTAAATTAGTATGCTTAATACTGTATGTGTTTGATAATATTTTATAGTTTTTAAGAACTACTAGTTTCATCTCTATAGAACAATACTCATTATAATTGTTTTACTTCAAAATTCACGTGTTAATTCAAAATTGATATATTTTTTTCATTTCATTTACTTAAAAAAATAAAATTTGTACAACATGTGATTTTTTTGGCTTGCAGGCTATATGAGAAAATATGAAACAATGAAGAACCTATTATTATTAAGACAAGATTATTATATTTATTATTTTTTATGATGTTTGATTTTTTATAGTAATTTTTTGAACCAGTTAATCATATAATACTTTATACATTTTAAAACTCATGTTTTTTTTCTATTTGAAGTGACACTTGCATCACTTGGGTAGTCATTTTTTTTATTTTGGAATTTTCCATTATAATTTCCTGCATCTGTTATGCATTTCTTAATTTTTACATTTTCAAATCCATGTTCTTATGTTGTTTTCTGTTATGGGCCCATCACATGGTCATGTGGTCTATTGAGAATGAGAATTAATGATAGATTAGGTGAGCTTACAAGATAATGATATACTTCTTTAATTTAATTTATCATTTAAGGTTTTTCTATGCTTTATTATTTCTGGATAGGTCTGTATAAGTGTCTCAAGGAAAGTTATTTTTTGGTGTTAATTTATATAGAATACCAACACCATGATGTATTTTTCTATTGATTAAATGTTTGTTTTTTATTCCATGGTTGTTATCTTTTTTGGCACAATAAAGGATATAGGGATAAATTTAACAATTCTACTATATGGATAATTTAAAAACATAATTATAGTTTTTCTTCGCATAATGTGTAATGTATGACTAATGAAACTATTTGGAAAGTTTTCACTAAATAATTATATTGTTTTATTGTTTTCTTTAATTTTTCAATTTTAATACCATTATTTTAGTATTACCTATCAATTAGTTATTCACTAATCATATTTATGTATAGTCATTGAATTATTTGTATACAGAATAATGTAACAAACTAAGGCATAAAAATTATTCTAAAATTCAACCCTTATATTTCGATTTCATTTCTAAGGCTCTATTTGACACAATTGACATTATTTACTATTGTAACTAGTTTTGTTATTCAAATTCTATAAAATTAAATTAATTGAAACATGTTGAATATATATACTAAATGGACTGTATTTCTTTGATATATGTTACATCAAATTTTAATACATGTATAGAAAAAAAATTCCTCTCATCAATTATAAACAAAAATAGTTCATTAGTTATATTGTTTCCGTTTTTGGTATTCATTAACATTTGACTAAATTTTCAATATATATATATATGTATATATTTTAATATATGTTCATAATATAATCTAATTATCCTTATTGTAATTTTTCCATGCGATATAAAATTAAAACAAAAAATGAATCATATGGTGTGATCACATGACAATGTATAAGGGATGATGTTTGTGAAGCATGAAATGGTTTAGATATTTGAGTTTTAATTATCTAATGGTTTTATTTTCATTATGTACTAGTTTTTTTAGAGCTTCTAGTATAATCTATCCGTGGTTTTCTATATGGTTCATTGAGGTTAATGATCATAGAATTACATTCTTTCCCAATTTAGTCATCAAGGATTTCAATTAGAATTTGTTTTACGTTTATCAATAGGCAGTTTTTTATTAAATTTTTTCATGTGTGAACTCATATTCTTCATTTATCCAATGATATATCAAACTGTTGAATTTTTTTTATTGGATAGTGAAATGTATATGATCATGTATTGAAATGTAGTGATCAATTAGACCATATTTTTAAAATAATAGTGTAAACATTCACTTATTTAGTTTTTATAATGGAAATTAAATGTTTTTATGAAGTCACTTATTATTTTTATGACTAAATATTTGAAGAAAATGATTATATTGTTGTAATTTTGATGAAGATTTTGGAATAGTTTCAATGAAAATAGATGTATTGGATGGAAATTTTAACCCTATCACCAGGTATGTTATTATTTATTTTAAATTTATATTTTATTATTAATCATCCTTGAAATATTTTTTAAAGAATTTGGCATTGAGAATGAAATAATCCCACATATAGATTCTATCACTATACTGATAATATAGGCTCTTTAGAATAATTAATATGGGAATTATATGTATAATAGATATTATTCAATGACTGATTTGTTTCTCATGAATAAAATCCATTTAAATTTATAGTTCATCAAATCATGATATACATAAAATAGATTTTACTGTTCACTATTTTATAATGGATCTAATTTTACATTATTCAATTGAAAATTGAAATTTCACATTCAAAATATGAAATGTATATATATGATTGAAAAATCAATTTGCATTTTACTCTTAAAAATTATTCATATATCGATTTGAAAGTTTTCATATTTTTTTTGTCAATGGAATTTCAAAATTATTAGTAAATATATAATAGGAATTGATTTTAATTAGTTACAATGCCTACACCCAGTTTGAGACTTTATCCCGTGACCTCACCCCCTAACCCCACCCACCACCGCCACCCCAGCTGTGTTAGGACCTGTACCAGAAGGATATTATAAAAGGGGAATATAAGTCATTGTAGAAAGATAAATATAGTTATATACAAAAATTCATAACAAGAATCTATTGGTCCCCATGTGAGAGGAAAATCAGGAGGATGTGGCTGTTAAATAGAGGGGGAGGCTAGTGAGTTAGAGGAGTTGAATATTCTTCAATAATTGGGATTTTGGCCTACTGGATTGGGTGTGAGAACTTGTAGAGCCTCTCAATTATACTACTCCTATAATTATCCCCCATCTGTTCAATATTATCAATCTATTTATTCACCTTTTACTTATATTTATAATTTTGACTACCATACTTCAATACATACAAAGGAGTCTATTCTTGGTATATTATGCATGTGATGGGTTCTATCACTTGGTATGACCTACCACTACTACCTCATTGCTCAAAGGATGCACACTACTGGCCCTTCCCTAATTAGGATGGAGATAAGTACTAAGACAAGAGGAATTCACTACTAGTGGAGTTCATTTTGACCAGATGATCCACGCCTTATAGTAACTTTACACGGAGGAGACACAAATTGTTGACTCAACTCTCTTAAAGCAGGAACGATGATCATAGGGCCTCAATGGGATAACTTGGAGATTAAGCATGAATGGATCATGTGGGAAAAAAAATGGGAATGACATTGAAAAAGGGAAGCTTAATTTCAAAATTAACTTCTCCTATGGATGGGTCACTGAGAAGAGACACTATAAAAATAGGAGTAGACAATGTACCATGAGGTTGAGTAGATTCTGTTGGTGATGGGGTAGACTAAAGAGTATATAGAAGCACATGGTAGAATATCAGCATTAGAGAAGAATCCAATTTTAATGGTAAATAAAATTATCAATGGGTGGAGTAAGTCTCCTACTCTATCAAATATAAGGTAACACACAGTCTATAGTGATGGAAGCAGTCACATCCAAAATTGAAGAAAATGATCAACAGTTTCCTAAGGTGGCTCTCCCTCCATTTTCATTGGAGATTCCACACATGTAGTCAAGGGATATGACATGGATAATGGTACTAAGGTGTAAGGATTCAATTGACATTGAATTGGTGTATAGTGAGTTTCCTAAACAAATTACAATAGGTGCTTGAATTCCACTAGTTTTGGTAGTGGTTGGTATGAATTTGGACATAGGTGCTAAATAAAAGTCACAAAAGTGGTAAAAAATTTAGATTTATGAGGTTTATTTCCTAGACATGACTTTGGTAGAAAATTTAGTTGCAAATGAGGACGAGGTTCCATATACACCTTGTTCACCACAATACAACGAGTGGGAATCATTTTTTATGGATGGGATAGTGGTTTAACAATAAAATGTTACCTTCCCACCACTCAAAACTATGATGGTCAAGGTACTAACAAAGGTGAAAAATGGTTAGTCGATGTTTGATATGGTGGAGGCCGAAATGAGATTGGGTAGGGGCAATTACATGGAGTTAATGCTTGTGATTGAGATTGATTTATAGCAATATAAATTGTGGGAATAAGAAGTGAATATTCGATTCCAAATAAAATTAAATCCACATGTGGATTAGATGGTGTTTCATTTTCAACGGTAGGTGAAAGCTCTACAGATTCCATAGCCACCACTAAAGCCACCTCCATGGATCAGATCATCACATAGTTTTTGGGTTATTATAAATTATGGTATTAATAGGGTGTTGTCTTCTATATGGACTTAGGTAGGCATGTTGGATACCAAATGGTTGCTATAATTATATAATTTTTTTCCTTTTGTTAGAGGCCAGGGGTTATGGAATTTACTTAAAATAATGTGGGTTGTGAATTTGATTTTTTCCATAGGCGATTATGATGTTCTGACAACTTGTGTAGTCCATGTAACATGATGTGTTATCATCCCTCAAGATCATAGTGATTTGTGAGTTTCACCTACTCAACATTACTTTTATGAGACCGCTCAATGTTGAAATTTATGATTTCAATCAACCTATCCATATCAGTTCTCATTTAGTTACTAGGATGAGTTTCTTGAAAACTTTTGTGGGAAGGATGATGGATTTGTTCCCCTTCTCCATAGGAGTGGTCCATGTAATATTTTTGAGTTTTTTTTCTGGTGCATGATAGCATAAATACCATCCAAAAAATATCATAGGGAGTGTGTTGGAACTTGTATAATTTTCTTTCTAGAGATGATACATGAAGAAGGAATGGGAATTTGTAAAATTTCTTGGAGTAACTTTATAGAAAGGGGGCCTTATAGTGGAAAATATCAACATGTTTCAACTCCAAAAATGTTTTAATATAACAAAAAACACCTTGGATGGAAGAATTAATTATCCATGAGCATTTTCCTTCCTCCAGTCTTGAGGAAAGGACTGATTTTAAGGGGGAAGAGTGTTAGAGCTTATGCATGGGCATCATTGGATTTTCTTAGGAAATATATTCTAGAGAAGTATATAATTCATTATAGAAAGAAAAATATAGTTGGATAAAACTATGTGTAACAAGAATCTGTTATGCCTCACATGAGGAAAATTAGGAGGCTAGGGATGTTAAATAGAAGGGGTGGATGGTGAGTCAGGGGGAGTGGATATTCTTCCTAACTTGGGATTTTAGCCTATATGCTTGGGCAAGAGTGCTTATAGAGCCTATCGAGTATACTACTCCTATAATTCTCCCCCAATGTTTAATATTATCTATCTATTTTTCCATTCCCTTATACTAATCTCTCTAATTATGATTACTATACTATAATACATAAAAAGGAGTCCGTTCTTGGTATCTTGAGTGTGTGAGGGGTTCTATCACATCAACAGTTACTCTATAAACAAGAGGATATTATATAATATGAGATAAATAGTAGAATAATTATAGATGGTGAGAGTAGGAGAAGAAGAAAGGAGATGAAGAAGAAGACTCAAGAGGTGAAACCACACTCCTACCCAAGCCTTATACCCATAGTCCCAAGCTAATTGGATGATTCTTTAATAGAATAATCTCTCCCTCCTCTCTCACCACCCCACTCCCTTATATAATCAAAATTTTACTCCCATGTGTCCATGAATCCCACTATCTCCCTTACCTATTTGAAATATTTTTACCCTTTATAGAATAACTTTTATTGGGGTTTTTTCCAGGTAAATCCCTATCTATAAGGGTCTTTATCACTCAACTCGCCATGAAAGTCAGTATTATCTGCAAAACCAAGGAAAAGAAACTTATTGTGATATCCCATTTATTCAAAAAGTCTATGAAATTTTTCAGATGGTCATACCTTATTTATGGTTCTAGATAAACTGATGGAGATGAACCTTATCTTCACTTACACTCCATAAAATCTCATAGATGGTCCTTCCCACACCGTGGGATGATCGTGTATTCTACTTCCAATTATGCAGCAAGGTCCACCTCTGAGTGCTCCCTTATCACTCAAAATAGTTGTATATTCCTCACTCAATCCCCCATCCATGAGACACTACACGTTACTTATATTTTGGATTGTGTAATATCCATCCCACATCCCTCCCTACTGAGTAGGATGACTCATCTTGTGACATATTGAGTGGATGTTGTGTTCTTTAGAAGTGATATTCATAGGCGCACCCATATCTAGTCTCAACACCTTCAATTCCTCACTCAACTCTATCTATAAGTCATTTTCAATGTGTTTTAGCTATGGGAGTCACTTGATAAGGTGGGGTAACCTAAAAAAATGACTGTATCTCCAAGATATGCAAAAAATTATCTACGACCACATCTCCAGGTGAATTTTCAGTTTGGTTTCATTGAGTTAACACGACAACAATGATTTCCTTACTGCCACATGAATCCAGAAATTCTCCTCCATAGTGAGGGGAGTTTTTAGTGTTTCCATATTCAAAAACATGCTTCTCATGCATCCCCTTGGCGTTTTTATCATTAAAATATAAGTTTCTAGTATTGTTTGCATCAAATCCACTTGTCGTTTGAGCATCTTCCCAAACACCACGATGTCATAGAGGCCCTCATTTGTAGTAATATTTCATAGACCCTCTATGCATGAAATAGGATAATGGTTATGAATGAAGAGAACTAGTGTTTCAACCTCACCATTGGTGTGATGCGGCGTATCTAGAACATTAGATGAGATATAGAAAATCACCTACTCCATTTGCAGCTTATGGTCCAGTTGATGAGCCCATCAAGTTATTATTTTCTAGAATTATTCTTCTTCTACCTAATGGAATTCCAATTTATAATCCCATGTTTTCTAGATTTATAGTAGTTCATCATTGAGCCATCAAATTTTCTGAAGTGTTTCATCTATATCTACGGGCCTAAAACAACTATGGTTTGAAATTTAGGGGTGCAACTCACTGCCTCCCATTTTTTATCCCCTATAATAAAGTGAAACATGAATCCTTCAGATAAAGAATATTAGGTGTGATTATTTGTCTAATAGTGAGCTGAAATATCATGTTCCATTAGATCCATGTGATGAAGGACCACACATCACCTAAGGGTAGAAGGGATAAATCCCATGGTGCACTTTCCACATCTGGACAAGTGCAATAGTGAACCATCGTCTATCAAAGGGAATAAATAGAACATATGGTAGTGATACTATCATGAAATAGAGGAGTAAATGTGAATCATCAGTGTTATCTTATGATGAATGTACTTACTACTATGGAAGGTGTCGACAGTGCACAATAGAAGAGCACACCAAAGTTAAATGGAGGGGGACGATTCTTGTCAGCAAGTCAGACCAAATGTTAGGACCCACACTGGTAGTTACTGATAAAGCCAATATTTTTACACATTTTATACTATAATTAAATTTTATTAATCCAACAATAGTTTTATTTTATGGGAAATTTTTACATTTTTAGGTCTTGGTTGTAATTTGAACTATTTTAAAAAAATGACCTAATTTTGAATTTTAACTATTTCAATTTTCTTTATTTCAACCATAACTTTTTATACACTAAATGAAATTGTGAAATTTATTTTAAGGCTTCCATAAATCTTGGGATTAATTTCAAGTAATTATACATAAAGTTAAATCTATCATTTGAAGACCCAAAACCAGCTCACAATCTAGGCCTTGAAATCCATGCATAGATCTGGATGCTTTTCAAGATAGACCCATATCTCATAGATTAAAATCCCAAATGATATGAAATTCTACATATAGAAAGATAATAAGTTGGGGAAATTTTTCATTAAATTTGTTCCCACATTATTTAGCCTCATTCATGTTTATAATGGCATGGTAAAGTGGATCTTTGGAATTCTAATAGCCACCTATCCAGATTAATGTCCATGAGTAGAACTAACATAAATCCTTCAATATTTTTCCAATAAAGATAAAGTTTTATAGGTGAACTATAAAGACATATTATAAAAAAAATTATTAATAAAAATTTTCCCAATTTTTTAATTTATTGGCTCTACCATGAAAAAATTTTAGAGAACATAATTGGATATGAAATTTTCACCCCCACTTTCTATAAGAATGTTTCTCCTCTTTATTTCAAGGGGTCAACAACTTGGGGAAAAAATTTATGGGACATTTTTATTATATTTTTAGTATTTTAAATGCTTTAATATTAGTATAATATTAATATATTAGTGTTATTGATATATGCTTCTTCAATTAATTTTATTTTATGTGTTCTCCCACAGTGTCCCCTTCTCAACTCCACTAAAAATGAAGAACTAACCTTGGTGATTTTTTGAGGAAGGGAATGATGGTTTGATTGAGTTTCATGTTATTTAATTTCTTTTATCTATTCTATTTTTGGAATTTTGGGGGTGGTTAAATTGATTACAATTTGCGGTCATTCTATTTTCTCTTCCATTAGATTCTTCTTCTCATTTATCAATCATCCTTCCCTTCACTATTTGTGTCATGCATACAGTGGAGCATTTTAGATATTGTTATGGTTAAAGAATAGGTATCCTAGATTATGTTTGAAATATAATTTCACCATATGTAGAGTTCTTGGTATGGGGTAATCACATTTAAAATGAGAAGCAGAGGTGTTATTGGTCTTGATCACCTCATTGAGTTGAAGATTGAGAAAGTTTTTTAAATAGTTACTACATGAAAAAGAATCTTTTATATAAAATGAGAAAACCAATAATAAAATTTCAAAAGGTGAAAATGGATAAGAATAAAGGATACTAAGAAAAATACTTGAGAGGAAACACCACACTCCCACCCAAGATTTATGGCTATAGTCATAAGATAAGTGGCCGGTTATTCAACCGAATAATCCCTCCCACTTCTCTCATCACGCCAATAAAGATCCCTAATAACTACCTTCATTGGTTTTTACATTTTTACCATTTATATAATTTAATTTTCTAGGGTGTGATTTTTGGGGCTATCCCTATCTAGAAAGGTCTTTATCAAGCCACCTCTGGGGGGGATGTTAATTAGTTATTCTGGATATCTTCATATTTTTTCATAAATATGTGTTTTTTTTGGAAATTTATTTTTGTGTTGGATTTTATACTTATGATAACCTACCCATTTAATCAAAATAATCAATTATTTTAAACATTAGGAAGAGATAAAGATCTAGGAACATGGTAATAAAATAACTTCCTAATATAGTAGTTATCATGCCTTAAATATTTTTTTCTTTCTATATAAGTTTTTTATATAAATATTTCACCTAAAGTAGTTTTACAAGGAGACAATTTTTTTCCATTATGGATTAACAAGAATTAAAACTACTTATATTTGTTTATATTTATAACAAAAAATCTTCCATATATTTGGTTATAGGAATGAAAAACAACCTTCCAATTCAATTATAGGTATGATGAACAAGATTCCATCTATAATTTTTTTTATAATTGTTGTTTTTATTTTTTCTATTATTTTGAAATTATTTTATTCTTATTTTATAAATTAATATATGAAGGATGACTATTTATAGGTAAAAATCTTCTATAGTACACATAAATTATTATGTTAGGTTGGATAGAGCCATAATTAGTGGTTTCTCATTGAGGGATGTTAAAGTGATTACTTTTGATAATTACTAATCATCACCCATGAATGTAGTTTTAGATATCTAAAATTTGTTATAGAACCCATTTATGTTGAATTCAGTATCATATTTTATGTTTTACAATAGTTATATAAATGTTTTACAACTATTTTTTGTAAAAAAATAAATTTTCATACATATTATTATGTTTTAGTATAATAACACTAATATGTAGCTTGAATATGCAGTTAAAATATGATTTCTTCATTATAGTATGAGATCAATATGATTTGTAACATCTAGTTTTAATATTCTCACAATTAACTTTGAAGTTTTAGCATGAATTACTTTATTCTTATATATAACATAAATTGAAAAAATCCAATTGGAAGTGGGATTCAAAGTTTTTTGGAATATATAATTTCCAGTACTAATCATTTTTAAATCTACCTACTCTTATGTAAAAATCATTTTCGTAAACATCCCTCTATACATATTTCAATATTTAGTTAAATTAAGTTTATATCAAATTGATTTTCTATATATTATTTGAATTTCATATAGTATAAATTATATTGATTTCATTTAATATAAAATTTACCTATTTTATACAAGAACTCCTAGAAGCTCATTTTTAGTAAGCCATGAAAAAAATACTATTGATTGCACCAAAATCCCGGAGTACGAGTGCCGTGATTTTCATCAAAACATAGTAAAGACCCACATGAATGTTGTTATAGATATCCATAATTTGTAATAGACCACCATTAAGTTGGAACCAATATTCTTTGTCAAGTATTATTTATATTACTTCTATTCTATTTCAAACTACGGACTTATGTACAAAATGGATTCTCTTGCTTATTATTAATTATTGGATAAATAACACCAATATGAAACCTAAAGGGCTACAATCACACCAATGGATTTTATTCAACCAACAAAATATATTTTTCCCAACATCCATTGAAATAAATATAATTCTAAGTGGACAAAATAAATCATATAAAGATCCACACGATGGGAATTCTAGTAAAAGTAAATGTAGGTCATACTCAATCATGGAATAGGAAGCATAATCTTAATTTGATAAAAATATTGACCTCAATTGATGAATTCTCAATGAGAAATATCAATAAGAATCAAGAAACTATAATTGAGATGATAAAATAAGCAAGAGAACATAAAAAATCAGTAGGGAACCATAACCCACTGAAACTAAATAGTCACTTTCATATAACATCCTAATAATGCTAGTTTGAAATATAATATAAAAATAAACATTTTATATACAACTATATAAAATAAGCATGAACACATCACAAGGGTTATACAAAATATTTTCCAATATTTTTCTTAAATGAAAACAAACACTTGAAAAAAACCTTTTTTCATGGCCTAAACCACTTGGCCACAACACTGTTTTAAAGTCTTACTTTAATTCCATTTCATAATCACATTTTATTTTGAGATACCAATTTCAAAACTCTATCACACACACTTTGAATTTCAAATAAAACTATCCTTTTCCATTTTTATCATGATTGATCACTTTTAAAACTCATTTCTAAAAAAATAGTTTTGAAAACAATTTAAACTCATTATTTCTATTTCCTTATTTAAAACCTTTTACGAAACCCTTTACAAAAATTATAGAAGAAACTAAACAGAGAATAAATAAATAACCCAATTAGGAACCAATATTTCAAGTCATATAATAAGGGATAACAAATGACAAGTTCATATGTTCCAAGAAATAAAAGAATATCTGGGGATACAATCAAATCATAAGGTAAATCACTTAATGATCCTTAAAAGGATCCTAGGGTCATGGGAGATACTATAAGTCCTAATTTGAGACCATCCTATAATTATCTCAACATATACTAACATTCCGGAATACATTTCATCCTATAACAACCACCTAACTGGCATGCATCCAACCTCATCAGGATAACACACTCTATCTATCCTTATCACTAACTAGAGGGGATACTAGTAGCATGTAACTACTGAGTGCATAAAAAGTCTAGAATCTCGCTTAACTACCTAGGTTCCCATTACCAATCAAAATAGTGGTGATCATAATAAATCATTCCTTTAATCAAGGATAAAACATTTTAAAACAACACATGCATCACCATCTCCCATCATAAAAGAAACCACTCAATCAAAAAATAAAAATATCATGCACAATGCATCATAATAAACATATCCTCATTGTGTCACAAAACATAATAGGAACAAAATAATTTAAAAGGGCCTTAAGAGGGTATCATTTCATTTATGAAAATTCATTTCCTTAAAATTACAAACATTCCATCACTTTAAAACATGCCTGGAATATCGAGACATTTTATCCAAACACTTTTGAAACTCAAATGGGAACCCACTCTTTCCCTTTTTAAAATCATCTTTGAAAATATTCAAAGTCACATTAGTTTTAAAATACAATCCACATGGTATAACAAATACTTTTTAAATCACCCAACTCATTTAAAAATTCTCATAAATCATTAAAAACCCAAAATAAAGGTTATCACATCCCTTTGAAAAAAAACCCAACCCAAAACACATTGTTTGAAACTCAATTTAAGTCAAGAAAACAATTTAAAAACTTCAATATGGTGATCAAAACCACTTTAAAAGACAAAATAATCCTTTAAAATCCAACCAACCATTTTCATAGACACTTGGCATGGGATAAAATCCCACGCCATGGTTTGAAAACCACTTTTATATCAAAACAGAACCTCATGGGTCATACATATAGGCATAAATTAAAATATATATCATTTAAAAACATTAATAAATTAAAGGAATTTAATGGAAAGTGAAAAAAAGAAACACCTACCTTAAAGGGTTAAAGGTGAGATAAAACTCTCATAAATGATCCACCTTTGATGGTAGAAATCCAAAAAATAGAATAAGGAACCCACACACACCCTAGAATCACAAGACCCCAAAAATAAATCAAGCATAGTAACCCTAGGATTCAGATAAACCAAATCACAGTGATAAGTTGGATTAAATCACAAGTAAACAAGGAATAGAGGGGAAAAATACCATACTTAGGCAATCCAACCATGGGGATTGCACTAAAAATCATCAAAAATGAGGAAGATTCAGGAGTGGGATGTACACTTGATTGGGGGGGGGGGGTGGTTCAGCTTGGTGTGTTGCTTGAATGTAGGAGGAGAAGATATAGGGAGGATATCATGTGAGGTATAGGATCTTGGTTGGAGGGAGGGGTCACTAGTGAGATGAGGTGTCAACGTGGCACGAAGAGGAGCGACCTGGGGGGGAGGGGTTGTTATTGATGACATATTGGTGTAATCCCAATCTATAGATGATCATGCATAATATATTTAAATCATAATAAGTATACTAATAGAGCATAAAATTTATGCAAATCTATCTAAATTCAGCTTCTAGATTGACATACAACACTTCTTGGGTCACATTATCTCGAAGGCTGGAGTGTGAGTGGAGTTAGAGAAGGTTGCAGTTGTGGTATCTTGGGAATTACCCATGAATGTATTCAAGAATTACAAATTTCTAGTTCTATAAGGATATTAACTACATTTCAACTAGGACTTCTCATGTGTTGTAGCACCAATGTGCAAGCAGACCAAGAAATGGGTGAAGTTTGTTTGGTCAGATGCTTTTAAGAAGGCATTTTAGTATCTGAAGAGTAGAATGAACTCAACATATATCCTCACCTTACATGAGTTGATTAAGGAATATACCATGTAACATGACACGTACAAAGTCATACTTAGAGGAGTTATGATGTATTAGGATCTAGTGGTTTCTTATGAAACTAGGTAGTTGAGACCACACAAGAGGAATTATCTTACTCATGATCCGGGGTTGGTTGCAGTGGTACATGCCTTGAGATGCTGGTGGAATTATCTTTGGGGTGATAGGTTTTTGGTGTAAATGTATCAAAAGATACTCATGTATATATTTTATCATTAGGAACTAAATCTTCTGCAGAAAAGGTGGTTCAGTTATCAACATTCTTTCAACTTTGAGCTAGCATGCACTACAGAAAGGAGAAACTTCATTGTTAATTCCTTGAGTAATAATACTTCTATGGAGGTGGTGTGGGAGTCATGTGATGAATAGAAGATGACGAAAATATTTAAAGATATGAATTTGGATGTTCTGGAGTCTTAGGGGAGATCATCTTTGAAAATGAAATCTATTATTCCCATGCATTTGGACCAGATCAAGAGAGAGAAGTTATCTAATCCACATGGCTTAGCTCTGAGGAAAAACTTACATGGTGGGGACACACCATCAGGATGGTCTCTTGGCATCAATGACTTCCTTATTTTTCAAAACCATATTTGGGTTCCTACTAGATTAAATGAGGATCCTATGATGGATTTAAATGTTTTTAAATGGGCATTACATCCTGGTTTGACAAAGATATATCATGATTTTCGAAAGAAATATTGGTGTCCAAGGATGAAGAAGGATATGGTGAGATTTTTGGTGTGATGTTTCACCTGTGAGTAGGTCAAGGTTAAGCACCAGAGGCCTTAGGGGTTACTTCATCCTTTTTCCATTCCCAAATTAAAGTGGGATGATGCCACCATGGTCTTTGTGATAGGATTACCGAGTACACCTTTAAAAAATGATGCAGTATGGGTGATCGTGTATTGACTGATGAAGGTAGAACACTTATTTTCTATTAGGGAGACCATCACCTCCAATGATCTATGTAGTCTCTACACACAATATATAGTTTAATTTCATTGTGTTTTAAGAAGTATCATTTATAATTGAGATCTCTATTTCACATCATGATTCTAGAAGGGCCTTCAGAAGGCACTGGGATTGAAGGTTCTTCTGAGTACATCCTATCATCCTTATATTGATAACCAATATGAATGGATGATTTAAATTCTATAGTATATGTTACCAGCCTTTGTTTTGTACTTTGGTGGTTCTTGGGAGTATCATTTGGAAATCATGGATTTATCTTATAATAAAATATTCTAGGAATAAATCCAAATGGATCCATTTGAGGCCTTATATAGAAGGTCATTCTGTTTTCCTATTTGATGGTTAGAGGTAGGTGAGTCAGTGCTTGTTAAAAAAAGTCTCATGTAGGAGACTTCTAAGCAGGTTTATTTGATCAACAAGTAGTTGGTAACCATACAGATCTAGAAGAAATTATACACTGACCATGAAATATTACCTCTAGAGTTTGACGTTAGTCATCAGTTTTTTTTGGTTTTTTACTTAGGCCAAGGTAAATCCATATCAGGAAGCAAGGAAATTTAGTGCCTAGGGTTTTCAGGCCATTTGATATAGTGGAGAGGGTTAGTCTATTGTTATACCATTTTCCCTTCCACAATACTATAGTTACATGAATGATGTGTTTCATGTGCCAAAAATTTAGAGATATCATCATGACCCTTCTCACATGATAGAAGTTGATGACATCAAGTTGGATGTTGATGTGTCCTTTGATGAGAATATGATCCATATCATGGACCATAGTGAGAAGAATATTTGAGGGAAGACCATGACTCTAGTGTGAGTGAAATGGTAGAATTGTATTTTATAAGAGGATACCTAGGTGAGGGAGTCTAATATGTGAATATAATGGCCATACATGTTCATAGATACCCTATAGTGCTGCTTTGGAGCATAAATTAGGGACATACTGTTATATGGTGGAGAGTTTGTAAGATCCCACCTTTTTCTAGGTATGTTCCACTTTAAGTTTTTTTGTTAAACCTATTTATATTTTGTTAAATCATTTAAACCTTCGTAATCAAGTCCTTTTACCTAGATGGGTTAGTGTTTCAAATGTGTTTGGAGGGAAAAATAACAGGGAAGATGAAGTTTGGATAAATGAATTAATTCACATCGTGAATTTTAATTCCATTACATGAATGGTTCTAGGTAGACCCCATGAAATTAATTTTAGGCATGAATGGTTTTTTGAGAAGAATCAGTTCAAAAAGTGAGTTTTCATTCAATATGTGAATTGGTTTTCAAGGTTTTAAATCCAAGGTGGTTGGGTTTTTAGTATATGTGGAAATATGATGATTCAGGATGTGAATTCCAAATTTACATTGTGAATGGTGATTTCCCAACAACTTTTTAAATTTCCTTGTCCTATGATTCTCATATTTCTATTCCCCCTTTATCTCCAATTTCAGGCCTCCCTTAAGTTATTTTTAGAGTTATATTTGATCCAAATGTAGATTTAGTTGGATCTTTGTGTTCTAGACCCAGAGATTAAAGGTAAGACTCTCTGTTCTTATTCTCCTTATTGTTTCATTAGTTTTTGTAACACCCGAGACTTTTATGTTATATAAATCATCAAAGGAATCTTTTTCTACACAACACTTTCTTGGCTTGCTTTACACGCAATCGCGACCTTCCTCGATAGCTTGCGTCGTACGCAATACCGAGTTTCACTAAACAACAATATGCTATTAAAACTAGCCGTTATGAATAGTAATAACCACTTTTTGAAATTTTATAAATTTTATTTTTCAAAATGGACTTCATTTTTGGACTCAGAATATCGAAATTAGCCTAGGGTGAAATTTTGGTATTTTTCTGAAAACTTTCAATTTTTGATGAATAGTGAAACCACTAAGTGGTAGGTTAAAAACTGAATTTTGCATAAAACTTAATTTTACCGCTTCTGTGATTGGAATTTCGAAAATCCGAGAGACACGGTTAATATCAAGGACTAAAATGTGGTTCAATGAGATAAAAATAATTTTTTGGTGAATAGTAACTTTTTACTTTTTTTACCGCGGTTAATAGTAAATAGGGTAACTAAGGGTAAATATGATATTAATATTACCCTAACACATGTCCTAATTCTATTGGACAAGTTTAATTCGACAAAAAACAAACTTAGGAATAAAATATGACCATTTAGGCCCACTTGGATTAGATTAGGACATTTATTATTAATTTATTTAAAGAAGGGTTAAAATAGTTAAAATCAAAGTTTAATAAGTAAATCATTTTTAATATGGGGTTATACATAAGATAAATTAAATTGTAAATATTCATTAGAAAGCTAAAAAGATTTCCTACATGATGATATTTTATTTGTAATTTTTAGACATCAAATAATGTAATTTATTTATGACACAAAGATGATGCAGTAATTATCTTATTAATGAAATATTGACATAATTGATGTTATAAACACCAAAATAAATGTAATTTGAGACTTTTTATGAATTCCACTAATTTTATAGGTTACTATGATATATTAGTGTTGATTTAATCAACTTGGTTCGAACATATAATTCTGTTATGACTTTCAAACAAATCATATATCAAATAGTGTCAAAATTGACACAAAATAGTTTTTAAATAAAGTATTATATTATTAATTGTTATTTTATTCCTAAAAATCTAAGGTTCGGCCAAATGACTTAGATAAGGATATATATATTAATAATAAACAATTTGGGGTTCGTTTGGCATGTTATAGTAAGTGTATTAACCATATAGTGAAAGAAAACAAAAAGACACGGTAAAAGTTAAAATAATTAACTTAGAGTTAAATCTAATTGATAAGGTTAAAATAATACCCTAAACTTGTCTAAATCCTATTGGTTGATAGGATTTCGACCCATCCCCACTTTAGCTTCGAAATAAGACCCTTTGGAACCATTATAAACCGATTTTGACTTTAATATAAAATAATATTTTGAGATATTCCTAAGGTGCCCCTCTCCTCCCTTATAAAAGGGCACCTCCTCCCCCTCCTCCTCATACCAATTTGAGCACTCAAGCTCGGCCAAGCCCTGCCATTTTCCCTTCTACACTTCCCTAGAATAATCCTAGAGGTCCTGGTCTTCTCCAAAGACCAATCTTAGTTCCTTAAGTGGAGGATTCAAAAAGGCGTTCCAAAGAAGAGGTAATATCCATTACCGATCTTTTCAATTTCTTTCTTCTTCAACTTCTTCTTCTTTAGTTGTTTCATGATAAAGTAATAACATCAGTATTACTTACATACTGATGTGTTATTATAAATATGAAACAACCCTAATTCACCTTCTATCCATCCTACGGAAAAATGAAATCACCGCCCGTGCGTACGTACGGAATACCGTCTCCACGCCGTGGTGTAATCTATTTTCCACCATCACCTTACAAGGATGGGTATAATGGTGTAATGAGTAACTAAATATGATTATTATGAAGTAATATTGATACTGAAATAATATATATATACTCCAATACAATTCCACGATCATAGGAACGATATCATCACTCGTGCGTACGTACGGAATACCGTCTCCACGATGTGATGCGACTCGTTCTACATGATCTTCATTTCATAATGATTATATAAATGAATTGAATGAATGAATATGGTATATAATACACTAATACCATTCTGTAAATGAATTATCTATAACCTAAAGATAAGAATAAGAATTTATTCGACAAAACACGCATAAGAACAAAAAGTTATAAAGACCCGAGTAACAAGTAACAATGAAATATTACTAACAAGAAGCTAATAATATGACCATATATGATATCATATAAATATGTATGATTCTGGAATAAGTCAATAACATTATTTAAACCATTATACAGGAGCTTCTGACACGTACAAAGCTAATCGGACCTAAGGTAAGGGAAATATCACAATCTCATTTTTATCCGAGATTGTTTATTCGTAAGTATTTACTGGGGTGTATTTTATCATCCACATCCATGTTCCCTCAATATGTAATATTGTTTCCATCCACTTGCAATAGTTTAAATCCAATTTTACCCTTAGGTGAGTTTTTAGTAAAGAATATGAAAGGAATCTTTTGTCGTTTTTCCGTACGAGGTACTTTTTGACTTTTCCGAAAAAAGTACGAAGAATGTTTTTTTTAACTTATACGGCATGAATGGATTTTTAAAACATTATTTCCAAGAAGATTCCTTTACAAGTTTTCAAGTTTATTTTTAATCAACTTCTTTTAGTTTATAATTGTATGACATGTTAAGAAAAGAAAAGTGTTTTTGAAAAAGAAAGGATATTTTCCTCAAGAATGGAGTTCAAGTGTTTTATCAAAATTATTTTCCATCTAAGATAATAAAGGGTTCTGTTTTTATCCCTTTAATTACATTGATTTTATTATGTTGTGAGGGAATTATTTTTATGAAGTCATTTGCCTTATATGATTTTATGATGTCATGATGTTTCAAGAATCCCATTTTTGTTACATGTGTTATGCGATGATGTATGTTTTATGATTATGTGGCACACATAAGAAAGGATTCATTATAAGATGGGTGGGACCTATATCTCCCTCCAATGCATTGGGTAAAGATTTTATATCTCATGAGATAGACATGGCTGGAACGGAAGGTTATTTCGGTTCAGTGATACAGGACTGAAACGAGGAGTGAACTCGGTTCAGAAAGGGACTTTGTCCACTAAGATAGTCTTGGCAATGAGTCATGACTAACAAGAAATGATTTTCCATGATTATGTGTGCATGCCACAAAGTTTCAAGTTTTATGTTATGATTATGGGGATCTCATTTTCACTTCTATGATTTATTCCATGTTAAGATATTATGATCTCTTTTGCAGGTTTTGATTTTCAAAAAGATATGATATGATTTTTATTTCCTTTATTTGCCCTTGCTGAGCATTTGAGCTCACCCTTTTATGTTTTCTTTTCCCCAGGTCAGGAAGATGGATATTAAGTAGAATATGCTAAAAGGGACCCTAGATATGATTAAATAAATGGGAGACACTGTAGAAGATTTATGAACCAGTTGTTTATGTTTCCCAGTTCCTAAAGACACTATACCTATACGGTCCTTTGTGGTTTTGTCATATGTTGTAATAAGTGTGCTTCAATTTTTGAAGTATTAAAAATGTTTGTAAAGTATGGGTCGTTATAGTTGGTATCAGAGGAAAGGTATAGTCAACCTTTGGAAACTAGGATGTGAAAGCCTTAGTAAGAACCCTAAGGACAAGTCTAAGCATAGAACACAATCTTAGAAATGGCCATGAATAACCTAGGATAAGACCATAAGCATGAAAATTTTATTCTTGAATTATGTGGTTTCCTATTATAATTAGTGTTGCTCACACTATTCTTCTTGGTTTTAGTCAATGACTGGAACCCGAAGGAACCGTGTTAATGCGGAATGCGATGGGCAATGCAATGATTGTCCCCCTGAGCAACCAAACGATATGGGAGCTGGAATGAAAAATCTTGTAGCCATGCTCACACAACTTTCTCAAGCTATGAATCATGCAGGATTTCCAAACGAACAAAGGAGGGAGCAACATTCTGTTGAATCCTTCATGAGGCAGCGTCCACCATCTTTCAGCGGGTCTACTGATCCATTAGTTGCTGAACAATGGATTAGTACTACTGAAAAGATATTTTCAGTTCTTCAATGTTCTGAGCATGATAAAGTCATCCTAGCAGTGTATCGTTTGGAAGGAGATGCTGATCAATGGTGGAATCTTGTTAAGAATACAAGGCAAAGGGATGAAATTGAGTCTATGGAATGGGACGAGTTCAAGAACTTATTTTTCAATAAGTACTTCCCTCGTATTATCCGAACAAAGATGGAGAAAGAATTCCTTGAATTGAAGCAAAGGGATGATGAATCTGTTGGTACCTATGAAGCAAATTTTACCAGACTTGCAAGGTACGCTTCTGGTATTATTATCCAACCTGAGAGTAAGATCGATCGATTCTTTAGTGGCTTAAAACCAAGTCTTCGAAGGGCGTTAGCCATAAGGGACTTCAATAGCTACGAGGAAATCGTTCGATGTGCTCTCAAAGTCGAGATGGAGATTGGAGTAACCCATCAGTCACATGGGTTTGATAAGAAGAGGAAGATGGAATTCAAAGAAAAATCTAAAGAGCACACGGAAAAGAAGATGAACTTTCCCTTATGCTCAAAGTGTGGAAAGAAACATGGAGGGAGTTGTCTTAAAGGGACAAGTAAATGTTTTAAATGTGGAAAAGAAGGTCATCGGGCATTTGAATGCCGTAATAATGGGAAGAAGATGTCTAATGATGCAAACAAAGGAAGGGATACACAGAATGAACCTGCTACACTTCAATGTTTCAAGTGCAAGGAGATGGGGCATTATGCCAATCAATGCCCAAATCCAAGGGTTGATGATGATGGTCGACGTCAACAAACTCTTAAGGCTAAAGAAAAAGGAAAGTCACATGCAATTTCTATCAGCGATGTGGAGTACGATAACGATGTGGTGAAAGGTACACTTACCATCCACTCTAAAGTAGCAAATGTTTTATTTGATTCTGGATCCACCCACTCTTTTATTTCTGAAAAATTTTCTAAGGGTATCACCGTATTACCTCAACAATTAGATGTTGAGTTAGCTGTGACAACACCTAATGGCACATCAATCGCATCAGAAGTTTATAATTCTTCTCCGATCGAAGTTTGTGGGAAAGTGCTTCCTGCAAATCTTGTGATCCTTCCTTTAGTGGAATTTGATGTGATTCTTGGCATGGATTGGCTTTCTCTACATGGAGCTCATATCAATTGCCAAAGAAGGGAAGTCACATTTTATATTCCAGATCAACCTACGATCGTCTATCAATGCAAGGATGAACATAACCTTCCAGTGGAAATTTCTTCCATCTTATGGGTATTGATTCCACTAAATGAAGGTTATTTATCTCAAATAGTTGGTGAGAAACTCACGATTAAGAATATGCCCATTGTACGGGAGTTTGATGATGTCTTTCCGGAGGAATTACCGGGTCTTCCACCAAATCGTGAAGTTGAGTTTTCAATAGAACTCGTACCGGGTGCTTTGCCTATTTCAAAGACACCTTATAGAATGGACCCAATTGAGTTGCAGGAATTGAAGAAGCAACTCCAAGAGAATATTGATAAGGGATTCATACGCCCTAGTGCGTCACCTTGGGGAGCACCTGTTCTATTTGTTAAGAAGAAAGATGGATCAATGAGACTCTGCATTGATTATCGAGAACTTAACAAGATCACTATCAAGAACAAATATCCTCTCCCACGCATTGATGACTTATTTGACCAACTACGCGGAGCTCAATACTTTTCCAAGATTGATCTTCGTTCAGGGTATCATCAATTAAGGGTCAAAAGGGAGGATATACCAAAGACGACTTTCCGTACAAGGTATGGACACTATGAATTTATAGTGATGCCATTTGGTCTTACTAATGCCCCTGCTATCTTCATGGATCTAATGAATAGAGTCTTTAGAGACTATCTTGATCAATTTGTGGTAGTCTTTATAGACGATATTCTTGTCTATTCAAAGAGCAAGGAAGAGCATGAAGATCACTTGAGAATTATATTGAAGACCCTGAGAAAAGAGAAGCTTTATGCCAAATTTACCAAGTGTGAATTTTGGCTTCAAAAAGTTGCATTTTTGGGTCATATAATCTCAAAAGAGGGGATATCTGTGGATCCAGCAAAAACAGAGGTTATCGAAAGATGGTCGAGACCAACAACAGTAACTGAGATCCGAAGTTTTCTTGGTTTGGCTGGATATTATCGACATTTTGTAAAAGATTTTTCACGATTATCTAATCCACTCACCAAGTTGACTCGGAAAGGAGTTAAGTTTGTCTGGACAGAGGAATGTGAAGAGAATTTCAAGGAGTTGAAAAGAAGGTTATCCAGTGCACCTGTGCTCACACTGCCTTGTAGTGGAGAAAGGTTTGTGATCTACAGTGATGCATCCAAGAAGGGATTGGGGTGTGTTCTTATGCAAAATGATATGGTGATAGCTTATGCCTCACGACAGTTGAAAATCCATGAGCAAAATTACCCAACACATGATTTGGAGTTGGCTGCGGTAATCTTTGCATTAAAGATTTGGAGGCATTACCTTTATGGTGAAAGGTGTGATATTTATACTGATCATAAAAGTTTAAAGTATATTTTCACACAAAAGGAGTTGAATATGCGTCAAAGAAGATGGTTGGAGCTGATTAAGGATTATGACTGCTCAATCCATTACCACCCTGGGAAAGCAAACAAGGTGGCAGATGCATTAAGTCGACAAGACCATGCTAGTTTATCCATGATGAGGATCACAAAAGATCCAATATTTATGGATTTACAAAGGATGGATCTTAGAATTATAATGAAAGGGGAAAAATCTTATCTTTCTCAAATGAATGTTCAACCATCTATACATGTGAAGATTAAAGAGGCACAGAAAGAAGATGTCGAGTTACAAAAGAAGGTGAGAAATGTTCCTGAATTCAACCTTGATTGTGATGGGATAATAAAGTTCAGGAATCGGGTTTGTGTTCCTCCCATCCCCGAATTAAAGAAAGAGCTGCTGGATGAGGCTCATAGTTCTTCATTCTCTATTCATCCTGGAAGCACGAAGATGTATAGGGACCTGAAAGAGTACTTCTGGTGGGATGGCATGAAAAGAGATGTTGCTGAATATGTCTCTCGATGCTTGGTTTGTCAACAAGTTAAAGCTGAGAGACAGAAGTCTAAGGGGATGTTACAACCATTACCCATACCTGAATGGAAATGGGAAAACATCACTATGGACTTTGTCACAGGACTTCCTAAAACATCCAAAGGCAATAATGCTATCTGGGTCATAGTTGATCGTCTTACAAAGTCTGCACATTTCATTGCTATTAGAGAGGATTTCTCTCTAGATCAGCTTGCCAGGATATATGTAAAGGAAGTGGTAAGATTGCATGGAGTACCACTTTCTATTATATCTGATCGAGATCCGAGATTTACCTCGAAGTTTTGGCGAAGTCTTCAGCATACTCTAGATACAGAGTTGAGTTTCAACACTGCTTATCACCCCCAGACAGACGGTCAGTCTGAGAGAACAATTCAAACCCTAGAAGATATGTTGAGAGCTTGCTCTATGGATTTCAAAGGAGGTTGGGATCAACACCTACCTTTGGTGGAATTTTCTTATAATAATAGCTTTCACTCCAGTATTCAGATGGCTCCTTATGAAGCTCTCTATGGAAAGAAATGCAGGACTCCAACTTGCTGGGATGAAGTTGGGGAAAGAAAGCTATTAGGACCTGATCTCGTTGATGAAATGGCAGAAAAGGTCAGATCTATTCAACAACACATAAGAGCAGCTCAGAGTCGACAGAAAAGTTATGCCGACAACCGAAGAAAAGACCTAGAGTTTGAAGTGGGTGATAAAGTGTTCTTACGAATATCTCCCTGGAAGAGGGTTATGAGATTTGGAAAGAAGGGGAAGTTGAGCCCTAGATATATCGGTCCTTTTGAAATACTGGATCGTGTTGGGAAGGTAGCTTACCGATTGGCGCTTCCACCGAATCTCTCTCAAGTTCACGATGTGTTCCATGTATCTCTCCTGAGAAAGTACATACCAGATCCTTCACATGTACTCAGCTCAGAAGTTGTACCGCTGGAGCAAGATCTTTCTTATGAAGAAAAGCCGATAGAGATTCTGGATCGTAGCGAAAAAGTCCTACGAAACAAGACCACTCGCTTGGTGAAAGTTTTATGGAGAAACCACCAACTTGAAGAAGCTACATGGGAGCTTGAGGATATGATGAGGGAGAAGTATCCTCATTTGTTTGTTGCAAAGTGACGAATTTCGAGGGCGAAATTATTTTTAAGGGGGGTAGAATGTAACACCCGAGACTTTTATGTTATATAAATCATCAAAGGAATCTTTTTCTACACAACACTTTCTTGGCTTGCTTTACACGCAATCGCGACCTTCCTCGATAGCTTGCGTCGTACGCAATACCGAGTTTCACTAAACAACAATATGCTATTAAAACTAGCCGTTATGAATAGTAATAACCACTTTTTGAAATTTTATAAATTTTATTTTTCAAAATGGACTTCATTTTTGGACTCAGAATATCGAAATTAGCCTAGGGTGAAATTTTGGTATTTTTCTGAAAACTTTCAATTTTTGATGAATAGTGAAACCACTAAGTGGTAGGTTAAAAACTGAATTTTACATAAAACTTAATTTTACCGCTTCTGTGATTGGAATTTCGAAAATCCGAGAGACACGGTTAATATCGAGGACTAAAATGTGGTTCAATGAGATGAAAATAATTTTTTGGTGAATAGTAACTTTTTACTTTTTTTACCGCGGTTAATAGTAAATAGGGTAACTAAGGGTAAATATGATATTAATATTACCCTAACACATGTCCTAATTCTATTGGACAAGTGTAATTCGACCAAAAACAAACTTAGGAATAAAATATGACCATTTAGGCCCACTTGGATTAGATTAGGACATTTATTATTAATTTATTTAAAGAAGGGTTAAAATAGTTAAAATCAAAGTTTAATAAGTAAATCATTTTTAATATGGGGTTATACATAAGATAAATTCAATTGTAAATATTCATTAGAAAGATAAAAAGATTTCCTACATGATGATATTTTATTTGTAATTTTTAGACATCAAATAATGTAATTTATTTATGACACAAAGATGATGCAGTAATTATCTTATTAATGAAATATTGACATAATTGATGTTATAAACACCAAAATAAATGTAATTTGAGACTTTTTATGAATTACACTAATTTTCTAGGTTACTATGATATATTAGTGTTGATTTAATAAACTTGGTTCGAACATATAATTCTGTTATGACTTTCAAACAAATCATATATCAAATAGTGTCAAAATTGACACAAAATAGTTTTTAAATAAAATAAAATATTATTAATTGTTATTTTATTCCTAAAAATCTAAGGTTCGGCCAAATGACTTAGATAAGGATATATATATTAATAATAAACAATTTGGGGTTCGTTTGGCATGTTATAGTAAGTTTATTAACCATATAGTGAAAGAAAACAAAAAGACACGGTAAAAGTTAAAATAATTAACTTAGAGTTAAATCTAATTGATAAGGTTAAAATAATACCCTAAACTTGTCTAAATCCTATTGGTTGATAGGATTTCGACCCATCCCCACTTTAGCTTCGAAATAAGACCCTTTGGAACCATTATAAACCGATTTTGACTTTAATATAAAATAATATTTTGAGATATTCCTAAGGTGCCCCTCTCCTCCCTTATAAAAGGGCACCTCCTCCCCCTCCTCCTCACACCAATTTGAGCACTCAATCTCGGCCAACCCCTGCCATTTTCCCTTCTCCACTTCCCTAGAATAATCCTAGAGGTCCTGGTCTTCTCCAAAGACCAATCTTAGTTCCTTAAGTGGAGGATTCAAAAAGGCGTTCCAAAGAAGAGGTAATATCCATTACCGATCTTTTCAATTTCTTTCTTCTTCAACTTCTTCTTCTTTAGTTGTTTCATGATAAAGTAATAACATCAGTATTACTTACATACTGATATGTTATTATAAATATGAAACAACCCTAATTCACCTTCTATCCATCCTACGGAAAAATGAAATCACCGCGCGTGCGTACGTACGGAATACCGTCTCCACGCCGTGGTGTAATCTATTTTCCACCATCACCTTACAAGGATGGGTATAATGGTGTAATGAGTAACTAAATATGATTATTATGAAGTAATATTGATACTGAAATAATATATATATACTCCAATACAATTCCACGATCATAGGAACGATATCATCACTCGTGCGTACGTACGGAATACCGTCTCCACGATGTGATGCGACTCATTCTACATGATCTTCATTTCATAATGATTATATAAATGAATTGAATGAATGAATATGGTATATAATACACTAATACCATTCTGGAAATGAATTATCTATAACCTAAAGATAAGAATAAGAATTTATTCGACAAAACACGCATAAGAACAAAAAGTTATAAAGACCCGAGTAACAAGTAACAATGAAATATTACTAACAAGAAGCTAATAATATGACCATATATGATATCATATAAATATGTATGATTCTGGAATAAGTCAATAACATTATTTAAACCATTATACAGGAGCTTCGGACACGTACAAAGCTAATCGGACCTAAGGTAAGGGAAATATCACAATCTCATTTTTATCCGAGATTGTTTATTCGTAAGTATTTACTGGGGTGTATTTTATCATCCACATCCATGTTCCCTCAATATGTAATATTGTTTCCATCCACTTGCAATAGTTTAAATCCAATTTTACCCTTAGGTGAGTTTTTAGTAAAGAATATGAAAGGAATCTTTTGTCGTTTTTCCGTACGAGGTACTTTTTGACTTTTCCGACAAAAGTACGAAGAATGTTTTTTTTAACTTATACGGCATGAATGGATTTTTAAAACATTATTTCCAAGAAGCTTCCTTTACAAGTTTTCAAGTTTATTTTTAATCAACTTCTTTTAGTTTATAATTGTATGACATGTTAAGAAAAGAAAAGTGTTTTTGAAAAAGAAAGGATATTTTCCTCAAGAATGGAGTTCAAGTGTTTTATCAAAATTATTTTCCATCTAAGATAATAAAGGGTTCTGTTTTTATCCCTTTAATTACATTGATTTTATTATGTTGTGAGGGAATTATTTTTATGAAGTCATTTGCCTTATATGATTTTATGATGTCATGATGTTTCAAGAATCCCATTTTTGTTACATGTGTTATGCGATGATGTATGTTTTATGATTATGTGGAACACATAAGAAAGGATTCATTATAAGATGGGTGGGACCTATATCTCCCTCCAATGCATTGGGTAAAGATTTTATATCTCATGAGATAGACATGGCTGGAACGGAAGGTTATTTCGGTTCAGTGATACAGGACTGAAACGAGGAGTGAACTCGGTTCAGAAAGGGACTTTGTCCACTAAGATAGTCTTGGCAATGAGTCATGACTAACAAGAAATGATTTTCCATGATTATGTGTGCATGCCACAAAGTTTCAAGTTTTATGTTATGATTATGGGGATCTCATTTTCACTTCTATGATTTATTCCATGTTAAGATATTATGATCTCTTTTGCAGGTTTTGATTTTCAAAAAGATATGATATGATTTTTATTTCCTTTATTTGCCCTTGCTGAGCATTTGAGCTCACCCTTTTATGTTTTCTTTTCCCCAGGTCAGGAAGATGGATATTAAGTAGAATATGCTAAAAGGGACCCTAGATATGATTAAATAAATGGGAGACACTGTAGAAGATTTATGAACCAGTTGTTTATGTTTCCCAGTTCCTAAAGACACTATACCTATACGGCCCTTTGTGGTTTTGTCATATGTTGTAATAAGTGTGCTTCAATTTTTGAAGTATTAAAAATGTTTGTAAAGTATGGGTCGTTATAGTTGGTATCAGAGGAAAGGTATAGTCAACCTTTGGAAACTAGGATGTGAAAGCCTTAGTAAGAACCCTAAGGATAAGTCTAAGCATAGAACACAATCTTAGAAATGGCCATGAATAACCTAGGATAAGACCATAAGCATGAAAATTTTATTCTTGAATTATGTGGTTTCCTATTATAATTAGTGTTGCTCACACTATTCTTCTTGGTTTTAGTCAATGGCTGGAACCCGAAGGAACCGTGTTAATGCGGAATGCGATGGGCAATGCAATGATTGTCCCCCTGAGCAACCAAACGATATGGGAGCTGGAATGCAAAATCTTGTAGCCATGCTCACACAACTTTCTCAAGCTATGAATCATACAGGATTTCCAAACGAACAAAGGAGGGAGCAACATTCTGTTGAATCCTTCATGAGGCAGCGTCCACCATCTTTCAGCGGGTCTACTGATCCATTAGTTTCTGAACAATGGATTAGTACTACTGAAAAGATATTTTCAGTTCTTCAATGTTCTGAGCATGATAAAGTCATCCTAGCAGTGTATCGTTTGGAAGGAGATGCTGATCAATGGTGGAATCTTGTTAAGAATACAAGGCAAAGGGATGAAATTGAGTCTATGGAATGGGACGAGTTCAAGAACTTATTTTTCAATAAGTACTTCCCTCGTATTCTCCGAACAAAGATGGAGAAAGAATTCCTTGAACTGAAGCAAAGGGATGATGAATCTGTTGGTACCTATGAAGCAAATTTTACCAGACTTGCAAGGTACGCTTCTGGTATTATTATCCAACCTGAGAGTAAGATCGATCGATTCTTTAGTGGCTTAAAACCAAGTCTTCGAAGGGCGTTAGCCATAAGGGACTTCAATAGCTACGAGGAAATCGTTCGATGTGCTCTCAAAGTCGAGATGGAGATTGGAGTAACCCATCAGTCACATGGGTTTGATAAGAAGAGGAAGATGGAATTCAAAGAAAAATCTAAAGAGCACACGGAAAATAAGATGAACTTTCCCTTATGCTCAAAGTGTGGAAAGAAACATAGAGGGAGTTGTCTTAAAGGGACAAGTAAATGTTTTAAATGTGGAAAAGAAGGTCATCGGGCATTTGAATGCCGTAATAATGGGAAGAAGATGTCTAATGATGCAAACAAAGGAAGGGATACACAGAATGAACCTGCTACACTTCAATGTTTCAAGTGCAAGGAGATGGGGCATTATGCCAATCAATGCCCAAATCCAAGGGTTGATGATGATGGTCGACGTCAACAAACTCTTAAGGCTAAAGAAAAAGGAAAGTCACATGCAATTTCTATCAGCGATGTGGAGTACGATAACGATGTGGTGAAAGGTACACTTACCATCCACTCTAAAGTAGCAAATGTTTTATTTGATTCTGGATCCACCCACTCTTTTATTTCTGAAAAATTTTCTAAGGGTATCACCGTATTACCTCAACAATTAGATGTTGAGTTAGCTGTGACAACACCTAATGGCACATCAATCGCATCAGAAGTTTATAATTCTTCTCCGATCGAAGTTTGTGGGAAAGTGCTTCCTGCAAATCTTGTGATCCTTCCTTTAGTGGAATTTGATGTGATTCTTGGCATGGATTGGCTTTCTCTACATGGAGCTCATATCAATTGCCAAAGAAGGGAAGTCACATTTTATATTCCAGATCAACCTACGATCGTCTATCAATGCAAGGATGAACATAACCTTCCAGTGGAAATTTATTCCATCTTATGGGTATTGATTCCACTAAATGAAGGTTATTTATCTCAAATAGTTGGTGAGAAACTCACGATTAAGAATATGCCCATTGTACGGGAGTTTGATGATGTCTTTCCGGAGGAATTACCGGGTCTTCCACCAAATCGTGAAGTTGAGTTTTCAATAGAACTCGTACCGGGTGCTTTGCCTATTTCAAAGACACCTTATAGAATGGACCCAATTGAGTTGCAGGAATTGAAGAAGCAACTCCAAGAGAATATTGATAAGGGATTCATACGCCCTAGTGCGTCACCTTGGGGAGCACCTGTTCTATTTGTTAAGAAGAAAGATGGATCAATGAGACTCTGCATTGATTATCGAGAACTTAACAAGATCACTATCAAGAACAAATATCCTCTCCCACGCATTGATGACTTATTTGACCAACTACGCGGAGCTCAATACTTTTCCAAGATTGATCTTCGTTCAGGGTATCATCAATTAAGGGTCAAAAGGGAGGATATACCAAAGACGACTTTCCGTACAAGGTATGGACACTATGAATTTATAGTGATGCCATTTGGTCTTACTAATGCCCCTGCTATCTTCATGGATCTAATGAATAGAGTCTTTAGAGACTATCTTGATCAATTTGTGGTAGTCTTTATAGACGATATTCTTGTCTATTCAAAGAGCAAGGAAGAGCATGAAGATCACTTGAGAATTATATTGAAGACCCTGAGAAAAGAGAAGCTTTATGCCAAATTTACCAAGTGTGAATTTTGGCTTCAAAAAGTTACATTTTTGGGTCATATAATCTCAAAAGAGGGGATATCTGTGGATCCAGCAAAAACAGAGGTTATCGAAAGATGGTCGAGACCAACAACAGTAACTGAGATCCGAAGTTTTCTTGGTTTGGCTGGATATTATCGACGTTTTGTAAAAGATTTTTCACGATTATCTAATCCACTCACCAAGTTGACTCGGAAAGGAGTTAAGTTTGTCTGGACAGACAAATGTGAAGAGAATTTCAAGGAGTTGAAAAGAAGGTTATCCAGTGCACCTGTGCTCACACTGCCTTGTAGTGGAGAAAGGTTTGTGATCTACAGTGATGCATCCAAGAAGGGATTGGGGTGTGTTCTTATGAAAAATGATATGGTGATAGCTTATGCCTCACTACAGTTGAAAATCCATGAGCAAAATTACCCAACACATGATTTGGAGTTGGCTGCGGTAATCTTTGCATTAAAGATTTGGAGGCATTACCTTTATGGTGAAAGGTGTGATATTTATACTGATCATAAAAGTTTAAAGTATATTTTCACACAAAAGGAGTTGAATATGCGTCAAAGAAGATGGTTGGAGCTGATTAAGGATTATGACTGCTCAATCCATTACCACCCTGGGAAAGCAAACAAGGTGGCAGATGCATTAAGTCGACAAGACCATGCTAGTTTATCCATGATGAGGATCACAAAAGATCCAATATTTATGGATTTACAAAGGATGGATCTTGGAATTATAATGAAAGGAGAAAAATCTTATCTTTCTCAAATGAATGTTCAACCATCTATACATGTGAAGATTAAAGAGGCACAGAAAGAAGATGTCGAGTTACAAAAGAAGGTGAGAAATGTTCCTGAATTCAACCTTGATTGTGATGGGATAATAAAGTTCAGGAATCGGGTTTGTGTTCCTCCCATCCCCGAATTAAAGAAAGAGCTGCTGGATGAGGCTCATAGTTCTTCATTCTCTATTCATCCTGGAAGCACGAAGATGTATAGGGACCTGAAAGAGTACTTCTGGTGGGATGGCATGAAAAGAGATGTTGCTGAATATGTCTCTCGATGCTTGGTTTGTCAACAAGTTAAAGCTGAGAGACAGAAGTCTAAGGGGATGTTACAACCATTACCCATACCTGAATGGAAATGGGAAAACATCACTATGGACTTTGTCACAGGACTTCCTAAAACATCCAAAGGCAATAATGCTATCTGGGTCATAGTTGATCGTCTTACAAAGTCTGCACATTTCATTGCTATTAGAGAGGATTTCTCTCTAGATCAGCTTGCCAGGATATATGTAAAGGAAGTGGTAAGATTGCATGGAGTACCACTTTCTATTATATCTGATCGAGATCCGAGATTTACCTCGAAGTTTTGGCGAAGTCTTCAGCATACTCTAGATACAGAGTTGAGTTTCAACACTGCTTATCACCCCCAGACAGACGGTCAGTCTGAGAGAACAATTCAAACCCTAGAAGATATGTTGAGAGCTTGCTCTATGGATTTCAAAGGAGGTTGGGATCAACACCTACCTTTGGTGGAATTTTCTTATAATAATAGCTTTCACTCCAGTATTCAGATGGCTCCTTATGAAGCTCTCTATGGAAAGAAATGCAGGACTCCAACTTGCTGGGATGAAGTTGGGGAAAGAAAGCTATTAGGACCTGATCTCGTTGATGAAATGGCAGAAAAGGTCAGATCTATTCAACAACACATAAGAGCAGCTCAGAGTCGACAGAAAAGTTATGCCGACAACCGAAGAAAAGACCTAGAGTTTGAAGTGGGTGATAAAGTGTTCTTACGAATATCTCCCTGGAAGAGGGTTATGAGATTTGGAAAGAAGGGGAAGTTGAGCCCTAGATATATCGGTCCTTTTGAAATACTGGATCGTGTTGGGAAGGTAGCTTACCGATTGGCGCTTCCACCGAATCTCTCTCAAGTTCACGATGTGTTCCATGTATCTCTCCTGAGAAAGTACATACCAGATCCTTCACATGTACTCAGCTCAGAAGTTGTACCGCTGGAGCAAGATCTTTCTTATGAAGAACAGCCGATAGAGATTCTGGATCGTAGCGAAAAAGTCCTACGAAACAAGACCACTCGCTTGGTGAAAGTTTTATGGAGAAACCACCAACTTGAAGAAGCTACATGGGAGCTTGAGGATATGATGAGGGAGAAGTATCCTCATTTGTTTGTTGCAAAGTGACGAATTTCGAGGGCGAAATTCTTTTTAAGGGGGGTAGAATGTAACACCCGAGACTTTTATGTTATATAAATCATCAAAGGAATCTTTTTCTACACAACACTTTCTTGGCTTGCTTTACACGCAATCGCGACCTTCCTCGATAGCTTCCGTCGTACGCAATACCGAGTTTCACTAAACAACAATATGCTATTAAAACTAGCCGTTATGAATAGTAATAACCACTTTTTGAAATTTTATAAATTTTATTTTTCAAAATGGACTTCATTTTTGGACTTAGAATATTGAAATTAGCCTAGGGTGAAATTTTGGTATTTTTCTGAAAACTTTCAATTTTTGATGAATAGTGAAACCACTAAGTGGTAGGTTAAAAACTGAATTTTGCATAAAACTTAATTTTACCGCTTCTGTGATTGGAATTTCGAAAATCCGAGAGACACGGTTAATATCAAGGACTAAAATGTGGTTCAATGAGATGAAAATAATTTTTTGGTGAATAGTAACTTTTTACTTTTTTTACCGCGGTTAATAGTAAATAGGGTAACTAAGGGTAAATATGATATTAATATTACCCTAACACATGTCCTAATTCTATTGGACAAGTGTAATTCGACCAAAAACAAACTTAGGAATAAAATATGACCATTTAGGCCCACTTGGATTAGATTAGGACATTTATTATTAATTTATTTAAAGAAGGGTTAAAATAGTTAAAATCAAAGTTTAATAAGTAAATCATTTTTAATATGGGGTTATACATAAGATAAATTCAATTGTAAATATTCATTAGAAAGATAAAAAGATTTACTACATGATGATATTTTATTTGTAATTTTTAGACATCAAATAATGTAATTTATTTATGACACAAAGATGATGCAGTAATTATCTTATTAATGAAATATTGACATAATTGATGTTATAAACACCAAAATAAATGTAATTTGAGACTTTTTATGAATTCCACTAATTTTCTAGGTTACTATGATATATTAGTGTTGATTTAATCAACTTGTTTCGAACATATAATTCTGTTATGACTTTCAAACAAATCATATATCAAATAGTGTCAAAATTGACACAAAATAGTTTTTAAATAAAATATTATATTATTAATTGTTATTTTATTCCTAAAAATCTAAGGTTCGGCCAAATGACTTAGATAAGGATATATATATTAATAATAAACAATTTGGGGTTCGTTTGGCATGTTATAGTAAGTGTATTAACCATATAGTGAAAGAAAACAAAAAGACACGGTAAAAGTTAAAATAATTAACTTAGAGTTAAATCTAATTGATAAGGTTAAAATAATACCCTAAACTTGTCTAAATCCTATTGGTTGATAGGATTTCGACCCATCCCCACTTTAGCTTCGAAATAAGACCCTTTGGAACCATTATAAACCGATTTTGACTTTAATATAAAATAATATTTTGAGATATTCCTAAGGTGCCCCTCTCCTCCCTTATAAAAGGGCACCTCATCCCCCTCCTCCTCACACCAATTTGAGCACTCAAGCTTGGCCAACCCCTGCCATTTTCCCTTCTCCACTTCCCTAGAATAATCCTAGAGGTCCTGGTCTTCTCCAAAGACCAATCTTAGTTCCTTAAGTGGAGGATTCAAAAAGGCGTTCCAAAGAAGAGGTAATATCCATTACCGATCTTTTCAATTTCTTTCTTCTTCAACTTCTTCTTCTTTAGTTGTTTCATGATAAAGTAATAACATCAGTATTACTTACATACTGATATGTTATTATAAATATGAAACAACCCTAATTCACCTTCTATCCAACCTACGGAAAAATGAAATCACCGCGCGTGCGTACGTACGGAATACCGTCTCCACGCCGTGGTGTAATCTATTTTCCACCATCACCTTACAAGGATGGGTATAATGGTGTAATGAGTAACTAAATATGATTATTATGAAGTAATATTGATACTGAAATAATATATATATACTCCAATACAATTCCACGATCATAGGAACGATATCATCACTCGTGCGTACGTACGGAATACCGTCTCCACGATGTGATGCGACTCATTCTACATGATCTTCATTTCATAATGATTATATAAATGAATTGAATGAATGAATATGGTATATAATACACTAATACCATTCTGGAAATGAATTATCTATAACCTAAAGATAAGAATAAGAATTTATTCGACAAAACACGCATAAGAACAAAAAGTTATAAAGACCCGAGTAACAAGTAACAATGAAATATTACTAACAAGAAGCTAATAATATGACCATATATGATATCATATAAATATTTATGATTATGGAATAAGTCAATAACATTATTTAAACCATTATACAGGAGCTTCGGACACGTACAAAGCTAATCGGACCTAAGGTAAGGGAAATATCACAATCTCATTTTTATCCGAGATTGTTTATTCGTAAGTATTTACTGGGGTGTATTTTATCATCCACATCCATGTTCCCTAAATATGTAATATTGTTTCCATCCACTTGCAATAGTTTAAATCCAATTTTACCCTTAGGTGAGTTTTTAGTAAAGAATATGAAAGGAATCTTTTGTCGTTTTTCCGTACGAGGTACTTTTTGACTTTTTCGACAAAAGTACGAAGAATGTTTTTTTTAACTTATACGGCATGAATGGATTTTTAAAACATTATTTCCAAGAAGCTTCCTTTACAAGTTTTCAAGTTTATTTTTAATCAACTTCTTTTAGTTTATAATTGTATGACATGTTAAGAAAAGAAAAGTGTTTTTGAAAAAGAAAGGATATTTTCCTCAAGAATGGAGTTCAAGTGTTTTATCAAAATTATTTTCCATCTAAGATAATAAAGGGTTCTGTTTTTATCCCTTTAATTACATTGATTTGATTATGTTGTGAGGGAATTATTTTTATGAAGTCATTTGCCTTATATGATTTTATGATGTCATGATGTTTCAAGAATCCCATTTTTGTTACATGTGTTATGCGATGATGTATGTTTTATGATTATGTGGAACACATAAGAAAGGATTCATTATAAGATGGGTGGGACCTATATCTCCCTCCAATGCATTGGGTAAAGATTTTATATCTCATGAGATAGACATGGCTGGAACGGAAGGTTATTTTGGTTCAGTGATACAGGACTGAAACGAGGAGTGAACTCGGTTCAGAAAGGGACTTTGTCCACTAAGATAGTCTTGGCAATGAGTCATGACTAACAAGAAATGATTTTCCATGATTATGTGTGCATGCCACAAAGTTTCAAGTTTTATGTTATGATTATGGGGATCTCATTTTCACTTCTATGATTTATTCCATGTTAAGATATTATGATCTCTTTTGCAGGTTTTGATTTTCAAAAAGATATGATATGATTTTTATTTCCTTTATTTGCCCTTGCTGAGCATTTGAGCTCACCCTTTTATGTTTTCTTTTCCCCAGGTCAGGAAGATGGATATTAAGTAGAATATGCTAAAAGGGACCCTAGATATGATTAAATAAATGGGAGACACTGTAGAAGATTTATGAACCAGTTGTTTATGTTTCCCAGTTCCTAAAGACACTATACCTATACGGTCCTTTGTGGTTTTGTCATATGTTGTAATAAGTGTGCTTCAATTTTTGAAGTATTAAAAATGTTTGTAAAGTATGGGTCGTTATAGTTTTCACATAGAGAGAACCCTAGTTAAGGACTACAAAACCTGGATCTAGGATTTATGTCTTGTATTGATATATTCTCTTGGTCTTTATTGAAGAGAAGAAAGGAGGAACCCAGTTCTACCTTGTCCATTTAGGAATTTCTTCTACTTATCTTCTTTTCAGGTAGTTGGTATAGAAGAACTCTCTAACATCTGTTTCATTTTTTTATAGTAAATGAAATAAGCATGATCACGATGGAACACTATGAGAATAATATAACCCAATTGGTAACCCACTGCTTTGATGAAACCATAAGTATATACGTCCCTCAGATCCCTTGGGTTTTTTGGCATTGAGACCGGGACTTGAGGCCTCTCTAGGGGTGTTCTAAGCCTTGAATCTAGGTTGGAATTTTAATGGAATGAACCTAGATACCCTTGAAAAATTGAAAATTGCTTATGATGTATCTCAACAATGTTAATTTCTTTGGATTTGAATTGATATTTTTCATATCTTGGTAATTATGATGATTGGATTGAGAATAAATTACATGGCTCAAAAGTAATGATCTAGCATGTAATTGGAATTGGTATAAAGTAATGATGAAATATAGATATGATGATATGTGTAAGAGAAATTATGCTTAAATGTTAAGTGAAATGGTAATAGTTTCAATTATTTTAATAATTGGTAACTTGGTTTAAATTTATAACCACCTTGTATTTGGTTTTTGTAATTAAATTAGTAAATTGAGTAAATTGAATGATAATTGGCCAATTGATGAATTGACTAAAAAGGCTTTGATAACATATTTGGAATATTGGTGTTTGGTATTATAAATCACTTTCTTTATGTTTTTTCTTATTATGAATCCTTGGACACTTAATGCATGTAGATGAAATTATGGTCTGGACATCGATTCCACCCTAGATGACATTATAGGTTGGACATGGAATTCCTTCCTGGCTAAAATTATGGGCTGTACAAGGCCTTCCTCCCTATATGACATTATAGGTTGGACATGGAATTACATCCTATCTAAAATTATGGGCTCGACATGACATTCCACCTCATATAGCATTATAAGTTGGACATGTAATTCCTTATAGGCAGAAATTATGGGATGGACATGATGTTCCTACCCAGATGAAATTACAGGCCGAACATGGAATTAATTCTTGGATGAAATTATAGGTTAGATATGGCGTTCCTTCTTTGTTGAAACTATAGATTAGACATAACATTCCTTCCTAAATGAGATATTGGGTTGGACATGACGTTCCTTCCTAGATGATATATTGGATTGGACATGGAATTCTTTCCTGGATGTGATTATAGGATGGACATGGTGTTACTTCTAGTTAATACTCGCTATTGCAAGGATAAAGACATATTAAATCATGATAAAGAAGGTTTGGATGACCCTATGTGTCAACCCAAAGATCAAGGGTCAGAAGGTTTATTTGATGTTATGCCTTAATTTATAAATTAATAAACCTATTTATCATACTATTTCATGCACTATTTATTCATATTGGATTGTTTATACACCGTTGTGTTAGCTTAATGAGCTGTACTCACACCCTGTTTGAGCACTGTTTGGTACTTGGAAAGATTTCATAGATGTAGGTTTGGACTAGGGTAAGGGAACCTATAGATTATTTTATTACATTACTAGATAGTATTGGATAATTGAGATAAGACCGAGCATAGAGATTTTATTGGGGTTTTTGAAGTATTTATTTAGAGTTTATTTTTAGTTTAGTTGTATGACTTTTATCATTACATTTAGATTAGTATAAACTATAGCATGACATGATTTATTATTACTATTTAGATTGTTTTGGTTTTGTCCTTTATTTTTATTGAGTTTATATTTAATTATTCATCTGATCTCCACTTTTCTTTCAACCTTATAATAGTCGGTATAGTCTCCCCATTATTTTCCTTAGACCCTCATTTCTAGTTAGTTTCCTCTAATGTACAAGGTGGAATACATGAGTCTCATAACTACATGTCTTGGTCAAATGAGGGAGTACTGTCTTAGGGAGGTTATAATGCCAATGTCAGGTGACCTTGGATTTTCCTTTATTAGTTTATTGTTTACATTTTCATTGGGTCACACTGGCTGGGAGACCCTAATAGAATTAGGTTACCAAAATAATAGAGTTAAGTGATTTTATATGATGGATTTGGATGAAGAGTTATCCACTTAGCTATCCAAGAGTCATAACTATTATGATTTGGATGATTCCCTACATAAAAAACTAAGTAACGAGAGAAATTATAAAGAGGATTAGAATTTAAAGAAATATGGATCTTGGTTCACTTAATGAATATGATGTATGTGGTCATTATTTTTAATGGGAGGACTATCATTAAAATTTCTTGAATAAAGGATATAAAATATGATACTCATCCATTGATATGTATTTCTTATAGATTATGGAATACTTAATGATAATAATTTTGAGATCACTTATAGGTATAACCTATAAAATATTTAAATATTTTTATCTAGGATTGAGTAGTGTTATCAAAGAGAAACACTCCAAGCATCTAAATTTTAATGTTCTGGAGATTAATTCCACCAAATATTACTCATGGGTATTAGATACTAGGTTTATATCACACATTTGTGATAAAAAACACAGACTCAAATATTGGAGGAATTCAATGAAGGGTAAAGTAAATTTTAATGTTGATAATAGAGAAAAAGTTATTGATCTAGAAGTCAAAAATTATGATCTAAGTATAGCCAGTGTATTATTCTTAGAATTAAAAAACTGTTAATATGTTCCTTCCATAAAAATGAATTTGATTTTTATATATTGTTTGGAAATTTTTTTACTTTAATTCATTATTAATAATAATAAATTATATATATATATACGAATGAAATGTTTTGTGGATTTGAGAATATAATGAATGGTTTATATATTCTAGATATGAATAATCCTATTTTTAATATTCATAATAATATGGCAAGGGTTAATTCTATTCTCACCTACCTTTGGTATTGTATCATTAAACATATAAATGATAAATTTGTTCAAATACTCCAAAGAAATATATTATTGGAATCATTCGATTATAAATCATTTAATATATGTGAATATTTTTTACTAGGAAAAATGGAAAAGAAACCTTATGGGAGAAAATGTAAAAGGGATAGTGGACAATTGGATATTATGAATATTATTATATATAGATTAATGAGTACTCAAGAAATGGTAGTTTTAGGTAATTTTTTCCTTTTATCGATGAATTTAGTAAATATGGTATTTTTTTTCTGATGAAACGAAAGTATCAAACTTTTGAAAAGTTCAAAAAGTTTCAGAATGAAGTACAAAATCAACTAGGAAAAATATTAAGATTATCAGTTCAGGTTGGGGTGGTGAATACTTGATCCAGAAATTTACATGTCATATAATATATTGTTGGATAATTTCATGACTCAATACTTTTAGAACACCATAATGGAATGGTGTTTATGAAAGGAGGAATCATGCCAAATTAGACATGGTTCGATTGATGATGAGTTTATGTGACCTTATAATTTCATTCTGGGGTTATGCTATGAAGATTATTACTTTTATGCTAAACTAAATTCCTTATAAATTAGTCATGAAGACACTATATGAGATATGGACTGAGAAATGTACCAAAATATATTTTATGAGAATTTGGGGTTGTGAAGAACTCATAATATGATTAGACTCTAATAAGCTTATCCCCAAGTTAGATATGTTTTTATTTATTAGTTATCCTAAATAAACTATAGGATATTATTTCTACCACCCTACAGAAAAAAGTGTTTTGGATTAAACTATTATATTTATTGAGAAGGAAAATCTAAGTCAAGGAGTTAGTGGGAGGAAGGATAAACTTGGTAAATTTCGAGACCAACAAATAGGAAGTGTTCTTGAGATAAAATTTGATATGGTTCCATAAAGAGTTATGGAAGAAGAACCGTCTTGAGTTACACAAGAACCTAAAAGGTCTGGTAGGATTCTCCAAGAATACAAGAGATATGGATTACTTATGGATAATGATAATGAAGTTACATTTATAAGTGATGAACCTAAAACCTATTTGGAATCCATTGTTAGTTTTGATTTTGAGAAATGGTTAAAATCCATGGAATTCGAGATGGATTCCAAGTACCCTAACTAAGATTGGGACTTGATTGAATCACCTGAATGGGTAATACCCATAGTGTGAATATAGGTTTTTTATAAGAAAGCTAACATGGATGGAATAGTGTTTACCTATAATTCATTATCAATGGAAAATGGTTACAAATAAATCCATGTTATTGACAATGAAGAAACCTTTTCACCTATTTTGATGATAAAGCCCATCCAGATTTTTCTTTCCATAGAATATCATTAATATTATGATATATATCAAATGAATATAAAAACTTATTTACTTACCAAGAATTTATATGAGGACATGTATATGATATAACTAAAAGGTTATGAACTTCTAAATGAGACTACTACGTTATGAAAGTTACAACAGTCCATTTATGTATTAAATAAAGCTTCTCAGAGTTATAATATTTGGTTTGAGGATGGAATCAAAGAGTTTAGTTTCATCAATAAATAATATTATTCTTGTGTATATAAGTGGGTTAGTGGGGGTATAATAGTATTTATGATATTGTTTTTATAACACATAATACTTATCATAAATTCCAACCCAACACTTTATTCTTTAAAGGTGTTTCTAGGTAAATGTTTCTCAATGAAAGACACAGGTGAAGCAACCTACATACTGGGTATAAAGATTTATATAGATAGATAAGAGATGCTTCTTATATTGATTCAAAACATATATATTAGTAATGTTATAAAGTATTTTAGCATGGTGAAATACAAAAGGGGGTATTTACTGGTGTTTCATAGCATAAATATTAGAAAGACTCATAATCCTATTAAAGATTTAGAAATGATGGATAGGATTCCTTATGCATCCACCATAGGATCTATCATGTATGCTATGTTATATACTCGATGTGATGTCTCTTATGATTTGAGTATAAATAGTACATACCAATAAAATCCCAGTGATAGTCACTAGATTATTGTAGAGAATATTATTAAGTACTTGATAAGGACTAAGGATGCGTTATTGGTCTTTAGAGGAGAGGATGATCTTTGTGTAAAGTTTCTCACATATTCTATTTTAGAATTTGAAAAAAATGATCCAAGATATCAATATGGATTCATGTTTTTCCTAAATGGCGGAGTAATATGTTAGAAGAGTTCCAAGCAAGCCACTATAGTAGAATAAAAAATAAAGTCAAAGTGCATCACTATTTGATGTTGTAAAGGAATGTATTTGGAACAATAATTTTATTATTGAACTTGGAGTGGTCCCTAGTGTTGATGGAGAAATTGAGTTATATTATGACAATAGTAGGGATATTACTTAGGCTTAGGAAACCTAGTTTTATAAATGGACCAAACACATCCTTCAAAAATACCATATCATATGGGAGATAACTAAGAGGGTAATTTAAAGATTAGTTGGGTGGCTATAAAAGAGAATGTAGTGATTTCATTGATGAAACCATTAGCGCAGTAACAACATGATGGTAATGTGGAATATATGGATATAAGACACATGAGAGATTGGTTGTAATAGTTTTAAAATATATCATGTTATTTTAATGAATGAAATATCCAGTTATCATTCATTCATGTGTGCTGTAATTTATTTTACATAAATAGTTGAATGATAATTTCCCCACAAAGTATGAATTTAAGTTGTTGCTAATTAATGATCATCATAGAGTATTATGGGTTGTGATAATATTTTTAGATTAGCATGAATATAATATTGTACTCATTGAAAATATTTTTAAATGAGATACGAAGAGTGGATTCATGAGGTAATAAGTAGATACTTTTTACCTGGACTGACCCACTGAAGTATATATCATGGAATATCATATGGTCATTGATATACTAAGGGGTGTATTATTATTATCAATACTTCTTACCTAAGGTTGAAAAGATACCTAGCATGATAAACTTCATAAATTTATACCCAATTTATACAATTTTAAAAATAAATTAGCTAATATGGGGGGTGGTTAAGTATGTTTCAGATCATGTCATTGGTTGGAGTGCTACCAAGATGAGATTTGTCCACCTGTATGATAGGAAAAGACATCTGGACCTAGATTGAATTAGACTACGGAAATGCATGACGATGTTTAGTTGAGTCACATAATATGTGTTAAAATACTAAGATAAGGGGAATTTGATGTCCTAATATGTAATATAAATGAAATGTGATGTATTCATCAACTTGGTCAGCCTTTCTCAAATAATGAAGAAAATATGAGTTGGTTATACTAGATTGGTGTGTTTCTCATCTCATGGTCACTAAATGTAATAGAAAAGGGTATTATATAGGTATATATGATATATATGATACATATTGCGGTATATATGTTCATATAAAGATATGAGTATGTTTGATAGATATCCCAATGGACCCCATAATAGATTGAGTAACACTAGTGCTTTTCTAGAAGTTTATCGTTTATTATATTTATGAAATAGATATTTTACATTTGTTACCAATGTTGCTAAGGCCTGAAGGGTCACATGGTTAGGCCCTTGGATAAGGATAAAATTTTAGACAAATTTTTTATTCAAAATAAATAGATTTTGATGAAACTATCTCCAAAAGAGTTTGTATTGATTCATAAAGAGTTTTAAAGTTTTGTATAAATCCCTTGTGGGATTTTAGTGTAATTGGGATATTTTTAGATGTAAAATAAAATATACATGCATGAGATGCATGCACACACGCATGAGATGCATGTACACATGCATGAGATGCATGTACACATGCATGTGATTCATAAAGTATATATGTAATATGAAACTACAAGAAAATAGAGTTTCAGTAGCAGTTTTCAAAACCACCAATAAATATTTATTGGGAAAAAATTTATAGTCGTTTTGAAAAATGCTGCTAAATGTTTTTGAATTTTTTTTAAAAAAATTTCCCTATTTTTTAACATAGGTTTTTTTTTAAAACTGCCGCTAAATTGAAGGGAAATTTTTTAATTTTTTATTAATTATTAATTATTATCTACTATTTAATATTATATAACTTTTATTATTTATAATTTTTCAGTTAATAAATATTTATAATTATTAGTTAATAATAATCTTATAGTGAAAATAAATCTTAAATAAGTTGAAAAATCAGAATTCAGCTTCAAATGACCATAAATTTTGATCTGAGAGTCAGTTTTAGCTCCACAACCAGTCAAATCAATGATTGTGAAATGATCTAAAAACAAATTAGATTTTAATTTCATAATAATTAAAAGAATAAAAATTATTATAGTTTCAATAAAATTTGGGAATCGAACTTGAACTTTAAATGACCACAACTTTTGATCTGAGTGTATTTTTGGGCTCTACCATGTATCAAATCAAAGGATGTGCCAAGATCTATGCCTCAAGTGACACATGCAAACACCTATCACATGTTTCAATGCCAAAAAAAAACCAAAAGGCCACCAAAACAGAGTTTTTTTTCGGGGTAACCAGATTTTTTTAACATTTTATGGATTTTTAGCCTCATTTAAGGGGGTCTTTCTCTCCTTTTTCAATGGGGACAAAATTTATTCTCAGGGATTACATTTATATTGATATTATGGTTTTGAAATTTTATCAGTTTTCACAATTTATTTTTATTTATAATTAAATATAAGCAGATTTTCTTATATTTACTGATAATAAATCACTTGTATAAATACATATTTACATATAAATTTATTTTTAAACATATAAATAATATAGAAAAAATATTTATTAATCATTTCATTTAAAATAAATAATTTTTGACTTTATTTATCTTATAAAAATGCATTAATATGTATATATACCTATACATGTAATGTTTATATATAAATATGTATGGCTCAATAAAAAAATTTATATTTATGTGTATGTTCTAATATATGTAAATAAATACATATATATGTAAATATTTGTGTGTATAAATAATATATAAATGTATTTTTATATAAATATATCATTATCATTAAATACAGTATATAAATGAATTTATAGTAAAACTATATGAATATATATATATACACACATATATAAATAATACATGCATATATATATATATATATATATTCATGTGTATTGATAAACAAATATATATTTATATTTATATTCTAATATTTGTAAAAGAATATTAATATATGATATATTTAAATAAATTTAAGTATATATATATATATATCATACACATTCGATGAGATTTCATCTTTATTTTAGAGTGTATTCATATTCTTTTTATATCATTTATGATTTTATTCTATTAACTTACATTCCTATTGATTTTATGGTGTTGCAATTATTGTGATTTCTCCTCTTTTGGTAATTTATTTTTAATTATATATATCTGTTTATATGAATTTATGAATATTTGTGTAAGTATTTATACATATTTATGTTATATTGTTTTATATCATATATGAGTAAATATATATATAGAGATATTTATATTTACTTATATATATATTTATATTAATATACAATTACATATCTGAGTGTGTTTATATATATTTATGTATCATAAATGTGTCTTTATATATATCCATGCAAATTTTGTTATATGTATATATATTTATAGATATTTATATCAATTTATTATTTATTATTTATTATTATTTATTATTTATTATTATTATTCATTATTCATTATTTATTATTTATTATTTATTATTTATTATTTATTACTTATTATTATTTAATTTTTAATATTTATTCATTATCTATAATTATTTATTCATTATCTATTATTATTTATTATTTTTAATTAATTAATTAATTAATTTATTTTCATAATTAATTAATTAATTAATTTTATTTATTTTCATAATTAATTAATTAATTAATTAATTTTTTATTATTTATTATTTATTATTATTTTTTCATTATTTATTATTATTATTAATTAATTAATTTATTTATTTATTTTCTTAATAAATAAATAAATAAATAAATAAATTTATTTTTTCAATTAATTAATTTGTTTATTATGTATTATTTATTATTATTAATTATTAATTATGAATTATTAGTTATTAATTATTAATTATTTTGTTTGTATCTATTTGTTATGTATTATTTTTTTCAATCAATATATATTTATATAAGTATATTAAAATTCTATTTATTCACCACTTGAAGAGTCTACGTGAATAGTAAAGTCTGAAGAATAACCAAGAGGTAAGGGGTTCAAATCTCAGCCAATGTAGAATTTCTATATATAGCATGAGTATGTGCATAGACATGGGTATGTGCATGAACATGGTAACAATGACATGGGATTGTACACAGACATGGGCATGAATATGGAAATAATAAATAAGAAATAATAATAAATAATGAATAAATAATAAATAATAAATTAGTTAATTATGAAAATAAATAAATATATAAAAAAATAAATTAAAAATAAAAAATAAAAAAATTTAAAAACCATCTCTAATTGATTGGCGACACACGATTTAGCGGCGGTATAAACCGCCGCTAAACGAAAAAACCCACCACTAAATGATAATTTTGGCGTAGTGTGATATTGTATATATATAGTGTATATTTAATACATGAATATGATGAATGCATTTTTTTCATGTATATGATGCAAGTGTTGACATATATATGTATATATTATCAGACATGCATGAGATTCATGTATAGTAGGTTTCATGCGATGCAACAACTGGATCTTTCTCTCATAAATGGTTTTCAACAGTTTTAAACCAAAGGTTAGTTTATAAAAGATTTTTATTTATTCATTAAAACGAGTTCAATGAATTATACCCAAAAATAATAACTCATGATATGTGTTATGAAGAAGTATTGACAAGATTCACTTTTATAAACAGAATAGTTCTCTTCATTGGGGTATCATTTTTCATCTAAAGGTGATATGATCATAAGTTTCATGAAAATTTTTCTATAGAAAATTGTATTATTCCTAAGCTCCATTTATCTCACATGAGAAGGTACAATCACCAATTCATTAGTTTGGATATCCTCTTAATATGACCAAGGATCATTCAGACGGTGTATTATCTCATAGGAAAGAAGCATACATTTTCTACTTCAAGTGATCTTTATCAAACATTCTCCTTTGAAGGAATAAGATAGATTTTGTTGTTGTACCTAACATACGGGTGATTTTTTCATCTCTATTTTATGATATATTTACATTTTTGATTTCTTAAAGATAGATCCACCTATTTTTGAGTTTTTTTCACTACCAATGATCATTAGATGATAAAATGAAACTCATCAACACTTTTAAGAAATACACCGAGGGGTGAAAGAAGTGAAAGAGAGTATGTTTTTGGATAATATTCAGTCAGAAACTTATCTTATTGAGATTATTACTCAAGAGAAACCAAGGGATGAGGAGTGACAATGCAACGGGAGAACTATAAATGGTGGAGAGACCACTAGTGACTGGTCTCTATACATCTATGGTATTTTTTATTATAGGGACTATTTTTTTGAACCCTCTATCCATGAGGAATTCCATAATGAATTATTTCCACCAATCACAATAAGTAGTCCATCCAAGAGACACGAATATGTTCTATGACATGAGATTCCAATATCGGTGGTCTAGTATGAGATGGGATATAGTACATTTTTATAAATATACTATATTTTTCATCAGATAAAGTCAAGCATCAGAAACCCCCAAGTTTGTTTCAACCTCTTCCTACCCCCAGTTAGAAATGGGATGAGGTATCCATGAATTTTATTATCAGGTTACCTCATACCCCTTGGGATAAGGAATGATATTTTGGTGTTGAATGATTGGTTGAATAAATCATCTCATTTCATTTTGATTAAAGAGATCATTAAGGTGGAAGATCTTAATATATTTTATATATGAGAAATTATGCAATTACACAAAGTTCATTCTAATATTTTTCCTAATAAAGATCTATAATTCACCTATTAGTTCTAAAAAAGACTAAAAAATGTGATGGTATCCCAAGTGAAGTTTAGAATAGAAAATCACCCATAAATGGATGAGAATAAAAAGCAGGTGATCCAAATTTTGGAGGATATGACCCATTTTTATGTCCTAGATTTGGGAGGATCATGGTATATGCATCTGGAATTGGTTGAGATTTCTTATAATAATATACATTATTCCTTCATAAGAATGGATCCTTTATAGGCTTTATATGGTTGGCCATACTGGGCTCTCCTCTATTAGATTGAGGTGGGAGAGACTTCACTGGTGGAAGATAAAAGGTAAGGTTCAAACTATCTATAAATGACTAGAAATGGATCAAAGTCACTATAAATGTTATATTGACCATCATTATTATCATCCTTTTGAATTCTCAGTTAGTTAAAAGGTATTTCTAAAGATATCACTTTATTTGGGAAACTGATGGCTTGGTAAGAAAGGAAATCTCACACTAAGGTTCACGAGACCTTTTGATATCATAGAAAAGACTAGGAAAGTTGTTTATTAGTTGTAATTGACTTCTTAGATGAAATTTATTCATAATTTATTCTATGTATCTTAGTTAAAGAAATATCATCCTGATCCTTCTAATTTATTGAGTTAAGAGGAAATAGGGATAGATCCATATGTTTCCATAATTGAGCAGAAAATTTGGATTATTTACTCCAAGAGTAGGGTTTTGGATGGGAAAACTATTCCCTTGGTTCAAGTATTTATAGATCATAGGTAACTCTCATGATACATGGGAGTAGTAATATTTTATAATGGAGAATTGAACTCATCTTTTCTCTGATAAATTGTCTTTGAGTTGAGTTTTAGGAGTAAAAAGTGATATGGTGGGAAGAATTTTAACACGCATGACATAATTCTTAGGTATATAATTAATTAATTAATTAATTATTGATTTTAGTTTTGTTTCTTAACTTGGGGATGAAATGCTATAGTTATTCAGAACTCCACATCATGTCTCAGGTGGAACATGGCAAAGTGAGGTGTTATGTGAGGACCATCACAACGTGAATTCCTAGGGTTGAGTTTTTGAGTTGATATTATTGAGGGTCAAGTCATGTCCAAGGTACATCACACCATGATTGGTGTTTGGGGAAACCAAAAATATATAAGTCCCAATTGTGAGGAATTTTTCTTATGTATGGGGGGAAGCTACGCTAGGACAAAGGGAGGCCATATCGCGACTATACAAGGATTTTTACAAGATGTAAGGTTTTTAGGTAGTCACTATACTGGAACTAGACTTTTACACAAATTATTACAAGATTTTAAGCATAATTAAACAATAAATACAACCAAGGATTATAAATTCTAGTGTCTTTGGATGATTAGGTAAATAAAATTGAAAACATGGAAATGGAATAAAACAACTTTTTTTTAATCATCCATAAAGAGATACTAAATTCTATTGAGCTTCTACATCTTCATAGGATAAATTGGGGATTAAATAAACTAAGGTATGAGATAAAAATCATATTAAGGGAATAAACATATGAATAAAGTATATCACATGGGTTATAGGTCATAACATGATGACATAAAAAGGCATGGAACATTAATAAACATAAAGAAGCACAACATGTATAACATGGGATAATATAATCATGGAAGCAAAGAAATATGGAAATAATATACAACATGACATAATCATGATTCAAGGGTCATTTAACTTATAGGAGCATGAGTCAAGGCTAAATACCAATATCGTTTCACATAGAGCATGAGCCAAGCCTAACGACCAAGATCATTGTACATGGAGAGCGAGTTAAGGCTAACCACCAAAACAATTGCACATGACGTCTCATGAGACTAAACATTACCCAATTCATTGGAAAACTATCTAGTCACACCCATCATAACATTTTCATTAATATGTGTTCCATATAAATAATCATACATAAGGAATCAAACATAAACATAAGGGTTAATCATGGAAAAAATTGGGTATCATAATCATGTCAAAAGGCATATCAAAGGGGAATATCATAATGGTGTCCATGAAATAATGGATTTAAATCATAAATGGACATTAATAATGTAAAATAAATATATATAATGATAAGTTATGGAAAACTGAAGTGAAAACTATAAAAAAGTTTTTAAGAAACTTTAGAAATGAAACATTTTAGTGCAATTTAAGAAAAATATAAAAAGACATAACTATTTATATAAAAACAGAAATAAACCAAGGTAGTTTTTTCATGATAAAATGAGTTATTTTAGAAAAAATAATGGTGTCATAAATAAATTATGGAGTGCACTTGAAAATAGGCAAGAAATCAAGAAGTTCCCTTTAATCGAGCTTGCTTATCAGGAAGAATTGAGAAGGGAACCTTTTTAAAACATTTATATCCCCAAAAAAGAAGGATGAACTAATCTGGATACATGAATTTGGAACATATATATATATATTTTAAGAATTATATATAAATAAATAATAGTTACATTGGGTAAAATATAGAGAAAGAGTAACCCAAAGGAAAAATGGAGGTTTGGGGGGAATCCAATACCTTATGTCCAAAAGTGTTATGAACTTGATCTTAATGTCCTATATAATCAAATTAAATCAATTAATTTATTAATTCAGAACCTTTTATACATTTATTTGATTTATTATAATTATTAAGTTCATTTATGGCCTTTTTTATTAGTTATATGATACATTTTTTCGTTAGGGAGTGTTCATTTCCTTGATTTTCATGATTGGTTTACTTGTATACATGTATGAGAAATCATGTGAAATGGGAATAAATATCTAGAATTTAAGTTATATGTTATTAATTAAAATATATAAGATTAAATTTTTATATAATTCATTTGTTTATTTTGGGTGATTATGAATCATTAGATAAGACGTTAGCGATAACTGTTTAGATTATTTTGGTGGTTTTTCGATCATCACAAACTGGTTTTGTTTAATTAATAAATATTATGTATATATACTAGTTAAATAACATTAAATAATCTTTAATACATATATTGAAATCTGTTTTAACCGTAAATATGGTTTTATGACCATCCTTGAAGGTGGAATTGAAAAACGAAAACATGTTATCCATGAAGGTAGTAAATCAGCACCTCACGAACAATGTTTTCATTTATAGAATAAAAGGAGAGGGGAAGAGAAATGATGATAGGTTTCTCCATTAATAAAAAAAATTCCAGTATATAAATTATATTGGATTTATCATGTAACTTGGATTAGGTGAGGTGAGTAGAGGAAAATAAAAGAAAAGAAATTGAAAAGAAATTGAAAATAAATTAAAGGAAAAATAAGGAGGTTTTTACCTCTTGAATTCTTTGCCTTGAGAACCTCCTTGGGAGATATTTTTTTTGACACTAGAATCTCCTGTATGTGGGTTTGGGAAGAGGATTTTTAAGAAACTGTAAAATCTTCAAGGAATAAGAGGTGTGAGAAAAATAGGTTGCGAGGGGTGGTATTTATAAGAGAGGAGACAAAAGTTTTTTCATTATATTATTAATTAGTTTATTATTTTGGCTCACAGCAAGAAATAATGATAATTACATGAATAAATACAGTAAATAGAGAAGAATAGTTCTAGATCATGGTACTTCCATCAACGATGACTCAATGAATATTTTATTTAACTTATAATGTATATATACCTTAAATTACTAAATTTCACTATTCACAAAAAATTTAGGTATTTTAGAAAAATCCCAAAAATTCACCCGAACCATTTTTTGACATATATAATTAAAGATGAACTAAATTTTAAGAAAATAATTTTCTAAATATGAGAGATTTAATTTTTAATTAAAATCATCATTTACTAAAAAATTACCAATTTTAAAATTATAACTCATTTTATAACATACTGAAAAATTAATTAAGGTCTGATAAAATTATCTTATAATAATATGAAAACAAAATATTAATTTATTAATATTTTTTATAAAAATAATTTTTCTTTTAATTCATTGTATTAATTATACATTTTTTAATAAATATTTATTTTCACAAAAATACCAACAATTAATTTATTGTTTTTAAAAAAATTATTTACTTAGTCTAAGATATAAATATATCATATTTTCATTTATAAGATACTCAAATTTTATTTATACTTTTCATAGGTGAGGTTACTATTCTATTTTTTGGATTACTATTCCTAAGGGTCAAATTACTATCCCAAAGGTCATGATACTATTCTATTGATTTAGGTTCCTTAATTTATATAAATACTTCTTATTTCATGAAATATTCATTTATAAAGTTTTTATTATTTTATCTATTTGATTTTATGTGATTTATACCATATGAAATAATTATATAAAGAGAAATTTCATTGATAAAATTTTGGGTCATTACATTCTCCCCCCCTTATGAAATTTCACCCTCAAAATTTCATTTTACAAACTAAGGGGGAAATATGAGAGGGTAATTCTCCTTCATTGCTTCCTCTGGTTCCCATTTTGTGTCTTTTTACTTATGGTTCCACCATAGTAAGTTGATCAGGTGAGTGGTCTTGTTGTGTTAAACTTTATCTATATGATCCAAGATCTTCACTAGCTTCTCCTCATAAAAGAGATCATTTCCCAACTGTACCACCTCTGAATTCAATACATGTGAGGGATATAGTATGTACTTACTCAATAGGGATAAGTGGAATACATTGTGTACTAGAGAAATAATTGGTGGAAGTGCTAGTCAATAGGCCACAACTCTAAAACGATCAAGAATCTCTAAGGGGCTGATGTACTTGGGACCTAGCTTTCCATTCTTCAATATTATCATGACCCTCTTCCATAAAGATATGCAGAGGAATACTATGTCTCCAACCTTAAACTTCAGGCCTCATCAATGATTGTCTGCATAAATCTTCTATTGACTTTGTGCTGCCTTGAGGTATTACTTAATGGTTTTCACCTTTCCACCATTTCTTTAACCATTTCAGCTCCTAGCAGCTTATGTTCACTGAATTCATCCTAGAATGTTGATGTTCTACATCTTTTATCATAAAGGGATTCATATGGATCCATTTAGATGAATGAGTGAAAACTATTGTTGTAGGAGAACTTAGAGAAAGTCAGATATTGGTCCCATCCTCCTTTGAATTCCATAGAACATGCTCTCAACATATCATATAGTGTTTTAATAGTCCACTCAGATTGGACATCAGTTTGAGGATGATAAGTCATACTAAAGCTCAACTCAAATCTTAGAGCATGCTAGAGACTTTTCCAGAACTTGGAGGTATATCTCAGATCCTGATTAGATGCAATCAATAGTGGTACTCCATGCAGCCTTATCATTTCTTTGATGTATATCCGTGAAATTTGACTTAGTGAGAAGACCTCTAAAATTGTGATAAAGTGAGATTTCTTTTTAAAATGATACACAACAACCAATATAGAATTTTTTCCTCTAGATGTCTTTAGAAGTCCACTGACAAATCCAGTGGTGATGTTTTCCCATTTTCATGTTGGTATGGGTAATGGTTTCATCATCCCTTTATAATTTTGACTTTCAGTATTCATTTTATAAAATACTAAGAACTTTTATGTATATTCAACAATCTATTTCTTCATATTGTCCCACCAATAGTTCTCTTAGAGATCTCAATATATCTTTGTGCTCTCTGAGTGAATAGATAAGGTTGATCTATGTTCTTCATTCAGAAGCTACTTTTTTATATCTGGATTGGATGGTACACATAGTCACGACCCCAATATCATGAATCATTTATCATCAATTTTGAACTCTAAGGATTTCCCCTTTCTCAGGGATTCCACCTTCTTCTAAATTTCCAAATCATTTATTTGAGTATCCTTTATTTTATCCATGAGGGATGGATAAGAAATTAGTTGATAAAGGATTTATGATGTTCCTTCCTTAATGATTCCCATGTCCATAATTTGAAGTTCTAAGAATATAGGATCCTTCTCAATTCTCATCATTGATAAATATGTAGGATCATTTCTTCTTAGATCATCCACCACCTTATTTTCCATACCAGGATAGCATTGGATTGAGCAGTCATACTCCTTGATGAGATTTAACCATCTTCACTGGGGCATATTACGCTCCTTCTATGTGAATATATATTTGAGGTTCTTATGATCAGTATATATCTCACACTTCTCGCCATAGAGATAATTCCTCTAGATTTTCAACACAAAGATCATAACTGCTAACTCTAGATCATGCGTGGGATAATTTTTATCATGAATTTTCAACTACCTTGATGATTAAGCTATAAATTTATCATTTTTCATTAGTATACAACCTTATCCCATATTTTAAGCATCATTGTATACCACAAAGAGTTCTCCACTTGTTGGTAGCATGAGTATTGGCACATTGATACACATTTTTTCAATTATTTGAATTAGTATTCACATTCATTGGCCCATACAAACTTCACTCCATTCTGATTCAACTTGGGTATTCAGTTTTTCAATCTTAAGTAGTTCCTCACAAATCATTGGTAATACCGAGGAAGACCAAGGAAACTATGGATCTCTATTACAAATGTTGGCCTGGGATACTATGGGATTTAATTTATCTTGGAAGGTTCCAAAAATATTCCTTTATAGGTGATAACATTCCCCAAGAATGATAATTACTCCATCTTGAACTCACATTTACAATAATTTTCATAAAGTTTCTCTCTTATCAAAGTCTTCATCATAGTATTCAAATGTTCCTTGTGTTCCTCCTTAAAATTGGTGTACATTATAATATCATCAATAAAGAATACCAAAAATCTGTTGAGCTAATCTCTAAAGACTCTATTCATTATGTCCATGTAAATTTATGGAGTATTAGTGAGTCTGAAAAATATCACTGTGAACTCATAGTGTCCATACCTCATTCAAAAGATAGTATTGGAATTATCTTCATTACTCACCTTTAATTGGTGATATCCCAATAGAAGGTCCACCTTAGATAAATACTTGGACCCACATATTTGATCAAACAGGTCATCTATCTCGGGAAAGAGATACTTGTTCTTTATCATTATTTTATTGAGCTCATGATGACTAATGAATAGGTGCATTGATCCATCCTTCTTCTTGACAAAGAGGACTGGTGCACCCATCATTGAAGCACTTTGGTGTATAAAACCCTTGTACCGATTCTCCTATAACTTCTTCTTTAGTTCTTCTAGCTCAATTGTTGTTATTCTATAATGTTTCTTTGATATAGGTAGAGATCCAGGAATACGTTCAATTGAGAACTCAAATTCTCAATTAGGAGGAAGAACATGAAACTCTTTAGGAAACACGTCAGTGTAGTCCCTCACAATGGGAATGTCATTGAGCATGATCCTCTCATTTGTCTCAATCATTTGAGCTATATATTATTGCTCATCAATAAATAATATCCACAACTAAGAAAATTATTTTGATGTAGATTCATCCTCCTTCTTACACTTGTACAGAATCAGAGGATGATTTGGGATGTGAAGAGTGATCTCCCTTTCTTAAAAGTTGATGCTGTATTTGTATAAAGATAGCCAATCTATGACCCAAATAGTATCAAATTCCCAAAAATGAAGCAATATGAGATTTTATGGGAGGTTTAGTTCACAAAATTAACTATGGAGGAGTTATATACTTTGGATACAATAATTTTCTCATTTTCTATTCTCAAAGATAACTCAACCTCCATATTTTGATGTGGTGTTTGAATAGTTCTACTAAACATGAAAGATATGAAATAATGTGTAGATCCAGAATCAAAATGTATGTTCACTATTATTTAATGAATAACCAGTGTACCGGTCACCACATCATTATAAGGTCTACCTCAGTAGTAGTGATATCATATTCCCTTCCTTTCCGTCTTAGAGGTAGTAGTTGTTTATTTCCTCCAACAACCCTTGGATTAGGAAAATGGCTTGCATAATTCCCATGTTCCTTGTAGTTGAGACACTGGACTATAGGATGAGTGTTGATTTGAACCTTCCTTTCTTTTTCCACATTGGTGGGATTCTTCATATCACTTTAGTAGTTAATATCTAGATGCCCCATTCTTCTATATTTGAATCATTTCTGGGTTATATTTAGAGAGTTACCAGGACAATTCTTTCCACAATTTTGACATGTGGGATATTGAGTTTTCTTTCCATCATGGGATTTATCTATTGGTCTTCTCATATTAAACTACATTTTCCTCTTTTTATCTCCAAGCCCATGAGACCACTAAGATTCTACGATCTCCATTTCAACCTTGAGGGAACAATTGAAAATATCCTCAGAGCTATCAAAGTCTCAAATCTCCAATAATTTTGGTAGAATAATCTTTATTATTCTAGGAAAGTGATCCACTTTGATTTAGGCATTCATGAAAAAATATAGAGGTTTATCATGAAATACATATAAAGTTTTTATTATACGTCCTGATAGAATTATCTTCCTTCTACTTCAGTATGAGGAACTACCTTTCCATCTTAATAAAGGGGTTTGGGGAAAATATTTGTTGAAAAATATTTTCTTGAAATCTTCCCATTCCAGGGAATAAATTTCCTCCTTGGAAATTGTGTTCTTGATCACTATCCACCACTAATCATATTCTCCATCAAAATTATAGACCGCTAGAATAAATTTCTCTTCTTTTGTGCACTGGAGGAAAGATAATTTCTTCTCAATGGAGTTAATCCATTGTTCCATGATGAGGGGATCAAAAGATATTCTAAACATGGGATGCCTTTTCTATATAAAGGATTCGACCAAAACTTTATCTTTTATAGGAGAAGAAGGTAATTACAGGTGATTAATGTTATTATTCATAACTTGATCCATTTTAGCAAGTGCTTCCATGAAGTTTTGAGAACCTGTTCCCATCGTATTTGGAATATCATTAGGGAAATTGTTACATTTTCTATCACATTAATTGTTGGCACGAGTTCTTCTATTTCCAGCCATTAACTAAGAAAATGAAAGTACAATTAGGGGGCTTGAATGATTAGATAATAAGCATACAAAAAAAAAACTTTGAACATAAAAGGATAAAATTGTTAATAAAAATTATATCCTAACTTGTGATTCCCAAAGTTCCAATATAGGTTATCCATGGGGATAGAATTATCCCTAGGGTTCTTACTAAAGTGCTCTAGTCATAATCTTAAAAAATAACTAAACCATCCTCTGATACCAACTATAATGTACCCAAAATTTTACACATATTATCACATGATTTTAAGCATAATTAAACATCAAATACAAACAAGGATAATAATGTCTATTTTCTTTGGATGGTTAGGTACATAAAACTAAAAAAATAAAAGTGGAATAATACATGTTTATTTTAATCCTTCATAAAGAGATCCTAACTTTCATTAAGCTCATACATATTCGTAGGATAAACTAGGGAATACATGAAAAAGGGATGTTCAAAAAATCCCAGTAAGGGAATAAACATATGAATAATGTATAGAACATGGGTTAGACGGAATAACATGATGACATAAAAAGGCATGGAACCTAAATAAAAAAAAGCATAACATGTATAACATGGGATCATATAATAATAATATCATAGAAATGTGTAAACAAAATACAACATGAAATAATTATAATTCATGTCTCATTTTACATAGAAGATAATGATTCAAGTCTAACCACCAAGATTGATTCACGTAGAGCACAAGTCAAGGCTAACGACCAAGACCGTTGCACATGGAGCACGAGTCAAGGCTAACCACCAAGACCATTGCACAAAATGTATCATGTGACTAAAGATCACGTAATTCATTAGAGAGTTATCTAGATAAACCCATAATAATATTTTCATGAATATGTCTTCCACAGGAAGAATCATATATAAGGAATCAAACATAAACATAAGGGTTACCCATGTAAATAAATGGTATCACAATCATATCAAAAGGCATATCAAAGGGGAATATAATAATGGTGTCCATAAAAGAATGGATTTAAGTCATAAATGCACATTCATATGTGAAAATAGAAATATACCATGATAATTTTTGTCAAACTGAAGTTAAAACATGTAAAAATGGTGTTTAGGAAACTTTAGAAATGAAATATTTTAGTGCCATTTAAGGAAAATATTAAATATTATTTAAAACAAAAAAGAATAAATGTTTGTATAAAACCATAAATGAAAAAAGATATTTTTTTCATGATAATATTATTGATTTTAGAAAAAAAAATGGTGGCATAAAACAAAACATGAAGTGCACTTGAAATGGGTAAGAAATCAAGAAGTTCCCTTTAATTTGGCTTGCTTATCGGGAATAATTGAGAAGGGAACCGTTTTAAAACATTTATATCCTTGAAAAATATGGATGAACTGATTTGGATGAATGATTTTGAAATATATACACATAATTTAGAATAATTATATAAAAATAAATAATATTTACATTGGGGTAAATATATAGAAAGGGTAGCCTGAAGGAAAAATGGAGGCTCGAGGAGAATCCCTTACCTTATTTCTGAATATGTTATTCACTTGATCTTAATGTTTTGGATAATAAAATTAAATCCATTAATTAATTATTAAAGAACCTTTTATATATTTATTTGATTTATTATAATTTATTAAGTTCATTTATAGCCTTTTTAATGAGTTATAATTTACAATTTTGTCGTTCAGGAGCATTCATTTCCTTTATTTTTATGTTCGATTTACTTGTATACATGTATGAAAGATCACGTAAAATGAGAAAAGATATCCAGAATTGAAGTTATATGTTTTTAAAAAACATAAATAATATTAAATGGTTATAGAATTAATTTTTTTATTTGTGGTGAGTATTAATCATTAGATAAGATGTTAGTGATAATCATTTAGATTATTTTGACAGTTTTTTGATCATCACAAACTAGTTTTGTTTCATTAATTATTATTATGTATATATAATGGTTATATAACATTAAATAAGATATAATAAATATTTTATAATCTTTTTTAACAATAAAAATGATTTTATGACCAGAATTGAAGGGAAAATTGAAAAAATGAAAACACATCGTCTATGAAGGCGGTAAATCGACACCTCAAGAATTATGTTTTAATTTTTAGAATAAAAGAATAAGGGAATAGAAATGATTATGGTTTGTTATATAAAAAAATCCAACATATTAATGATAATGTATTTATTATGTAACTTGGATAAGGGGAGGTGAGTAGAAGAAAATTAAAGAATGAAATTGAAAAGAAATTAAAAGAAAAATAAAGTGGTTTTTACCTCTTGAATTATTATGTTTGAGAACCTCATTGAGAAATTGGTTTTGGTATTTTATTGAGACCAAAACCTATAGGATGTAGAGAATAGTCTTGGAAAGAAGATTGGGTATAAATTGGACAAGCTTCAAGGATTAAGACATGTGATGAGAAGAGGTGGTGAGGGGTGGTATTTATAGTGGAGGAGAGGGGTGTTTTTTGAGTATTTTATTCATTAGTTTATTATTTTGTACTAGGAAAAAAAATATTGATGATTCCATGAATAAATATAGTAAATAGAGAAGTATAGTTTGATATTATTGTGCTTAAATCAGTTATTACTCATGGAATAGTGTATTTATTTTGTAATGTATATATACCATAATTACCGTATTTTACTCTTTACAAAAAATTAATGTATTTTAGAAAAATACCAAAAATTCACCCTAACCAATTTTCAACATGTATAATTTAAAAATGAACTCCATTTTATGAAAATAATTTTCTAAATATGAGAAATTTTATATTTAATTAAAATAAAAATTTACTTGAAAAATACCAATTTTAAAATTATAACAGAATTCGTAAAACTTTGAAAAATTAATTAAGGTCTCATAAAATTGTATTATAATCATAGGAAAAAAATATTAATTTATAAATATATTTTATGAAAATAAATTTTCTTTTAAATAATTATATTAATTATAAAATTGTGAATAAACATTTATGTTTCACAAAAATACCAACACTTAATTTATCATTTTTAAAACATTTATTTACTTATTCAAAGATATAAATATATATTATTTTCATTTATAAGATACCCAAATTTTATTTATACTTTAATAAGTGATGTTACTATTCTATTGGCCAGATTACTATTCCTAAGGGCCATATTACTATTCCAAAGGTCATTCCACAATTTCATTGGTTTAGGTTCATTAATTTCTATAAATACTTCTTATTTCATTCAATCTTCATTTGTAAAGTTGTTATTGTTATCTCAATATGATTTTATGTGATTTATACTATATGACATAATTATAAGAATGAAAATTTCATTCATAAAATTTTGGGTCATTATAATCACATTATTGGACATATAGGTCACATCATGATAATATGTAAGGTTTTTGACTTAGTGAAATTTGAGTTTGGTGGGGGGAAGCTATCACGCCATGAGAAAAGGGGGCCAAACCATGACCAAACTCCCATCCTGGATCATCCTAGCACTGGACCCTCAGTTTTTGATAGCTGTGCGTCATGCCATAATGGGGTTTTCATATGTGTGGTCCACACTATGAAGTCCTATCTATATAGGGACATCATTACATGAAGGAAAATTTCACATCATAATGAAACCCTAGACAAAAGAGTTTCAATATCAGTCTAGCCTCAGGAAAGGAGTGTCACACTATGATAGGGAAGGTCACATAGTGACCTATTTTGCAAAGATTTATTTAAAATATAAATAAATTAATTAAATGAGATGTAATAATGAGGTATCTTTTTCTATTTATCCATCTATTACATGGGATAACTCTTTTCCAAACCATCTAGGATGTGGAAATCGCCCTTGTAACCCTCCTCCCCTTCCCTTCGATGTGAGCATTTGTTTCATCAGTAAATAATTGGTAATTGATCTTCCTTTATCATTTTTGTTCTTATCTTATATTCTCTATATTTTTCTTTTTTTCTTAATGGCTATAGTGGACTATGGTTCCTATTAATCAGACTTATGATAAGGGTTTTTAATGTTAGGGATTTATTTATTCTTTCTCAGTGGATTCTCATATCCCGTTAATTTATTCATTAGTTCAAGATATGTGGTTTCACAAGTCACTTTCATTTGAGGAACTATATGTGTTTTATTTGTTTTGAAATGTATTTTATATTATTTAAAAGTATTATATACCATTATTGAGGGATAGTTTTAATATTATATATTCATTCCACCTCTTATCTTATTATAAGAGTAGTTAAAGGGGTTTTGAAAGCATGTTTTATAAATGGAATTGATGATTCCCACAACTTGTTTGATAAAATTAATCTTTGAATGGGAATGGGTTTTAAAATTAAAGTTTTAATTCTTTGATAAATATTATGCTTCATGGGACCTCTAGGTAGGGAACCTAGGAAAAGTACCTTCAACTACTGAAATTTCTATTTACACCCATAAACCTATACCAATAGTTTGAAAAAAAAACATTTTTTATAGGTCCCATATACCAATAAATAGTTAAAATTGTTGTTATAGGCTATTTTTGATGGGTTATACCAATGATTTCAGCTAACTATTGGTTTAGTTTGGTTTTTAATGGGATATAATAATGATTTTTAAAAATTTTTGGTATAGCCTGGCGTATAAACCTAGTTGTGCAACCCGCTTTCCCTCCTCTAAATTTGTTCCCCCAATGGTGAGGATTTTATTTTGGGCTTATGTTCCTTTAATTACCTCTATTTTTATTTGATTCTACTTTAATTAATAATCTTATAATTATTATTTGTTTAAATCATCAAGGTATTTGGATTATTTTCACCTTCTATCACATTTTTCCCTATCCTTCTATATCTTCACACCTAATATTATTAATGACATAAAATATAATGTAATTCCCATGTTTTTAGTTATAAATCAACATAAATATTGGAAGTACCATTTTTATACGGATTTTTTATGAAATTGGTGTGATTTTATTTGGAAGGCACGAGTTATAGATGTGTTTTATTTTAAAAGTTGAATGTATTTATTTCTAATTCAATTTTTTATGTGGTTTTATCCAAAATTAATTTTTGAAATCATCAATTCATGTTTTTATATTTTTTTAAATAAATTTGTGTTTTAAAGTTTTTATTTTTTTTCTAATTGGGTTTTAAAACATAAAATTGGTCATGATTTCAAGGTATGTTTAATAATTTAGTGTGTGTTGGGGTTACAATAACTTTTTATTACATTATATAAATCCACTTTAGTAAGATTTATTATATTAATTTATTGATTATATTTAAAATTGGTTCAAATAAAATTTTAATTAATATTTTAGTTTTGATATATTTCATTTAAGAATAATTTTCATTACTTTACTATCTATATAAGAATTAAATTATTATTTGGAAAATACATAATTGTTTAAATGAGATGATTAAAACACAATTATGTGAAGGTTTGTGTAAAAAATGATATGATAATATATTAAATGATCATTATTAGATAATAAATGTATGTGTTTTTGTAAGTGTATTGGAGTTTTTTTGGTAATATGTATAGTTATTACTCATTGATATAAATGGTTTCAATATTATGGTTTTAAATATATCGTATTGTTTTATCTCATGGGATAGAGTTATGAAATTTGGGATATGGATTATAAATATAAAGTTTAATTTTTTTCCAAAGGACCCTTTCCATTATAAAATTTAAATTTCATATTAAAATAAGCTATTTTTTATAATGATGCATTCATCTATGTTAAATTTGGTTTTTATACGTTGAGATTAAGATTGATTTAAAATAGAATTTACTTCAATAATATTTCAGTGATTTCAAAATGATTAAAATATAGCGAACATATATCATTTCATTAAATTAATGTATAATTGAGTAATGAAATTTGGTTTGTAAAATGAAATGATTTGAATTTTTATTCAAAAGTTTTATAGTTTTCATGATTTTTAATTATTTTTTAATATGTTGATATTATTAAATTTTTTAATGTAATAGAATAGATAAAATTTGGATGTATGAAACTAATTGGATCTCAAATGAGATTTAAGAGAAATTATATCTTTTTTTGATTTTTTATTTAATAATTTTTCTAATAGAGGTTTTATATGTTTCCCTTGTTATAATTTTTTCTAGAAGAGCTTGGTTAAATAGGGTAGAAGTTAGCTACCATATAAAAAAAGTTGGTTTTCAAACAAACTATTTTTTATGGTATCACAATGGATAGAAAAGGAAATCTAAGACTGTTCATGTGTGAAATGAAATGAGTGGTATAAATAATTTGATATTTGATCAGTTTCTATTTATGTATAATCATGAGTAAGATAATATAACAATGGAAGAAGACAATTATACTAGTACACACGAGGAAACTAATGAAAATGATTATGTTGAGGGAGTGAAAATATTAATGAATAATTCCAAGACTCCTGTATAATGGGTATATAGTAAAACGATAAAGCTAGAATTTTTAATACAGTTGTATCATGGGAAAACCTTGTATGGAATTTATAATACTATCATCGATTATATTATTTATTTTTTAAAAGACTTACTTAATGGTGTTGTAGATATTCCATCAAACCGTTATATGTTATTGAATTCAATCATCCAACTTGGATTTTCTACTAATAAAATTCATTCTTTCCCAAAAGATTGAGATTTATTTTGGGAGGAAAGATCAAGCCTAAATGATTATAAATAATTTGGTATATCTTTATGGAAGATAAATATATATTTAACACCATCTTGTGTACTATACAAATTAATTTGTAACTTTTTATTGATTCCTAGGAACCAAAATATTTTCATGTTTGATAAAATCTAAATAAATATGCGATGGAATAATACTGAGATAATTAAAGATAATGTTGAGTTGATTCATCCTGAAGATGTATTTTTATATTAGAAATTTGATTCATGGTATCTATATTTTTCAGTTGTGGTTTTTAATCTTAGGTTGGGTCTATCATGTGACGATTTCAATCCATTTGGTCAGATGATTACTTATCATAATGTGGCCACTTTTTTCCCATTTATAAACTTCCTTTGTGTATGTGTATAAAAAAACCATCCAATTTCTTGATTATACTCATATATGGACCTTCTAATCATGAAAATTATATATATTTTTACTTGAAACCTTTATAAAAAGAGTTTAATAATCTTTGGAATATGCATGTGCGCAGATGCAATGCTTCTTTAGAAAATATATTTAAGCTGTGTGTTGCACTTATATGGATGATAAACGGTTTATCTACTTATGAAATGATGTTTTATTGGATCATGAATGGAAAACTATCCTTCCATGTTTTTATAAATAATAAATGTTATATAATTGTTAAATATCATCCTAGTTTTAGTTTCATAAGACATCTATGATTCTTTCCAATGGATCATCCATATTAGAATAATCATCGATGGTTTAAAAATACTATTGAGGATGAGAAGACACCTCAACATATGTTTAGAACTTATGTTATTAATGAATTTCAATATGTCATCTTTTTATTAGGTAAATGTTAGATAAATCTTGAAAGTGGATTAATCTTCTCAATGAATCCAATTACAATTGGAAAAAGAAAAGCATAATCTTTTATTTTATATATTGGTCATCTAATTTTTTACGTCATTTTTTAGATATATTGAAAATTCATAAAAATACCGGTAAAATGATGCTTTCACTTTTTATAAATGTCAAGGGGGAGAACAAAGATGATTTACAATCTAAGTGTGAATTGGTAGAATGGGGTATTAGACTATAACTGCATCCCGTGTGTATCGATGAAAATAAATAGAAAGTTCCTTATGCTTCTTTTGTGATGAAACCTTTAGTGAAAATTTAATTTCTAGAAGTAATAGTGACTATAAATGTTATTTATAGTTATTCAAGAAACATATATAAATGAGTAAATAGAATATATTTGAAACTAAAATCTATGAAAACTCATGAATATCACATCCTTTTTCATGAATTGATTCCAACTGAAATATTTCATTTACTATGTAATAATTAAAGAGTGATGGTGATTTGATCATGTCATTTTTATGGAGACCTTTGTGCTAAAAGATTTTTTAAGTCTTTCTTAATAAAATTTAGGAAGTGGTACCATTATTTTTTCAGGAGTTAGAGATAGTTTTTCCTCCATATTTTTTCACTTGTATGTTGCATATAACTATCAATATTCCGATTAAAATGCTTCTTGGGTGACCCATTTATTTTAAGTGGATATATATAACAAAAATAAATATGTACACAATGAAGCCCTATGTTCATAATAAAAATCATCTTGAAGGTTCCATTATGAATGGTTATCTAGCTCAAGAATGTATGGATTTTTGTTCAATGTATTTGGATGATGTGAGCACGATACATAACCAAAAAATGGGATATAAAGATGGGAAGTATTATAAAATTGAACTCACTTTTCCATATCTTCCCAAAATAAAGGAATTTATATGTTATATACATTGGATACATTGACCCTTGATGAGCAGGATATAACACATCACCTAGTCTGGTTTAATGATGATTTGTCTAATGACTACATCAAGTAAGTAATTTGAACATGTATATATTTTCACATAATACATAGTCTCACACATATATTTAACTTTTATTATAATTTTATATAGGTAATATAATACAATTATAATTATAATTCATTATTCATTCCCTTTGAGAAGAAGAGACACTTTTTATAGTAAAGAGTTTTTTGCTTGGTTAAAATTGAAGGTACAAACATTACATTGAAAAGTGAAAATAAATTTTCATTTAATTTTAATATTCATATATATTTTATGTTTTGATTTTACCTATTGACTTTGTCTCTTAGGAAATAATATCATTGTATTTTATCCCTAATTCTTTGGTTTTTAATGAAAATCATTGATAATCAATGGGTACCGATTTGTTATATCTGACCAATTAGTGAATATGAGAACATAACATGATGATATTATGTTAACCGCAGCAATAGACTATAATGCTAGTGAATTAGATATTAGGCCTTAATATGAAAAATATTAGTTATTATAGGGTTGTTGAGAAAATACTAATAATGGATTATCATTCCCATGGTCAAGTCACTATGATAAAATTACAATGGTTTGATTTAATGATGTGACAAGTCACCTATATTTAAGGATATGGATTTAGATTTATTGATATGACTCTATTATTATCTACCAATGAGCCATATATTTTGGCATCAATGGTGAAATAAGTGTTTTATGTGAGAGATTATCCGAGACCAAAATTCAGTGCCATTATTGATATAATCCCAAGAAATATGTTTGATGATGGTTGGGATGAAATTGAAACCATCACTAAAACCATTGTTCTTGATCAAAATATTATATATAATGACTCATATAATCTAACTGTTGGAGTTGATTTTGAACCTATAATAGTAGTGGGTGATATATAGAAGCAACCATTTGTGTTCTTAGTTCATTTTTCTTAAATTCACTTTGGTATTTCAAGTAGGTACTATTGTAATGTCACATACATGACATATTTTTAAGGTATTTTTCATATAATTTACATCCTTGCTTTGTTTTGAGGGTTTTCCACGCATTTTTGAAGGAAATGGGGGGTTTCCAAAATTTGGGCCAACCCGAGAGCCCATTTCTAGTTTTGAAAGTAAATTTTGTTTCTTTAATAACTATGTAGATTTTTAAACTTTTTCACCCATTCAAATTCAAAAATGACCTTCATTTAACTATTAAAACTACCAAAGAATTTTGGCCCCCTTAAAAATTCATTAGAATCTTGGATTTGGGTGATCAATTTTGGTATTGGGCCAACCCGAAAGCCCATTTCCAGTTTTAAAATTGTTTTGTAATTCTTCAATAAAATATTCATTTTTTATCCTTTTTCGTTGATTCTACCTCTCACCTTCTCCCATTGTACCTAGAAGAACCCCCATCGTCGTTTCCCCCTCTTTGGAGATCGAATCTGTCGAGAATTATGGCCGAACGTCTCTGGTTTCCAAAAACATCCATATTTCTCAAGTAAGTGACTATCCTTCTAAGTTCTCTCCTTTTCCTTGAGATTTCTCCCTTTTTTATTGAATCCCAAAATGTACAGTAGCTAGGGATTCTTACTTAGGGTTTAATTTTGAGTTTCTTGGTTAAATTCTCTAGTTTTAGGTTTGATATCACTCCCTTGTGGTGCGGTGGTCGTGCGGTTGAAGTTCCGCACTAGGATTTGTGGTTCTTGACTCTTTTGGTAGGTGATTTAATTGTGCATGAAATTTTTGTGACTTATCTTGCTGTGTTTTTGGTATTTTCATGTATATTTAATTTTAATGTTTCTGGAAAAATTGGTTTTAGTGGCATTTATAAAGCAAATGAATTTTAAGTGCCAATTTTTTGTGAAATTGGGGGTTTTACATACAAATCTTTTATTGGTTCATTTGGGGTTGTCCTATAATTACATAATTGATTTTATTGAATTTTATTAGGACTGGAAATCATGTTTTTAATGTTTATTGTTTTTTTATTGTTGCTATGAGATTTTGTTTAGATGGTGTTTGGGAAGCAAATGGGCTTAAAGTGTCGTGTTTGTGTGAAAACGAGGGGTTTTTAAAGGATATAACTTCTTGGTTCACATGGGGCTGCCCCATAACTGAATTTTTGGTTTAATTAAAGGGTATTGAACTGCCATTTTGTTTTTGTGACTTAAAAGTTTTCAAATAGTGTGCAAAGTGTATATTTCAAAGAATTTTTGGTGCAAAATAATGTGAGATTTTGAGAGGTTGTTTTATTGAAAATCTAAGTGTTTTGTTGCGTGTTTTAAGTGGTATAAAAGGTGATAGCTACTGTATTATTTGTGTTTGACCAATAATGATGTTTTATATGAAAATTGATTTATGTTTCATGCTGAAATTGATTGAGCACAAAAGGGGAAGCCCGTGTACCTAAGTGGGGCGGATTTGTACTAGTATGGCTAGTGGACCATATGGGTTTTGTCCCTGTTTCACTTAGCATTTGGATAAAAAAAACTATAACTAAACTATGTGGATGATTATTGGGGACCACTAGGTTATGGGTATGTTCCCTACTAGTGGCTCGTGAATGAGAACATATTTTTCTATGGTTACTTTACACTGAGGTATGAGGTACATATGGCCCATGACAACCTAGTGCCTAGGGGTGTTCTTAATGTTGTTGCTCATTGGATTTGTAGTATTTACCCATGTCATAGGGTTTGTTTGGAAGTAAATTATAGTAGCTAAATTTATATTTAAATGTGTGATCATTCTGAAATTTTTTGATTGAAAACTATCTTCAAATGGAAGTTACATTTCTTGGAATTTTAACACTGCTTTTCCTTGCCAATTAAAACTGCTTGCTTTATCACATTGTATTGAATGATATTTGGAATCATTGGGTGGTATCCTACTGGGATTAGGATCACACCCTACTTAAACCCCTTGGGTGTAGTTATACTTGGTTATGTTTGATTCAGGTAAAGGAAATGCTAAGGGTGATGGCGATTCAAGGTGTTAGTCCCCATCGCTAGGGCGGTGTTGTGGAGAAGGCTTGCGGGTGATGCCCCCTTGTCGTGTGGAGTCCATGGGGATGTCTTCCTGTTGTCATTATTTGTATTTGGACCACTTGTAGTGTCTTTAAACATATGTATTCATATATGGTTTTGTTAAGAATTGTTTAGCATGAAAAATTTCAGATTTATATTATGGATTATTTTTAATGTTTTATGCTTTCATACTCGGGTAAATCGTTCCCAAATCTAAATTAATGATACCCGGGAACTTTTTCCAGCCCATGGGGATAGGGAATGCCCTTCGGGCCTTGCAATGAGCCAGGTTTGGTGCCGGTTTTCCGGTGACCAGATTCAGTTCGTGACATGTAATTTATTTAATTTGGATGAATTTTCAAAGTTTATGTTTTATTTAGTTTGGTTAGTTTTGGTTTCATTTTATTACATTTATTTTAATTCAAAAAAAATGTTTCATACATATAAAAACACTGAAATAATAAATTGATTTTAAAAATATCTTAATAATATTAATTCATGGATAAATAGTCTTAAAATATAATTCAAAAAGGGTTAAAGATATTTACATTTTTACCAAATAACACCCAAATAAGATTTATTGAGAACCAATCATAAAATAAAATAAATTTAAAATAGGATTATTAACAAATAATTTTAATTTTTTTAAAAAAATTTATTTACACTAGTTTTTAAAAAATACTTTTTGAATAGGTTTTTTAAAAAGTTTGTTCAAAATAGTTTTCAAAAAAAAAAATTATAACAGCTTTTAAGAAGTGGTTGCAAATTGTTTTTAAATTTTTTTAAGTGGTTTAAAAATAGTTTTTAAAAATTAATTTAAACTCATTTTAAAAAATAGTTTAAATTAGTTTTTAAATATGTTGATGAAAGTTTTAAAAAAATAGTTTAAATAGGTTGAAAAAAGTTTTTAAAAACTTTTTCAAACTAGTTTTAAAAAATATTTTAAAATAGTTTAAAAAATTTTAAATTTTTTTTTAAAAAACAATTTAAATAAATTTAAACTAGTTTTTAAAAATAGTTTTAAACAAGTTTGTAACTTGACTATTATATAGTGTGAAATCTTGAATTTTATCAAAAAATTTAAATTTCATTACTATGATTTTCTTATGTTATGAAATATTTTATTCCTTATTTGAATTAAAAATTTTATGCTTTGGTTATGCCATGTTACCTCTTTTTTTTGGATTAAAAATTGGAATGCCTTAATTATTCCCACACTTTTTATACTTTAATCCTCTTTTTCTAAATCATCTAAACTCTTAAAAAATTTACATTTAATTACTATATAGAATATGAATGATATTGAAGAAGAACACATGAAGAGATTGTTTAATAATGATCGGTGAATGGGAGACCTAGGTCTGCCTCCTCTTGTTTCTTTAGCGAGTATAACAGTTCTAATATTTATCAACTAAAATACATTAAATGATATTTTTTTTATTATTTATAAATTTTCTTTTAGGGATATTCATCTAGTCCACAACTGATCTCTAGTCGGAATATTAATCAGGATCAGAATGAATGAAAATTGAATGGGTATGCTAATATAGTTACTCAGAGCCCCTAACGTACATGTTCACACCTAGAACCACCATCATATATCTCATATACCATAATTTTTACTCCTTCACCTCCACTTGATACTCCAGGGGTGTTCCCACAAATGCCTTCATCGTTATTCTAGTCATGCTCTACCTTTCATATACCATTTTTATATCCTACAATGGTTCACCATCCCCTTTATCCTTTTCATACCACTTCTATGCCAAATATATTTTAAAACACCTTTATATTTTAATATATAACTTTTTTTAAATGATCTAAATGTGTTTGATATATAGCTTGTTCCACAAACAACATCAAACTTAAACGAAACCACAAAATATTTAAATAAAAAATAAATATTTAAGTATGACTAATAAAACCTAGTCATTGAATTAATATTAATTAATATGAGTAACTAATTTATGAAATATATGTATAATGAAAGAAACCTTTAATATTAATTAAATCCAATTGGTATAGCTAAGATGACTAATATAATCATCTATACTTAGATATATATATTTCTAAATATTTAATTTCTATACGATATAAATTTATATTTCAATAAACTTGTGATTAATGATAATAAAATATATTTTATATGAATAATTTGTTAACGCTAACTTAATATGTAAATAATATAAAATATGAATAAGAATGCTTAATATTATTAAAAAGCTATTTTCTAACAAAAACCAGTTTTCATTATATCACACAAGTTTATTTAAAGGTTTAATTTCTAAAATTTATAATTTAAATTTGAAAAAATTATAATTATTTTTGGAATCATCATAGTAATTTTTTACAATTTATTTTTGGGATTTTCCTAAAAATATTTATTTTTAGGTGAACAATGAAAGATATATTATTTTAGAAATAATTTGTCTTTTATGAAATTATTATTATATAAGAATGAATTGGAAATTCATAAATTTTTTTTGTAATACCAAATTTTCATTTTATATGTTAATTTATAATTTTAAAAATATTGGTTTTAATTAAAAACCCATATTTTATATTTTAGAATACAAATAATATTTTCTAAAAAATTGTTTTTAATACATTATACATTTTTATTTTAAAATTAATTTTTATAATTTTTATAAATTGACTCAAATGAATTGAATTTCAAATTTAGAATAATTGGTTCCAAATTATATAATAAGGTACACTTTATTTTTATTCACAAATATTAAGTTACATTGGGTAAAAACTAGTTACTATAGTAAAAACTAAAATAGGAAAGTAACAATTCAAGGGGAAAAGGGATTGAAACATGATAAAAAAATTTCTAGAATTGAGTATATGAGGTGTGGACCTAAATTATATGTTCCTCACTCCATTATTTCTTAATCTTGAATCCACTTTACATGTTTAACATGTTCTCATATTATATTAAGTTAAGTAATTATAAAAATGATATTCTCACCACTTATAGAAGGGGTCTTTCACCAACCCTTCAAGGAACACCTAAAAAACTATTTTTATCCTAAATCTCGGATATGTTTCCTTCTCCTATAATAATATTTCACTATATTGAGATTTTGGTCACCAGATATTAACCAATGTTATCCATTCTCAAGAGATCGTCCAAAGAAATCTCAAAGTACTCAACGTGAGTAATCATTTTTAACTTATCTTATTTCTTTTATATTTTTCTTTTAAAATTATAATTGTAAAGTCCCTATGTAATGAAATAATTATTTTTTATATAATGAATGGAATTATTCAATGTTAATACTCATTAATCACATTTTCCATTTTATATTAAGAAAAATGAAATTGTCATTCATGTATAGTGTAGACTACCACCTCCACGACACAACGCATTTAATTTTACTTCACCACCTTAAAAGGATTGTATAAAAGAAGAATTTAATAAATAATTATTATGTTTATATAATTTTTATAATTCTAAAATAATAAACCACATTATTCCTTCCTCTCATTTTATGAAAATCCAATCATCATTTATGCATGTGTGCGTACAACCGCCTCTATGGAATGATTGACTTCTATTTTTATTTTTGTAACCTATTTAAATGGTTGGTAATAAGGATGGTATTAATGGATAAATATTATTTTTATGATTTCATTAAGGTTTTGGAATGGAAATTTTGGGATCATATTAATGGTATGATCAATAAAGGATTATCTTTAATTCAATCGTTTGAAATGAGTAAACTAATAGGATAATGATCACTTCTTTCTATGTAATTACTCAATATAAACTATATTCAATTTATTACTCTTTATAATTATAATATATCACAATAATAAACACTAAATAAGATCATTATTATTCTTTTATAATGATATGACAACTAAACAACCCTATAATCATCTGTTAATCATGGTAGGTTCATGTTTGGTCCGGTTTAACAATACTATATATTTTTGTCATGGATGAATATGATATATTATTTAAAATTATAATATGATATAAATATGTAAATATTGTCTTGTTTTTGTTATGGTAAGGATATATCAACATTTAACCCATTTATTTATAAAACATATTTTGTTCGTTAAGAATCACTAAAACATGATCGTCACAGATTTCATCCACATGGATCATAACCAAAACTACCAATAATTGAAATTAAAGTTTTATAAACTATTATATAACATCTATTATAGTACCTTAAATGATATAATATTGATTTACTTTGAAAAAACAGTAGATACCAACACCTCTTTAACTATTTATTATTTTTCCATCCACTTTCTTTCTCTGGACAGGCTATGATCATGTTATCCATTTTACTAACATAGGGAAAATTATTGAAATTATTGATGATAATTGAATAGTAACTTGATCTTATTTTGTGTTTATATTCCATATATTTTTCATTATATGGATAACCATATTTTTATTCATCCAAAGGTTTCTCAGGGAAAGATATAAAATGTCTTGTTGACTCTAACGGTGAATTCATTGTACTTAATCAGGTTATAGGTGTATGCCAAAATTATTTAGCCCCTAGATGCATTAGATAGATCTCATGAGATAAAATATATTGGTTTATGGTGTAATAATATCCCCATATCAGTATTGTGTATTGAAATAAGTCTTTGAAAACATGTTTTTATGTCCAACATTATGCATTCCATTAGTATGAGATTATTATTATTAATATCCATGTTTTTATTTATTATCATGAATATAGAATTATATTAATTTTAGTTGATTATACTATTATTAAGATTATTTATTCCAATTATATTATGTATAACATGCTTATTTTTTTGAAAACATTAATTATATGTTTCCCTTGATGATCATTTTGAGCTCACCTCTTTCTTGTGTTTCTATTCCCTGGGTTATAAATAAAAGTATTACATAACATGTTTAGAAGAATAAAACATGTGAAATAATTTGTGGGATATGTTTAATAGTCATTATGGATTAATTAGTTTCATATACAATAAAAAAATAGTCCATTAGTTTAGAAAAACATGGGCTTTATTAGTTTATGATTTTTATTAATTCTCTAAATCTCTAAACCTAAAATGTATTGGGAACATATCTAATGTATTGGGAACATATCTAATTAATGTAATTATGGGATAGGTATATCTAGGAATATATTGTAAGTATCAAAGAAAGTATGTAAAGTATGTGTTTATGGCACCAAATTCGAGAGTGTGGGTCTAGGGCATCACAATTGGCATGTTAGTAGAGTTTAGATATCATTAGATATTGAGATTATTTTTAGGATAATTAAAGGGTTGATAAGTTATGGTTAATCAAAATTTAAATGGAATATATAACCTTTTATGTTAGTTGAGTTTTTATTGAATATTTTTGTGATTTGGATAAGATAACATCAATGAGTATCCTAGGAATAAGTCTAAGAATAAGATGAAATCCTGAAGTTTTGGTAAATTACTGAGAATGTGGTTTTCCTAGTAATTACATCCCTATCTAGATGATAAAACTGGATACAAGCTTCAACACAAGTGTAACTAGGTTTAATGACCCCAAAAAAGGAAAATTAGGTAATAACTTGATCATCACTTGGTACAGGATAAAGATGCCTAACAATACACTTGATTTGGCACTTTTAGACTATATTCTTTAGTAAATCACATTCTCTCTATGAACTTTTATAAAGGATTTAATAAAGATGTTAACTAATTAGGTTTGAGAATATAATAAAAAAATAACCATGGATTACCAAGTATTGAACAATGAGAGTCATAAGTTTATATAAAAGTATCATATGTTAAAAAACAATGATGCCATAGGGGTAGACATATTTAGATTGATGTTTTAATATTCATATTTTAGATATTATCATAACCATTTTGGTTTTTGTGAAATAGGATAAAAAATGAAGCTGAGAAGGGTATGTATCCAGATTCCACTATGTCATATAACTGAATAATAGAACATACTTAAATTTCTGATAATTTGAGCATATTCTTGTTATAATGGAAAAACGTGAGTTTCTTTATCTTACCTAAGGTAGTAGGGTTGATATATAAATAGAAATTAAATCTTGATACTCTTAGATATTTTTATTAGTGATTGATATTTATCAATGATATTAAGGTATATTCTAAAAGTTATGTGGATTATGCGAAACATATAAGGACTGTTCTTTAGTAGTTCCACTATCAAGGTTTGGAAACATATATAAAATGGTATCAATAACATTAAAATGTGATTTCTTACAAGGTTATATTTTTGGGGATAAATATTGAAGAGCACATTATTATGGTATGGATAACTCTTAGGTTTAAAATAATATTGATATTGTAGTAATATAGGGTTGATTGATTTTGAGAAAACTGAGTTAGATAGTATTAACAGTATTGTAATTGATGAGTGATTTAATGAAAAATTTATCTATGATAATTTTGGTGAAGTTTATCTTCATTTTTTTAGATTATGATATATATTGTATAGTGTGTTATATTATAACCCGGTGGTTTATATCATTTTAGGTTTAAAAATAGTTTTAATTTCAGAAAGAATATATGGTTTCAGTATGGTTTAATCCCTTAGATATTCTGACGGTTTTTGAAGAGGTATATTTTAGGGAATTTATGATTATGTTATATACATACTTGAGTATATGATTGTATTAAAGATTAATTTTGTTTGAGGAAATATAAGTATCTTAATCTAGCTAAATATAGTAAGTTAGATGTTATATTAGAGGTTATATCTCGAATGATGAATATGTTAAGAATATTGTGAAATAATTTCCTCAATGAGTAATAATTAAAACTGTGAGGAAAAAAATTAAGGAGGGGGGAGAGTGTAAAAACCTAATATTTTAATATATGAATTTTTTAAATGAGCCAAATGTGTTTGATTTCTTGAGCCACATGCAACACCAAACTTAAAAGGAGATGCGATATATTTAGATAAAAATATAAATATTTAAGTATGACCATTAAAACCAGGCTATTGAATTAGTTCGAATTAATATGAGTAATTGATTTATAAAATATATTTTTAAATAAAAAAATTAAACCTTTAATATTAATGAAATTTATTTGGTATAAATAAAATAACTAATATGATAATTTTATACTTAGAAATTTATTTCCCTATATATTTCCTTTCTATGCGATATACATTTATATTTCATGAAAATTATGATTATTAATGATAAAATATATTTTATATGAATAATTGGTTAATACTAGTTTAATTATATAGATATATATTTTTTATTTTGAAACAATAAACCATATTACTCTTTCCTATCATTCTATGACCATTAAATCATCATCCATGTGTACATGTGGACTACCACCTCTATAGAACAATTTATTTACATTTTTCTTTTCATCATAACCTTACATGGATGGTCACGAGTATGGGATTAAAGGATAAATATTATTTTTATGATATCATTAAGGTTTTGGTATGGAAAATTTGAGAACTTATTAATGATATGATCAAGAAATGATTATTGTTAATTCAATATTTTAAAATAAACAAACTAAGAGGATCAGTCTCCCTTATTTCTAAGTAATTAATTTATATAAACTATATTATATTTATAATTATTTAAAATTATTATATATCACAATAATAAATACTAAATAATATCATTATGCTTCTCGTATAATGATAGTACAACTAAACCACCCATAATCATCTGTTAATCATGGTAGGTTCATGTTTGGCTTGGTTTAATAATACTTTATTTTTATATCATGGATGGATATACACTCTTATTTGCTTGTATAATATTATATGAATAGGTAAATAATTTATTTTTTTTGGTTATGTTAAGTTTATTTTAACATCTAACTCATTAATTATGAAGACACCATTCATTCTTAAAGAATCACTGAAACACGATCATTGTCGATTTCATCCCCATGGATCATAACAAAAAATACCATGAAATAAAATTATATCTTTATAAAATATACTGGAAAATATATTAAAATAATTTATATGATCTAATAGTGATTGAATTTGGAAAAGGAATAAATACTAATAGCACTTTTACAAAACTACCTCAAAGGGATAAAGATTAATTACATCTAGTATTGAAAAAGGTAAAAACTAACTTATATATATGTATTTATAAAATGATTATAAATGAGGAGTAAAAATGGTTATAGTTATGAATAAGGTTAATGTGTATATATTTAATGAACTTAATTTCATTATTCATGACATTTAATGCAAGTGCAGAACAAATCAGGGCTGGGGTAAGAGTTTTCGTCTCAAATTACTCTCTTTACGACATGTTTGGTATTATGCTTGTAAATTAATTTATGTTGTGTATATACTACCTATTTGAGATATAATATCATTAATTATATTTTAATCATGTTTTTTAAAGTTTAATTAAAAGTCCTCTTATATAATGTGTTTTGAATAAAATGTTACTCATGTTGTAATGGGTTTTTTAGTCTCAATTCTGATTCTTTGAGACGTGTTACATGTTATCCACCATGTTTCCTTTATATGGTATTATATTTATTTATTATACCATGAATTTATTATGATTTATTTAATTATAATTAATGGGATAAACTAATCCAAATCATTTTCTTTTCTTCAAATATCTTTTTACTCAAGTGTTACCCAAGTTGTAAGAGTTTTTGGTAAATCAATTTTCATCTATTAAGTTATGATCATTGACTTGAAATTATTTAATATAAATAGGGTACATTATACCATTTGATTATATTATGTGGCATTATATCATTATTTACATTCTTACCACATAAAACCCTTTTCAAATGTTTCATGGTTCATTAAGTATGTTTTCCAAAAGGGATATTGATAACTCAAATATCCTTTCTTTGAGTTATAATGTTTCATCTTGATCTTTTCTTTTCCATTCTTGGGTTCTACCATAATAATATTTTATTATATGGTATTTTATTATTATATTTTGGAAAATTAAGTTTTAATATAAATGAATGTTTTTTACTCTTCTTATAATTAGAGTTCTGAACAAAGGTATTTTGAAAATAATAAAAAGGGAATTTCCATTCAATTTCATATATTTTTTCTTTGTCAACTCATTTATTCAAGATATAATTTATATATATTCAAGGATCCATTATTGGAGATTATTTTTAAAATCAATGGTTTTCAAAATCTTTCACGTCACCTTTACAAAAGTTACCTTTGAAAGTGACATGTAAATCTGTATATTACATTAATGTAATTTTTTTCTAAAATATTGTTTTATATTTTAACTTATATTTAATTTTCCATTATAAAATTTATTTACCACAATAGGGTTCATGTTTCACTATTTATAATATAAAATGTAACATTCTGTTACCTTCTTTCAGGTACTTATTGGCTCTTGTTTTGTTTCCATTATTTTGGGTTCATTTTGGGCCTTTTAGGGATAGAGAATATTTTTCATGGAAAATGAACTAATGTTTCAGGTTGTATATTTATTTGAATAAATATAGTTTGGTTTTAAATGCGAAAAAATATTTTTAGGGTTTCAGGATATTTCTGGGATTTTTCTATAGGTGTCTGTATTTGGTACTGCCTGTAGGAGATATTTACATCATAAATGTCTATATTATAGCATAAGTTTAGTACTGGGCTCAAGATGTGGAAAATCATTGGTCTATAAAACCTTTTAGGCCTTATAATGGTTTTACCCCATAAAACACATTCTTATGACATAAAATCATCGTTCGGGATAATTTAACCTGTGGTGATGTGTTTTTCATCATAAATGAGTTATGATAAATTTATAGTGTAATATTGAGATAGACACCAATAATTACACAATCCCTTTAGTTTTTATTCAATTATTATATAACTCCATCCTTTTTCATGATTCAACCATGTCCCTCGAACCCAAGGTCTCTCACGATGCATTTGGAGTGTTTCATTCCCTCCAGATAATTTTTCTTGATGTGGTTGATTTCAAGTGCAGTAGGTTTTCTTCTTTTGGATATGTGTGATCTCCCTCTCCCAATTTAAATTTTCTGGCCTTGGTTTGATAGTGGTGTGTGCTGTAGTATTCATGGTTTAGTAATTTGGATACAATCTTGATTGATCCTTTGTAGTTTTCCCTCATTCCTTTTCTTTTGGAGACCAACCTTCTTGTTTCCAATCTCCATTGTCGAAGGAAAATAGTTTTCCTTAGTTCTTTAGGTAGGTGTTTTTATACAAGGGGTCAATCCTTGATTTTTTGTATGTTATGGTCAATTAATTTAGGCTATTTAATGAAAATTCATGATTTGACATTTGAATGGTTTTGTCAGATGATATTTATTTTTTAAAGGTATTTTATTTAAAAAAATATTTGCATACACCAAGTGTTTGATTAAATTATTTAAATGGAAGATTTTGTTTTGAAATGGGTATTCAATCCCAAAATGTAGAAATAATTTTTTTTAAAATGTTTTACTAAACATGATCATTGTTTTGAAAAGGATTTTGACAAAATTATCACATTGGGTAACCTTGGGTGCATCGGGAAATAGACTTTTCAGTATTTGGGCGTGTGTGATGCTACAAAAGTTTTTATGTAACTTTAGTGTGTGTAATTCCACTAGAGGTTATGTTGGTTGAATCCAAATTAGGTCTATATTGAGTATTTACTTTTATTTCTGGCATGTATTACCAAATTTTAGAGATCAATTGGTTTTATTTTTAATTTATGATTGGTTTATCACATGATAGTATATTTTATATTTATTTTCTCTCATGATTATCATATGGTATATGTATGATTGTTTACCTATTTTATTCCTCGCTGGACATATTAATGGATTTTGTAAATGTGATATAATTTTGTGAAAAAAATAATTTTTTATAAAATAGTTTTACTTATGTAAATTCTTTATAAACTTAAATTGTTTTAAAGCTAGAACTGATGCATTCTTGATATTAGAACTTGTATAGATTCTTTGGTGGCATCCTACTGGGATTTGTGATCACAACCTAATTTTAACTTTGGGTGGTTGTAGATGTTGTTTTGTTGGAATTAGGTAAAGATAAGTTCATTCCATATCATGTTATCTTCTCTTGTTATCATCATCTTCATAGCATGGTCTTTTGGTGGTGACAAATGGTCACAAAGGGACTTGTTTAGTCATTTTTTTATCTTTCTAGGTTTTCCTTTTTGGCTTGAATTTATATGTCTTGTGGATTTTTTTTATTTTTTAATGCATTTATACTATTGGTTTTCCTTGTTTAGGTATATCATGAGACATGTTGCTTCTTTTGTTTTGTACTTCACCACATGTTGGACCACCTTGGGTGACTTTTCTAGTTTCTCCATTTTGGTTTCTTAAAAAATGTTATCAGAGCCATTACCTAGCCTAAAGTGTGGTGAAAATACCAAGGTTTTTCATGGTTTCTTGGTATATAGGAGTTAGGATCATTAGGATTTGGATAGTTAGTGAGGAAAAAGGTTTTGGATAGCTCACTTCTGTGATTGAGTCTGAGTTACCATGGGTGGTTTGGGGATTTTTCCAAGATTAATACTTGGTGGTTGAGGTTGTTTTAATGAACTAGACACAGGGTTTATTTAAATGGGTATGTTCATTATTTTTTCCATTATTTTATTCCTAAAATCCATGTCATCTTTAAATTAATTTCATTTAAAATCATTTATATGGATACCTAAAGCTGGTCTTATGATTTTGGAAACTAATCATGACTAATTGGTTTTTTCCTTGTGATTATTAGAAAATTCCTCTTAGAAGAGATCTTATAAATCTGAGAGAGGAAGCTACAAGACATTTTTTATAGGATAATCCTCAAGTTTAACCCTGGTAAAAGCTATAATATAAATTTCTTAGAATCTAGGCCAAGTGGGTTTCGGAATCCCAAAATTAGTGGTGGATCATGGATTAGAATTTTCTAGGAAAAATCCACACATATTCTGTGATAATAAAGGTACCTAGGAATTTGAGGAGTGGATTGAGTGGATTGAGGGGATATTCAACTTTTTAAATACTCCTGAGGACTATAATGTGGGGTTTTCCATGTACGTGCTATCAATATCGAGAAGAAGATGGTGGGAATCTATTTTTCATGTTAAGTTGCATGGAGATCTTACCAGGGTTTCTTTTAATAAAATATCCATCCAACAATTTTATCCCGATACATTACATGTGGAAAAAACTCAGGAGTTTATAACCATAGAGAAAGGGTATTATACCATTCTTGAGTATTTTACTTACATTTCTGAGTTGGTTCACTTGTAACTAGAGCTTATGGCCAACGATTACCTGGAATCTCAGAGGTTTGAGATGGGGCTAAGGGATAATATTTATTTGATGCTAGTTCTTATGTACCTTCATAATTTTGTGGAGGTGGTTGATAAATTATCTATGGTAGAGGAAGACATATCCAGAATAACAGGTATGGGTGGAGCTATAGTTGGTATTATTTTTGTTTAGTGTTCATCTTTTAAATAGAAAAGGAAGCACAAAGGTTTTCAGTTTTCTTTAGGGCCAGTTTTAGGGGCTTCATGAAGATAGTATTAGGTTTTATACTATCAGTGTGTAATTATTGTCTATACTAAGAATAATTTTACAAAGGATCCTATGATTTTTTATCATTACAGACTATCTAGTCATCTGAGGCATTTTTGTGGAAGTATGTCCCAAGACAGTAAGGCTGGATCCACTCTCACCAAGGATTTTTATGTTCGTTTGGATGCTTCCAAGGGTGGTTCATCTTATCCTCATGCCAAATTTGATGTTAATGTGGTTGAGAAAGCTTAGGGATGGGATAAGACTAGTTGTCTTTATGCATTAGAGTATGCCATAGAGGAATCTTAAGTGGGATTGGCTACTATTAGAGGTTGATATTTATTATAGACCTTGACCCTAGAAGCCTAGAGTCAGTGAATGCTTTATTATATTGGAATTAAATACAAGGAATCATATCCTGAAGGACTAAATAGTCTATTAGTCTTGGTAAAATAGATATATTGTTGATTCAATAATACATTTGAAAACACAAATTACAACATTTTTTTTGAGAATAGCATTATTCCCTCTAGAATATCCTTTCATATCAATCATAGTACACTTTATAGATTCCTGGGAAAGGAAAGAAAGTTATGGTGAGATCAAATGCTTAGTAATGGTTAATTATATCAGAAACAATTATGAATCAATAAACATAATCAATATGGAAATATAAATAACTGAACACAAATGCCATGTAATCAATAAACCGGGAAGGAAATGCCTCCATAAATAATATCAATGAAAAAAATCTCATTGATAATAATTAATATGGAAAGGTAAATAACTGAAAAAAGATTACATTTTATCAATATCATGACTGTCTTTATTGGATAAGGCATAATCAATATGACAAGGTTAATAACTAAAAAAATATTCCATTTAATCAATAATTGAGAATGAAATGCATCCAGATATAATATCATTGTGAAAATTTCATGTATAATAATAATTAAATTTTTAATGTAGAAAAATATTAATTATTGGTCATATTCTTTCCTAGGAACATTATACCTCTACTATCAGATCTGTCCTCAATGTAGTTTAAAATTTATGGGTAGAAACCCATTTAACTAAGGCTATCCAACTGATTCATCCTATGAGACTACCATTTCATCGTAGGGATATCTATAATCAGGACCCACCCATATCTTTCATGTCTAAATCATTCCTCATACATCAAATAATCGATTTAATTCATAAAAATGTGCCTTATCACACACACACACACACACACACACATATAGAGTAAACATACACATGTATCAACATTTCCCCAGATAAAAAAATGACTTTCAATGTAGAAAACCATATATAGAAATTATATAAAATTTTAAAAATAAACATATACATGATAAATAATATGGATATTTAGGGGTAATTTAATGTCCGATGATCACAGGAAGGTGAACATTTCAAGAGAGAGTTATTGACTACAAAAATGAATCAAGGAATTAAATGTCAATTCTATCCTTGGTCAAAATAATCATAAATCATTTGGAGAAAGAATAAGGATACCGTCAATACAACATATACATAGTGTAGTATATATAAAATGAAGGTTTGTTTTCTTTAATGAATAGAAACACCATAAAAATATCTTTGAAAATTTATTTAGGAAAATGTCCTTATCATTTTGAAAATCATTAAAAAAACATTTTGAAAATCCTTTTCTTTAAAAATAACTTTGAAAAACTAAGAATTTATAGAATATTAGAAAAAAATTCTTGAAAAATAAACTTGTAAAATTGAAAAAGAAACATTAAATAAATTATGGTCATGTCGGTGGGTAACTTTTTACATGTTATAATACTTCAAATGAACATTCCTTTTACAATGTAAAAAGGTTAGAAAAGTTACTTGTTTGAAAAATGAAAAGAATAATCCATTGAAAAAATTTTGTAAAAAGAAAAAATGGGTAAACAATTCTTTAATAAATCATTTTTAAATGGTTAAAAATATTTTTAAAACATTTTTAGAAAACATAGTTTTGGAAGAAAATAGATTTCCAATCAAAGAGAGAAATGAAGTCCAATTTTATAAAAAACATTTTATCAATTATTTTAAGCACCATAGAGTGGGAAAACGGTACTATTACTTGAAAATATCATTAATAAATAGAGGATAATAAATTAAAATGGGTATTGGATGATTATTAAATAATTTCTTCCAACTGAAATTCAAGAATAAACCATCTCAATTAGAATGAGATTGTGAAATAAACACTTACAAAAATCATAACATTGAAGTGAGAATTAATCAATGAATAGATTATGTGTATAAACTATAAATACACATTAAATAATTGGAAATAAAACATAATATAATAAAAATTCATTAAACACATAATCTTATAATATCAATGACAATGAAGAATTTATATAACCCAATGAAAAAAATGAATTATGAAATTCTTTACCACTTGTTAATTTTCATGTTAAATCCCCTTAGATGAAATAATTAAAATTTAAACTTAAAATACCTTTAATTATAATGAATAATAATATAGTATTTCAAATTGGTAATATATACACCATATAAAATAAATTAGGTTCATAACATTATAATATGCCTCAATGAAATGAAATTGAGACGAAATCCCTTACCGTATGCTTCATTTTGGTTGAACATTATTTAACCTCCTCTATAGTGTTTTTAAAAAGTTATTAACTTTTTAGAGAACCATATTAATATTTATAATAACATATATTATCCTTTTATAAAATCTTATCACCCATTCGTTATTAATCTTTCATTATTTTCACCATTTCATGTGTTAATTGACTTGTTTTCTCAAGCATGTTTCACCATGAAAGATCTGATTCTTGCACATATTATATAGTTATATCTTATCTAGAATAATAATCATGAAATAATTATCAAATATTTATAACAATTTTACTTTTAAAACCTATCATGAAATATGGTTATGAAAAATGGATTATGTTACAATCATAAAGACGGTAGGCCATACGTACGCATGAGTAACGTTTCCATTTTTCAATGTTCATTATGGAAAAAAGTTAATTAATATTTTATCTTTAAATAATGATAATAATATCATATATTCCCTATTATTTATTTAAATATACTTATATATATATCATCCATATGGTGTAGTTATGAAAAGAGAGTTGTATCACTTCATGAAGGCAGTACTCCACACATACACGAATGATGTTATCATTTTTCAATATAAAAAATATAAAATGATATATTATATTTTAAGAAAGATAAATAAGTCATTAATATCATAATTATTTAATTTATATCATATATATTCATTAAATTTATTCTTATTACCTTCTATGTAAAGTGTTAGTGAAATACGAATCACATCACTTTGTGAGACTATAGTCTATCTTACACACGAGCGAAATTATCGTATCTCCTATGGAATTGAAGGTAAAAAAGGTGTATATGTTATAATGAATTTAATTTTATAATTATTTTATAAATATCATATATATATATATATAATTTAGATCTTTCATCATACTCAATAGTGATAGGTGGTAATGAAAAAATGAATGACTACGGTTCACGAGGCGGTAGTCCACTGTACACACGAATGATGATTTCGTAACCCATTTGATGGAAGTGTAGGTGGTTATAGGTATTGAAATTAACATAATAACATATAAATATATTAAATATACTGAGGTTATTATATCATATTTTTTTAATAATTATTGAAGGATGTAGAAAAAAGAAATAAAATAAATACGCTCGTTGAAGAACATTACCTCTTCTTGGGGTATCCTCCCTAGGTTTGCACCAAAGGCCATACTATAAGGCCCCAGCCTTAAACCTTACTTAATCTTGAGTTATTACAAGATTACACATTGAGGATATTTTCGGGTTTAGATTTTTAGAGAATTAGATCATAAAACTTGCATTACATTCCACATATAAACAAAGTGGTTACATAAAGATAGTATTCTTCTTTCCCATCAATGGAAACATATTTAAAATAAAACATGGATTCTTTCTTGACACTTCCTTGACACTATCATCATATCATGTACCTTTCCCTTGACCTGTGAAAAACATTTCAAAAAAACTTGGGATGAGCATAAAAAGCTCAGTAAGGGATATAAAAATATGGAAAGGAAACATGGGTACATATATACATAAGAATGAAATAATAATTTACCCATAAAACATAGGCACATTAACATACCTCATCAAATCATGAATAAATCATAGAAATCATAAGACATAAAGGTAACTTGAGGCATTCATAACATTCTTACGTAGGGAGTAACCCTCTTGGTTACATTTGGAATACCCATCACAGTATATTCCCTAAATCTCTTTGGAGAAACCTTAATGTTTCACTCCTTCGTGTTACCCAATGCTTTGGAGAGCTATATCGGGCTCACCCGCCCTTAGTTTATCAAGGAACCACCCGTCTTCATAATAATTCCCAAGAACCTCAACATAATCGTATCACATAAAATATGCATAAAGGAAACATAACATTTCCACCTTTCAATCACAAGATATCAATACAACACATTGATATAAAAACATTATGAAAACCATTTTCAATACCAAAATAAAAGAAAAGTAAAACATGGTAATTATTTTTCTTTTAAAAAAAGGTATGGCTCATAGAGGAAGCCGAAACTCAAATAATGGTCACGGCGGCGGAGAAGTCGTTGTCGCCGCATACGTATGACAAAAACATTCTCTTTTGTCGTTTAGTAAACGCTTCGTATAAAAAATATTCCTTTTGAATAAACCTAAAATTCAAAGGGGTTTATACACCTTATAAAAGAAGGTTGTGTATAAAACTAAATATTCCTCAATGAAAGGAGATTGAGACGAAGTCCCATACCTCGGGTCCGACTTGACTCGATCATTCTTTAATGTCTTGAATAATAAACTTGAGTTAATTTCTAATTTCTTAAGAACCTTTTTCAAGTTCATTATTCCTTTTATATCACTTATTTCCATGTCATGAACACTATGTAATTATTTAAGTTAATAACGGTCGTTTTAACAATCATTGGTACTTGAGTCAAAAATAAACCCTTTATAATTACAAGTTGTTCATGTATCCATTATATCCAGAATTATAATCATGATGTATATATCATATATATCTAGTATATAAATGCATTTCTAATATTACATAATCATTTAGAGGTAAGAAATGAAATGCACCGTTCATGGAGACGGTAAGCCGTACGTACGCATGAACGCTACTTTCATTTCTATTTCGTATTTTATAGAATGGAATCATAATGATATAAAGGTATATTATAATTCTAGTATAATATCATATATAATATCATAGTTCCATCCTTTATACGTCCCACATATGGTATTTAAAGAATCAAATCACTTTGAGGGGGCGGTAGTCCGCACTTCCTTAAATGAAGATATCGCGTTTACCCATAATGGAAACCATAAAGGTATGTCCAAAATTAAAAATACAGAAGCTTAAGGAAAAGATAAACATATTATATATCATATATAAATATTGTGTCATCTTAAAGGCCACCTTTTAAGGTGTTAAAAGAATGTTGAACAATCATCGTTTCGGGAGGCATAAATTCACCATCCACGGAAACAATATGTCCTTTAACCATTAGATATAGGTGTGTGTAAGTGTAGCTCGAATAATTCTTATAACAACATCCTAGTATATTGGAGATACTGTAGTTGTTACAAAATAAATGAATAAAAAGAGTTTAGGGGGTTGGAGAAGCAAAATAAAACAAAAGGACTCAAGTGAATACATTACCTTAAAATCGGGTAACTCCCTTTGGTTTGAGATCAAAGGCTTCCTTGGGAAGACTTGTGCCCAAAGTGAGGCTTCAAGGAGTAAGAGAGGGATGTGTAGAGACAAACTGAATAGGGGTTGGCCGAGCCAAAGGCTTTGGGAGTGTGGGTAAGGAGGTAGAGGTGGGGACCTTTTATAAGAGGAGAGGAGGGGCACTCTTGGAAAGTAAAGAAATGTTACTTTATTTTAAAATGATTTTCGGATTAAAAAGGTCCCACATTGATATAATTAGAGGGTAAGGTGATAAGGGTTCGAAATCCACCCATACAATAGTTTTTGGACATGTGTAGGTCATAGATTTTACATTATCATTTCATTTTATCTAAATCCTTTATTAATGAGGTAATCGCTGCATCATCATGATGTCATAAATAAAATAATTTATTTAAAGTCTAAAAATTATGAGAAAAATACTATGATGTAGGAAATCTTTTTATCTTTCCAATGAATATTTATAGTCTAAAATATCATCTATGTAGACAAAATTAAAAAAAAATAATCAGGTGATACATTCTTGTTATATTTACTTTCTTTAAAAAAAATAAAAAGATAACAAGTCACTTTCCACAAAAGTGATTCCATGGGGTCCCCAAGTTTGGAACAAGACATCCCATGGTAGGCCATGAGACAACCAGTAGAATTAGGACACATGTTGGTGTCATTTTTTTATGATTATGATATTATTTTATTATCCTTAACTACCCGATTACTCATTAATCAAGATAATTAAAGATAATTACCGTCGTTACTATTCATAATGTCCAAAAACAAAAGAGTCTTGATTACATAATTTGGACCTTATGATTCCAAATATGTAATCCATTTTACCAAATTCCAAACACATAAATTGCAATAATTGATTTAAAAATAATTCCCGTTGTCAAAACAAATAGCGGGTTTTTTTGAAACAATATCTATGAAAAGTTTGGCATTAGTTTATGACCAATTCCAAAGTGAAATTAATCCGAATGACCACCATTGGATTAAATGGTAAAAATATATTCTAATTTAACTTTAAAAACAATTCAAAAGTTAATATAATCATATAAATAAATTAGATTAAAAAGTAGTTTTGATGTAAAATGCAGTATTTTTCACTATTCATTAAAAATGAACATTGTCAGAAAAATACCAAAAATTCACACAAAGTAGATTTTCATGTCCCAATCATAAAGAATAAGTTTATTTTAAAAAACATAGCTTATAAAATTGTTAAAATATATATTTAAAAATGGTTTGCCATCAAAAGGCAGTAAAACAATCTTTTAAAAAATATTAGTGTATTCCATGCTTAAGATTGGATTTATTTTCATTTTAAGCCTCTAAAACACTATCTAATTCATTAATATAGATAGATAAAAATATCTATTATTCATTACTTACTTTGGATGTTACATCCTTCCCCCCTTTAGAAAATTTCATCCCCGCAATTTATTTACTTATCGAATAAATGAGGGTACTTATCCCTCATTTCATTTTCAGATTCCCATGTTGCCTCTTCCATCATGTGGTTTTTCCACAAAACCTTTACCTGATTAATCACCTTGTTTCGTAACACTTTCTCTGTGGTCAAGAATCTGGACCGGTTGTTCCTCATAAGATAGGTTCTCTTCCAGCTGAACTACCTCTGGACTCAAAACATGAGATGGATCTGGCATATACTTTCTCAACATCGAAACGTGAAAAACATTGTGTACCTGAGTTAAACTTGGAGGTAAAGCCACCCAGTATGCAACTGATCCAACTCTCTCCAGAATTTCATATGGTCCAATGAACCTTGGACTCAGCTTTCCTTTCTTACGAAATCTCATCACACTTTTCCATGGTGATAATTTTATAAAAACATGATCACCTACCTCAAAAGTTAGATCCTTCCTCCTGTTGTCTGCATAACTCTTCTGCCTACTCTGAGCTGTTCTCATGTGTTTCTGAATCAGATGAACTTTTTCTGCCATCTCTTCTACCAATTCTGGTCCCATCAACTTCCTTTCACCCACTTCATCCCAGAAATCTGGAGTTCGACACCGCTTCCCATATAATGCCTCAAATGGTGCCATATGTATACTGGAATGAAAACTGTTATTATATGAAAATTCAACCAAAGAAATATGTTCATCCCAACTTCCCTGATAATCCATCGAACAAGCTCGTAGCATATCCTCCAAGGTCTGAATTGTTCGTTCTGACTGCCCATCTGATTGAGGATGAAATGATGTACTAAAATTTAATTCAGTACCCAACGACTTCTGAAGGCCTTTCCAAAAGTTAGAAGTGAACCTGAGATCACGATCAGATACAATGGAGAGGGGAACTCCATGTAACTTGACTATCTCTTTAAGATACAAACGGGAAAGTTGATCTAGGAAAAAATTATCTTGTATAGCAAGGAAATGAGCAGATTTAGTCAAGTGATCAACAATAACCCAGATTGCATTATTACCTCGAGATGTCTTCGGTAATCCCACAACAAAGTCCATGGATATATTCTCCCATTTCCACTCTGGCACTGGTAAAGGCTGAAGCATCCCTTTCGGTAACTGCCACTCTGATTTAACCTGTTGAAATGTCAAACACTTCATAGTAAAATCAGCAATATCTCTTTTCATTCCATCCCACCAGTAATACCATCGCAGATCTCTGTACATCTTAGTACTACCAGGATGAACTGAAAACGGAGAACTATGAGCTTCACATAACAACTCTCTCTTCAACTGTGAATCACAAGGCACACAAAATCTCTCCCCAAATCTCAAAACGCAATCATTATCAATGTTGAATTTAGGCAACTTACCTTTCTGAACCAGCTCTACCTTTTTCTGCAACTCACTGTCTTGATTCTGTGCTTGCTTGATTCTATCTAATAGAGATGATCTCACTGATACCTGAAACAAAATAGAAGAACTTCCTGCACCAACAACTTCTATGCCAAATTTCATCAAATCCTTAACCAAAGGATCACGTTCCAAACGCAACATTGCTAATGAAGGATTACTTTTTCGACTTAAAGCATCATCCACTTTATTTACTTTTCTCGGATGGTAATGAATTGTACAATCATAATCCTTGATTAATTCCAGCCATCTCCTCTGTCTCATGTTTAACTCTTTCTGAGTGAATATATACTTTAAAATTTTGTGATCAGTATATATTTCACACTTTACTCCATACAAATGATGCCTCCAAATTTTTAATGCGAAAACAACAGCAGCTAATTCCAAATCATGTGTAGGGTAATTTACCTCATGAGTTTTCAACTGTCGTGAAGCATAAGCAATTACCTGATCATTCTGCATTAGGACGAAACCAAGTCCTTTCAATGAAGCATCACTGTATATAACAAACTCACCATTCCTGGAAGGTAGTGCCAAAACTATAGAATTCATCAATCTTCTTTTAAATTCCTGGAAACAATCATCACATTCTTTTGTCCAGATAAACTTAACACCCTTCCGAGTTAGCTTAGTTATTGGACTAGATAACCGTGAAAAATTTCTAACAAACCTTCAGTAATAGCCTGCCAAACCAAGGAAGCTACGAATCTCAGTTACATTTGTGGATCTTGGCCAGTCTTCCACAACTTTTGTTTTTTCAGGATCAACAGTTATCCCATCTTTAGAAACAATGTGACCAAGGAAAGAAATTTGTTGCAACCAAAACTCACAATTGCTGAATTTTCCATACAGTTTCTTTTCTTTTAAGGTTTTCAAGATAACCCTTAAATGTCTTTCATGCTCCTCTTTACTTTTAGAAAACACCAAAATATCATCAATGAAAACCACCACAAACTTATCCAAGAACTCATGGAAAATTCTATTCATTAAGTCCATGAATACAAAAGGTGCATTGGTTAGCCCAAAAGGCATTACTACAAATTCATAATAGCCATATCTTGTACGGAACGCGGTCTTCAGAACATTTGCTTCCTTTACCTTCAGCTGATGGTACCCCGATCTCAAGTCAATCTTTGAAAAATACTGAGCTCCCTAGAGCTGATCAAACAAATCATCGATATGAGGCAAAGAATATTTGTTCTTAACAGTGATGTTATTCAAGGCTCTACAATCAATGAAAAGTCTCATTGAACCATCTTTCTTTTTAACAAATAAAACAGGAGCACCCCATGGTGATGTTCTAGGTCGAATGAAACCTTTCTCTAATAAATCTTGCAATTGCTCCTTCAACTCTAAAAGTTCAATTTGAGCCATTCGATAAGGGTGTTTTGAAATTGGCTTAGAATCAGGAAATAAGTCAACAGTAAACTCAACTTCCCGATCTGGTATTATTCTAGGCAACTCATCAGGAAAAACATCAGGATACTCATTTACCACTGGCACATCATTAATATGAACAGTTCCTTTATTTTCAACGATGTGTGCAAGGTAACATTCATTTCCATCTTTTACAAGTTTCTTGGCCTCTTGATAAGTTATCAACATTAAGGGTTCATTCTTGTACACAAACTGAAAGTCTTTCTGAAAAGAAACTTCTTTAGCTCTACAGTCAATCTTAGCATGGTAAATAGAGAGCCAATCCATACCCAGGATAACATCAAACTCTACAAGAGGTAGAACAATAAGGTTTTCAAGTAGGTTCTTTCCACAGATAAGGATATGAAGATTCTTATAAATTCTTTTTGCCTCAACATTTCCCCCAGGTGTTTTTACCAAAAGTTCATGAGTTATTTCTTGAGATGGTATTCCCATTTTACTTGAAAAGTTTTCAGAGATGAAAGAATGTGTAGACCCCGAATCAAAAAACACACTGGCATAATCTGAAAAAACAAACAAAGTACCTGATACAACTTCATTTGATGGCCCGACATCCACTGAAGTAGTTGCAAAGGATTTCAGCACCCCTTTCTGCTTGTAGTCTAACTGCTTCCCATCACTCAAGCTCTTTGTCGGAAACTAGTTTGCATAATGACCCATCTCATTGCACTTAAAACATTTCACTAACTGTAAATCAAATTTGGTCTTACCTTCACCTTGATCTTTTTCAGTGCAATCACGAGCCTTATGTCCCATCTTACCACATCAGTAGCACTTTCTAGAATTCAGAAGACATTCCCCAGCATGCCTTTTTCCACATTTATCATAAACTAGAAACTTAGATTTCTTTCCATCAGACTTTATTGAAGAATGCTTCCCTTTCTCCTGCCACCTTGGTCTCTTCTTTTGCTGGTTGTTATAGAACACTTGATCATCGACAAACTCCATTTCCACCTTCTCAGCACATCGAACAAGCTTTTCATAACTTTTAAACTCACGAGAAGCTAATGCCCTTCGATATTTTGTCTTTAATCCTGAGTAAAAACGATTGATTTTACTATCAAGGTCTCGGATAAAATGTAGAGCATACCTTGCCAATTGAGTGAACCTTTCTTCATAGGTAGCCACTGAGTCTTCCTCTTGCCTCAATTCTAAGAATTGTTTTTACATACTAAGTCGAATAGCCTTAGGAAAATACTTTTCAAGAAACATACCTTTGAATTCATCCCAGTCGAGAGCATCAATCTCATCAGTGTCCCTGATATTTTTAACCATCGACCACCACTGATCTGCTTCACCCTCCAAACGTTAAATAGAAAGACTAACCTTTTGATTGTTTGAACACCCCATGAAATCGAAAATCTTCTCCAGTGCTTTAATCCACCCTTAATCTAGCACAAGGTCAGATGATCCTCTGAATGATGGAGGATGTTGCCTCATGAAATGTTCCACCACTGACATGTTCCTCTGCGGTTGATCTGGCTGATCTCGTGTATGGATACCACCGTCATTTATCGCTTGAGTCAACTAAGCCATTACTGCAACAAACTATTCAGTTCCAATTCCGACCATCTCAGGATGCTGATTCGGAAGGTTATTTCCTTCTGCATGCCTTCCTAGAACTGCTTCCCTGTTTCCTCTACGGAAAACCATTCTGAACAAACATGTCTTAGATGAAGCAACATGGTAATCTTCAAATACAATATCACTTCAATTTGACCATAAAAAAAATATTTTTGGATAATCATTTAATAGAATTATAACTCCTAAATTTATCTAAACCGACCTCTGATACCAACTATAAGTCCCCAGCCTTAAACCTTACTTAATATTGAGTTATTACAAGATTACACATTGAGGATATTTTTGGGTTTAGAGTTTTAGAGGATTAGATCATAAAACTTGCATTAAATTCCATATATAAACAAAGTGGTTACATAAAGATATTATTCTTCTTTCCCATCAATGGAAACATATTTAAAATAAAACATGGATTCTTTCTTGAAACTTCCTTGACACTATCATCATATCATGTACCTTTCCCTTGACCTGTGAAAAATATTTCAAAAAAACTTGGGATGAGCATAAAAAGCTCAGTAAGGGATATAAAAATATGGAAAGGAAACATGGGTACATATATACATAAGAATGAAATCATACTTTACCCATAAAACATAGGCACTTTAACACACCTCATCAAATCATGAATAAATCATAGAAATCATAATATATAAAGGTAACTTGAGGAATTCATAACATTCTTACGTAGGGATTAACCCTCTTGGTTACGTTTGGAATACCCATCACAGTATATTCCCTAAATATCTTCAGAGAAACCTTAACATTTCACTCCTTCGTGTCACCCAATGCATTGGAGATCTATATCGGGCTCACCCGCCCTTAGTTTATCACGGAACCACCCATCTTCATAATAATGCCCAAGAACCTCAACATAATCGTATCACATAAAACATGCATAAAGGAAACATAACATTTCCACCTTTCAATCACAAGATATCAATACAACACATTTATATAAAAACATTATAAAACCATTTTCAATACCAAAATAAAGGAAAAGTAAAAAATGACATTTATTTTTCTTTTAAAAAAAGGTATGGCTTGTAGAGGAAGCCGAAACTCAAATAATGGTCACGGCGGCGGAGAAGTCGTTGTCGTCGCATACGTACGACAAAAACATTCCCTTTTTTCATTTAGTAAACGCTTCATATAAAAAATATTCCTTTTGAATAAACATAAAAGTCAAAGGGGTTTATACACCATATAAAAGAAGGTTGTGTATAAAACAAAATATGCCTCAATGAAAGGAGATTGAGATGAAGTCTCATACCTCGGGTCCGACTTGACTCAATCATTCTTTAATGTCCTGAATAATAAACTTGAGTTAATTTCTACTTGCTTAAGAACCTTTTTAAAGTTCATTATTCCTTTTATATCACTTATTTCCATGTCATGAACACTATGTAATTATTTAAGTTAATAACGGTCGTTTTAACGATCATTGGTACTTGAGTCAAAAATAAACCCATTATAATTACAAGTTGTTCATGTATCCATTATATCCAGAATTATAATCATGATGTATATATCATATATATCCAGTATATACATGAATTTATAATATTACATAATCATTTATAGGTAAGAAATGAAATTCACCGTTCATGGAGACGGTAAGCCGTACGTACGCATGAACGCTAATTTCATTTATTTTTCATATTTTATAGAATGGAATCATAATGATATAAAGGTATATTATAATTATAGTATAATATCATATATAATATCATAGTTCCATCCTTTATACGTCCCTTATATGTTATTTAACGAATCAAATCACTTTGAGGGGGCGGTAGTCCGCACTTCCTTAAATGAAGATATCGCGTTTACCCATAATGGAAAACATAAAGGTATGACCAAAATGAAAAATACAGAAGCTTAAGGAAAACATAAACATGTTATATATCATATATAAATATAGTGTCATCTTAATGGCCACCTTTTAAGGTGTTAAAAGAATGTTGAACAATCATCGTTTCGGGAGGCATAAATTCACCATCCACGGAAACAGTATGTCATTTAACCAATAGATGTAGGTGTGTGTAAGTGTAGCTTGAATAATTCTTATAAAAACATCCTAGTATATTGAAGATACTGGAGTTTTTACAAAAGAAAAGAATAAAAAGAGTTTAGGGGGTTGGAGAAGCAAAATAAAACAAAAGGACTCAAGTGAAGACATTACCTTAAAATCGGGTAACTCCCTTTGGTTTGAGCTCAAAGGATTCTTTGGGAAGACTTCTGCCCAAAGTGAGGCTTCAAGGAGTAATAGAGGGATGTGGAGAGACAAAATGGTCAGGGGTTGGCCGAGCCAAAGGCTTTGGGAGTGTGGGTAAGGAGGTAGAGGTGGGGGCCTTTTATAAGAGGAGAGGAGGGGCACTCTTGGAAAGTAAAGAAATATTACTTTATTTGAAAATGATTTTCGGATTAAAAAGGTCACACATTGATATAATTCGAGGGTAAGGTGATAAGGGTTCGAAATCCACCCATACAATAGGTTTTGGACATGTTTAGGTCATATATTTTACATTATCATTTCATTTTATTTAAATCCGTTATTAATGAGGTAATCGCTGCATCATCATGATGTCATAAATAATTTAATTTATTTAAAGTCTAAAAATTATGAAAAAAATACTATGATGTAGGAAATATTTTTATCTTTCCAATTAATATTTATAGTCTAAAATATCATCTATTTAGACAAAATTAAAAATGTTTTAATCAGGTGATACATTCTTGTTATATTTACTTTCTTTAAAAAAAATAAAAAGATAACAAGTCACTTTCCACAAAAGTGATTCCATGGGGTCCCCAAGTTTGGCACAAGACATCCCATGGTAGTCCATGATACAACTAGTAGAATTAGGACACATTTTGGTGTCATTTTTTATTATTATGATATTATTTTATTATCCTTAACTACCCGATTACTCATTAATCAAGATAATTAAAGATAATTACTATCGTTACTATTCATAATGTCCAAAAACAAAAGATTCTTGATTACATAATTTGGAACTTCTGATTCCAAATATGTAATCCATTTTACCAAATTCCAAACATAGAAATTGCAATAATTGATTTAATAATAATTCCCGTTGTCAAAACAAATAGCGGGTTTTTTTGAAACAATATCTATAAAAAGTTTGGCATTAGTTTTTGCCCAATTCCAAAGTGAAATTAATCCTAATGACCACCATTGGATTAAATGGTAAAAATATATTCTAATTTAACTTTAAAACCAATTCAAAAGATAATCTAATCATATAAATAAATTAGATTAAAATGCAGTTTTGATGTAAAATGCAGTATTTTTAACTATTCATTAAAAAATGAACATTGTCAAAAAAATACCAAAAATTCACACAAAGTAAATTTTGATGTCACAATCATAAAGAATAAGTTTATTTTGACAAACATAGATTATAAAATTGTCAAAAGATAGATTTAAAAATCGTTTGCCATCAAAAGGCAGTAAAACAATCTTTTAAAAAATATTAGTGTATTCCATGCTTAAGATTGGATTTATTTTCATTTTAAGCCTCTAAAACACTATATAATTCATTAATATACATAGATAAAAATATCTATTATTAATTACTTACTTGGGATGTTACACATACTAGTATGACTTTATAACCAAAATAGTGCTTCTAGGATGAGAGGATGGATGTTTGGAAGTTATTTTGGTAGTTCCTGGATAAATCAAACAGTTTTAATGGTGTGAATAAAGGAGGAGAGTGGGTGGCCTTTTATAAGTTGGGTGAGTGGCACACTTGTAATTTTTTTGAAAATATTCAATCATAATAATTTTTTTATCATGGAAAAGCCTCCAAAATCAGTAATTATAGAAAATATTATATTTAAGGTCTAAATATTTCTAGAAAATGGGCTTTTTACAAGTTTTTAGTTCATTTCAAACCCTAAACTTCTTAGTTTAACCCCTGGTAAATCTGTTTTTACTTTAATAACGGTAAATATTTTTTTTTCTATTTTCACAATTAATTTTGGAAAAAAATTAAGTTGAAATTATTAGAAATTATAAATTATGATAACTCAAAATATGGAATCAATTTTTTAAAATTCAATTCATAGAAGTATAAAAATTTAATTTAAAATCAGTCTCACAGACGCGGTGAGAAAGTGAGTTTTTAAAGAGAAAATGTTCAAACATTTACAAAGTTTTTATATGTAAATTTAATATGAAAATGATTAAAATGAAATAAATTGGATTAATTTATATAAAATTAAACTAATTTTACTTTAAAAAAAATTTAAAATATATTTAATATTATAAATTCTTTAAATGAAAATGCAGTTTTTAATTAAAATTTAGTATTTTTCTCTATTCATCAAAAAATGAAACTATTCAAAAAAATACAAAAAATTAACCCTAAGATAAATTTTTTTATTAAAATTTCAAATATAAATTTTATTTTTTCAAATAAATTTTCTAATAGCGACAAAAATTAATTTTAAATTATGTGCACAAAGAGCGACTAAACCATCTTTTAGAAAAAATATACTTTTCCAAAAAACATTTTTTTTATTTTTAATGACATTTATTTTATTTATAATCAATAAATGACCATAATTTTCATAATTTAATTAGTACTATTCGTTCTATCCATTAAAATATAAATTTTATAACTATTAACTAATAATAATACTATATTTTTGTTTGATAAAACTTAATCATGTGTATAACACAATGTATCAAAGAAACTCATTATTGCGTATATCATAATCTATTGAAGAAATTAAATTTATTATAAAATAAATATATTTTAAAATCTTTAGGTGTTATATTATCTTATAATATTATTGTTTCATGTCATACATACTATCAAATACAATTTAATTCTTTTAGAATTTTGGGGTGTTACATTCTCCCCACCTTAAATAAATTGCATCTTCACAATTTAAACTTAATATCAGAAATCAATGGTTTAACATTTGAAAATACATTTATTTAAAAATAAAAAATCTAAATTGGTTAATAAAATATCATTTTAATAAGATAGATAGGGAATTAAATATGTAATATGGAATAACACATAACTAGGATTCTACATAAGAAAACATTGGTGGTAAGTGAAGATATGGATATGGAGGAAAAACATAAATAATTATAGAGAGTGATAGAGGTAATTGATCACAATAAAGTGAGTGATCAATGGAAAGTTATGGTCCTCAAAACCATAAATTATTGATGAATTAAAATACCATCTGATTCATTAGATATGAAGGTAATAGGATAAAATTTTTATTTCAAGATAATTTCCCTAGAGTCGAGGAATTATTTTACTCTCTAAGAATATAAGTAAATATACATACTTGATATGTTTATATTTTATAAGAACAATTTTATCCTTTTTTTTTCTTAGATAAATTTAAAATTCATCACTTACTCCATGAAATGAATATCCAAAAATTATTTTTTATTCCTAAAGTACTAAAATTCACTTCTAACTGATCATAAGATTTATAAAAGAGTTATAAGTGTTTCTGTCCATCTCTAAATATTTTAGAAAACCAATATAGTCAGCACACATTATCCAATACAATAAATTAACATCTAAGCCTCAAAATTAATACCACTATATCATCATTAATATTTATTTTTTAAATTATTTAACTAAAAACAATGGAAAATTAATTGAGACATCATATAGGCTAGTGGTAGACACTAAACCCTCATCGTCCTTCGATAATGGGTTAAAGTCCCATGGAATTTCTTGATGTGATGAGTTGTCACCCAATATACGGGTTGTCCTTTTTCTAAAATATATTAATATAATTACTATAACATTACAAAAAAATAGTATGGATATCCTTTAAATAAAATTAATTATTAAATAACATTTTTATTAAGGTTTTCACTACAACCTTTTTTTCAAAAGGTCTAATAATCTTATTTGAATATTATTATAATGTCATTAATGATAATATTAATCTTAAAGGTTATTAATACATTAAAACTTATTTCTATAAAATGTAAAGATATTATTCTTAAAATAAATCTTTCTTAAACGAAACCGTGGTTGTATTCCCATTGATGTTTTCCAAAAATACCCCTAATCATGTTATATTCCAACCACACAAATTCCAAAAATGTGTGTTTAAGAATTTTAACTTATGATAAACCATAAACTCAAAAACCATGATGTTATATATAAATATTAAGTTAATAAATACGCATATAATTCTAAAATTTAACACAATCCTCATATGTTTCATAATTATTATCACCAAAATACGATTGGTAAAAAAATACTTCTGTAATTTAATTCTCAAACACCAAAACATAAATACTTTAGCCATTTTATTTCCACATTGATACTTCATTAGTCTAGGTTTTATCATTTATAAGAGATGATTGACTTGAATAATGACCGGGTTCTCCACATTTAAGACAAAAAATATAAATGGATCCCTATACTGAGATTTATTTCCTTCTATCATACTCTTTATTTTTCTTCCAAAATTCTTTTCTTTATACCCCTCCTTTGTACAAAAAAAAAACATTTTCCCATTCCATTGAGATAATTTCTTGGGTTTCTCCTTCCAAATTTCTTAAATGATGAACATTGACCCTTCTTTCCTCTATAGTCTCCATCATTCGAGCTCTTAGAGAATCCCATCCTAATATTCTTTGGTGAGTCTAGGAATTGGTTAAGGTATATGTTGTTAATCATATTTTGTGGAAACTGATTAGGTATAATCACAATATATTTCACTCCAGTTATCATCCTATTTTTTTGCTCATAGTCCCCATATTTTCCTTCATATTCAATGTTAACATGATTCTTTCAAGTTAAAGCTACTAACTAAAACTAAAAATCATAGTGTGAGAAACATTAATCATGGTGGGAAAACTATATAATCATTTATTAGATGTTTAAATTATGACACATTATTTTCAATACAAGAATCCTTAGGTTTGAACTAGGTCATTAATTTTAATTATCTATTCAAATCCTTCATAATGGTTTGTAAATGAAATTTGAATTATCCTAATAATATCCCCTAGGAGTGTCAAATTAGGTGTGTGGTAAGGCTTGTTTTCATGCACTAAGTAAAGATTATGTGAAGACCAATGCACTCTTTTTTATAGTTATTACCCTATTCCATAACACATCCACATGTAGTATCCCTTAAGGGATGCATTGTTAGGGAAAACAAAAAAATTTATTCATTACCAAAACTTTAGAATGTTTATATACTTTTCCTAAAATTATATCTTAGGTTTATATTTCCTAATCTATGTTTTCCTAATCTAGTTCCCAAGGTTTCTAATAAAATTCCTATGATACCAACTATAGCGACCCCATCCCTAGTAATCCAGAGCCGATGCATTCTTTAATACATTGGAATAAGATACAAGGAATCACATCATGAAGGACTAAATAGCTTAGTATTCTTGGTAAACTAGATACATACTTGATTCTATATTAAATTTAAAAACAATAATTACAACATATTTTTTGATAAAGACATTATTATCTATAGTATATCCTTATATATCAATCACAATACTCTTTATGGATTCTTGGGAAAGAAAAAAATAAGGGTGAGATCAAATACTGAGTAAGGGTTAAGTACAATGGAAGAAATCCTGAATCAATATGGAAAGGTAAATAACTGAACAAAGATGTAATGTAATCAATAAGATGAGAAGGAAGTGAATCAATAGATAATATGAATGAAAAAATCTTGTGTATAATAATTAATGTGTCAAGGTAAATAACTGAAAAAACATTCCATTTAATAAATAACTTGAATATCATAATTGGATAAGAAATAATAAATATTGAAAGGTAAATAAATGAAAACACATGCCATTTAATCAACGAATGATAATGAAATGAATCCAAAGATAATATCATTGTGAAAATATCATGGATAATAATAACTAAATTATTAATGAAGGAAAATATTAATTATTGGATGTCATGTTTTCCAGTTATGGGTGTTACATTTATTTCATCTTCTATGATGCTATATTTTTTTGGTATAGGAGCTACTCAATATTTTATCTCATAAAAGTTAGTTAAAATTTTGGGATTACATTTGGATATTATATTATTATTGTTGTATCTTTCCACACCTTTGGGAAATAAGTATGAATAAGGTTTCAATTATTCTATATTTCAAGTGATGATAGCCGACCTTATGGTAGAGTGGGACTTCTTGGTGCATGATCTTGGTATCTTCAAACTGATTATTGGAATATATTTGATTATCTGAATTAAAGACAAGACTGAATATTATTATCATCAGGTTTAGTTTTTTATATCTATAGGGAGTCACTCTTGTCTTCTTGGGTGAGTGGGACTCTAGTTCTGCGAGAGTCGGGCTATTGTTCCCTATGTTGGGGTGATCTCATGTAAGTTTCAAAGATATTTCTTGATGTCATTTATCCTTGTTTAAGAAGTCCACTTCATATGGTGGTGTATGTGTACCCCATGGTCTTTTAGAATATTTTTTTGGTTTACTACCATAGAGAGAGGTTGAGTTTACCATTGACCTTCTAATTGGTACAAGTCCCATTTCTATGCCATGTTATCGTATGGAACCTGATGAGTTGGCAGAACGTATGGTCTAACTTTCTAACCTTGAGGATAAGGGACTTATTTGTCCTAGTGTTTCACTTGGGATTAACCTTTCCTCTTTACTAAAAATCCAAATAGGAGAATTAGATATTGCGTGTATTATCAAAAGTTAAATCAGGTGACCATCAAGAAAAAATATCCTTTGTCCAGGGTTGATGATCACATTGATTAGATTAGAGGGGCTCATTTGTTTTATAAGATTAAACTTTAGTCATGGTACCACTATATGAGATTCTAAGAAGAGGATATACCTAAGGCAATTGGTAGGATCCAATATTGGTATTTCTAGTTTTTGGTTATTTCATTCGGTCTCACTAATACTGCTGCGATATTTATGGATTTTATGAACTAGATATTTCATCAATTCTTGGAATCTGTTGTTTTTTTTCATGGATGGTATTTTGGTATACTCCAAGTCTGATGAGGAGCACATGGACCATTTGGATATAATTCTAAGAATCATGAGGGAACATCACTTATATGGTAAGATTTCCAAATGAGAGTTCTAGATTAAAGAAGTAAATTTTCTATGGAATATTATATCATATAGGGATGTCTCAGTGGATCCTGAAAAGATATAGGCAGTTATGTCTATGGAGCATCCCAGAAATGTGTTTGAGATCTAAAGATTCTTGGGGTTGGCTTGTTATTATAGGTGGTTTGTTCATTATTTCTCCAAGATTTCATCTCAAATTAAAACTTTAAGCCATAAGGGTGTAAAATTTGACTGGAGTGAAAAATGATAGAGATATTTTGAGGAACTAAAGGTGATGTTGACTTCAAATATAGTTTTGATTCATACAGAATTGAGTTTGGGTTATGATGTTTTATAAGATGCTTCTGGTATGGGTTTGGGGTGTGACTAATTGCAGGGGAGATATGTAGTGGCCTATGTATCACTCAAGTTGTGTCATCATGATAATAACTACCTAACCACAATCTTGAGTTGATATCAGTTATGCATTCCCTCAAAACATGGGGTCATTACCTCTTTGGGGAGTAGTTTATAGTATATTCTAATCATAAAATCCATAAGTATATTCTCACTTAGAGGGACCTGAACATGAGATAGAGATGTTAGGTTGAGTATCCTCATAATTTTTTTTTCAAATTACTTATACTCCCAAAAAAGGGAATGTGGTTTCCAATGTATTGAGTGGGAAATTATCAACACAAGCAGTGAACAAATCAGTGGAAGAAAGGTCTCTAATGTGTTTGTTTGTTGAGATGGTTTTGACAGTGGAAAGGATGATGGGTAGGTCTACTTGGGTTAAATAAGGTATAAAACATTATTTTTTTATTGGGTTAAGCTCGTGAAAGTACCTTACACCGATTGTTCATGCTTTAGTGAAATCCTAAATGGTGGGTAGACATCGGGTGAGTAATCTTACTCTCAAGGTGGCTATTTGTGTTTTCAAAGTAGGTTGGTCATCCCCTTTTCTATGAGGTAGGAGTTTATGGAAAAAAGACACAATTATTTTTAGTCCATGCACCATGGAACTATAAATATGTTGCATGAATTGAGATGTCAGTTTTAGTGGCTAGGGATGAGATGGTCAATTGTAGTTTTCGTACCACAATATCTTTTGTGTCAGAGAATTAAGGTGGAGAAAAAGAGACCTAATGGTTTGTTGTGTTCCTTATCCATTTTGTTATGGAATTAGGATGATATTTCCATGAAATTGATCATTGTTTTACTGAGGAATAATATTGATAAGGATGTGATTTATGTGGTCATTGATCGAATCATGAAATTGATGCATTTCTTCCCTACCAAGAAGATGAAAAAAGTGGAACCATTCAGAGACTTGTATGTCTGATAGGTTGTGAGACTTCGTGGGGTTCCCTCTAGTATTTTTTTGATAAGTATCCTAGGTTAACATCTATGTTTTGGAACGTTTTTCAAGAGGCATTGTGTTTCTAATTGAAATTGATCATGTATTATCATCCATAGACAGATGGGAAAATAATGCAACACTTCAAAATTATAAAAGAATAAAATTCCATTTGATAGCTTGTATTCCATGAAACAAAAATATTATTAGAGGATATAACACCCCAAGACTTTAAAATATATTTATTTTAGAATAAATTTAATTTCTTTGATAACTTATGATACACACAACAAAAATTTTCTTTAATAGCTTGCGTTATATGAAAGAATGAGTTTTACTGAACAAAAATACACTACTACTATTATTTTATTGTTATAACCTATCCATTTTAATGATGGTAATGAATATTACTAACTAAATTATGAAAATTATAGTTATTTATTTATTAGAAATAAAATATGAATCATTTAAAAGAAAAGGAAATGTTTTCTGAAAAACTGTATTTTTTCTAAAAGATGGTCTAGTCATTCTTTGTGCACATAATTTAAAATTAATTTTCATATATTTTAGAAAATTTATTTTAAAAAATAAAATTAATTTTTGAAATATTAATACCAAATTTATCTTAGGGTTAGTTTTTAGGATTTTTTCTAAAAAGTTTAATTTTTGATGAATAGTGAATAATACTGAATTTTAATTTAAAATTCCCTTTTGTTTAAATAGTTTATAATTTTAAAATATACTTTGAATTGAATTTAATGTAAAATTAGTTAAATTTTATATAAATTAATCCATTTTTTTCATTTAAATCATTTTAATATTGAATTTAGATATAAAAAACTTTGTAAACTTTTGAACATTTTCTCTTTAAAAACCCACTTTCTCGTCACGTCTATGGGACTAAATTTAAAATCAATTTTAAAATTCGGTGAATTTAATTTGGAAAAATGGATTCCATATTTTTAATAAGAATAATTTATAATTTTTAATATTTTCACCTTAATTTTTTACCGAAATGAATACTAAAAATAGGAAAAATGATTTACCATGGTTAAGGTGAAATTGATGTATTGGGCGTTAAACTAATAAGATAAGGGTAAATAATGAACTAAAAACTTTTCCAACATCCATTGGATGACCATATTTAAATATTAACTCTTATAGGTTCTATAATGTCCCATTTTACATGTTTTGTTCATGATAAAAATGTGGGTATGATTGAATCTTTTCCAAAAAAATGACAGGCATGCCACTCACCTCACTTATAAAATGACGCCCCCTCTTCTCCTTTCATAAAACCATAAATACTCTTTGTTTCAGCTAATACATGACCAAAAAAATTCCTAAATTACCTCTTATAACTCTATAGTCCTTATTTTGGACATAAATCCAAACATAGAAGGCCTTTGGTGAAAACCTAAGGAGGATACCCGAAGAAGAGGTAACATTCTTCAACAAGCGTTATTATTTTATTTCTTTCTCCACCTACTTAAATTATTATTAACAAAGATGATATAATAACATAAATAAATTACATATAATGATATGTTTTTATGTTAATTTCATTACCTATAACTATCACCACTTCCATAAAATGGGTTATGAAATCATCGTTCATGTGTGTGATAGACTACCACCTCTTAAACCAATGGCATTCATTTTTTACCTTACCACCTATCACAGTTGGTTATGATGATGGATATAAAGTATATATATTATATTTATGAAATAATTATACCCATGGAGCCATTATATTATATATAACTTTTTTTACTTTCAATTTTTTAAGAGATACAATAACGTCGCTCGTGTGTTCGACAGACTACCGCCTCGCAAAGCAATGTGATTCCTCTTTCACTAACACTTTACATGGAAGGTAAAAATGATAAAGTTAATCATTTTATGTGATATAAATGAAATAATTATGATATTAATGAAATATTTTTTATTATTAAAATATTATACATCATTTTATTTTTTTACCTTTTCACTCACTGAAAGACGATAACATTGTTTGTGTACGTGTGGACTACCACCTTCACAAAGTGGTGTGACTCTTTTTTAATCCCCACACCAAAAGGATGATATATAAGTATATTAAAATAAATAATATGTTATTTGTGATATTTGTGATAATATGTTATTTAAATATAAAATATTACTTACCGCATTTCCATAATGATCGTTGAAAAATGGAAATGTTACTCATACATACATATGACCAACTGTCTCCATGATCGTAACACACTTCATTTTTCATAACCATATTTCATGGTTGGTTTTAAAATTAATATTGATATAAAAGTATGATAATTATTACATTATTATTATTTTTTAGATTATAGAACTATATAATATGTGCAAGAACCATATATTTTATGAAGAAACACACATGCAAAAACAGGGCAATTAACACCCGTAACAATGAAAATAATGAAAGATAATTAAAAAACGGGTGATAAGATGTCACAAAAGGATCATATATGATATTATAAATAATAATATGGTTCTTTAATAATTTATTAACATGTTTAAAAATAATATATAGCAGTAACAGACATTAAACTAAAAGGAAGCATGAGGCATGATACTTTATCTCAATTTCCCTTCATTGAGGAATATTGCAATGTTATGCACCTAATTTATTTTACATGGTGTATATAATTCCCATTTTTCATGTAATATAATAAAAACTTCAAAATTAATGATATTTTGAGTTTCAATTTGAATTATTTCACCAAGGTGATTTGACTTGAAAATTACTAAGTGGTAAATAATTTCATAACTCAATTTCTTTTCACTGGGTTATATTTTTTCTTCATTTTCATTGATAATATATGAAAATGTTTATAATTTATTCTTATTATATTATTATGTAATGAAACTTATTTTATTTGGATTTATATTTGATACACATAATTGATTTATTTATTAATTCTCACATCAGTAGTATGATCATTATAATGGTTTATTTCACAATATAAATCTAATAGAGATTGTTTATACTTGTATTTCCATTAAAGTATATTATTTAATAATTGTATAATAAAACAATTTAATTTTATCCTTATATGGTTATTAATTATATTTTAATGTAATATTAAAATTTTTAAACTCTTTGGTACTTAAAATTGTTGAGAATAGTTTTTAATAAAATTTCTATTTATTTCTCTCTTCAGTCAGAAATCCTTTTTCAAAACCCATGTTTTCTAATTTTTTTAAACCTATTAAAAATGAGTTATTAAAGATATTTTTTCCCTATATTACTTTTTAAAAATGTTTTGGAATTAATTTTCTTTTCTTTTTTTGAACAAGACACTTTTATAACCTTTTTATAATGTAAAAGGAATGATCTATTTAACTTGTATGGAATTTTATTCCTTCATAGAAATCATTTATTTAATGATTACATTGAAAATTTACAAGGAACAATATAAATATATTTTTTCCTAATATTCTGGATATTTTTAGTTTTTAAAAATGGTTTATGAAATGTTTTATGTATTAAAAAGTTATTTTCAAAATGAAAATGATATTTTCCTCAAGAATGTTTTTAAAGATCCTTTTATGGTATTTATATTTGTCAATGAAAAAAACCTGTTATTTTATATATACTATACTAGGTATATGTTGTATTTATACCATCATTATTCTTCCTCTATATAGTTTATGATTATTTTGACCAAGGATAGTATTGATATTCACTTATTTGATTCATTTTTTGTAGTTAATATCTTTACCTTGAAAATTTCACTTTTCTATGATCATTAGAAATTAAATTTACCCTAAATATACATATTATTTATCATAGATAATTTTATTTATTAAAAGATATATCATTTCTAAAAATGGTGTTCTACATTTAAAGTCATCTATTTATATATGGAAACATTGAGAAATCCATATTCTTTACTAAATACAGATATTTTAGGATAAGTTTTATTATTTATTAATTTAATTAATTATTTGATATATTAGAAATGATTTATACATGAAAGAAATAATTGGGTCCTAGTTATAGATACCCCCTTGATGCATAAATAGTGTTATGGAAAAAAATTAGTTGGCTTGCCTTAGTCCAATAGATTTATAACCATTTATTTTAAACTACCTTGATGGTAGATCTTGATGGTAAAGGTATCATCTTCTTAGGAAACATTATTTCCAATAATTTAGATTTTCCTTCAATAAGAATTCAGTTATTATTATTCGTGATATATTTTATATTGATATTATCTGATGATGAATTTAATTCCCTATTATTGATTAAATGACTGTGTTTTTTAGTTATTTACCTTTCCATATTGATTATGAAATATCCAATTATGATAGTCACATTTTTGATAAAATGTAATATGTTTTTGATTATTTACCTTTCCATATTAATTATTATCTATGATATTTTTTTCATTCATATTATCTTTGGATATACTTCCTTCTCATTTTATTGATTACATGACATGTGTGTTTAGTTATTTACCTTGGAATATTGATTATGCTTATTGATTCATGATTTATTCAATTTTATTTAAACCTTATTGAATATTTTATGTAACCCTTATTTTTTTCCTTTCCCATGAATCCATGAAGTGCACTATGACTAATTTTAAAGGATATGTTAGAGGGAATAATTCCATTCTCAAAAACAAATGTTGTAATTTGTGTTTTAAAATGTAATATTGATTCAATTATGTATCTAGTTTACAATGAATACTAATCTATTCGGTCCTTCAAGATGTGATTTCTTGTATATTATATCAATGTAATAAAGTAGGCCCTGAATCTAGGCTACTGGGGTTAGAGTCACTAAATTTGGTATCATAGGAATTTTATTAGAAAAATTGGGAACTAGATTTAGGAAAACATAGATTAGAGAATAAAACCCTATGATAAACATTGAAGATAATTATAAGAACATCATAATGTTTTTTCAAGGAAGAAATTATGTGATTTTTCCTATAAATACACCCCTTTATAGATAATACAAGTGGACGCGGTTCTAGAAGATAGGAAACTAGGGGTAATAAATTTGAAAAGGGTGCATTAGGATGGAACTAATCATCACCTGGTGCATGAAAACTATCCTTACTACGTATCTGGATTGACACTCTAAGGGGATATGCTTAGGATAATTCACAATTTCTTTGAAAAAAATATGAAGGATTTGAATAGATAATGAAAATGAACTACCTTGGTTAAACCAAAGGTTTATTAGATTGAAAATAGGGAATCTCAAAAGAACATGAAATTTTTTATGTGTAGAAAAGAAGTGCATAAAGTAATGAATTACTGAGGGAAAATAAAGATCACGATGGAAAGAAATAAATCTCATCAATGGGATCCATTTATAGTAATTGTCTTAAATGTGCGGAACCTGATCATTATATGAGTCAATTACCTCTTCAAAAGGTTAAAACCTAGGCCAATTAAGGACTTATATTGAAAAAAATGGTTGAAGTATTTATTGGTATTCCATAATTATATTATATAAGTATTTTTACCAATGGTATTTTGGTATAAGAATCATGAAAAATTTAAGGATCCTTTTAAATTTTAGAAGAATATATGTATTAATTAACTTAAGAGTTATGGATACCATTATGGGTTAATGAGTTTAAGATTGATGAAAAGATTAAAGTCTTCAAAACCACTTTTTGGATTTTTTTTTGTGATTAGAGCCTACCATGATTAAGGGTATTTTGGGAGAAAATTATGGTAAGTATATGTTTTATTGGAAAAGTTATTTTAGGAATAATGTATTTAAATTTTATAGACATTAGTTTAATGGTATTTATAACCTTTAGGGTTAATTTGATCATTAATGAAATTTTAATAATATTCAAATAATATTACTATAATTTTTGGGAAATAAAATAAAATAAAATAAGTTGTATTGAAAACCTTAGTATAAAGGTTATTTAATGATTAATTTTATTTCAAGAATGTCCATAATATTTTTTTAGAAAATTTATAAGAATTATATTTATATAGTTTAGTAAAAAGAAATCCCATATTTTGGGTGATAACCCAACACATCTGGAAAAACCACAAGTCTTGAACCCATGATTGAAGTATAATAAGGGTTTAATATCCTCTATTTTCTTATGTGATGTCCAAGTTAATATGCATTTATTTTTAGTTAAATGATTTGATGAGTAAATATTAATGATGAACCAGTGGTGTTACCATTGAGGTTTATAGATTAATTTATTATATTTTATAACTTGTTCTAACAATATTGGATTTGGAAAATATTTAGAGATAGAAAGAAAAACTTTTCACTCTTTTATGTATCTCATGATCTCTTAAAAGTGAATTTTAGTGCTTTAGGAGAAAATTCATTGCTAAATTGATCAAATCAAAACCAAAGGATAAATTTGTTGTTATGGAATATAAATGTATCAAGTAAGTATATTTTCTTATATTTTTAGATAGTAAAATAAATACTCAACTTTAGTAAAAGGATCTTGAAACAAAAATATTATCCTATTACCTTAATACCTGATGAATAAAATGGTGCTTTAAATCATTACAAATTTATGGTTTTTATCCCCTTAAATTTCAATTGATAACTCACTTCCTTGTGATCAATGAATTCGATCACCCTCTATAATTATTTACATTTTTCCTCTATGTCTGCATCTTCACTTACCACCAATGTTATCCTATGTAGAAACCTAGTTATGTATTATTCCATATTAACTTTGTAATTTATAATCCATATTATTAATAGGATATTTTATTAACCCTTTTAGGATATGGGTTTTTCAATAATGGTATTTTCAAATGTCAAACCCTTTATTTTCCAATATCATGTTTAAATTACAAGGATGTAATTTGTTTAAGGTGGAGAGAATGTAACAACCTGAAATTCTAAAAGAAGAAAATTGTATTAAATAGTGTGTATGATATGAAACACCTAGATTAGAATAGAATATAACATACCAATACTTTACAATATATTTATTTTATAATAAATTTTATTTCTTTGATAGCATATGATATACACAACAATGAGTTTCTTCGATAGCTAGCGTATACACAAGACCAAGTTTTACCAAAAAAATATAATAATACTATTATTTAATAGTTATCACCAATCCATTGGAATGAAAGGTATTTATAATAATAAATAAATCATAAAAATTATGGTTATTTATTGATTAAAAAAAATATGAATCATTTAAAATAAAAAGAAATGTTCATTGAAAAAGTGTAATTTTTATAAAATATGGTTTATTCTCTCCTTGCGTACATAATTTAAAATTAATTTTTAACACTTTTAGAATTTTTTTTTTGATTTTTTTGAAAAAATAATTCCAAAACTATCTTAGTGTTAATTTTTGGGATTTTTCAAAAAAGGTTCATTTTTGATGAATAGTGAAAAATACTGAATTTTAATCAGAAACTACCTTTTTTATTAAATAATTTATAATGTTAAAATATATTTTGAGTGGGTTTTAAAGAAAATTAGTTAAATTTTATATAAATTAATCAAATTTAGTTCATTGGAATCATTTTCATATTGAATTTATATATTAACATTTTGTAAACTTTTGAACATTTTCTCATTAAAAACCCACTTTCTCGTCACATCTACGAGACTAATTTTAAATTAAATTTTACCGCTTTAGTGAATTGAATTTGAAAAAATGGTTTCCATATTTTTAATCATAATAATTTATAATATATAATAAGTTAAAATTAATTTTTGAACAAAATTAATAGTGAAAATATTAAAAATTATTTACTGTATTTATGGTAAAAACTGATTTATCGGGTGGTTAAACCAAGATGATATGGGTAAAAATGATATAAATTTTCAAAAACCAATTGGATGGAAATATTTCTACCTAAAATTTTATATTTTAGATAATGGAATATTTTATAGGGTTATGGAATTATAAAAATGTGGGTATGATTGAATTGTTTTAAAAACATTAAAAGCATGCCACTTACCTCACTTTTAAAAGGACACCACTCTCATCCCTTATTCACACCTTCAAAACTATTTGGTTCATAAAATAAATTCCAAAATAACTTCCAAAATTCACTATTATCATCCTAGAATCCTTATTTTGGAATAAATCCAACCTAGGATGGCCTTTGGTGCGACCCTAAGGAGTATACCTAAAGAAGAGGTAGGGTTCTTCAATGAGCGTTTTCATTTTATATCGTTCTCCATATCCTTAAATTATTATTAAAACATTATTATATAATAAAATTAGTATATTAATTATATTTAGATGTTATTATGTTAAATTAATTATCTAAAACTATATCCACTTCTATAAAATGGGTTAGGAAATCACCATTCGTGTGTATGACGATGAACTACCATCTCGTGAACCGATGCCATTCGTTTTTCCATTACCACCTCTCACGGTTGATTATGATGATGGATATAAAGTATATATATGATATTTATAACAAAATTATATTCCTAGATTCATTATATCATATATATAATTTTTTAATTTCCATTCTGTAGGAGATACGATAACGTCGCTTGTATGTACGTCGTACTGCCACCTTGCGAAGTGATGTGATTCATCTTTCTATAATGATTTACATTGAAGGTAATAAAGATAAAGTTAATAATTATGTATGATATAAATGAAATAATTATGATATTCATGACATATTTATAATTCTGAAAATATAATACATCATTTTTTTCTACCTTTTCACACACTAAAAGATGATAACATCATTGTGTACATGTAGACTACTGCCTTCACGAAGCGATGCGACTCTCTTTTCATAAACACACCACATGAATGATATATATAAGTATATTTAAATAAATAATATGTTATATATGATATAATTATCATTAATTAATGATAAAATATTATTTACCTCCTTTCAATAATGATCATTGAAAAATGGAAACATTACTCATGTGTACGTACGGCCAACCATCTCCATGATTGTAACATAGTCCATTTTTCGTAACCATATTTCATGATTGATTTTAAATTTTAAATTGGTGTAAAAATATTATTATTATTTCATGATTATTATTCTATAGATGGAAGAACTGTATAATATGTGAAAGAACTAGATCTTTCATGATGAAACACATGAAAAACAAGGCAATTAGCACCCAAAACAATGAAAATAATGAAAGATAAATAAATAATGGGTGATAATAAGTTATAAAAGGATAATATATGATATTATAAATATTAATAAAGTTATTTAATAAGTTAATATCATGTTAAATACCACTATACATGATTTAATGCATGTTCATCTAAAAGGAAGAATGATGTAAGGGACTTTGTCTTAATTTCCCTTCATTGAGGCATATTGTAATGTTATGCACCTGATTTCTTTTATATGGTGTAAATATTTCCCATTTTTCAAATAATATCATGAATAATTTATAATTCATGGTATTTTACATTTTTATTTGGATTACTTCATCCAAGGATATTTCACTAGAAAATTACGAAGTGGTAAATAATTTCATAACTCAATTTCTTTTCATTAGGTTATATTGCTTCTTCATTGTCATTGATATTCTATGAATATGTGTATAATGATTTTTTTATTATCTTATGATTTAATTATATTTTTTTTTGGATTTAAAGTTGATATAAATAATTGATTAATTGATTAATTCTCACATTAACATTGTGATCATTGTAAGGGTTTATTTAATAATCTTATTCTAAATGAGATTATTTATACTTTTATTTCAAGTGATGGAATTATTTGATCATTATCTAATAAAACCAATTTATTTTATACTCCTTTGGTTATTCATTATATTTTCAAGTAATAGTACCATTTTACTACTGTTTGGTACTTTACATTTTTGAGAAAATGTTTTTAAGAAAATAAGACTTTATTTATCTCTTCGGTCAGAAATACTTTTTCAAAAACATTGTTTTCTAAACAAATTTTCAATTTATTTAACATATTCAAAATGATTCATTAAAGAAAATTTTAAAAAAATTTAAATTTAAATTTTTTTTGAATGGAATATTTTTTTTCTTTCTGAATAAGGAACTTTTGTAACCTGTTTAAAGTGAAAAAGGAATGTTCACTTTTACTTGTATGTCATGTACATAATTTGTCAGTGTCATGACCATAATTTATTTAAATATTCCTTTTAAATTTTACAAGTATATTTTTAAATATTTTTTTTTCAAATATTATAGAAATTATTATTTTTTTAAAATGGTTTTCAAATAAAACATTTTTTAAAAATGTTTTATGTATTAAAAATTTATTTTGAAAATGAAAAGGATAGTTTCCTCAAGATTTTTTAAAGATTCTTTTATGGTATTTCTATTCATCACAGAAAACTACCTTTATTTTACATATAATCCACTAGGGTTATGTTGTATTGATACCATCCTTATTCATCCTATAGATATTTTATAATTATTTTCACCAAGGACAGTATTAGCATTCATTTACTTGATTCATTTTTGTTGTCAATAACTTTCCCTTAAAATGTTCACTTTCCTTTGGTCATTTGAAATTAAATTTCCCATTAATATCCATATTATTTATCATTGATATATTTATTTATTAAACCACATATCATTTCTAAAAATGGTTTTCTACATTTAAGTCATTCGTTTATCTAGGGAAATATTGATAAATCCACATTCTGTACTTAATACAAATATTTTATGTTAAAGAACACTGTTTTTTAATTTAATTGATTATTTGAAATTTGAGGAATGTTTTGTAAATGAAAGACATTGGTGGGACCCAGTTATATATATCCCCTCAATGCATCGGTAGTCTAATGGGATGAATAAGTTGTCCAACCTTAGTCAAAGGGGTTTCTAACCATTAGTTTTAAATTTTCATGAGGAGAGATTTTGATAGTAAAGGTATCATGTGCCTAGGAAACATAACAACCAATAATTAAGATTTTTCTTCATTATGAATTTATTTTTTACTATCCATGATATATTCTCAATGATATTATCTTTGGATGCATTTCATTCATAGTTATATATTAAATGGAATGGGTTTTAAGTTATTTACCCTGCTATATTTATTATTCCTTATCCAATTATGATAGTCATGTTATTGATTAAATGGAATGTGCTTTTAGTTATTTAACTTTCAATATTAATAATTATCCATGATATTTTTCCTTGATATTATCTATAGATACACTTCCTTCTCAGTTTATTGACTACATAGAATGTTTGTTTAGTTATTTACCTTTCTATATTGATTATTCTTATTGATTCATGATTCATTCCATTATACATAACCATTATAGAGCATTTGATATTACCCTTATTTTTTTCCTTTCCTATTAATCCATGTAGTGTACTATGATTGATAGGAAGGGATATTCTAGAGGGAATAATGAAAATCTTGAAAAAAATATGTTGTAATTTGTGTTTTCAAATGTAATATTGAATCAAGTATGTATCTAGTTTACCAAGACTACTAAAACTTTTGGTCATTTATAATGTGATTCCTTATATCTTATATCAATGTAATAAAGCAGGAATTAGATCCAGGATACTAGGGTTAGGGTCACTATAGATAGAGAGTGCTATTTTGGTTCTTAAGGATATGCTCTGGGCATGTGTGATTGATTTAGGTGGATCTTGGGAAAAGAATTTTCCTCTGGTTTAGTTTACCTATAACAATAGTTATAAGGCCTTGATTAGGATTCCACCTTTTAAGGTGTTGTTTGGGAGACTATGTAGTCATCACTTATGTTGGTCATATTTGGGAGAGTGGTCCTTAGTTGGGGTGATTCTTGTTTAGGAAATAATGGAAAAGGTGAAATTGGTTGGGAAAAGGTTGTTCATAGTATAAATTCATCAAAAATATTATGTAGACCATCATTATTAGCCACTAGAGTTTGAAGTTAGTGATATTTTTTTCCTTATAGTTTCACATCTCTTGGAAAACCATCAGTTGGATAGACATGGAAAGTTGGTATTGATGTTTTATGGCCCCTTTGAGACTGTGTAGCATCTTGGAAAGGTGCCGTATCGGTTGGACTTTCAATCTCATTTTACTTCTATCCACAATGTGTTACGTGTTTCATAAATAAGGAGGCATCAACCAGATCCTTTCCATGTGATTTAATGGGAGTATGTTGATCTTGATCTTGATATCACTATGGTTGGGAAACCAGTACAGATTATCAATCGTTAAGAGAAGGTACTACATTGTAAAAAAATTACCTTTATCCCTGTACTATGGTAGTAAAGATAGGATAACCACAAGACATGGGAGTGAGAATTATTAATGATGCAGTAGTGACCTTCCCTTTTTACTAGTCTAGAATCTTGAGTACTTTCTGGGGATAAAAATTTTTTGTGGTGGAGAGATTGTAACATTGCATTTCTTTCTTTAAGGTACTTCTTATATGTTGTTTTATTCCCCTATTTGTTTGGGTTCATTTTGGGCCTTTTGGGTATGGGGAGAATTTTTTAGGGAAAATGACCAAAATTTTGAGGATTTATATATTTTTAAATTCATAGAGTCTAGGATTAAATGTGATAAAATATTTGGATGGAATTGGGTTGTTATTGGGAGTTTTCAGCTGTGGTCTATTTTTGGTACTTCCTAAAGGATATATTCACAATGTAAATGTCTAGATTATGGAATAAGTTCAATGTTGGGCATAAGCTGTGGAAAAAATTTAGGCCATAAAACCTTTTAGGAAATAAAATGGTTTTACATTGTAAAATCCATTCTTACAATGTAAAATTTCTGATCAGGATAATTTAACTCAAGGAAACATGTTTTTTTGTGTAAATTAGTTATGGGTAATTTATAGTGTGAGATTGAGTTTTACACTTCAATTCCCCATGTCTTGTAGGTTTTATTCACCACTTGTATAAATTTTTCCTATTTCATAGTGAATCCATATCCCTCAAACCCTAGGTCTCTCACAGAGTGTTTGGAGAGTTTTATTACATCCAAATCATTTTTCTTGGTGTGGTTGATTTCCAGTGCCATGGGTTGCCTTTATTTGGGTATGTGTGATCTCCCTCTCCTTATTTAGCTTTGTTGGTCTCAATTTGTCAGTGGTGTGTGCTTCAATTATTAGGGTTTAATAACTGATATAAGATCTTGATTGATCCTTTTCAATTTTTCCTTATTCCTTGGGTTATAGAGGCTTATATTCTTATTTCCAATCTCCATTGTTGAAGGTGAATAGGTTTCCTCCATTCTCAAGGTAGGTGTCTCTATACAAGGGGTTAATTCTTGAATTGATGTATGTTCTAGTCAATTCCTTTGGGTTGTTCAATGAAAATTCTTTATTTGACATTAGAATGGTTTTTTGTATGAGATTCATGTTTTTAAAGGGGGTTTTTTAAATAGATATACACACACTATGTGTTTGATTCAATGATTTAAATGGAGGTATTGGTTTTGAAATAAGTCTTCATTCCCAAAACTAGAAAGGATTTGATGGAAAAATGTTTTATTAAATGTGATCATGGTTTTGAAAATTATTTTTACAAACTTAGAACATTGGTTAACCTTGGGTGTGTTAGGAAATAGAAATTTCACTCTCTATGTGTGTGATTATATAAGAGGGTTTATACCACTTTAGTGTCTATAATTACACTAGAGTTTATGTTGGTTGGATCCACCTTAGGACTAGATTGGGGATTTTCTTTTAGGTCTATCATATATTCCCATAGGTTAGATACCAAATGGTGTTATTTTCATTTAGGATTTATTTATCACATAATGGTATATTTCATTGTAATTTTCTCACAATCTTATCATATGGTGTATCCATGGCGATTTACCTATTTTATTTCTCACTGAAAATATTCCTAGATTTGGTGACTATGGTATTCTTTTGGGAAAACCAAAGAAAAGTTTTATAAAATGGTTTTACTTTATGTAAAATCTTTGTAAATTAGATTTTATAAAGATAGAACTAATTAATTCCCGATATTAGAACTTGTATAGATTATTTAGTGGTATCATATAAGGATTTGTGTTCACACCCTACTTTTTTCCTTTAGATATTTGTAAAAAAAATTATAGGACTTAGGTAAATAGAAGGGAATTTTGTAGCATTTTGACTTCTCTTGTTATAATAATCTTAATAATAGGGTGGTTTGGTGGTGACATATGGTAACACATGGACTTTTTTATTCTCGTCTTATTTTATTTTTCCGGTTTGGACTATTTTTATTGACTTTACTTGTATCATGGAATTTTTTCTCATACTTCCACATTATACCATATTTTTTTCCTTATTTAGTTTTATCACGAGACATGTTTCTTCCACTTTTTTATACTTCACCACATGGCAGATGACCTTGGATGAATTTTCTTGTTTCCCTAGGTTGGTTTATTACATAATATATATAACCTATTGGGGGAATGAACTCACTATACTAAATAGTTAAATTCCCAATCCCTTGTTGGGTTGTATCTTTCAAGAATTATTTTTCAAGGATGTTTTTCATATGTTTCAACATCCTTCTTTGCTTCCTTTATTACACTGGGGATATGTTCTTTTCAAACCATCCACCTTCTTTATCTGGATGTCCTATGATCATGTTATTCTAGTATTGACTAAGCTGTAAACTCATTTATTCATATGATATGAACATAAAATTTTACATAATTAAAATTGGATGATGTTAACCTATAAATAATGTTATTCTATTAACATGGGGAAAATTATTGGTGTTTCGTATGTTGTTATTCCAATACAGATGATTATTAGAAATTTGACTATGTATTATTTGATCATCTACCATCATTCTCTAGATAGGTTATGATTATGTCATCCCTTTTATTTATATGGGGAAAGTATTTACAATCTTTTTGATTATTTACATATAAAATAAGTTGATTATATACTGAAATTATGTATTTATTATTCATTATATAGATACCCATGTTTTTATTTAGCCAAAGGTTCCTTAGGGAAAGGTATGTACTGTATTTTTGACTCTTATGGTGAATGCATTGGACTTAATCAAATGATGGGTGGGGTCCGAAATTATATATCCTATAAATGCTTTTATAGGTCACATGAGACAAAACAACTTAGGTTTTAGTGTATACCTCTCCCCATATCAGTATAGTGTCTTGACCTAAGGCCCTGAAAACATGTTTTTGATGTTTGGAATTATGCATTCCATCATTATGAGATCAGTATTATTAATATCTATGTTTTCATTTAATATCTTGGATATATAATTCTCTCAGTTTCATTTTATGGAATTATTCAAATTATTTATTCCTATGATATTATATATATCATGGTAATGTTTTTCACTATTTAAGTTATATGTTTCTCTTACTGATCATTTGAGCTAACCAATTTATTATGTTTCCATTATCCAAGTTATAAATAAAATTAATAGAAATGACATGTTTAGAATAATAACATGTGTGAGTGAATTTTTTGGATATTTTTAAGTATCATTATGGATTATTTAGTTTCATATATAATGAAACATTATTGTCCATTAATTGAGAAAAACATGGGCTTTATTAGTTTATGATTAGTAATAGTTATCTAAAGATCTAAACCTTAAAGGTCTTGTAAATGTATGTAATAAAATGTTTACTTTAAGTCATGTAATTATGGTATAATTATTTCTGGGAATCTATAGTTATCATTGAATCAAGTATGTAAAGTATGTTTTTAAGACCTCAAATCCTAGAGCGGGGGTTTGGGGCATGACACATTTCCCAATCCTTCAACTACAACACAACTTTAAAATGACCCAAAGCATGCATTGGAGCATGAAAATATTTTATAGTATATTGATCTAGGATATTCCATGAATCCATGAGATCCTAATGATCAACTTGTATTGGGTATATGTTTTGAAGTTCATTAAACTACTTCAAAATAATTTTATTTCATATTTAATATGTTAGAAGCCAATTTTTCCCCTTTTATCATTTTTAGTAGAATATTCTAATAGGAAACATATTTTTACTCATATGAGTGACGTGTGTAACCATACAAAAATAATTGTAGGTTATAATGAAGATAAATAATTGATTGTAAAATTTTTTAGACAATGTAGACACTTCATGATGATGTTAGCCAAATATACTGACATCATTATGGTTTAACTAATCTCATAGAGTCTCATTGATAATCAAATCAAGGATAATTTATGGGATTAGAAATGGTTAAATTTAAATATATATTATCATTTTATTTTTATTAGTTAACATTTTTCTAATAAATTCAATTTAACTTCCCTGAAAATGAAGCTATGAAGGTGGCATAATTAATGGAACTAAGATAATTTTGGTAATCATATAAGCATGATTTATATATTGGATGGACTAGTAGACTCAAAAACAATTTGGAGGGTATACCAATCATCAATGACTATCCAATTACACAATAATAAGAAATGATCACTTATTAGAAGAGTAATGAGTTTAAGTTATTATTTCACTTTAATGGTTTTTGATTTAAAGTTAAATTATTATTATTTGTATTGAATTTTATTTTTTTATAAATATTAAAAAATAAATAAATTACAATGGTGGTATGAAGTACATGGAAACTTTGGGGTGCACTACTATACATAACCATGATAAAAACTAGATATTTTTTATATTCAACTATGTTTTATTAGGTACCAACACAACTAAACCAACCCAAATCAAACATATCAACTTGGTTTGGTTTGTTTTTATTTTCTTAAGATTGGTTCATTTTAGATTGGTTTTATTCTATTCAATTCAAATTGGTTTCATTTAGTTTTGGTTATATTTGGTAAAGCTAAATTTAGTTTGAATTAGTTTAGTTCAGATTAATCTAATCCCAATTGAACTAAATAAACCTTATTTTACCAAAATTGAGTAAATCTCAGCTAATAAAACCCAACATTAAATGAATTAGATCTACATAAACCAAATATATTAAAACATTATTGAATAGAATCGTATTGAGCTAAAGAAATTCAAAACTCATTGAATAGATATGATAAATACCAAACTAGATTCAATAAGGTTTGGGACTATCCCCTTTTATTAAAAACGAAAAGGAAAAAAAGATATATTTTAAGTGGGGTTAGGGAGAACCCATTACATTCCCAAAGTACAGAGGCATACATCCTCGAATTCGAGTGGATAAATCCCCTAAAATTCTATTAGTATATAGACCATTACAAATGAACCAAGTAAAAACCCTATCCCACAAAGATGACCACACCAAAACCTACACCATAGCACCTGAGCTCCTCTACATTGTCATGACCCGCCATCGTCTATTCCCTCTACATTGCGTCGCGACGCCAGTATACTGGAGAACCCAACATCAATCGGTTTTACACCGTAGCAACAACCCTACCATAGCCCATCGCCGCATCGCCACTGCTAAGCAATAGGCGAAGACGTTGCCGCCGCCACCCCAACCGTCACTTTCACCTTCGGATATACAGCTTGCTGCACCATCAAAGCTAGAACTTTCATCACCACAGCCAAATCTCTACTTGATGAAATCGCTGAACACCGTCTCAAAACCATCCAAAAAAATCTGGATAGATCTGACACCATCGTGTGAAAGACAACCACAACTATTGTCACTCCAGCCAATGAAAATCCCATTGCCCAGAACCGAGCCTTCACTGCTGATTCCAGAAGCTGGCACCAAAAGCTAAATCACCGATGATGAGAAACCCTAGCACAAGTCGACATAACTGTGCAGAAAATGGGTGCCACAACCGATGCCATGACCCTCCCAATAGATCATGAGCTCAATGAAGGACACAATAGCAAACTAGATACAAAACAAGGGACTCTAAAAACATCCAAATATAAAAATCCAAATCAATTAGGTTCTATCAAAATGAAATTGAATCAAATAAAATCAAATTAATTTTAATGAAAGTGAAAACAAGTAACCCATATAAAACTCAACCAAACAAAACCAAATCAAAAAATTAATTTAATTGAAATTAAATTTAACAACCTAACAAGACATATATTGAACTAAATAAAATAGATCTAAACTAAAGTAGTCATTATGTAGTGTACCCTATGACTTATTTCAAAAAATTGAACAAAAATTATGTAACCATAACTAATTATATTTTTTGAAATATTAGTAATGATTTGATCCAAAAATTATTAGAACCAACCCAAAAAAATACACCATTTCTAAAATTAACATTTATAAAATAAACACATTTATTTGAAACCATTTGGAATTCAATATCTAGAGACTATATACTTGTGATATCATTTGAAGTTTTAACTGAAAAATTACATGGGTATTCACTAAAACCCCCAATTTTAACACCATGAAAGATTTACTAAAATACACTAATTGCATAAAACCATTCTAGTATATTAATGTTTCTAAATCCATTTTATATCAATAAAAATTATTAAATGGGTATCTCCCAAATCATTACATATTAAGTGCACAATTTTAAAACTTAGAAACTCATATAAAAATAAAAAATGCATTTTAAAAAAACTTTAAATTATCTAATATTATTTCTTACAAAAATTAATCTTAAAAAAATCATCTATCAAATAAATTATATTTTTTCCAAATTAAATAAAATCTGATCAAACATACCATAAAAAATCTGAACCAACTAGGCTTGCATAAAATTAAATATAATCAAAACATAAATAAGCTAAATTATAACAATAAGTATGAAAAAATATTAAATTATATTGTATTTAATTGAACTAAACTAAATGAAACAAAATAGAATGATAGTAAAATGTTTAAAATTTAATTGAACCCAAACCGATTGAATTTAATCGATCTTTCTAGATAGTAATTGAACTAAACAATAGAAAATAACTATAAATTAAACAAAAAAACCAATCCAAATTAATTTGGACTAAACTAAAACAAAATAAACTAAACTATATTGACCTAAACTAAACTAAAATAATATGTTTTATTAATAACTAAACCAAAAAATACGAATTGGATATAATGGTGTGAAATTATCCAAAATAATACTTACACAAACTAAACTCATCCAAACCTAGTTAAACAAATAAAAAATAAAAAAACGATTATAACTAAATTAAATAAAACTAATCCAACATGAAATCCAACAAAAACAATAAAACTGATTTGAATATACATTAACCAAAAAAATAAAAGTGTTTTCATTTTGTTTTGAGTGATTCTAGTTTTTCTCTAATGTGGATAATATGATTTATTTTGGAGAATTTTAGTTTGATTTTTTGGGTTTTAATTAGTTAAATATTGGTTAAAATGAGTTAATTTACATTATAAATACAATATTATTAAATAATAATTCTTACATTATGTTTCATTTCTACTGTGTGAGATTAAATATTTAAACTTTTGGGCCTTGTGAGAAACTGTTTTCCTTGCATGGGAAGAATAAAAAAGAGAGTGTTGTAAATGAATAGTCACAAGAAAAGTTTGTAAGTAATATTACAGTTCATTGAAATTTTGATACCTATTTCATAATTAAATATCTTATTTATAATATCAAGATTATGATTTAGTGGACCTTGATAAGAAATAAGATGACAATTTTAGGAAAAATTATCATTTGAGGTAGATATTAGGCGATGAACACTAAGGGAGAGTCTGATGGTGACTCAAAAAGGGAATTATACCCACTCAGTATTTGTCTACTTCGAGTAATTAGGTTCAATAGGCTTGTGCAAAATTATATGGGGCCAAAATAATAACCATGCAAGAGTATGAAATTGGTAAAATGGTTATTGAATAGTTATTGAAATCTATGATAACTTTATGTACATCATTTCCAATATAGGATAATGTGGTTTTGGATATATGTGTTTCAAAAATGGGTTCCTTATATGATGCACCATGTGGAAATTATAGTCCTAGTGATGGATGGGGAGATTAAATTCCTAGTGATGATGATGATGTTGAAGATGATAATATTGGTGAGGATGTCTATAATGAGACTCATGATCATGATGGTAGTGGTGTTGAGTTATAAAGGAGTAATAATTCTAAGTGGAGGATCTGTTTGGGGGTGTGACGTTGGTAGAATAGATTTATGTAGATCAATTCTCACAACCTTTGGATAGGAAACATTGAGAGGCTCCACTCGATAGAGCATGGATATGGAGGAAGATATGCCACTAGAGCTTCTTAAGATTTAGATTATATATTCTTGGTCTTAGTTCATGTAAGATAATATTTAGAGGAATAGATAGAAATAACGAGACCTTGAATTTTACTCATACATACTGGTTTTCCCAAATTATTTACACCTATACATCCATTGGAAATAGAATTTCATCCTTACATGGGATACAAAACCCATTCATTAAAACACACGAACATAAAAAAATTTCAAAAACTTTATAAATAGAATATAAATTAAGCTAATAAAATCATAATATTAGTTTTTTTTCATAATAAGCTTTATAATATACCTAAATTTCAAATAAAAAACAAATTTACATATTATGTGAAACAAGTGGGGATACAATAAAGTAATTATAAGGAAAAAGTATGAATTTTAGTGATTAATCACTCATACAGGGTGTGAATACAACTCATTTAGTCACCACTAATAATTTCCCCAACCAAATACAGAATATATGAGTCCATTTTAATGTGAAATGAAAATATGGTATTGATATTTAATAATCTATCACATCCTATAGTTCTAAAAAATCCACCTAGGATCAACCATACCTACTTCATCCAGTGTTGGAGTAGAGCCTAAACATGTCACTTAAAGATACCAATGGTCTTCATGTTGTTCACCCAAAAAACCATATCAAAAATCCCAAATATAATAATTGGAAGTACACCCAATTTTAAACCACAAAAGAGATGGTGTTTCATTACACCCAACCCCTATAACAATACTCATATAGTTGGAATTACATCCAATATCACCACTAAGGTCATTAAAGGTTGGTATTACACAGAACATCATCACCAGAAAAACCAAGGTTGGATTACACATAATTTGTATGACATGAAAAACCACATTTGGAATTACACTTAACCAATATAATGAGAATGACATGTGTAATTCCCCAACCTAAGATCCCCCAAACCAGTGCCCCATGCCAGTGTTCCATAAGGACTCAAGCATTACTCCATGTATTCCAGAGGTTATCAAATATCAGTGAGGGTATATAGTTGGTACAATGGGGATAATATACCCTCTTTACAAGAGTTCTCAACATGAAAGTAAATAAGGTAAATGGTAAAAAATCACATCTTGATAAAATAAATGGTATTAAACTACCAAATCACATCCCATTAGATATAATAATGATATTGCATACAAAATAAGAAAGTAAGTACGTAATATATAACAAGTATAATGTACCAAAAATAAATAAAAGGAAAATTACCCTAAGAAAACATCAACCTAAGAAGTCCTGAGCTATATCCAAGCTCCTAGCTCCCAAGATATAACCTAGATAAAACCCAAGAAGTATCACCTTGGGAAAAGCCCTAAAACTATAATCTATGACCAAGGAGCATCTGTTCTAGTACCCAAGTGCCATAGATTCCTAAGTAGGGTGTGAGTATAACTGAGTGGGTCACCACCAATACCGTCTAATGAAAATACAGTCTTTATGTGTAAATCAGAATAGTGAGAAATATATAAATAATGTAGTAGGAATAATAATAAAATATGGAAATAGAAGGGAATGAGTCAAGCCTCGGGTATTAGGAAGATAACTCAGACTGGTGCTAACTACTTTGGCCATCGCTAATAACTCTGATCATTGTGGAATAATCATTTCATAATCTAATTCTAAGAATCACTATAAAGGAAACCATGATCAAATGGCTTGATAAGAATACACATATCTCATATGGGATTTCCCTCATATACATTCTGAAGAATAATTATATAACTGTTATGAACTCAAGGGGTCACCAGAGCATGACTTCATTAAATTATCAACACACACCCAAGGAATTCTATAACAATATCAATCAAGATGAATCCTAGGAGATCATCCCATATAATTCAATGATAAATTCCCTCAAAAATCCATTACATTAATCCATGGTATTGGATAAATAAAGACATTACCTGTATCTAAGGGGGAGCTACCCAATGGAATTCTCAGTAACGAATATGTGTAAAATCCATTGGCTCACTTGAGGATTTCCATAACATTGGACCACGTTGAATCCATAGGTGTATTCACACCCCAATATTCATATGTGTCCTCTATGGGAATACTTGGATCATCCATGTCATTCCACAATAATATAAATCATTGGGATCCCAGGAGGTCCTCTATGGAATTTTGTATACATAACCATTTCCAAGAATCTCAAACATATCGTTATTCCACAATCCAAATAATACAAAATTCTACACAACAAGCCAATATTACCATTGGGTTCTATTAATATTTTCATTTAAACACTCCATTACCTATAGATCACAAGATAAACCATTAAACACTTTTATCCAACTTTATCCCTTAGGTTAAATTCACATTTCCAATTAAACAATTCATAGACATAATCACCAAGGGGTTCTTGAGGTCTTCCTAGGAAACCCATTTCCATATTAAAAAAGTATGTCACAAAGGGAATCCCAAAATATCCCATTATTTCACCATATTAAAGGTATAAATCTATATGAACACTTAAAGGTATTTATAAGGTCTTCCCCCAAGTCTACCTAATTTACTAGGTCTAAGGGAGTCCTTAAAAAATTATCATGGGAACAACACAAATTAAATTAATTTTAGGCCAAGGGTCTGAAGATTTAGCATGACTACACAATCCAAAGATACAATACAATGATAAAAATTTGTGGTAAAATAATGATACCACCTACCTTAGGTTAGAAGAGTCCCACTCATTGAGTATTTGCCTTTGGTTGAATAGAAAATGAAAGAAATAGAGAAACTAGAAAAAAGATCTAAAAATAAGGAATAACACCCATAAATGGTGTCATCACAATTGATATTGTGATAAAAATAAAAAACGAGTTAATAGGACAAATATAATTACCTTAAGATTCCCAATGACACACACAAAAGATGATTCCGAAAATGGATGGAGGACTTCCACCATGGTGGATAGGAGAGGGAAGGGGGGGGGGGGGGTTTGTAAGTGGGATCCTAGTTGAAATGGAGAGAAATGTGGTTAAACCTTTCTTAAAATAATAATTGAAAAACACTTTTTCTATACTTTTTAAAGGGAACACGATTTGGAAAATGGTTTTCCAAACTGTGTGTCAATCGCACGATCACCTCTACATAGAAACACCCCATTTTTTCATAGTTATATGTATAGTTTGACAAAGTGTGCCCTAAACATGTAAAAAGTCTATGAAATTTACTATATATGTTTTCATGGTTTCATATCCCCCATCTCATGGTTTAAAAAATTGCGATCCTCCTTTAATCAAATTGTGCGATTAGGGTGCATAGTTAGTAAAAACCATGCGCTAACTGCACACCCCATTATACTTCCCTAAAACCATAACTCCAAATCCTGAGCCCTATAAATGCTTCTAAGACTAATAAAAGCACCTGGGGAACCTCTTGGGGCTCAAAACACATACAAAAACACCAATTGAAGACATCCAAATATTGAAATTACATTTTGAACCCCAAATCAAAACCTGACCCATCCACTAAAAGAAAGTTCAGATTTTCCTCAGGAAATTCAAACATCTTTATACACACGGGGTATTAAAAACTCCACACCAAAAAACTTCTCATCCTAGATACGTCTTAGTTTTTTTACATTTGTATATTCTATCGTATTCCAATCACCGATTAAAATCCATATCCCCTTATTCTATTCCTGAATTCACAAAGTACATTCAAGGCACAACTTTCTAATCAAGGTACTATAACTTCTAAAACTTGATCTAATGGACATTTCGTTAACCAAAACACTAAGATGGATCTTAAAAAAGTCCAAAGATCAAAAAAATTATAGGATTTTCATCCAAACCCCTAGTAGAACCTTGGTGTTCCCCACCATAATCTGTAACTTACAACCACTAAATTTTGATCCTTCAACACCTCCATCGTCAAAAGATCCCATTGAAACACAACTCCCACATTCCAACAACATGATTAATGTAGTCCCCAACTCACTGTGCTTGAAAACATATGATAATTACATCCAACCATCAATAGTTTTCCCTATCACCAAAAACCAATGGGGATAGACTCATAACTATTGTCAAAGCACAAGTTAGGAATATACCTACTTTTTGATTTGATTCTAAAAGAATATCCATCATTACCACCAAAGGAATCCTGCATTCACCCAAACATGATCATTGGATTCTATACCTGACTCTCAATGAGATTCCTTGAATAGTCCCTCAATCATCAAAACCATTATCATGCCATACCATACACATCGATGTACCTCCAATCTAGGAACCCTTAGACCACTTTAAAACAAACTTAAGGTTGAATCCAATGCTTGGTATTGATCCCCCTCCACATATGATTTACTTGTTATAATTCATTTAGGACTCTAAATATGAATCTACTTCGTTCCTAACTAGAATTCATATGTCACCACGACCGCTCCACAATTGGTCCCACACTACCATTACCCTTCCAGCATAAGGGTCATATGCCCAAAACTAATATGTCACTCTCCTAAAATATGAGTTTTTCTATCATCAACTCACTCAATAACCTTCAAAACACTATAGTCCATGCTCTATTTATAAAAAAATTGAATATTAGGCATGGTCGTACCACTCTCACCTATGTGGAAGTACAACATCACCATTCTCAACTTATAAGAATAACACCCATGAAATTTTTCAATATCTAGTTTATAATGATGGATTATCCATCCAATATCCAATGGTAGACTTTCCACCATATAAATGTTTTTACACCACTCCTTGAGCGCAAATCCCATGGATGCCACTCTTTTTAGCTATGCCCAACCATTCTAACAACACCTAATTCTTCCATCTAGTTAAAACCTGATCATCTGTGGTACCATAATCCAAACCCTATATGATGTCACCCTTAATTTTAGGGGAATATAAAAACGTCCATTATGAGTCCCTAATCCTCCCTTCCCATAAGAGTTTCATCCACTCTTGGTTACCCTACTATAGGAGAGACTCATTAACTGAGACCCATCATGGCCCTCTGACTCTCTGCCATGTATTTTTGAACTATTGTATACCATGGAACCACCACCACCACTCCTCTTAATATTCTTCATAACCATGATGATTCTAAAAGCAAAACAAAAAACCAATTTTACTAAACCAAATATTAATAGGCCCCACACATAGCCAACACATACCACCTTATTCCGATAAAAATGACAAGTAATTACCTCCCAACCACGAATATCATAACTCCAATGACATTATACATCTCAAGAATGTTCCTACTCCCCGATCCCAAAAATCCTTCAATCCACATGATACCTTATGACTATTTCAAAAATTGAATAAAATTACAAAGATCCATGCATTTCAAAAACTAGACTTAAATGCCCACACAAGCACTTGACCATGCTCCCTGGACTGTTAGCCACATCGGGCTTGAGGCATCCTTGGTGTTTCCATCCAATAGGCTTGAAATCACTCCTGAGTCAAGTATACATCCATGAATAACAAAATACCACCTACTATCTAGATGTAATTCCTATACTGAGTGTTTAACCACACTTTCTAAACATCCTCCTAGAACAAGAAACCATAGGGTCAAGAATCACATTGATCCTTCCCTCACTTCTTGATTAAACTACACAAGAACCAAAACTTAGGGAATCCTAATCCCAAAATGAAAGGCATATCACAAATTTTCTCAAACCTTATAAGGGTATACTCACCCAAAAGGCTCCTCATTCCCTAAACCAAAACACCTTAATAGAACCATGTTGTATGAGCTGAGTATTCTGAAGGTATTTCCCTACCTAAACTGAATTCTTCCAAGTACTCTTTTTTGTATCAGATCCATCCAAGTGTGTTTCACCATGTTTCACTAATCTTGGGGTTTCCACCTAGGATCACTATCAACCATTCCATTTAAAATAGGCTAGGGAATAATAAGTCTAGGCATCCTTTCCCTTAAAAATAAACCATAAACCCAAGGTACTAGCACACATGTGATTATCATAGGAAACTAAGGCATATAATGTGCCTAAGATACACCCTCTATAGAACCAAATAAACTTCAATGAAGTTAATCCAAGGCATCTACACAAGATTCGATGATCTAAAATCATCATATGAATAAGTGAACCCATCATGTAGTTACCTTTAAAAACAAGAACTGACTCACCAAACCTTGATTATCACCAAAAAATACAAGTAAATTCCACCTAACAAAGGTCCATAACTCACTTCAACATAGGGTCACAACTATAACCTAGATCCCATATCATGGTTAGATTAAAAATAGCATGTTATCACCAAAAAACCATCTTAGGGGATGGCATGGCCGACATGGGTGATAAATCTAACTAGGATGAAAAAAAATCATTCTACCAATATAATGGACATCACCAATGTCTCAAAATCCAAGATCCATGCCCAAACATGAACGTTACCAATAAAACAACCAACTATATAAGGGTTATGATCACACATACCATGTTAGTACACAAGAGCTCCTCTAAACCCAAAGCACTACTCAAGAAGATAATATTTTTCTCATCAACATACCCATTTCCAAAGCTTGGTTAGATAAGGTGTTATTAACAAGATATGAGGAAAAAAAATTATAGGTTGTTTATAGAAAATTTATTTAACTAACACTATCATTTAATTTATCCTGATCTCATAAATTACACATGTTTTTAGGTCTTTAACATTTCCAAACCCATAACCCCAGTGCCATTATATGATGTTTCAAACAAAATATACAGAGGAAAATTCTCTTTAAACTATGCTTAGAATCCCATTTAACTAAAAACAAAATAAATTCAAAATTTAAAAACCCACATACCACCATTCCCAAGGTTTCACATTCTAATCCATTTCATTACCCATCCAAATTAAATGATTTAACTATTCATCGTTTATTTAGTTGTCGTAACCCTTGGTTTGGTTAGATAAGTTATATAGGAAAGTACTTTATAAGTTACTTACTGAAACCTTATATAACCAAACCATTAAAATAATTAATCATTTCTATATGTCCATAATTTTCAAGGCTTAATCTAGGAGTTGTCCAAGTAGAGTGCCACCATAAAATTATATGCAAGAAACACCATATAAATGGTTATAGAAACTTTAAATAACTAACCCCTCTCAATTATTCAAAACCATAAGTAGATATAAATCACTAGAAAATATAATCCATAACACCAAGTAAAACACTAGAAGATATGATAATACTAAGAAACTAAAAATCATAAGAAACACATGACTAAAAAAGAAATCATATTTTTTAGCATGATGCATGAACATACACAAACTCTTTCCTAACCATTACAAGAGATAAAAATACTATAAATAAATAACATCACACGAAAGTGAACCACTCAAGGTGGAAATCAATCAATCATAAAAGGGAAAGTAAAGAATAATAATTCTCATTATTGGAAACATGGATTTTACCTCATATGTGGGTCTAAAACTCCTAGGAATGAGTTCATTTCCAATCCCTAAAAACATCCTAGTCTCTTGTCTATAATACCCAAATAGTAAGAAAAATAAAAAGAAAATCTAATACCAATTTTAACACCTTGATCTAAGATTCACTAAACTGGTGTCCTGAGCTGATGTACCACAAGGTCTCAAGTGCACCTCTCTATATGCCATAGGCTGCTGACTAGTAGTGAGGGTCTATAGTTGGTACTATAGGGAGACTATACCCTATTTACTATAGTGAACAACATAAAAGTAAATAATGTAAACTATAAATCACTACATATAGATTAAATAATAGTTATTAAACTACCAAATCATATCCCATGTGATAGCATAATGGTGTTTCATAAAAATAGACAGGGAAATACATAATAGTCAACAAGTACAACAACCCAAAAAATAAAATCCAAAAGACCCAAAGACAACATCACTCCAGGAAGTCTCGAGATCTAGATGAACTCTCATACCCCAAGCTCCAACCTTTCCAATAACCAATAAGAATCACCTTAGGCAATTCCTTGAACTTATAACCTATAACAAAGGAGAATCTTATTGGGTACCCACGTGTCATTTCGGTATGAGTAGGGTGTGAGTATAAATCATTAGTCCACCTCCAGTGGTGTCTAATGTAAATATAATATATATGTGTAAATCACAATGGTGTGAAATTTATAAATTAAGAAGTATGAATAATAATAAACTACATGAACAAAAGGAATTGAGTTGAGCCTTAGGTCTGAAAAAGAAAACTTGGGCTGATTCTACCTGCTTTGGAAATCACCGATAACATTGATCATAATGAAATAATGATTCCATAATCTGGTTCCAAGGTTCACTACTAAGGAAACCATGATCAAGTGGCCTAATAGGAATCAATGTGGATTGTATGGGCATTCCCTCACAGTCGAACATGAGAATAATCATATAACTAGTCCGAACTCAAGGAATCACCCTTGACATTCAGAAGCATGAATCAATTGGAATATTTACACTCACCAAAATAATTCCATAAATATAATAATAAATTCAAATACAAGGGTCACATTAAGAGACCCCCTCAATAATCCATGACATTAATTTGTGGTATTCAACAAATACAGCTATTACCCAAATACAAGGGGGAGTCTCTCCATAGTATTCATAGTAATGAATCTGTGTAGAATCCAATAGATTTCTTAATGTATTGCATAAAATTAGACCTCATTGAATCCATAAGTTACTTTAAACCCTGTTATTCACATGTGTCCCCTATTAGAATCCTAGGCTCATCCATGGAATTCCATGGAAATATCAATCATGATGAATCTAGGGAGGTCCTCTAAGGAATTAAATAGATATAATAATTTCCAAAAATAAAAAATATATCATTATTAAAAAATCAAAATAATAAAAAAATTTATACAATTGGAAAATATTACCATTATTTTCCATTTATATATTCATTTAAACATTCCATTACCCATAGTTAATATGATAAAAAATTATACACTTTTATACAAGTTTATTGCTTCGGTTCAATAAAATTTCCAATTAAACATTTCATATACATAAGAACTAAGGGGTTATAGAGGTTATCCTAGAAAAACCATTTCCATATTAAAAAATTATGTCACAAAGGGAAGCCCCAAACTACCCCACTAGTTCACCCAATGGAAAAACATAAATCTATATCACCACTTAAAGAGGTTTAAAAGGTATTAAAATAACCTCCTATGGTTTAATAGGAATAAGGGAGTCTCTATAAATTTATCATGGCAAAAAAAAATTAAATTAATTTTAGGACAATAATGTGAAGATTTTACGTGACTACACAAGCCAAAGATAAAATACGATGATGAAAATTTGAGGGGAAATCATGAGAACACCTACATTAGGTTAAATGAATTGAACTCAATAAGTATCGACCTATAGTTCAAGGGAAAATGAGATAAAAGGAGAAACCATCGTAAATAACAAACCATAGTGAATAACACATATAAATGGAATTAGCACACTTTAAAGCAACATAAAATAAGAAAAGAGGGAAGATAACTCTTAGACTTACCTCATGATTCCCAATGTGGTAGAAAAAAGATGATTCAAATAATTGATGGAGGAGTTCCACCCTGGAGAAGAGGGGAGGGAAGTAAGGATGTGTGTAGGAGGGATAATGGATTAAAGGGGGAGAAAAGTGGGTTAAATCCTTCATAAAATCATAAGGTCAAAATGAATTTTTCCACTTTTTAAATAGTGAATGGTTTGGCTGCACGGTTGGGAAAACCATGTGCTAACCATGCAATCCCATATGCCCGGAAACAATCCATTTTTCATAGTTCGGTGCATAGTTTGAAAAACCATGTTTTAACTATACAAAATAGCTACATAATTTACTACTGATGTTTGAATGATTTCCTAGACCCCTTCACAAAATTTTAAAAACTATGATCCTCTTCTTATCAACCCATATGGTTGGTGTACATGGTTACCACAAACTATGTGATAACTATGCTCTCCACTATATTTACCTAAAAACCAAAACTCTAAACTATAATCCCTATAAACTCTCCAAAGAATTAACCGATAACTACAAGAACATCTTAGGTCTCAAACCACATCCAAAATCAACACTTTAAGGCATCTAAATTTTTATAATTACACTCTAAGTGCAAAATCAAAATTCAGCCCATCTATTAAATGAAAGTTCATATTTTCCCTAGAAATTTAAACCCATTCATACAAATGGGATATTTAAACATGTTTATAAGTACACCCAAATCACATCACTGAGACATCCATGTTTATAATTACACCAAAATAAATAACATGAAGATTCTAGGTTGGTATTATACCTAACCAAATCACCATAACAATTAAGATTGGCATGACACCCTGTAACAAATCGATCATAAAACCCCCTAATTATGTGATTTATAGAAAATATTTAATCACTTATATACTCAATATATTTTAGGTTTATATTTTTATATAATCAGGCAGAAAATCTTACATAACAGAACTCATACTTATTCCACAAAATATATATTTTTCCACTAAACCAAACTCTTTAAGTGATACACCTGATTTATTAAAGGCCAAAATATCATGTTTGAATACCCACTTCATAATAATATATTCTCATAATTAATACATATGAAAGTAATTTGAAAACTTGGGATAAGTATAAAACTCAGTAATGTGTATAAAATAAAGATAAATATCATTATTCAATTTCAATACTTTAAAACCCTATAAAAATTATTTCCTTTAAAAAAAGAACTTGTTGTTATCTCAAATAAACAAGGTAGGTAAACTACAGGAGGGGTGAATTGTAGTCTAAATACACGACTCATAGTTTTTATCCCTCTCAAGGTTTAGTGTAGTTTGATGATACACTATCAGGTCAAATAAAATTGTATTAGAGTAAAGTATGAAAGCAATGGATATTAATTCAATTAATAGTTATGAAACTATATGATAAAATAAAATAAAAAATAAGAAATAAACCTTCGAATAATAAAAAAATATATGAATAAAGTAATAAATACATTAGAAATTGGAAACAAAACATGGAGTAAAGGATAAAAAATCTTATACACATTAAAATAATATTATTAAGAAAATACTCTTCTATCAAAAATGTCTTTAATTTTATCCAAAGCAGCAAAAGAGACTTTGACCTGACTCTAGGTATCCTCATTCACAACTATAATTCCATCAACTATAATTTATCGTAAGGTATTATGTATTCTAAACCATAGAAGCCCTCGATCTCATCAATTAAACTAGGAAATCTCCAGCCTACGATTTATTAATTATCACACTATCAGAAGGGATCTCTATCTTATTAGCCACATAATCCCTTAATCATAAAGGATTAGGAAAAAATTATATCCTATTATTCATGAAATCCATTGATCTCAAAGATTAGACATAATGATTCTAACTAAAAATTATAAGATATTTATAATAAAATCCTCAAAAGATGCATCTCTTTAGAAAAAAATACAGAAAGAAAATTATAATTGGAAGTACTCAAGCGAAAAAGTTATTATAGACTTAAAAACAATCACATGATTTTAGAGTTAAAAAGTTAATATCCATCCATTCCATTAAGAAAAGATTTTATTTATAGTAACAAATTCATTTTTCAAAACACATAAACTTTGGGTTCAATTGTAACAACATTGTAAGTAATACCTCCATCTTATAATAGATTTAGCAATGCACTACATCTTCTGATGAAGTAAATCTTTGAGATTTTAATGTTGGTACTATTGGATGGATAAAACTCACCACAAAACACCGGTAAATAGAGCTCTAGAAAAAAGAACAACAAAAAATAGTTCTACAAATTATAAATATCAAACAAAAAACTAAAAATAAAATCAAATCTAATATAAGACTATTGATATTTTTAAATCGAATGAAAATATAGGAGTCTTTTACACAACACTTTGAGCTTGTAAAATAATATACACTTACTTTCACACCTAAAATCAAGTTATTTTCCAAAAAAGTTCTATAAAACAACCACATATGTAAGAATAAAAGTAATTGAATAAATATGTTGGTTTCTTGGAACATCATATTCATATCACCCTTTCTTTGAAAAAACTTACAAAATTAATTCCAACAACATTCATAATAGAATAACTTAACCAATTTATTACAACATCATTTGTAATGGATTAACTTGTGTCCAATTCATTCCAACATAAATTCTATAGTGAATAAATCATTACCCAATGAATTATAATTCTATATCTTGGGCTCACCCACCATCATCTATAATTCCCAAGTACCAAAGCATGATAAAACATTTAGAAACTTTCATTTATCATTTAAAAACCCATTTAAACTTCCGTTTAAAAAAATAAACATAAAATTTTAAATTAACTTATAAAGAGATATAATTTTCAAATATGGCATGATTCATTGATAAAAATAAAACACATATAAGTAAGGTCCTTGGAGGTAAATACATTTTAACATGTCACAATAGTTTTGACAAAATATATCCCCTTACCTCAAGTCCTGGATCACCTAGTATGACCTTTTACCTCGGGAATAATAAAATTATATTAATTATTTACTTAATTAATAATATTTTTCATGTTAATATCCATTTTATTATTCCTTTTATTTCATTCATTATCATTTTTCATTCATTTAACAAATCAATATTATTCAAGTTGGTCATTTTGAGTTTGCTTGGTTCATAGTCTACAAAAAATAGTGTGGTATGATTTTAATGGTAAAAATATATTATAAAACGTTTCAATAATATCTAGAAGTATTGGGGTATTTTTTATATATAGTTATAGAATAAAATAATTTTAGTAAGTATTGAAATAGTCACTATTTGAATAATATTCCAAGAAAATATTGTTTTTAAAGTTCAAAATGACTATGGTTTTTTACCAATAATTTAATTGTTATGATGGATAAATTACCATTACATAATCATAACCATAAAATTACTTGAATATTAATTTTATATTCAACTATAAAATCAATTTTGAATAATATCAATGGATGACATAAGCTTACCAAAAACTTCACCATTCACTTGGGAAGCGTAAAATGATCATGGAGAGGGATGTTTTTCATAAGTGTTTAAAATAAGGGAAAACCTGATAAATATTAAGAGTTTTATAAAAAATGTATTATATCCAAGATAATATTTTTTGGTTACCTTAAAAATATTACTTATTTTATTGAAAAATGTATGTGGATAATTAAAATTAAAAGACATTTTTTTTTGAAAAAACTATATTTTGATATATTAACATCTTAAGAAAGAGAGTTTGATGAGAAGTAATAGATGATATCCCATCATTAATGGATCATATATACAATAATACCCTATAAATGTAATCAATACATAAAAAAGATACATTTTAAAATAGTTTTAATATAAATATTCATAAAAAATAAAGGGGAAAGAGGCTTGGAAACCCTTACCTTGATCCACAAACCACCTCATTTGAATTGAGTATTAGACCTTAAGGAAAGGGTCATTGGCTAGGTTAGATCCTAATGAATATTGAAAGGAATATTTAGAAAGGTATTTGAGAAAAATACGAAGAGAAAAGAAACCTTGATATATGTGTTTTGGAAAGGTTAAAATGATTCCTATTTTATAGGAAAAATTTAATGGAATTTTAGAAATTATTCATACTTTAAGTTCAAGAATGTAATTTTAAAATTGAAAGTGGTTAAAAAATGGAAAAGGGATGATATTATTAACCCTTTTTATATAACTTGATTCAATATAATATTTTATAAATTTTGAATCAATTTATAAATAATTTTTAACATTAAATATCCTTTAATGTCATTTTAAGGGTTATTTTTATATATTGACTTTACAAATATCTGGATAACTATGGAATTTTAATTTAAACATTTTAATCATCACTTAAATATCATTTCGATCCAAAAAATCATGTAAGACCATAATTTATTTGAATCATATCACTTTATAACACTAAATTTGACTCTTCCAATGATTCTTCTTAAGGTGTATCAAAGACTTCACCCTATCTAGACACCATATTTAAGACACCAATTTGACATTTCCAATGATGTTCAAGTACTATGTCAAAAAAATAAATATTTTCATATTTATCTTGACATAAATATTAATTTACATATATTAAATCATTTTTATATAATATTTTTAGTATATTATCATATAAGAGAATATTTATAAGTTTAAAAAAAATTATATCTTATATATATCATGATGATGTCATTAAATATGTGATATTTAAAAAACCTATTATTTTTACTATTATCCAAAAAACCAGTTTTCATAAAAAAATACCAAAAACTCACCATAAGATAATGTAGACATGGTGAACTATAAAATAATTTCAATTTTATCAAAGTCAAACTCTATAATTTATAAATTTAAATTTTAAATAAAACCATATAATACATTGAAAAATAATTTATTTTGAATAAAAACTATTCTTTTTCTCAAATAAAAAACCATATTATTATTTCATACAATGATAAATTTATTTTTAAAACTACCATAATAATTAATATTAATATAAATATATAAAACTAAAATAAATTTTCATTTAAAAAATATCTAATAATTAAATAATTATTTATATAGATAAAAATAAAAAATAGTTTAAGGAAACATATTTGACCATTAAATAAAACTTATTTGTTGTCATGACGTAAACATAGTAATTTTAAATATATAATTGATATCAAATTTATTATATGATATATTTTGATGAATATATATATATATGTATGTTTAAATTAAATATATAAATTTATAATCTTGAATATTAATAATTCATATTATGAAAATGCCCTAGCTATTACAAACTGAGTCTCATATCAAACAACATAATCATATAACAAACCAATCATAAAAAAATATACTACAAAATACACATATTACAATACATTAAATACAATAATACATTCCAAATAAATAAACATCACTCACACAGATCGACATGGGTGTGCTTCTTTTACAACTCTATTAATACTTTTCATTAGGTTGGTTTACTCTTACATAACCAATTTTAACACTTTCCTAATAGAATTCAAGGCTACCTTCATGATATCCCTATATTTATATTTTTTCCATAATCAATAGATAATTTAGGGAACCTATCAAGGTCCATTACATTACAAATAGTTAAGGATACCATTCAAAATTTCTTTTTTTTGGCTTCCATATCACTTTAGTCACAAGCATAGTCATCAGTGACAAAAAAATCAAGAAAAACACATAAAAGACCTCACATGGACCTAAAAATTATTATTATATTCATTTGATACTATAAAACCTCATGTGGTTTAATATCAGAACATCTAAACATGCCTGATAATTCACGTACATCACAACACACATGCAGAATCATATAAACTAGTAGGAAAGCTTAGGGACCACCTACATCGATATAGTATAATCCCAATCAATAAATATCTCTAAGTTATTAAATTTCAATCATAAGTGATCCCTAATATAGATAAAACCTCGCTGAATAGGGATTTTAGAAGAAAAATATAGAAACAATAAGAAACACCAAGAATAAGTAGAGGAGAGTTGATGGGTTCACCACTAGAAATCTCATGAAAGATGGAACCTCAAACTGGTGCTAAAATGATAGAGATATACCATTTGGAAGATGGATAAAATGAGAGGATGTGTATACAGGTCATGAAGTATGCTAAGGGAAAAAAGGTAACTTATATTATAATATTAACCATTTAATTAAATTATAAAAAAATATACATAATGAGGGTCCATTTTGGAATAAACATATGGGTTATGATGCAACAACCCAATCTAGGGCATTTGTTTAGAATGACCCATTTGGTACATGGAACAACACCCCTTTTCCATGGAAAAACCAAAAAGTCATAGTCACCCTTTTGTGTTTTGATCCATGTATTTCTGGTGAAACCCCTTAAGTTATAGCATGATACCTTCCCTCAAGAACCCCTCATGGAAAAATTACTTTATAAATAGAATGATCTACCATCCACGAAAAACCTTCACCCTAATAAAACCAGACTACAACACATTGACTGCTCCCATTGTTAAATCACTCCCAAACTCACCCAACATATCATATTTACCAAAATCCATCCAAATTCAATAAAAATTTAAACATTCACATACCTTGACATATGAAGGGCATTACAACCTCCCAACCAAATAACAACCCATCCTCAAGATACGTCATCAAGAATCATTGGTGAAAATTTTGGCCAATGTTATCACTTATTTACCTCTCCCTCCCATGTATCCTCCTAGATAGGCATGTGGTTCCACTACCCACATACCAGAGGCACCATATTCCCATCAAGGATATTTTAACTTCAGTCCACTATACACACTATTCAACCTTTAAATAATGAATCAGAATCTATCCCAATATCGCCAATGATTTTCATGCATGAAAGATCAAGGTGATATATCTAAAGCTGAGATATGTGGAATATTTCATGGTTCGTATGAAATCTTTGAGGAAGTTCTAATTGGTATGCCATTATATTGATATCTACCACCTCAAATGACCCCAGGAACCTGGGAATGAACCTACCTTGACTATATATCCATTGGTGTCCCAATCTCGGAGACACTCTAAAAGATACCTAGTTCCCCATGTCAAACTCTAAAAGATGGAGTCATCGATCAACATATGATTTCTTCTTACTTTGAGTGGCCACTACCCATTTATGGATCAACCTAATATGATATAATGTCACTTATATGAGACTCATTAAAATAATAGAAAAATATCATACCTCTATCTAACAAAAAGATGACCAAAATTTCCTTCTATATAAGGTTTCAATGGGTCTCATCAGGATCGTTTCTTGAAAACTATTGTTATAGGTAAACTCCTCCAAGGACACATGACTCTCCTGAGATCCATAAAAATCGTGTAAATATCATCTAATTTTTTAATTTTGTTGATGTAAAGTGTTTTTAGTTTAAATTGTTTGTTTTTCATCTTTTTGTTTTATACTTTTTGTAAATAAATTGTTTTAATTTGTTTTTTATTTTACTATGATTATTCTACTTTTCCTACAGTGATTGGGTGTTATTGATGATGTTGATGGGCTACCATTATTTTTATTCGGTGTTGTTGGGTTTTTTTATACAACAAAAATATCGGAAAAAATGTTTAGTATATGGAAATTAATTTATATAATTATCTCATATAAAATACATGATAACCCATATATGATGATTAATATATATAACTGTCAAATATAGAATATTTTATACATTATATACTTAGTCAATATATGATGGTTCTAATAATAGTCAAATTACATATACACGACATCTATATGCATGATGTATTATAACCATTATAAATAATAATGAAAAATGTTATATATACACATTTTCTAGTAGTGTGTATTTATTTAATAAAAATTTATGAACAAATGAATGTAGGTAGTTCCAAAAAATACCATTCAATGATTCACAAACCATATATAATTTTATGATTATATTTATCCATAAATATATTCAAAAATTTGATTTATTTTCCAACCCCACTAAAAATATTCTTTTTATATTTACTAATTTTAATAACATTCAAATTTTCTAAATACAGTAATTATAATTAAATTAATTTTAATTTAAATATTTTGTTAATCATTCAGAAGGTTAAATTTATGAATTTTTAATTAATTTTATTATTTATTTTTGAATTATGTATTCTTAAATTTTTGTTATATATATATATATATTGATTATGAAGGCATTTTTTTATCACATGATAGTATATATAAAAATTGGGTGAGTATTTTTAAAAAATCATGGAGGAATAGATCCAGTCACTACTCCAAAATTGGCTTAGTTCTAGATGTATCATCAATCTTGAATAATCATTTAGTATGTATGCTATGGATTAGATCTATTTCTTGTGAAAGATATCAAATACATGTATCATTTCCAATTAACCAATTTCTAAATGCAAGAGTAGATCCCAAGGAGATACCAATTCTTCTCCTCCAATTCTTGTCTCTGTCTCATACTCTCTGTCTCACCTCCAAACCTCTTCTGAGCATCCCTATACTACCTCAGTATCGATTACCCCACTGCCTATATTCCACCATACCCCATAGAGTATCTATACACCCCTTATATATATATATATATATATATATATATATATATATATATATATATCCCTCTCTTAACTCCTAAATACACTGACATTCAGATTCCATTTTTGAAAGATTTTTAGGGTTTTGTATTGTTGGATTGACAACACTTCTTTCCTACTCTCATGCGATGACTTCCCCTTTAAAAAAATTTCTTCTACATATTGTCTAAATTTCTTCACCCAGAACACTTTTAGGGCTTAATAAATTAAAAATAAACTAATAAACCCTATATTTACCTTCATCAAACTAAAAATATGTTTATATATCCGAGGAAAAATTTTGATAACTCAGTTGATTTGCACAACCTGAGTTGAGTTTCTTTTCTTCATTTACCATAACTGCTCCCACTGTATATGGATTCAATTTCTGGAAAAGAGACATGGGTTTCAAATTTTGATATTTTCTTCATCAATTTAATCTAATTATTTACATAAAAAAGATTAAATATTTCTCACCCAATTTAATCACATCACATGAAAGAATTAGTTTATGCTTTGTGAGTTTTATATTATAGGTAGCTTCATTAATTTATTTCAGGTGATTATTCAGGTTACCACTATATATATTTCTACTGGTAATAATTCACTTTATACCAAGCCTAAACTGTCATAGCTTCAATAAGTTTCCCAAATCATAGAGTCTTGTAGGTACTGGCTTCTGATTTCCAATAAGTTGTATTTTTTCCAAAAAATATCTTAATGTTAGTTTCTGTATCTATGAAGATGTATTTTATTTTATTATTATTTTTGAATTTTTCAATTCATTATAATAATTTTTTTGTCACTTGTTAAACATGTAATAATTTCTACATTTTAAACTAATGTTTGTTTTTTTATTTTCACTGATAGATGCATCACTTGGGTAGTCATTTTTTGGCATTTTCCATTGTAATTTCTTACACCTATTAATCATGTCATACATTTTACATTTTTAAACATATGTTTTATGTATTTTTCATCCCCTCTCACAAAACTATAAGAGATATTCTATAGGAATGTTTTGCATTACACTTATCTTATAAGTATTTGGTTCCTTTTGAATAAATCTAGTTGGAATAAATTTTTCAAATGTTCCTACATTATCAAAATTATTTTCATGTAAAATCAATTTCAATGTTTTTCAATATATAATGGATGTTAAATTAGTATGATTAATATTTCATGTGTTTCTAATGTTTTAATGTATTTTATCACTTATAGATTGTTATCGTCATAGGACAATAATCATCTATACAATATGTTTTTTTTTGGATTACAGCATATGAGGAAATATTACATAACGAAGAATCTAGTATTATTGAGAGACAAGTACTTTATTTTTATTTTTTTTGATTTTTTTATTATTTATAGTAATTTTCACTTGTTATTAATGGAATACTTTATACATTTTCAAACCATTGTTTTATTTTCTGTTGGAAGAGACAAATGCATTACTTGGGTAGCCATTTGTTTTTGGAATTTTCCATCGTAATTTCCTACACTTTATAAGAATGTCATAATTTTTAAATTTTCAAAACCTTGTTTTAATATTTTTTGTATCCCCCCATAAAAATACAAAATACATTCTATAGGTGTGATTTATATTATGTTTCTCTTTCGAAAGACTGGTTTCTTACTAATGAAGCCATTTGGAATAAATTCTATAAATTTTATTTTATTATTAACATTTTTTCATATTAAATATATTATAATTTTTTCTATATGTGATGGATGTTAAATTAGTATGGTTAACATTTCATGTATTTCCAAAAAATTTATAGTATTTAAGCACTGCTATCTTCTTATCTATAAGAAAATACCCATTATAACTGTTTTACTTAAAAATGTAGGTTGTACTTCAAAAATGTTATTTTCTTCATTTCCGTTATTTTCTAAAAAATGATAAATTCGTACAACATGTGATTTTTTGGAATATAGGACATATGAGAAAATATGAAACAATGAAGAACCTATGTTTATTGAGACATGGTTATTTTATTTTATTATTATTTTTTGTATTTTTTCATTCTTCATAGTCATTTTTTGTACCAATTATACATGTAATATTTTCTACATTTTCAAACTAATGTTTTTTTCTATTTGTTGTGAAAAAATAATAACTTTTGCATTAATTTTTTTTATTTTCAAAATTTCCATTGTAATCTCTTTCACCTATTAAGCATGTCTTACCTTTTACATTTTCAAACTTATATTATTTTGTTGTTTTAAGTAGTGGGTCCATCACATGGGCATGTGGTCTGTTGAGAATTATAATTAAAGATACATGAGGTGTGCCTACAAGGTAATGATAAAATACTTTTATTTAATTTATAATTTATGTTTTTACCTTGTTTTATGATTTATAGACAGGATTTCAAAAGTGTAACGATGAAATGTACTTTTTGGTGTAAATTTATATAGTCCACCAAAACCCTGTTGTATTTTTTTGTTTACTGAATGATTGTTTTTCATTAAATGGTTTTTGGAATTTTAGGAACAATAGAGGATATGGTGATAATTTTAAAAATTTTACTCTATAGATAATTTAAAAATATAGTTAATAGTTTTTATACACACAATGTGTAATATATGACTAGTGCCACTATTTGGAATGTTTTCACTAAATAATTATATGGTTAGTTTAGTTTTATTTTATATTTCATTTTTATACTGTTATTTTGGTATTACCTATCAATTAGTTATTCATTGATCATATTTTTTTCATGTCATTGAATTATTTCTATACAAAATAATGTAACAAAATAAAGTATAAAAATAATTTCAAAATTCAACCATTATATTTCAACTGCATTTTAAGGACTTGTTTGACAACATTGACATTATTTACAATTGTAACCAGTTTTGTTATTTAAATTCTATAAAATTAAATTAATTTAAACCTATTGAATATATAAAATAACTAGGATTTATTTATTTTATATATGTTAATTTTTTTTAATAAGTACACCGAAAAAACTCTCATTAATTAGAAACAATTTTTTATTAGTTGTATTGTTTTAATTTTTGGTATTCATTAACATTTAACTATATTTTCAGATTATATATAAATATATATTTTTTAAAATATATTCACATTATTTTATAATTATAATTATTGTAGTTTTCCCGTGTGATATAAAATTAAAACAAAAAATGAATCATATGGTCTGATTTCCTAACACTATATGCGGGATGATGTTTGTGAAGCATTTAATGGTTTGGTTATTTGATTTCTAATATTCTAATGATTTTATTTTCATTATATAATATTTTTCATAGATTTTCTATTATAATTTATCTATGGTGTTATTTATGGTTCATTGAGGTTAGTAATGTTATAATTACATTTTTTATCAATTTATCGATCAAGGATTTCAATAAGAATTTGTTTTAAATTTATTAACATTTAGTTTCTTATTAAATTTTTACATATGTGAACTCATATTCTTCATTTATGAAATGATATGTCATACTATTGAAATTTTTGTTTTATGTATAGTGAAATGCATATGATCAAATATTGAAAGGTAGTGATCAATTATCCCATATTATAAAAATAATAGTGTAACAATTCTCTTACTTAGTTTTAATAATTGAAATTAATTTTTTTTATAAACTCACTTATTATTTTTATGACTAAATATTTAATGACATAGACTATATTTTAGTAATTTTGATGAAGCTTTTGGAATATTTGCAATTAAAATTTCTAAAATATAGTCACTAGGTATGTAACTTTCAACCCTATCACTAAGTATGTTAATATTTATTTCAAATTTATATTTTACTATCAATCATCCTTGAAACAGTTTTTCAAGAATTTGGCATTGATAATGAAACAAGCCCATATATGGCCTCTATCACTTTTCTGATAATGTAGGCTCTTCAGACTAATTAATATGGGAAGTCTATGTAGTACATAGATTATTTCATGAATATATTTTTTCATATGAATAACATCTATTTAAATTTATATTTAAAAAAATCATGATATACAAAAAATATATTTTATTTTTCACTATTTTAGAATGGATTTAGTTTTAAATTATTCAACTAGAAATTGAAATTTCTCATTCAAAACATGCAATGTATATATATGATGGAAAAATAGTTTTTCCATTTTTTTCTTATGCATTATTCATATATTGATTTGAAAATTTTCATATTATGTTTTTGGTTATAGAATTTTAAAATTATTAGTAAATATACAATACGAATTGATTTAAATTCTTTATAATGACCACACGAGGTCCTGGACTTGATCCCATGACCTCACCCCAAACCCTACCCACCCCTGCAACCCCAGCCGTGTTAGGACCTGCAATAGAAGTATCTTCTAGAAAGGGAATATAATTCATTGTAGAATGATAAATATAGATGGATACAACCTTGTGTAACAAGAAGCTGTTAATCCCTATGTGAGAGGAAAATCGGGAGGCTATGCTTATTAAATAGAGGGAGAGTGCTTTTAGATCCTCTCAAGTATAATACTCCTATACTTCTCTCCCATATATTCTATCTTCTCAATTTATTTATTCTCCTTCTAATAATCATTGTAATTATGATTTGCATACTGAAATACATAAAAAAGAGTCTGTTCTCAGTAGCCTGTGCATGTGAGGGGTTCTACACTTGGTCTAAAATGTCGTTACTACCTCTTTGATCAAAGGATGCACATTGATGGAATTTACCTCATTAGTATAGAGAGAAGTAATAGAATGAGGGTCCAAACTGATGTTGGATTTCATCTTGATCAAAATACCCATGCCTTGCAATAATTTTATATGGACGAGACACGTATTAAAGTCTTGACTCTCCTGAAGTAGGCACACTGATCATGGGGAATCAATGGGATAACTTGGAGATGCAGCATGACCATATCATGTGAGATAAGAAATGGGAATGATGCTGCAAGGAGGAATCTATCATCTGAAAGGTACTTATGATATGTATGGGTCGCTGAGTGGAGAGACTTTAACAAGAGGAGGGGATAAAACACTATGAGGTTGAGCGACTTATCTTAAATATAGGGAAGACTGAAAAACACAAAGTGGCACAAGATAAAATAGAGTTTTTAGGGAAGAATCTTGTTTTAGAGGTAAATAAAATTTAAAACGGGTGGAGTAAGTATCCTACTCTTTCAAATACAGGGTAATGCACATTCTACAGCGATGGAAGAAGTTAGGTCCAAAATTGAAGAAAATGACCAACTACAGCCCAAGGTGGCTTTCCATCCGTTAGTGTTATAGCTTTCTCATGTATAGTCAGGTGCGATGACAAGGATGATGGGGATGAGGAACAATGATGCAACTGACGTTGAATTGGTGCATAGTGAGTTTCCTAAACTAGAAACAACAGATTCTTTACTAACACTAGTTCTGGAAGAGGTTGACATGTATTTGAACCAAGGTGACAGTAAAGAGTCACAAAAGTGGCTAAAAATTTAGACGTCTATGGTATCTATCCTGGACATGAATTTGGAAGAAAATGCGGCTACAAACGAGGATGAAGAACCATGTACACAATGTTCACCGAAATCCAATGGGCGACTACCAGTGTTCATGGATGTGATGTCAGTGTAACAATAACATCCACCTCTATTTTCACTCACTACTATTAAGATCAACGCACTGATAGGGGTGAAAGATGGTTGTCTAATGTTGGATATGGTAGAGACCAACATGCGATTGGGTAGGGGATACATTAATTTCTCGATAGTTGTGATTGAGAGTGATGAATATCACATAAATTGTGGGAATAAGAAGTGAATCTTCAATTCCAAATAAAATTAAATCCACATGTGGATTAGATGAGGTTTTATTTTTGAAGGTCGTAGAAAACTCCACGGAATTTGTAGCAACCGCCAAAGACAACTACTTGGGTTAGTTCCTTACATAGTTTTTGGTGGTTCTAAACTGTGGAAGTGGTAGGGTTATAACTGGTAGATATACCTAGGTATACCTGTCGGATACTAAATGGTTTCTAGAATTATATTGAAATTTTCCTTTTGATAGAGGCATGGGTGAATGGGAGTCACTTCAAACAATTCAAGTCGGTAAGTTTCTTTTTTCAGAGGTGATTCTGCTATTCCTATAACTTGTGCAGCCCATGAAACATGGTGTGATATCATTCCTTGATATCATAGTGATTTACAAGTGAAACCTTCTCCCCTTTCCTTTGAATTGTTTCCATCATCATATGCATGCTCCTTGTGTATCTACTTGATGTTTCTACAGTTAAAATGTAAGTTTCCAATATTGTTTTCCATCAAATCCACTTACCTCATGAGCATCTTCCCAATCACCACAATGTTGTAGCATCCCTCATTTTTAATCATATTTCCATGATACTCCATGTGTGTAGTAGGATAATGGTTAGTAATAAATAATAATAGTGGTGCAAACTTTTCATTTGTGTGATGCGGTGCCTCTAGAATATTATACGAGAGAGGCAAAATCACCTCCTCCATTTCCATCCTATGGTCTAGTCAGTGAGCCTATCTAGTTATGATTTTTTATAATTCCTCTTCATATTCCTAGTGGTGTTCCCATTTTTGATCCCATTTTTTTGGTTTTTAGTAGTTTATCATTGAGCCTTCAAATTTTATAAAGTGTTTTGTCCATCTCTAGGGGCCTGTAGTAACTCTGGTTTAAAATTTGGGGCACAACTTTCTACCTCTCATTTTTCTGGTCCCCTATAACGGGGTACAACACAAATCCTTCCAAAAAACATTTCTAGGTGTGATTATTTGTATAATTATTAACTGGAATAGTGTGTTCTATCATACCAGTGTGACCAAGGAGTGCGCATCTCTTATGGGTGGAATGGATAAATCTTATGGTGCACATGCCACATCTGGCCAAGCGCAACAGTGAACCATTATTCATCAAAGGGAATTAACAAAAAATTTTGTAGTGATACTACTATGAAATGGAGGATCCAATGTGCATATACAATGCTTACCTATTATGTATGATTCATCTTCTATGGAAGGAATCATTAGTTCACAACGGAAGAGCACACCAGAGCTGAATGGAGGGGGATGATGCACATCGGTAGGTCAAAAAAAAATTTAGGACCCACACCGATAGTTACTGATAAAGCTACTATTTTAAACATTTTATATTTTAATTAAATGTTATCAATCACACCATAATGTTATTTAATGATAAATTTTCAAATTTTTAGGTTTTATTAATAATTTGAGCTTAATTGAAAAAATTGTCTAATTTTGGATTTTAACTATTTAAATTTTATTATGTATTTTGGCCATACATTTTTATAAAATAAATAAAATTATGAAATTACTTTTTCTAGTCTCCCATAAATCTTAGTATTCAATTAATTTAATTGGAAGTAGATCTGAATCCATCATTTTAAGGCCCAAAACAAGCTCACAATCCATGCCTCGAAATCTATGCACAGATCTGGACACTTTTGAAGATGGGCCCATATCTCACAAAGTAAAAGAAAATGTGATCTAGAATTATATAGGAAAAAAGATAAGAAGTTGGGGAACATTTTTATTAACCATTTTCCTACCTTATTAAGCCACATTTAAGGTCATAATGGAATGGAAAAGTGGATCTTTGGAATTCAAATAGTCACCTAGACAGATTAATTTCTTGGAGTAAAACAACCATAACTCCATCAATATTTTTCCAATAAAGTTGTAATTTTGTGGGATAACTTGCAAGAAATATTATAAAAATGGTTATGAATAATTTATTTTCCAATTAATCCATTTAATGATGATACCATGTGTAAAGGTTCAGATAAAATAATTGGAGTTGAAATTTTTACTCCCTCACTCTATAAAAATGTTTCGCCTCTTCATTTTAAGTGGTTGCAAACTTGAGGGGAAACCTTTGTTTTCCAATTTTAGTTGTTTTTTAGTATTTTAAATTATTTAATATCAGTATATAAAAATATATTAATTTTATTCATATATACTTCTTCCATTTATTTTATTGTATATGTTATCCCATTATGTTCCCTTCTCAACTCCACTAAAAATGAAGAACTAACCTTAGTGATTTTTTGAAGGAGGGAATGTTGTTCTGATTGCATTTAATGTTCTTTAATTTATTTTATTTATTCAATTATAGTAATTTTGGGTGTTTATATTTATTATGGTGAGAAATCTCCCCATATTCTCTTCCATCATATTCTTTTTCTCATTTATCAATAATCCTTCCCTTCACTATTTATGTATGGAATATGATGAAGCATGACATTGATTGTGAATGTTTTGGAAGAGGTATCCTAGATGATGTTTGGAAGATTTTTTTTCATATTATTCGGTCTCAGTATGGGGTAATCACATTTAAAACAAGAAGGTGAGGTGTGATAGGTCTTGATCACCTTATTGAATTGAAAATTGAGAACTCTTTTTCAACAGTTACTCTATGAAAAAATGGGTTTTATATAATATGATAAAAATAGTAATATAATTAATGATGTTAAAATAAGAACAATAAGAAATTATATGTATAAAAAGACATGAGCTTCAATAACACACTCCCATAAAAGACTTATGGTAATAGTCCCAATCCAAGTGGTTTATTCTTCAACAGAATAATCCCTCCCTTTTCTCTCATCACCCCACTCCATAATATAGCTAAGTTCACCCTCCCAGGTGTCCAATAACCCCACTAACAACCTTTATTGATTTTTACCTTTTTACCCTTTATAGAATTTACTTTTCGACGGTGTGTTGTATAGGTCTATCCCTATCTGGAATTGTGTTTATCAAGCCACCTCAGGGGGGATTCAATAGGTTCATCTGGATATATATTTTATTTTCTCAGAAATATAATTTTGCTTTCGGAAATTATTTTTTGGTTTTTTTTTCTACTTATTATCACCTAATCATATCATCTAAAGAGTCAATTTTTTGATCCTTTAAGAAGAGATAAAGAGATAAAAACATGGAAATAAAATAACATCCTAATATAGTAGTTATTATTCCTTTATTATTGTTTTCATCCTATATTAGTTTTTTATCTAAATATTTCACCTTTGGTAGTTTAGGAAGGAGTGTTTTTTTCCATTATGTCATCAAGTGAATTAAGACTAATTATATTTTTTTATAGGTATGACAAAGAATATTCAATATATTTGGTTATAGAAATCACAAATAATATTCCTATTTGGTAATAGGTATGACGAACAAGATTCTATATATAATTGTATTTATAATTGTTGTCTTTATTTTTTCTATTATTCTTTTCACTTTTGAACTTATGTTTTTATTATTCTAAAAATTCATGTATGAAAGATGATTATTTATGGGTAAGAATATTCTACAGTATACCTAAATTACGAAGTTAGGTTGGATAGATCCATATTATGCATGACCAATTGTCACCTATCAACTATTTAAAGTTCTTGTGCTTTTCTAATGTGTGTAGTGTCAATTAGGTTGAATCCTTCACGATGGTACTATTTCTAGAGTCGATAGTTTTTGATTTATTTGTCTTTTTAATGGGGGGAGGGGGGGTTGTAGAGATTAATTAATTGATTGATGTATGATTTTTAATTGTGAAAAATTGATAAATATTGGGGTGAGTTCATTATTGGGGATTTAAGATTATGATATCCTTGAGAATTGCTTTATATTTCATTAAATTAACACCCATTTTACAAGATGATTTTCATCATAATTCACAAATGTTGAGCCTTTAATCCAAGTCATAACATACCTAGGTTTCCAAAATAAATCAATTATTATTTATGGTAGTGTATTTATGGTTCCAATAATCCATGTAATCCACACATTAAACAAAAATTGTGATTAATCCATGACATTTTAAGTCAAACATACATAATTATAACCTAAATAATATTCAACGACCAAAATATTTCAATCACTTAACATCCCCAAATTTTGACTTACCCTAATGTATGATTTACTCAACCACTGATATGGTTATTAATATGGTTTATGATTTTTATGGTGATAATTTAAAATATAAGAAAAATAACAAGACAAGAAAAGAGTAGTGCACCGAACACACACACGAAACATGAAGAGAAGTAAAACACATGCTTTTAATTGAATAAGAAAGTGAAAGAATGGAATGGTTTAAAAATTGATTTATTTATTTTAAGAAAATTAATATTACACAATAAAAGGAATATGAGGATAAGAGATAACTAAGAATAGACACACATTAAAACAAAATTACAATACAAACACTTATGAAATTACAAATGAAAAAGAACACAAAAGTAAATCAAATGAAATCATGGAGGAAAGGAATATCAATTAGAAACTTGAATTTTGAAGATCCTACAAATAATTTTTATGGGCCTTGGTCATGAATATATATCCTTTTAAGATCTTAAATGCTAACTCCTTTCAAGAAGAATAGGGGGGTGTATTTATAGCCCAAGGTGGTGGACTATTTTTATTCCAAAACTACCATTCAACTTGGATAAAAAATATTGAACATTTAGATATCATAATATCGAGGTATATTATTCATAAAAGTTTTCTATAAAGATGTGGTAAATTCACCCTAAAATTTTTTGTAGCCACTGAAATTTTAGAGCCAATGTTATGGTTGTTTTGGTGAACCATGTGCTGATGTCTGTTTTTGTGTTGATTTTTTTCATTGGTCTAAATGTGAATAAATTTAGGATAGGAAGATTCCATAAAATCCAAAAAAATAACTTCTAAAACAATGAGGAATTAAATTTTGAATTTCACATGACAAAATATTAGCTCAAATATTCAATTGAATTTGGAAAAAAGTCAATAAATGTGGGTTGTTTTTAATTTCTGGATAGAATAGTGGGATATAATTAAAAGCATTATTTGGGTCCATTTTTTGTTGTGGATTTAGGAATTAATTTTTTTATCCATGACATGTTATAATATTGAATAATATAATCTTAAATTTCATTAAATTTTGGATTCTTTATTGACTCCATAAATTCTATCTTCACAAATGGTCCAGTTTTCTGCATAGATTTGGCAGGCCTTCTTGTGTGGTCAATGTAACCATTTAGATGGATGAATTGACCCAATATCCAGTTGAATTATTTGTATAAAATTAAATTATGAACTATAAAAAATAAGAATCACACAATTAGGATTATTATATATAAATTTATGCTCAAAACATTAAACTATAGTGTAATTTTAATTAATTTGAACCATACTCACAAATTATATTTAATATTAAAACATGTGTATCTCACACCAATTACACACTTTTCCTTGAAAAATAATAGAATTATTAGATAAAAGGTTTTGAATAAATTAATAACATATACTCCCCCAAAATTATACTTGTGAATGTCCTCATGTACATAAAATATAAAAACAAAACTATATAATTTTCACTCACAAAAAAATATAATTTTTTTTGTTTTCACCAATCAGGGGTGTCTAGAATAGTTCGATCATCCATAAATAATTCCACTACAATTTTTCATAGAAATAATTTTTCAAAAATAATTCATTTTTTTTTTCTAAATTTTAATTGGAAAACATGGGCAATCAGAACTCACTACTCTCAAGATGATAAATATTTATTTACGGAGGTTCCCTCAATCACTAACCAAAAGTGAAAATATTAGAGTTTGATAGAGATATAAACTTACATTACCTATTATAAGGTTCACATGAATCAAGATACCTTTTTAGGAACATTTTAGTGGTAATGGGATGGGAGCAATATAATGTTCAAAAGAGAGTAAATAAGGGGTAAAACGACAACATGGAAAAAGTAAAGCATGCCTTTTTTGAAATGAGATATGGAAGGAAATGGAAAAATATATTTACAAGGGAATTAATTTTTTAAGGTAGACAAGAGATGGATAAAATTATAAGGGGATGAAATAATAATTTTTTTTAAAAATATAAAACTTCTCCCAAAGACACAATAATAAATGATGAAGGTGTTCTTTTTTCCCTTTTCCCTTTTTTAGAAGTTGAACATTGAAAAAATCACACACTCATCTACAAACCCTTATTTTATCTCCTAAAAAAACTAATTATAATATTTATAATAATATCAAGGGTTAATGAAGTTCTTTTTTACCTACATAAAACATAAACCATTATTTTTTTCTTTTTCATTCTTTTTTCATTTTTTTTATTTTTTTTCATTTTTTTTCATTTTTTTAACACATTTAAATAACATGTATATAATTACATAAACATTAATCTATTACCATAACTTATCAAATGAAAACATCTCCCACACACTTAAATATATGCCTACCCTCAAGCATATGAGGACACGTTAAAAATCAAGGAAATGGTTCCCAAAATGAAATCTATTCCCCCACAGTTAAATTTGAATAAATTATTCAAAGTAATTCTATGTAGATGTTTGGTGTAATAAAGTTTTGGGCCTGTAATATAGAAAAAATGGTTTTAATAGGATTTAAGGGGCTTTTAAAATGTGGTCAATGTCAGGGAAATGTGAGGTTACTGGTCTATTGTGATTCTTATGTGATTCAAAAAATGCCTCTATCATATTAATGTACACTAAGGTAGAAAATTCAGCTCAAAGGTATCAAAAATAAAGACTCAAAATTGGGGGGGGGGGTGAAAACACACAATATGGAAATATGGACATAGGTTAACTTTTCATGAAATATGAAGTTATTCCTCATGGGGTGGATGAAAATATATTCCAAATAAAAAATTGACGGTTAAAAATTTATTGGTCTTCAAAAAAAAATATTTTTCCAAATTTATAATGAAATTAAAAAAATTTTGAGATCAAAACATGTCATTGGACTCCCCAAAAAGGTTAGAAAAATTTAAAATTTAATGGTGAGTAATTATGACTTTTTTTTAAATTTTTTGTATTTTTGTATTCTTTGTATTTTTTTATTTTTTTATTAAAATAAACACCCATAACAAAAGAAAAAAGGGATAAAAATGTTTTTATAAAGAAAGAAGTTAAAAAAATGAGAATGATAGAGGAATAATATAAAGAGAGAGAGATTGATATAAAGAGAAAGAGGTGTCCCTCATTTGGATTTGGTGGGTCACCATCTCCATCTAGTGGTGGGTCTACTATAATAGTTGGGGATCTGATGGAAGTTTATGTGGTTCCTAGTATGTGTATCCTATCATGGTGATGCTTTAAATTATGTTCATTAACTATTAATATACTTTTTGAATATGGGCATTGTATTTTCACAACACTAAATGGTTAAACATTAGTAATAATAAAAGGACCTTCCCAACGAGAATTATGATTACTTTGGTGAAACCTAAATTAAGAGTTGAAGAGAATTACCTTTTCAACTTCACAGACTACATTTCATAGGATGTATTTTTCAGGGAGTACCTTAGCATTTTCTTTGTAGATAATCAAATTATCATAAGAATCTAGTCGAAGCACCTCTGATTCATTCAATTGTAGTAATCTCTCTTCACTAGATTTTTCAAAATCAAAATTTCCAGTTTTAACAGCCAAAAATGGATTATGTAGGATTCCAATTGGTAAATGACACACTACCAAAAACTAGCCTAAATGAAGACATACATATGGGTTTTTTATAGGTAGTTTGATAATACCAAAACACTTCACCAAGTCATTCAAGCCAGTCTTTTCATATGAGATTAACAATTCTAACGAGATCCCTTTTCACTTATATATTGGAATGTTCATCCATGCCATTATTTTGGGGGTGATATGTAGTTGATGTTTTATATACTACTCCATTATTTTTTAAAATAGATTCTATGGTTCAATTATAGAAATGGATTCTTAATTTACTTATGAAGGCACGTGAAGTTCTAAATTGATGGAAGATATTTGTTTTTAAAAACTCACTAACAGTATGTGAATCATCCTTTCTAGTATCTTCGAAAATGAATCTCCTATAAACATAATCATATATAAGGATAATGTATGAGAATCAATTAGAAGGGTGGAATGGTCCCATGAAATCAATTCCCCAAAAATCTAAGATCTCACATAAGATTAAAGGATTTTGGGGGATTTCATTTCTTTTTGAAATTTTTCTAAATTTTTTTCATGTGGGACATTATTGAAAGAACTCATGTGAGTGGATGAATAGTTAATTCCAAAATAATCCGGAGTTAAGGATCTTTAGGGAGGTCTTTTGTGTTCCAAAGAGGCCACATACAGGAATTGAGTGGAAGAATTATAAGATAGAGGAATTTTAATCATCATCAAAACATCTTCAAATTACCAAGTTAACCCTAGTTTTTCAAAGTTCATTTTATCCTAGAAATATAATTTTGAATCACTTTTCAGCTTGAATTTTTTTATTTTTTATTTTTTTATGAAAAAACACCATCAACCATGTGATTTAAAATAGGGTAATACAATGGTAACATTGGAGTGAGATATGATAGGCGTTAAGATGAAAATTTAGGATCAATTATTTCAAAATGAGATGAATTAGAAATTATACTCAGGTGATCAGATATTGGATTTTCTTTTCCAAGTTGATCTTTAATCACAATGTCAGAATCTTAGAGCATTAAGATCCATCTTATTAGAATCGGTTTGAAATAAAATTTCTTAAGTAATAACATTAAAGATTAATGGCCTGTAAAAATAATGGTTTTGGAACCTAAGAGATCGGGTTAGAATTTATCCAAGGAAAAAACCACAGTTAAAATATCTATTTTTAGTCACAGTGTAGTGAGATTGAGTTTCATCCAATGTTTTTGAGGCATAATATATGACATGAGGAATCATTTATCTTATTTGACTAAGAACAACCCTAATGGACCTATTAGAATCATCACATATCAATTCAAAGTGTAAGGACCAATCTGGGGGTTGTATTATTGAGTAATATGTAATAATAACTTTGAGTTAAATTAAGGCTCTCTTGAAAGCCTATTCAAAATGGAATGTAACATCATTTTTGAGTAGCAGAGTGAGTGGGAGGGTAATCCTACTGAATTTATGGTTGAATCTTCAATATAAATTGACATGACCAAGGAATTAAAGGATGCGCCAAACTAATGTGGGTTTAAGAAGTGATTGGATCACCTCAATTTTGGAAGGATTGACTTGAATACCCTCTTATTAAATTATATTCCTTAAAACAATCCCATTAGTAACCATGGAGTGACATTTTTTCTAATTCAACACAAGGTAACATTTGACACACTTTTGTAGGACCAGAGAGAGTGAATAAAAACAGGATTCAAATGACTCACCATAAATGGTGAATTCATCCATGAAGACCTCTATGAAATGATTAATGAGTTCAGAAAATATACTCATCATACACCTCAAGAATGTTGTAGGATAATTTCAAAGGAAAAAGGTAATTATCCTATATGCATATGTTCCAAAGTGGCAAGTGAATGTAGTCTTTTCTTGTTCCTAAGGTGAATTTGGGATTCGGAAGTAGTCGATGTATCCATCAAGAAATCAATAATGTGACATTATGGATAAAAATTCTAGTATTTGATCAATTAAAGTAAGAGGGTAGTGATCCTTTCATGTTTTAGCATTCAATTTCCAAAAATCAATGAACACACACCATTTATTTTTTACTTGAGTTGTGGCCACCTCCCCATGTTCATTTGTAACAATTGTTATCCTACCCTTCTAATGTACCACTTGAATCAGACTAACCCATTAACTATTAGAAATTATATAGATAATAAAAGCTTAAATAATATTGGTAATATATTCTTTAAATACCTCAAGTATGAGTGTATTGAGTCTTCTTTGAGGTTTTATGAATGGTTTGGATGATTCTTCTAGATGGATGTGATACATGAAAATGGAAAGGTTGATGTTCGGTATGAAATTTGGGTTCCAACCTATAGCCTTTTTGTTTTCATCTAACACATTAACAAGTTTGGAATCCTTGTTTTCAATAAGTTAAACAAATATAATGATGAGATAAGAGTGATCATGGAAAAGGAATGTATATTTCAATTGTGTAGGAAGGGGTTTTAGATCAGTTTGATCCTTTATTTGTGGTCCAGATGACTTAGGAACATAGTAAGGGATTCTTGTTGGTTTTGATTCATTTTACTCAATATTTTCCAAGGAGGAATAGTAGATATTGGATTTTATATGAGATTCAAGAGAGTTTCAAGATCCTATAGATTGATGGAGTCTATGAATGAAAGGTCAACATCAACTTTACCATTTATGACTTAGTTAATCATGGTGAAAATTTTACAAAATCCTATCACTTTATATCATGACGAACATGATGGAATGTGGTTGAATCCACTCTCAAAAGTTTCCTTGGAAGCATGGATATAGAATTCAGAGTCATCCTATGATGGGTATCACATGGCTTGAGAAATGTTAAACTTGACCTATTGGTCACCAAATTCCATGGATAAGATTCCCACATGGAAAACAATCTTAGTTATAGCTATCATGAGGAATGGTCTTCTGAGAATTAGGGGAGATCAAGAAGAATTCATCTCACCTTCCATGTCAAATACATATAAATAAGTTGGGAAGATAAGATCATTGACTTGGACAAGGATATACACAACTATATCATCAGGGCTCACAGTGATTCAATTGTTTAAATGGATAATAACACCCATTGTGTGCAAGGGTCCTAGACCGAGGTTGGGGAAGATAGATTTGGGAATGAAATTTATTGAGGCTCCTAGGTGTATGAGTGAATCATCCAAGTTGGGACTTCCTATTTGGAATGGAAATGTAAAGGTCCCTGGATCTTCTCACTTAATGGGTATGGACTGTTGGGTTGAAACATTTTCAATGGTCCTAAGTTTTATTTTATGCGTGCAAAATCTATTAAGAAACTTTTTATACTTAGGTATTTGTTTTATTGGATCTAAAAAGGTTATGTTGACCTCAACACGTCTAAACATTTCAATCATTTTAGAATCAGGCTCAAATGGATTCTGGGCTTAGATATGGGTTTTGGAAAAGGAATTGGGTTCCTTATAGAAATGGATGGAGGTGAGGGAGTGGATTCAGGTTCTTTTTATAATTTTGTTGTTATTTTATTTTTCCAGCTCAGTATTTAAATTGGATTTAGAGGATTTATCATGAGGAATATCAATTTTATTTCTAGATCAATGTATCATTGCATTTACATTTCCATTAGGTTTGGGAAATGGTACAGTTGAGAGTTGGTAATAAGTGGGTTTTTATTGTTGACTTAGGTGGGATGCAAGTTGAAAAAATTGATTTTCAATGTTTTTAATGATATAATGGGTGAATGAGGAAAGATATTCCACAGAACATTTCCATGGTTTCTTGGAAGAAGATTCTTACCCTGAATTGGGATTTCCTCAATTTTGGTTCTTGGGAAATTAGTTTTATGGGGTTGGGAACTGGGAAGGATCACTAAGATAGTGGAATCCAGGAGGAGCAAGAAGTGGATTTATTCTTTGAAGTTATGGAACAAAGGGATAAGTTTTTTTGAAGCTACCACCACCTTGACCGTATTAGAATTGGATTTTATTTTTATGAGGTAATTGATGGGGATGAGAGATGAGATTACCATAACTCAATCCCTGGTTATAAGTAAAAGATAATTGCTTAGAATGGGTTTGGTTGGAGTTTCTAATTAACTGACTGGATAGTTGAGGGTTTGTATTTTGCTGACAATATGTTGCATTGATCTCCAATGGACTATAATAATAAGATGGATCATCATGAAGACATGGACATGTGTCATTTGGATGATCCAGTGAGTTTAATATTACATAGTTTTTAATAGGTCTAGGGAACATATGTTGTGGAGAAGATGAGGTTGGGGATTTAGTATCCACAACTAGTTGTCCTACAAGACCTGTATGTTCACTCATCCGGTATTTCATCCTATTGGGATATATGGATTGATTATCTTGGACTTATTTAACTTGATCATGTTCTTATGTAAGGAATTTATATGTCTTTTCATCAATATTTCTTATAAGATATCATGTACCTATAGGAATTTTGTAAATAAGAGAATTTCCACTTATGTCATCGATGAGAATTTGATCCATAGCCAATAAACCCTCATAGAAGTAATGGATCAAGAGTTGGTTAGGGATTTGGTGGTGTGGGAATGTTTCCAAAAGCCTTTGGAACCCCTCTAAGTATTAATTGAGTGATTCGTTGGGGAATTGACAGATACCACTTATTCCCTTTCAGATAGAAGTGGTTCGAGAAGTAGGGAAGATTTTTTCTAAAAAGAGTTTCTTCACGTCATTCCATATGTTTATAAAAGTAGGATAGAGGTAGTAAAGACATGAAATTCTATAGTCAAATAGGGATAAAGGGAATGCTCAAAGTTTTATTTGTTCCTCAAAAACCCCTTGAGGGTTCATGGTAGATCACACCAATTGAAATTCTTTGAGGTGAAGATGTGGATCCCCACCGAATAGCCCATGTAAATGAAGTTGAAGGTGAATAAAACCAGATTTGATTTCAAAATCAACCTCAATATTTAGATATTTAATAATAAGGGGTTGGTAATTCATATCAAGGGAAGAGATTTTTTTTGAGGTTTGTTCCCAAGGATTGTCCATATCTAGAATAATTGGATTGGAAATGAATGGGTCTTGATTTATTTTATTATCCCTAATGTTTCTCCCAAGTCAATGAAATTTTTTCTAAATTTTTGGGTCAAAAAATCCAATGGATTATTTGGGTGGCTATAGAGAATTAAGAGAAGTTTTGAAAGGATAAGGAATGTGAGTTTTCATTTCATTTTTTTATTTATGATTTTTATGGGAAAGAGGGTTTCCTTGGTGTTTTTTTTCAGATTTGTTTTTTTGTTTTATTTTATTTTTATTTTTTTTAAAATAAAAAATAACTAAATACTAGTTACCCTATACATGAAAATGATACCATTTGAAGTGTGACTAATTTTATCCTATCAACCATTAAAATTTTTGGTGCTCTGATAATGTGTATAATGACAGTCGAGTCAAATCCTTAGTGATGATACTATTACAGGAGTCAATTTTTTTTATATATTTATCTTTTGGATGGGGGGGTATTTACAGAGCTTAATTAAATTAATTGATGGATGATGTTTGATTTTAACAACATGATAAATACTTAGGATAGTCTATTATAGGATATTTAATATTATAATATCCTTGATCTTTTCTTTATATTGGATTAAATTTTCACCGACTTCACTAGATGAGTTTGATCAGAATTCCCAAGTGTTGAAGATTTAATCCAAACATTAACTTAACTAGGGTTCTAATATCAATCAATTATTGTCAATGTTAGTGTTTTTATGGTCCCAATAATCCATGTAATCCACAAATTAAACAAAACATGTCATTAATCCATGAAATTTTAAGTTTAACATACACAGTGTTAACTTAAAGAATATTCAACGAGAAAAAGATCTCAATCAGTTAACATCCCCAAATTATGACTCAACCCAATGGATGATTTAAAAATACATTGATATGGTTATTAATATTTTTTATAATTTTTATTTTGATGAGTAAAAAATTAAAGAAAAATAATGGGACAATATAAGAGTAGTGCACTGAACACACACATGAAATGTGAAATGAAGTAAAACACACAGTTTCGATTGAATAAGAAAGAAAAAGAAGAGAATGGTTTTAAAATTTATTTAAAAAATTTTAAGTACATTATTATTAAAAAATATAGGGTGGATGGGGATAAGAGATAATTAAGAACAATCATTCATTAAAACAAAATTAGAACACAAACACTTATGAGATTACAAATAAAGAAGAACGCAAAAGTAAATCAAAAGAAAACTTGGAGAAACAGTATCTGAAGTAGAAAATTGAGTATGGAACACCCTTAAAAAAATTTATGGTACATGGTAATTACAATATATCCTTATATTATCTTAAATTCTAACCCATTTTAAGTATAAGAGGGGAAAGTATTTATAGCCCTAGGTGGTGGACTATTTGAAATCTAAATCTGCCCATCAAATTGGATCTCTAATTTTACCAATTAGAAAATAGAATATAGAGATATATTCTTATTCAAAGTTGTATATATGGATTTATAAAGTTTACACTCAAAATTTGTTGTCCATTGGACCTTTTTATCCAATATTATGACTGTTTTGGTAAACCATGTTATACTATCCATTTTTATGTCTAATTTTTCCTTGGTTTAATTGTGAATGAATTTTAGGCTAGGAATATGCCACAAAATCATAAAACTTTATTCTAAAACAATGGTATCATGCATGTTGTATTTGAAACCACAAAATATCAGCTCAAATGGTCGATTGAATTTTGAGAAAATTCATGAAAGGTGGGATGTTTTTTATTCCCCGATAGAATTATAGTATGGAATTAAGGGCATCAGTGGGGACCCTTTTAGTAAATTCAGACCTTAATTTTTTTTATCCAAGATGTGTTTGGATATTCATGAACATAATCTATAATTTCATAAAATTTGTTATTTTTTATTGATCCCATAATTCTATCTTCATGGAAGGTCTAGTTTTCATCACATATTTGATGGGCCTTCTTATGTGGTCTATATGACCATATATATAGCCAAATCGGCCCAATATCTAGTTGAATGATTTATAGGAAATTTAATTAGGAACCATAAAAAATAATAATCCAAAATAAAGATTATTATATGGAAAGATGTGATTAGAATAGTAAACTATAGTAGAATTTGAACGAATTCGAACAATGCTCCCAAATTATGTTTAATATTATAACATGGATATTTCAATCCAATTGTTCACTTTTCCTTGAAAATTAGTAAAATGAGTAGATAAAAAGTTTTTAATAAATGAATAAAATCACTATAATTAGTGTTTTCTAATTGATCGATGTTAAAGTGATTTATTCTAAGAATTACTAATCATCCCCTATGACTGTAGTTTTGGCTGACTAAAATTTGGTACAAAGCCCCTTTATGTTGAATTATGTTGAATTTTTCATGTTTTCCAGCAGCTCTATATAATTTTTAACAAGCAATTTATGTACAAAATTAATTTTTACACATACTATTATGTTTTAGTTCAATAAAACTAATATGTTGTTTTAATATTTAGTTTAAATATGCTTACCTCATTATAGTATGTAGTTAGTAGGATTTTTAATGTTTAGTTTGAATATTCTCACAATTAAGTATGATTTTTTAGCATACAGTATTTCATGCTTCTATATAACATACATTGAAAAATTTCAAGTGGAAGTAGAATTTATAATCCTTTGGAATATATAATTTCTAGTACTTATCATCTTTCAATCTACCTACTCTTATGTAAAAATAATTTTCTTAAATATCCCTATATACATATTTCAATATTTTGTTCAATTAGTTTGATATAAAATTTGTTTTCAATATATTCAATTAATTTCATGTATTATATATTCCATTTATTTCATTTAATAAAAAATTTCCCTATTTTATACAAGAACTCCAAGAAGATCATTTTCAATAAGCCATGAAAACAAGTACCATGGATTGCACCACAATCCATGAGTATGAGTACCGTGATTCTCATCAAAAATTATTAAAGACCCACATGATTATGGTTATTAATAGCCAAAATTAGGAATAGAATAACATTATGTTGTATTCAATATCCTTGGTCATGTATTATTTATAGTACTTCTATATTGTTTCAAACTATGAACATATGTAAAAAATAGATTCTCTTACATATTATTAAGTATGGGATCAAGAACAGCAATATGCAGTCTGAATTTAGTAGCATTTTCCATGTATTCATTCCAGATTAATTCAAACTACCCACATTTCAAACTTCCATGTTGTAGGGATTTAATGATGAAGTTTCACTTGATTTTGATTCTACTACTTCTACAAGTGATTTTCAAAAATGATTTTGTTTTTATCAAAACTAAAACTGAATTTTTACGCATTTTTCTATTACCCTCAAAATAAATTATCAAAATAAAGTGAATTATTAGTGTTTTATAACCTAAAATTAATTTATGGTAGGTGTTTTATTTAATGTTTTATCTTTAATTAGACTATAATATCCCATTTAAATATAATATATTTTTTGTAATATACTAATTATCATAACATATATATATTTATCTCATATTACTATTCTATAATCTTGTTATCATAAAATATGTATAAATCATATGTGTTATTTTCTACTGTAATATCTATATTATATGGAAAATGTTAAAAATTCAAACTGAATATCAGTTTTATTGATCCAATACTTAATATTATGCAAGATAATCTATTTTTTACATAAGTTTTTAGTTTGAAATTGCATAGAATTACTATAAGGAATACTTAAAAAATGATACTTCAAGGTGGTATATTCTAAATTATTGATATCAAAAACCACATTAGTTTCGGTCTTTACTAAATTATAGTTCAAATCGTGGTACTCTTACTCATGGATTGTGGTGAAATACATGGTACTTGTTTTCATGGATTATTGAAAATGAGTTTCTAGGTTTTGTTGTATAAAATAGGGAAAGTTTATATTAAATGAAATAAATTAAATTTATACTACTTTAAAAAGAAAGAATATATTGAATAATAATTTTATATAAAATTAATTTGAAGTAAATAATGAAATATGTATAAAGGGATGTTTAAGAAAATGAATATTATATAAGAGTATCTATATTGAAAAATGATTAGTACTAGAAATTATATATTCCAAAGGATTATAAATTATACTTCCACTTAGTAAAAATTAATATTTAATTATAATCATATTCAAACTAGGCATTTAAAATTCTACATGGGGCATACTATAATGATGAAATCATATTGAAACTGAATATTTAACTATATATTAGTTTTATTAATCTAAAACATAATAGTATGTGTGGAAGTTCATTTTATACATAAATTAGATGTTAAAAATACAATACAACTATTGGAAATAATGACAAAGGGTACTGAATTCAATATAATTAGGGTCTATAACAACTTTTAGATAACCAAAACTACAATCACAAATGATGATTATTAATTCTCAGAAAGAATTTTTTTAACATCCCTTAGTGAGAAACCACTAATTTTGTCTCTATCCAACTTAACCTCATAATTTATATATACTATAGAGGATGCTTACTTATAAATAATCATCTATTATATATGAATTAATCGAATAAAAATAACATAAGCTTAAAAGTTAATGGAATAATAACAATAATAAAAATAATAATTATAAACACAATTATAGATGGAATCTTATTTGTCATACAAATAACCAAATAGGAAGCTTGTTTTTCTTATTAGTAACCAAATATGGGAAATATTTTTTTGGCATACCTATAACCAAATAGAAGTATTTTAATTCATGTGAAGTAATAATGGGAAAAAATTTCACTTTTCTGAACTACCTAAGGGAAATATTTAGATAAAAAACTTATATAAAAAGAAAATAATAATAAAGGAATGAAAACTACTATATTAGTATGTTATTTCATTACCATTTTCATATATCTTCTTAAAGTGTAAAATAGTTGACTCTTTAGATGAAATGAGTAGGTGAGCATAAATAAAAAATCTAACACAAAAAATATTTTCCAAAAGCAAACATATATTTATGAGAAAATAACAAATATTCCTGAAGAGCGAATTGAAATCACCCCACATAGGTGGCTAGAGTGGAAGAGTTGTATGGGGATTGTAGGTTAGGTCATGGGGTCAAGTCCTAGACTGAGGGTGGGAATGTAACTAATTTTAATCAATTCATATTATGTATTTACTAATAATTTTAACATTCCATTTACAAAAACATAATATGAAAACATTAAAATCAATATATGAATAATGCGTAAGAATAACATGAAAATTGATTTTTCAATCATATATATACATTGAATATTTTAAATTTTCACATTAAATTACCAATTAAATAATGTAAAATCAGATCCATTATAAAATAGTGAACACTAAATTATATTTTATGTATATCATGGTTTTTTAAAAATCAATTTAAATGAATGTTATTCATAATAAACAATCAGTCATGGAAGAATCTCTGTTATACATTGACTTCCCATATTTTTTTTGAAGATCCTCCATTATAATATAAAATCATATCCATTCTAAAATAATAAAAGATTAATTTTATTTTATGTATATTATGATTTTATGAACTATCAATTTAAATGGATGTTATTCATAAGAAACAAATAAATCATGGAAGAATTGGTGTACAATATAGACTTCCAATCTAAATTAGTCTAAAGAGCCTACATTATCAGTATAATGATAGAGGCCATATGTGGGTTTGTTTCATTCTCAATGCCAAATACATGAAAAATTTGTTTCAAGGATGATCGATAGTAAAATAGAAATTTAAAATAATTAATAATATACATAGTGATAAGGTTTATAGTTCCATCCCTTACAACTATTTTCATTACAACTATTCCAAAATATTCATCAAAATTATAATAATATAGACAATTTATTCAAATATTTCTGTATACAAACAATAAGTGACTTCAAAAAAACATTTAATATCCATTGGTGAATCTAAGTAAGTGAATGTTTACACTTATTTTAAGAATAAGGGATAATTGATCACTAACTTTCATATTTGATCATATATATTTCACTCTTTTGAAAACCAAAATTTTAATAGTTTGATGTATCATTGGATAAATAAATAATATGAGTCTACAAATAATTTTTTAATAAGAAACCATATATTAGTAAAAGTAAAACAAATTCTTGTGGAAATCATTAATAACTAAACTTAGAAAAAAATGTAATTCTATCATCACTAACCCTCATGACCTATAATTATCAACTCAGATAACTCTAAAATCTATGTGAACTACAAATCACACCATAGATAGACAATAATAGTGAATCTAAAAAAAGTATAAAATTAAAATAAAACCATTATACTATTAAAAATCAAATAACAAAATCCTTAAATTATTCACAAACCTCATCCATTATACAGTATCATGCGATCAAACTATATGATTCATTTTTTGTTTTAATTTTATATCACATAGGCAAAGTAAAATAAGAATAATTATATGCTTCTGTGAAAATATTTTAAAAAATATATATAATACAGAAATAGAGTCAAATGTTAATTAATTCAAAAAACATAAATAATACAACAAATAATTTTTTTCTATTTCTAATTGATGATAGACTTTTTTAAGGGGAAAATCATTTGAGGAGAAAATAAAAATATCAATATACATTTGAAAAATCAAAATATCAATTTAAATTATTTTGAAAAATAATGTTGGATATACTTTACCGTTATTAAAATCATTTTCAACAAAATCAAAGTAATTTTATCATACAAATCAGGACGTGATTATTTAATGCCATATAAAACTTTTGATAATTTTAAAACATGATTTGGAAATTTTTAATTTTCAAAACCAGAGGGGTGAGAAACCTAAAAGTCTTCAGAAATAAAACCTTTTAAAAAATAAATTTTAACATCCATTTAAAAAAACTGAAATCTTTTAAAATCAGAAAAATCTAAAAAAAAAACTAATAGATTCAATATAAAAAACATATGCAAAAATATTCCTCAAAATATATAACTTTTTCTTGAAAATAAAAATGAGAAACAAGTCTAATTTTATTTTTAACTATTTGACTAGATACATCCATTTGATTTCTAAAAATATATTTAGTTCTAAAACATTATTGTCTATAAGATTAAAAAAAACATGTAAGAGAAACCCATGCAAGAACTTGTAAATATGATAAAATCTTGAACAATAACAAAAACATATTTCAAGACACCTAAAATAGCAGTTTTAAAAGGATCAAATAAATCAAGATGAAATAATTCAATAGGTATAGAAGTATGAACATGATTGATAGATTTGAAATATTCCTTGTGTTATTTACCTTTTAAGTAAGAATCACAAACAAAATCTTTTCTTACCTTTAAATTAGATAAATCTAGAACATGTTCATGTTTGGTTAATTTGTTCATCATTATAAAATGAGAATTTCTAAGCCTTCTATTTTAGATAACATCATCTATTTCTATATCATTAAGAAAATTAAAATTTTTATTAGATAGATAAGATAAATTAATATAATAAGTTTATCTTTCCTATTAGCATAAAATAAATCATTTTCATTTTTTTAAAAACAAAACATTTATTATATTAAAATTTAACATACACTACATCATTTTATAAATGTGGAATACTAATTAAGTTATGTTTCGAACCTTAAACATATGAAACTTTATAAATTAAAACAACATTATAAATAACTACTTCAATAAATCCATTAACATTGCATTTAGAGTTATATCTAAAAGTAAAAAATCCTCCATCACATTAGGAATACATGGGGAAATTCAATAGGTCATCATTTATGTGCCTGGAATAGCCACTATCCATGTACAATGTGTCCTTGAGATTCTTAAGGTGGTTATCCTGAAAAGATAAATCAGACAGGAAATAATTTTTATATCCATGCTATTTTGGGTCCAAATGAACTAATTATAGAATTCTTAGGTACCCAACCAGATCTAAAACATTTTTTTAAGTTACTCTAGCAGATAAATTATTTGGAATAAAAGTGTTGATATAAAAAAGATATCAATGAAGCCTTATTGAACACTCATTAGTATAATGTCCATGCACAAAAAATTTAAAACATATAACAAAAGAATTTTTTTAGCAGAAGTTTAAACAAAATTTGTCTTGTATAACTTATGAATATGTGGATTATAACCATAACCAGTTTTTTATTTATTTTGTTTCATCATAGACACCATCTCATCATATTTTTCTTTTCCATGAACAAAATTAGATAAAACTTAATTTATTATTACAACTTGTTTTCTAAAAATATTATTTTCATTATGAACACACTCAAATTCATCATAAATCTTACCATTAGAACATGAAGTAGATTTTATTATTTTATTCTTGAGAGGATCATTATCCTCATCAACTTTCTTACCTTCCTTGATAATCCTATTGTTTTATTCTTTTAATTTTTTATAAGATTTAGAAACTCTTAAAACATATTTGTGAAAATTTTTATTTTTTCATATAAGGCATAAAATATATAACCATCACTATCAGAATAATAACTAGAATAAGAATAATTACTAACCATATTTTTATTTTTCTCTATCAAGAATAGGTTGATTGGTTCTTTCTCACGTTCAGATTTATCTCTAGAATTATATTCTTTGGGGTAACTCTATCCCGCATGATAATCAAATTTAATTTATTTCTTGTATTTTTATCTCTCCCTTTTTTCTTAACTTTTTAAATTAGGGTTTGATGTGAACTTTTTTCTAAATTCATAATAGTTTTTTTTAAAAGGTTGGGGACGAAGCCTCATTTATTATTAAAAAAAAGAAAAGACCTCTTTAACTGGGTAGAGAGAGACCCATTACATAGCCTGAAGACCTAGTGAGCATTTAGCCCATTACATGGCCCATAGGACCAATTTTTTGGGCCAAGACCCATTTTGTGAGTATTACTACTACAGTACCCACACTGTTATAGTACTGCACAAAGCCCACCACTGCTACAGTACCCTGCCACCACTATAGTTCCCGTCATTGAAACAATGCCACCATTGCTATAGTACACTACAGTACTGCTACAGCCATGCACCCACTGGGTTTTGAACCCCCATTTTTCATATAGGATTAAGGGATGCTTACCACTAAGCCAAACCCCAACTACACTAAATTCATAATAGGTTATATCCAATCCATTTTTAGTAACCCTTTTATCTTTTCAATCATATTTTTATCTTTACTTCATTTTTTCTTGATATTTTTCTTTTTCTTCATAAAATTATAAATACCTATGTTTATATTCACGATTTCTTCTTTGTCACGTTCTTATGCCTCAAATTTAGAAGAGTTATAAATAACATTTATATGTGATTTGAAAGAAATACATTTCTTCTTTGAAGTATTTTATTTTATAATATTATTCAACTTAAGTTAGTATTGAATAAGTGATCCAATGAGTTCATCCAACTTGTATTATTTTAAATTCTTTCATCAATCATAATTTTCTTTCTATGCCATTTCATAGGTAGATATTATAGGTATCTTTCATCATTTATAGGGTTCTCTAAAATTTATCTAAGGGAATTAATTCTATTCACAATGGTTTTGAATTAGTGGAACATTTGATTGATGCTTTCACCTCCACCCATCTTGAAATCTTGAAAGTCTACTCAAAGAACTCTGAGTATGGTTTTAATCAGCTTATCTGAGCTAAGGAGAGTAAATTTCAGAATCTTTCATATCTCATGAGTTATCTTACATATAGAAACCTGATTAAAAACACTTCTGTTATTAGCACACTATAATATATTTATTACTTATTTATTCAAAACATATTTAGCAACATCATTTCTTGTAAGAGTATATAGATCATCTTCTATTAGTTGGTACAATTATTTCATGATTGACCAGTATTTTATGCTTAAATTTTTTAGGTATGCCTCTATTCTGGATTGTTAGTAACCATGGGAATTTCCATCAAAGTGAGGTAGTTCCTGATGAATCCATGCATCATTTGTGTTCATTCTTTTCATCTTATAGATCTTTTCTGTAGAATGTGAGTTCTAGAAAATGGTTAGCATAATAAAATATAAATTCTTGAGCTACAATTAAAATTCCTAAAAGTGTAAAACTATAATCCCAATTTTTAAGTCAGACAAGGTGATGAAAAATGCTATTGAGGGGGGGGGGTGGATAGACCAGATTTAAATTTTCGCCAGATAAAGTTAATTATTTAAATTAAATGTTAAATTTAATTAATAGAGTTAATTGGATATGGAAAAATAAAATAAGGAAAATAACATAAGGATATTTTTTATTATAGTTTGGTCCAATTTTGACATAGTATAATCTTATACCTCTCTATTTAATGAGAGTTATGTTGTGAACTAATCTGAATTTTGAAGGTGGGTAACAACCCGAACTACTTTTTCTAGTAGAAGAATAAATAAGACACCTAACTTTTGTATGGGGACTAAAAACCCAATTATGAACCTGAATTTAGACATCATAAGACACAACCCAAATGTTCTTGAATTTATAATCTTGGAGTCACAACCCCAAGACAGAAATGTTTTTATTGTAAAAGTATAAATAGAAAGAAAAAGCATGTGAGGGATGGGAAGAGGAGTTATAGACTCAAGGAACTAGAATTAAATATATAGATGAAGAATGAAGAATATATATATCAATTATTGAGTGTTTTATTATCTTGATTGTCTCATAAAAGTAGTAGAAGATGCTGTAGAAGTTTTTTTTAGCCCTTGAGAGATCATCCAATAGTGGTAAGAAATGTTCAACACTTACATAATGTACAACACTTCAAAGTATCAACACCACCACACTCTTTGCATTGTATCACTTGAAAATATGGAAGATCTCACTGAAAAATTATCATATCAAAATTATTTTCACCTTCCCAAACATAAAATAAAATATTGATTCCCTTTTAAAATAAAAACCACTTATCTCAACTGGAAAAAAGTTCAAAAATTTAAAAATCAAAAAAATAATACTGGATTATCGGAGGGAGATAGAGAAAGAGAGAAGGATATTATCGTTGCATAATAATTGCCCAACTCCTGACCAAAAATTAAAACAATGAAGATTGATAAAAATAATTTTTAATCAATAATCCAATAGCTCTAAAAAATGTTATATAAGAATAAGTCAAAGGAAGATCCCATGACAATCGCAAGTCTCTATTTAAAATTCTAAATTCAATAACATCCCCCATTTTTAAAACAAACAGTAAACATGAAAATAAATTGAAAACATAATAAAACTATATTAAAAATTTAAAAAATGGTTTGAATGAGTTTAATATAAACTAATATTAATTTATAAACAATATAATCAAAGAAAACAACATAAAATAACAAAAACATTTTTTTTGGGTTTTAAGCTTTTAAGTTTTATGTGTGAAAATATAACACCCATTGACCTTCATAAAAACATGTTTAAAATAATGAAAAGAACTTCACATAGGTTCTATATAGTTAATATAAACTTATAGTCATTAAAATAATTTAAATATTTTAAATGAACATGTAGTAAATTGAAATATGAACAGTATGTAAAATAGATCCGAATTTTGGGTTTAAGAAAAAACACATAAGAAAATTCACATAGGTTTTTTACGTAACCATTTTTCTCTAAAAAGAGAAAACTCACCACATGAGAAAATCTCATGTCGTCAATACATGTAAGAGAATCGATGTAAGAGATTCACGTAAGCGAATCATGTATCCAAATTCACGTATCTGAATTTATAAAATCTATAAACATACTGGATTATCAAATTTCAGACCTAAAAAATATTATAAAAGTATGAATTAACTTTTGGTATAGTTTACTTATATTTATAAAATTTATTTATCTTAATAAATAATTAAGAATCACTCTAATTATACCTCTATATATCAATATA